>JAAAKM020721499.1:105198435-105798435 GCA_010016025.2 Alatinidae sp. Z8VKAUB7J3
ATCAGTTTGAAACAAAAATGTAAAACAAGAAAAAAGTCAATATATATCACAAATATTTGGGATTTTTCTAGGAAATAGAATAAGAAATAGTTGTTTTCCTTTATTTTTTCTCCATATTTCCATTGAAACACTTGACATGAAAAGAACGAATTTCATGAGTAATTAAAAATTGATATTTTTTTCATTTAAGTTTGAGGATTTTTTGGTTTAGGGGGAGAGTTGAAGGGGGGTTACGTGGGAGGATATTTCCATGGAGATGATTCTCATAGGGGAAGAGAGCTTCAATGATGTGGGGCGCAGGATTTTCTAGCATTATTTGAAAAAACAATGAAAAAATAAATATAAAAAGTTTTTTATACTGAAAGTAAGGAGCAGCATTAAAACTTAAACCGAACAAAAATTATTAGGCATATGAGTGGCTTACCTCCTCGTTATACCTCACTCTTAACGCTAAAATATTTTTAGTAATTTCAACTATTTATTATTAGATAAATGTCCTTTTTTCTCCTGTATGTAAATTGCTTTCACCTAGACTTTTTAAAGGCAAAGAGTTTTTTTTCTTAATCTAATGGTAAAAAAAACTCGGTTTGTATTAAATTGTTCAGAATGTCAGAGCGTGATGTTCAAAGCTAGGAAATTTGTAATGAGGTTAAAAATTGCCCATTCATTTCCCCTTTTCCCTGATTGGTTGGTATGCCCCTGACCCGCGAAAGAGGCGACTTTACTTCTCTTATATTTACAAGTAGTGTAGTTAGTACACAATGAGTTCTTTGAAGGGTCTGTAAAAAAAAAGAAAATAAAATCAGCAATGGGGAAGTTCATATTGCTGAGGCGGAAACAGTTTTTAAGTCTAGCATTTTTCATCTTTTAGAACGCGTTCACACTATTTACTTTCTTAATAAATGAAACGGAGATATGGAAGTGTTGACGAGTACGAGTACCCTTTTTATGGCACTTGGTATTACCCAAGTGACATATAACGATCGCAAATTCTGTCGGTCTGTCTGTCAGTCTGTCTGTAACGGCTTTCGACCATCATTTTGACTACCCAATTCGACGGGAATCTTAATCCAAATCACATCATCATGTTTAGCGTATCAGCTAACCCTATTGTAGAAATTTCAAGCTCCTATCGACAAAAATATGGAATTTCGCTATTTTTACCAGAAGATAGATTACGGATGCGTTTTTATTTATTTATTTATTTTTTTCCACGGATGATAGTATTGAGATAATGGTCCTAAAGATCGGGAGAGGGAGCATTTGAACAGAAATCAAAAGTTCTAGTGTTTTTTTCAAGTGAACTTTCAAGTTCTTTTCAAGTTCTTTTCAAGGGCAACTGGCCCCAGGTGGAATGACAAAATGGCAAGTGTTTTAACAGAGTTTTCAGAAGTGCTCCAAATTCTACCAAATGATAAATCATGGAATATTGAACAATCAAAATAAAATAGAAATTATAATGTAGAATTTTCACTCAATGAAAAGGCATGTTCGCTGTTACTCCAAGTTTCACGCTTTCGCGATCTTCAGACAGACTAGACTATATTACTAAATTCTTGGAAATAATTGCTCTATACTTCGTATATCGAGCACTATCGTCAGGATAGGCGTACACAACTCGAGTTAAATAAGTCTCTCAAAAGGACCGGTTCCTTTTTTGATGCCGTGAACTTGCAAGCCCACAAAGCCTTTTTGGCTGGAATCGGGATCACGGATATCAGCGATGGGTTGGCCGTTCAGCCAGGTCTGTAACCGGTCGCCTTTGGCACGAACCACATAACGGTTCCAAGCGCCGTTTTTGTAGGCATCTTTGATGAAGAATTTTTGTCACATTCACATACAGCATAGAACTGGACTGACTCAAAGAAGCCATCTCCTGCTTTTGGATTATTTCCTCTGAAATGATCTTTTGTTGGGCCGCCACTCGCGAATTTCTTCGAGGCTAGCGTCGAACTCATGAAGATTCTGGCACGCGCCTGCGGCCACAGCCATCTGAGCGGTTTCGAGCGCAGCGACCTGATTACCTGGAAAACGGAAATGTGTCGCCTCTCCGGCGTCAACTATGGCGGTGTTATGCAACCGTCGTGACCGGATTGCGCTCAATCGACCTCAATGCACAGCGACGCAGGTACATGCCGTCGATCGGCAGACTTCCTGGGATACGCTCCCGAATGCAACCGACTCAATCTGCCTGAGACCGCGCGAGCCCATGGTCGGCATCTTAAAAGCGAATACTTACTACCATCCGGTCAACCATCCGGAAAGAGCGCTGACGCGGCGCAATACGGTTTTGGGTCAAATGCAAAAGTACGGCTACCTCCGCGAAGCGGAATTCGATTCGCTCAAACTGTTGCCGCTTAATCTTCATTACAGTACGGAAAACAACAACCAGGGCCTGGCTACCTACTTCCGCGAACACCTTCGCCAGGAACTCGACGACCTGCTCGAGCAGGCTCAGACGATGCGAGGGCCGCCGCCGAACAACCGGGCGCGCGAGTTTGGCTCTTTTGAGTTTAGGTTTGAGGGAGGCTAGCAAGGTATAAACATCTACTTTGCCTTACCAAGTATCTTGACTACACCCAAGGCAGTGGTTCCAACATTTCAGATTAAGCTATGAAACATAATTTCATAGGAGCACCAACTTAATCTGCTATAGCAATAGTTATCTATGTATCAAAAAATTTCCCAATTCATAAAATGACAATAAAGCTACAACAACAATTTGACAAATTTTTTGTTTGGCATATTCTGTTCAAAGACAATGGCTGGCGTTTTTCACATAAGCATCGAGCTCACGAAGCGCTGAATTCTGCCGGCGGCCAAAGCAAATCAGTTGAGATCCTTGGGCAATCGCGGCAACGGCATCACTGGCCCACCATCTTCGTTAAGAGACTGCACTTCCTCTGCAGTCGCCTCACCATGCACCATCCGCTCTTCAGCCTCGCCCGAATGGATCTTCCTCGCCTCGTCCGCAAACCGGTCTCCCACGTACGTCGAGCGTGCCTCAACAGCCTCTCGAAGCTTGCGCAGTGCGGCAAATATTTCCCTCTGCCGCTCTGGCCCCGGCGCACGCCTCAATCTATATGCAAATAAAATGCTTTGACTTAGTTCAACTTTACCCTCAGCGTTTCTTTAGATGTTTATTTCAATATCCCCAACCTTAGTAAAACTCACTACAGGAGCAGTAGTTTTAATGATAGTGGTGGTATTAATAGCAGTAGTGGCTTGCAAATATTGCAGTTTCGATCAGTTGATCATCTCACTCATCATTTACTGACATGACAAAATTAATATACTCAGTCATTCCTGAGTTACGCCCTTTTGACAACCCATATAAACATACAATGCTTTGATTTTGGTCAATTGCTGTGCGAAAAGATGTTTTTTATTTTGTTCAAAATGGGTGACTGTAATACTCCTGTGTAGGATCCTCAACTATGGTGATTTTGTTGGTACAGTATTAATTTGGATCTGACAGTACCTTTTAGAGGCTTCAGGCTCTTTTTCCAAAGTCCAGTAATTTATGTTGTTAATAAACTTTTATGATTAATTTTCTGGCCACATATTTATTTCGCCAAATTTAGTTAAACACATAAATAGTAAAGTAAATGTTTTTCAACAGTAATTTATTAAAATGTATACTTTACACGTGTTAGGATTTAATTCCTTGATGAACCTTGTTTAGATTGCTCTTATATCTAGTATTTATTAATGAAATTGGTAAGAGATCCTCTCAAAAGTGTTAATAATTGTATTGTAAGTAGTTGTTAAAATAATTGTAAGTAGGGCATGCATATTTCAAGAATTCTGGATTTTCACAACAAAGGACGGTCAACAATACAAATTTTAAATTGGATTAAAATGGTAGCTTAGCTTTGAAATGGCCAAATATTTACAGCACTTTCACTATAAACAACAAAGAAATCTTCGCAAGACCATCCCAACACTCCGCAACCCCCGTGCCGGGCCTGAATTTCTGTGATCAGGCGTGATTTGCGTCAAAAGACCCCTCAACCGGCTAGTCCCGCGGCCAGGTCGGTCGCCTCCACGAGACATCCGACTAGCCAGGTGTCATGGTGGCCGGATGCGTGTGGCAGCCATGTGTCTCGCGTTCCTGCTCGCGGTTGGATGTGGGGATGATGGGGATGGATCGGACGGGGGTCGGGACGCGGGCGTAGGCCCCGCCGACGCCGGAGGCCGGGACGCCGGCGGGCGGGACGCCGGTATGAGTAAAATTTTCTGTGATAATTCTTAATTCTTCGTATGGAACACGTAGCTCTGGTAGGCAAGGTAAATGCGTTATAGTCTCATTCAAAAACTGTTCAACGCAATTAATATTCGTCCTTCGAATGTCGAGTAACGTAAGATGTGGATACTTAACGATTTCACATGATTCAATATTTGGAGATAAAGTCTCATTATCACATGATAATGGTGCAACACTAGAAACATGGAAGTTTTTCAGTATTGGAAATGCTTTTGATATTCGTTGGAAGAATTCATATTCAAGGGGAAGTCTTTAATAGAATAAAATGTCAAATAACATTATATTCTTAATGATACAAGGCTATATCCAGGGGGTTTGTCCTCCCCCTGTGCTGAAATGTTTTCCCACCTAATAAGAAGATAACAAATATACTTCTAAGCAAATTTGACCTGTCAACTAGGTAGATTTCTAAGACCCTAAAATCTGAAGAGGGTTAACATAGAAGCTTGGCAATACCTTCCCAGATTATGTTTTTGGCCCTGGATTCATTGGTAAAAGTATTATTTTCATAACTTAACCCCTTTCCAAGATGACAAGTAGTAACGCGCAGATATTGTTTTCTTGTCAATTAATCAACCCCTTTAATCATTCTCTGAGAGTTCCAACTTAGTACACAAATCAATTCTTGAGATATGCCCTTTTGACATTGTACGCTTAGCTTTAATAGTACTTGTATCACAGCAGTAGTAGTAGTAGTAGTAGGGGCAGTAGTAGCGGTTGTGGTAGTAGTAGTCGTAGTAGTAGTAGTAGTAGTAGTATGTGTAGGTGCGATTGCTGTAGTAGTAGTAGCAGTAGTAGTAGAAGTAGTAGTAGTAGTAGTAGTACTGACTCTGGACGCGGCGCTGGCCGCCGACAGCCGGTTAGAAGAAGGCCCGCGCATCTATCAGAAAGGCGACGCTGCCGCCGCCATCGAGGTCGATAAAAGGAAATACCTTATTGAAGAAGACGTCGCCGGCGTGAATGACATTGACCTCAGGGAAGTGGATTGCAGAGTCGCCGCTCGTGTGTGCGCTGGGAATATAAAAGACTAAGGCATTGTGGCCATTGAGATGAAACGTCACCGAATCGCTGAAGGTCAGTTCGGGCAGACCGGCAGGGTCAAACTGCTCGTCTGATTGTTGGATATTTGTTGTTTGGTAAAATGGAGCTTTGTTGCTTTCAGCACCTCAGAAGGTTAGACCTTCTCCGCACCTACATGTTACACTTAAAGTATGGGTTGGCAACCAACATACCAGAGTCAAGGTGGGGAGGAAAAAGGGCTGTCTATAGCTTCTTGATAACTCTTGACTGGTGACTTGTCACTGAATGTCTGATCAAACTAAAAACCTGGTTTTCCTGAGCTGCTTGGCTCCAACATTGACTATGAAATTGAAGCTTATGGTGAATAATTACCCCAATATTTTCATCCTGAATTAGGTTTAGCTGAAATGGTAACGAAAAGTGTTTAGTAATTCTACTGTTCTTTCTCCCAGGCTTAGGAAGTGAAGTCTAAACTGTCCGGAAAGGATTTTTATGGGTAGAGTAAAGGGAATTTGAATTCTGAGTTTTGTGATGTGAGAATAATTCATTGTATTGTAAGAGGCTTATTTATTATTGACAAACAAACGAGAGAAAACAGCAGTTGTGTCAGCTGTTATACTTTTGTTAAAAAAAAAATTGTGCATAATACTCATAGGCGTAACCTAATGAGCTCACCCCCTCCTCCCCAAAGAAAAATACATCCTTATAGAAAAAGGGGACACAAAATTAGCATCGTGTTACATGGGGAAAAATTTTGCCTGTCTTCATTTGTGTCATCCTTAGTTTACGTCTATCTTTCCTTCTCTGTTTTATCTTGAATGTAGCCTTTTTTTTTTGTAATATACAATATTTTTCTTGATATGACATACACTTTGATCAGCTCATCAAGAGGTATCGATTGCCGTCGAAAAAAAATTCTATCTGTCTCAGTTCTAAAATTGATTTTGTTTTGCCATGTGAAGCAAAGGGGGTCTGATGCAACCAATAAGCGACACGGCGGTGTCCGTCCGGGATGCGGTCCACGCATTTTTCCAGGAAAAAATCCTGCCAAATCACCACCTCTGGCTGAGCCAGGCCGAAACCGATCCCACGCCCGCGATCGAACAGACGCTGCGGGCTGAGGCAAAAGCTTTAGGATTGTGGAATCTGGGCCTGCCACGCCTTTCCGACGATGAGCCAGGCACACGCTTGACGAACTACGAGTTCACCGACATCGCAGAAATATTGGGCCGCCTGCCCTGGGCCGGGTTGTGTTATTTTCACCAATTTTGGAGAGCGTTTAGTTCTTTGTTAGATAGACTCTCTCTTTTTGCACTTAATTGAAGCTCAGTTTTCATAAGTTTTCATGACTTCAACAAATATATCTAAATATATCTAGAAAAACAAATGCATTCACTACCTTATTGATATACATGAGCAACACTACTACAAAAAAAACTAACATTATAACCTACAGAAATAGAGGATACAATACAGAACAGAGGAAGGGCATAGATCCAGAGGCTCCTCCCAAGCACCACACAGCACAACCACATTTTTCTTATATGATGTCATTCATAGATTAAATAAGATTTTTGAGTTTCCAATGCATCAATTATTTATATAACATTGTCGATTGGAAGACCTAAGAAACGAAGATTTGTAGTTGTAGTTACTATAAATGCTGATTCTTTGGAAACAACACCTGAAGTATCAAACGTAATAAGATGGGAAAATGGATCATCAATTGCAACAACACTAATACGGGCAGCTAAAGCAAAGGCCCATTACTAAATTGTCTGAAGTAATCAAAATCCAAAAACGTGTCAAAAATGAAAATGGACAAGCCGGGGCCCGGCGGGTCGGGAGCCGACTACGTGAATTGCCCGATGGACGAGGAACAGTACACCGACTTCGTCCAGGCGCTGCTCGACGGCGACAAGATGGACTTCAAGGAGTGGGAGACGAACACGCCCTACTTCGAGGGCTGCATGCCGATCGAAGTGATGGCCTCGCGCGGGCTCGACACGCTGCGGTTCGGCCCGATGAAGCCGTTAGGCCTGACCGATCCGCGCACCGGCCGGCGTCCGCATGCGGTCGTCCAGCTGAGCCACGACAACTCGCTCGGCCCCCTGACCGCAGGCGAGTTCTTGACCGCCACCATGGCGATGAGTGTCTTCAAAGTGGCGGCCGTCTCAATCATTATGGCCTTTTCCGCACTCTTCTTTTATTCCTACAACGTATTCATCATGGGTCTGACGCTCATACCCTTTGTGCTCAATTTTATTGCGGCCGGCTGGATTATTGGCATCCTCACCATGTCGGTGATTATGCGTTTTGGACAACAAGCCGAAGTGCTGGCATGGGGATTGGTTTTTCTCTTTCAACCGATATCCTGTGTTTTTTATCCAGTGTCTTTTAAATCTGCTAGGTTTTTTTGAGCTGGAGTAAGATTTCCGAATCTTAATCTTTGTCTGTATTTTTGATTTTCGCCTTTAAGATTTGCCACTTTTGTGTTATGTATTTTATATTAGTTGTTGTTTTGCCCGTGTTTGTAATGTTGTTGAAGTGATTAATTCCCATACAAACTCAGCTCCTGGGGCTGCAATATCCGCCGTTTTGGGGCTGCAATATCCGCCGTTTGTATGTCCTATTTCGTTTTACTATTTTTTGTATATCGTTGTAATAGGGCTAGATTCTACAGTCTGCTGATCGTTAGCTAGGGTCCTAGGCGGATCCATAAGATTCAAACCTAAAATATTTTACTTTGAAGGAACAGAGCCTTTAATCACATTCTTTCCCATTTGCAATCATAAAATAGTCTAATATCTTCATTTTTTCAACATATTTAGCTATTACCCTCGAATACTAATACTTTTCACATAGGAAAGGTGCCTTTAATCACATTCCTTACCATGTGCAATAATAAAATAGTCTAATAACTTCATTTTTTCCACAAACAACGCTATTACCCTCGACAACTAAAACTTTTGTTTTAAGGCAAAACAACAGAAAAATAGAAACATTCTCCCAATTTAACTAGGGTAACGGGGGCAGCTGCCTCCTCTGCCCCCGTGGTTCAGGCGCCCCTGAGTATAGACGTCTTTGCAATAGGGGCTATGCACTGTCTGTGCTTGTAATTGGGGTAGGGGGGACGTTTCCGAGTTGCTTCTATCTTGTGGATTTTGGTATAGATATCGACTACAGTTTATGGCATGGATTTGGATAAATATTTGGTTTGAAATTCAAAATCTTATGAAGATTTTTTTTGGACAAAAAAGGGCAACATCGCGCGTCCGCAGGCCCGTGCCAATCCTGTTTTTTGCCGCTTTCCTCGCGCTGGCCGGCTGCGCCACCCAGGCGCCGGGCCCGGTTGGCCCGATCTCGACCGGAAATCCGCGCGTCGATCCGGTTCCAGGCGGCGACGTCACGGATCCCGACCTGCTGGCCGACGTGATCCGCGCCGATACCGACAGCGTGTTCCACCTCGCCGCCGTGGTCAGCGCCGGGGCGGAGGCGGATTTCGATCTCGGCATGGCGGTCAACCTGGACGCCACCCGCACCATCCTGCCTTGTAAGCCCCTCAACTGGGGACTTTGGTGGCCCAGGACCACTAAAGTGCCTTGTAGGCCCCTCAACTAGGGACTTTGGTGGTCCCGGACCACTAAAGTGCCTTGTAGGCCCCTCAACTGGGACTTTAGTGGTCCCGGACCACTAAAGTGCCTTGAAGCCCCCTCAACTGGGACTTTAGTGGTCCGGGACCACTAAAGTGCCTTGTATGCCCCTCAACTAGGACTTTAGTGGTCCCGGACCACTAAAGTGCCTTGTATGCCCCTCAACTAAAGGACTTTAGTGGTCGTCGGTAAAACCTCTTCGCAGTACCAAGCCACCAGAGACTAATACGCTTACAAGCGATCCTCCTCTGCTCCACTCTATTCACAAGTATGAATTCCTCAAAATCCAGAGCAATACTGTATAGCTAAATTGGCTATGGTTTCCTCGAGATCCACTGTTTCTCAAAGCCACGTTTCAAGAAATTTGAGCAAAATCACTCTTCATCTAAAATATTCCCTAAGTATATACCAAAATTCATATATAAAGCTCAAGTTTTAGCAGAAAAATATGCATTTTTTTGGAGGTGGTTGGGATGGTCTACTGCCTGAGCCTCGACACCGGGGAAGTCCTCTGGAGAGACGAGGCACATACGTGCAAGCCGCACGTCTCGCGACACCCGAAGAGCACTTACGCTGCCGAGACTCCGACGACAGACGGAAAACGTTTGTACGTCCTGTTCGGTGACGTCGGCATGTACGCGTATGACTTCGATGGTGAAAGGCTCTGGGAGCACCCGATCTCACCTCGCAAAACCATGCGAGATTACGGTGCTGCCGCATCACCGGTGGTCCAAGGCGACCAGGTCGTGATGGTCTATGGTTGAAAAAACTTTTTCATATTTATTTTTCACTGTTTTTCTTATGATAACGCTAGAAAATCCTGCACCCCCTTCATTTAATTTTTATTCACCCATGACATATTCCTCAAAGGAAAGATCCTCTCCCACATATCCCCTTCCCCTCATCCTCTCAAACCAAAATAATCCCCCTGAAAAACATCTGCACTCTTCCCAATAGCCATTACTGTATGTGAACACTGGTCAAAGTTTGTAACTTGAAGCCACTTCCCTGGGGACTGTGGGAGAGTAAGTCGTCCCAAAGACATAGGGTCGGATATCGGGCTTTTGCTGCTCTGCACGGCGGCCGCGGATCTGGTGCTGACGGTCTACGACTCGACCGCGTCCGAATATATCAAGCGGCAAATGCGCTTCACCCGCATCATGTACGTCTCCTTCGTCGCCTACGCCTTCAGCCACAACATCGGCGTCGGCGCGGTTTGCGGCGGCTCCGTCCGGTATCGTTTCTATTCCCGCTGGGGTGTTTCGACCTACGATATTGGGACGGTCATCATCTTTGGCGGCATGGCCTATTTGCTGGGCATCATCTCAGTCGCCGCGCGAACAGGAGGCGCTCAAAAGCTTACAGGCGTTTTACGAAGAATTTAACCCCGGTTTCTCTTTTGAATACGAATTTATCGACGAGCAATACGCTCTGCAGTACGCCGCGGAACAAAGAGTGGCGACTTTATCCAGGTACTTCGCCGGTTTTGCGGTATTGATTTCGTGCCTGGGGCTTTTTGGCCTGGCCGCTTTTACGGCCGACCGCAAACGCAAGGAGATCGGTATCCGCAAAGTGCTCGGAGCGAGCGTTGGTAATATTGTCAGCCTGCTCACCCGTGATTTTGTAAAAATTGCGACCCAATTTTCGGAATTCCTCAAAGCCCATTAAAGAGAAAATATGATATATGTTTGTGTATTTGTAGCGTCTCTTTTATTACTACACTCTATTTCTGCACATGTGCGGTGTACTCCCATATTTTTCTCTCAAGTTTGTCGTTCTTTTGCTCTCCAGGTTGTCGTTCCGCAATGATGATACACTTGAAGCTATTACCAGCGCAAGCTTTCTCTTCGGAAAATGGTGCATTTGTAGACAACTTTTAGCTATCACTCAATTTTTGATTTTGTGTATACCCCTCTCAGTTGTACTATTCATGCAACGCTTTTCTCATGCAACGCGTTGCCTCTCCTTGCATTTCCTTCGTGCAATGCATTGCCTTTCTTTTGCACTTCTCATTCAGTGCATTTCTCTTGCAGCGCACCTTCCTTGCATTTTCTTTCTTGCAGTGCATTGCTTCTCTGTTGCACTTCGCATGCAATGCATCTCTCTTGTACGACACCTTTCCTGCATTTTGTCTCATGCAACGCGTTGCCTCTCCTTGTATTTTCTTTCACGCAATGCATTGCCTCTCTGTTGCACTTCCAAATGAAAATTCGAGCAACAGAGGTACAAAATCGATAAATTTACTCCCTACCAAGTCAAGAATAACTTTCTTATTGTTATTATTATTATTATTATTTATTATTATAGACTTTATTTAGTATTATTTTTATTTATTATTATTATTTATTATTATAGACTTTATTTATTATTATTTTTAATTATTATTATTATTTATTATTATTTTTATCATTTTTTATTTTATTATATTATTTATTATTATTTTGATTATTATTATTATTCATTATTATTTATTACTATTATTATTATGTGCTCGCGAAAGAACTGGCGAGCGTGGATGTCGTCAGCGAAGGCCGGCTGCTGTTCGGGGTCGGCATCGGGTACCTCAAGCCGGAGTTCGACGCGATCGGCGTTCCGTTCGAACAGAAAGGACCGCGTACCGAAGCCTACATCGCCGCTATGCGCGCGTTATGGGCAGGACCGCATGCAGAATTTCATGGCGACTTCGTCGACTTCGATCCAGCAACCTGCAGCCCACGACCGGTAAACGGGAATATCCCGATCGTCGTCGGCGGCGATAGCGATGCAGCCATCAGTTTTTCTTTTGGCTGTTTTACGTTTAGCAGTTTTACGTTTAGCAACTTTACGCTTAACGGTTTTTTTCTTAGCTACTTTACGCTTAGCAGTTTTACGCTTAGCGGTTTTTTTCTTAGCTACTTTACGCTTAGCGGTTTTACGCTTAGCGGTTTTGCGCTTAGCGGTTTTTTTCTTAGCTACTTTACGCTTAGCAACTTTGCGCTTAGCGGTTTTTTTCTTAGCTACTTTACGTTTAGCGGTTTTACGCTTAACGGTTTTTTTCTTAGCAACTTTACGCTTAGCAGTTTTTCATTTTCGACGAACAGTCAGACGCGGATGTTAAGAACGATCGAAAAGAAATAGCACCGTCGCGTCATGCCTCAACCGTAGCTGATAGCGCCGAAGTTCACAAGGACACACCACGGATATACCCACGCAAAAAGAAGCGTAACAGTTCGTCCGATAATGGCTTTATATTGTTTGACTAGCAACCTGTCGGACATTTTCGTAATAACTACCTCCAACGCCTGATAGGCTGCTAGCCTGATTGATTCATGCGATTTCGTAGCGAGAGTAAGTAGTTTGCGTGAATTCAGGTCCTAACGTTAAGCGTTATAGTATCATTTTTAGTCCGTCTAATGCTGGTGGGCAAGATTAACTTTAGTATTGTTTACCAGATATCAGGAAACGGTTGGTGCTTTACCATATACTTCTTCTAACTAGGCCCTTTTCATAAATCAGTAGGTTGCATGATGCGGTAACGTGGTAACGACGGAAACGATTGGAGTTATATTTAAGTGGATTTTTAATGCTTTCATAGGTTCCTGTGTTCGGCTGAACCTTTCTTTTTTTTTTTTTGCTTTTGGTAATTAGATTTTTCACGGGTTTCCTGCGTCTATTTCCTCGATGGTCTGTTGTCCTGATTGTCTCGCGGCTGCTACCTGGACGAGCTCACAGTAATTCGATCGTTGGTTCCGAGCCACATTTGCAGCAAGCAAATTGAAGGTCTGTGGATGGGGCTCAATGCTGATGACCGAAACTTCGGGCTGAGCTAACAAAAGGACAGTGTAGAGCCCGATATTTGCGCCCACATCAACAACCCCTCCGCCACCTGCTACCAACTTTGAGGCAAGCTGAAGGGTGAGCGGTTAGTAAACTCCATGGACTAGAATGGTCAAAATAAATTGTGAAATAAATGACTATTATATCCTCGATGAATAGATGGAATTTTGTAATCCTGACAAATGGCTGGTAAAAGGAAGCATTTGTATTTTTTTTTCTCTGAATAGGGATTATGGCAGAGCTTGTGGCAAGTGAAAGTAAAAACTGAAAAATGAGTCATATAGTTCCATAAAGGTAAAGATATTTTAAAGAAAACTGACTATTTTCTGTGGATGCTTAAATTACGCAGGCTTATCCAAGTTTTGAAGATATTTTTGAATAAACTAAATGTAACTTGAGTCAGGAAGGCTTACTTATAAAATATCTCCAAGCAGGCACTAAAATTGATGTCTACAAGCTTGTATTGAAAAATCGTCAGTAAATCCTTGAAATAATCTATTTATCCTAATTTATTTTTGTTCTATTCTATATCCTACCCAAAATACCTATCAGTATGCCCTAAACATTCAGTATAAGTAGCAAAACATTGAGTGCATGTTTTTACATAAATTCGTGTTGCTTATAGTGTTTAAAATTATAAAAGAAGTCATATAGGATCTATCTTAACTTTTCTTTTCTTTTCATTATAAAAAAAAAAGACTTCAAAAGTTAGTTGCTTTTTTAGAAGCCGAAAAAAAAAACACTTCAAAAGTTAGTTGCTTTTTTAGAAGCAAAAAAAAAAGCCTTCAAAAGTTCGTTGCTTTTTTAGAAGCCAAAAAAAGACGCACAAGTTAGTTGCTTTTTTAGAAGCAAAAAAAGACTTCAAAATTTAGTTGCTTTTTTAGAAGCAAAAAAAAGACTTCAAAGGTTAGTTGCTTTTTTGAAGTCATTTCGACTTGAGTTTTGAGTGCCCTTATTTTTTTTTTTTTTAACATTCGAAAAATGGAAAATATTAACACTCAAAAACAAATAAACACAACGTTGATTTGCAGTTTTTACGCAATTTTTTAGTTTTATTTAATTTTATAGGGTGCTAGTTACCTATTAGTAAAGAAGTACTCTTTTTCTCACACACCAATCGGCACATCTTGAACTCTTTTTAGCAGTTAATCATAGGCAGCACAATAGCACTGCCTAAGTTTTGTCTTAGACCAGGGCACTTTGTATCGAAGGACTTCGAAAAAGGCTCATTCGATTGAAGATTGAAAGGGTAGTGCCGTTTTTATATGTCCCCGGAGAGAGTGTTGATTCGCTTCTGCAGCGAGCAGACGCGGCGATGCACGCCGCGAAGCGCGCAGGGCGTGACCGAGTCGTTAAAGCGGACGTCGAAGGCGCTAAGTTGCCCTCCCGATCAGTTAGGCTCGCGGGGTCCTAAGCAAACGGACTTTGCCGGTCTTGAACATGTCTGAAAGGCGCGCGTTTACGCGACAGCCGATTACTTTGAGCGCATTGGTGCACCCTCAAGCAGGGCGCTCTTGGCTGTGTTCGATCCGCGATTTTTGCGAAACAGGTGTCTGTCCAGGTAACTTCCATAGTTAATAAGCCAGTAGCTACTTCAACCGTTCCAGCTGGATGTCTGATCAGGTAACTTCCATAGTTAATAAGCCAGTAGCTACATCACAACCGTTCCAGGTGGATGTCTGTACAGGTAACTTCCTTGGTTCAAGGAAAGTTATTACGATTCGAAACCTGTAATACAGCCACAGTTGGTTTGATAATGAAATATCTTAGTATTGTCCAATGTGATGATGTTCACCATACAGTAACAACATATCAAACAAACGTAGGATAAATTACGTCTCTCTATCTGCTAGTTCTTCTCTCCCTGCTTGTTCTCCTCTATCTGCTGGTTCTTCTCTCTCTGCTAGTTCTTCTCTCCCTGCTAGTTCTTCTCTCTCTGCTTGTTCTTCTCTATCTGCTAGTTCTTCTCTCTGTGCTAGTTCTTCTCTCCCTGCTAGTTCTTCGCTCTCTGCTTGTTCTTCTCTATCTGCTAGTTCTTCTCTCCCTGCTTGTTCTTCTCTCTCTGCTAGTTCTTCTCTCCCTGCTTGTTCTTCTCTCTTTGCTAGTTCTTCTCTCTCTGTTGGTTCTTATAATCTTTTTTTCTAGGTCTGAAATCAGACACTTATCACTATATTAATTTTACCTACTGCAAAAATGATTTGTTTCTCATTATTAAACTCCAAACCATCCCAAATTTTTGCCAAACTCTAGATGACGTTGAGGTTTTTTTGTCGACAATAGCGCTATTTCCCGCTCTTGTAAGCTACCCATACTCTTATGGACAAATAATGATAAAACCAATGAAAAAAACCTTGGAAAACAATGAGCCTACGGCCAGTAGAAAGAAAAAACAACCAAATGAATCTTTTTTTTGGGGGGGGGGCTTGGGGGGTGGCGTGAAGCGCCCCCAACAACTAGGTGTTGGTGTGGTGCGAAGCGCCACCCCAACAGATAGTTTATCTATATATATGTATAGATAGATAGTCTAAAAACCTAATAACTATGTCTTTGGGGACGACTTATTCCCCCGCAGTCCCCGTGGGAGAAGCTGCAAGTTACAAGCCTTGACTAGTGTTTACATATTGTAATGGTTATTGGGAAGTGTACAGACGCTTTCAGGAAGATTTTTTGGCTGGGGGAAGGGGTTATGCGGGGGGAACTTTCGTTTAGAATTTTATTATTTTTTTCATTTTTTTCTTTAATTTTTGTTTTGAATTTTTTAAAAAAATTTTTTTTTTTGAATTTTTTTTGATTTTTTTTTTATTTTTTTTTTTATTTTTTTTTTTAATTCTTTTTTTTTTTTTTTTTTTTTTTATTTTTTTTTATTTTTTTTTTTTTTGAATTTTTTTTGATTTTTTTTTCTTTTTTTTTTTATTTTTTTTTTGGTTTTCTTTTTTTTTTTTTTTTTTCTTTTGATTTTTTTTTTATTTTTTTCCTTTTTTGAATTTTTGTTCAAGTTTATGTATCATACGCAAGCGTGAGACCACAGGATTCCGAACGCGACAAATTTGAAGGAATGATTCGGAACCAGTAGGCCCCCAGCTTCTTAGCCAGCTCTATGGTGAATAGGCCTGCTAATTAAGATCGCCATGGTTGAGACAGATATCTTTTAGCATATTGTAGATCATGACGCTTTTATTGTAATGAAGGACTTATCTTTCAATCACGAAGCCCTCCTTTAACTTTGGATGACTTAATCATACCTGACCAGATCCCTGGAGTAACATGCGGATAAAATCTCAAAAAATACAAAATTCCATATTTTTGTAGATAGGAGCTTGAAAATTCTACAGTGGGGTTCTCTGATACGCCGAATGCGATGGTGTGATTTTTGTTAAGGTTCTATGACTTTTACGGGGTGTTACCCCCTATTTTCCAAAATAAATTGGCAAATTTTCTCAGGCTCGTAACTTTTGATAAGTAAGACTACATTTGATAAAACTTATATATTTTAAATCAGCATCAAAATCCAATTCTTTTGATGTATCTATTAGCATCAAAATCCTATTTTTTGAAGCTTCGTTTACTTGACTAGGGGTCAACACCCCTCATACACGTAATATACGTAATTTTATCCCTCTCTCTCTTTTTAATTGGTTTCTTTTGGCATTATGGCTAACTTTTGGCGAGAAAGAAGTACAAAAGCACCTACAACATCAGCTAACTTGTATATAACCCAGGATAACCCCTGGGGGGGGGGAATTAAATAAAACAAGACAAGTTTTTTTTTAACTGAAAGTAAGGAGGAACATTAAAAATTAAAACAAACAGAAAATATTACGTGTATGAGGGGGATTGACCCCTCCTCCACATCTTGGGCAACTAGACCCCCTCCCACGCTCATTTTTTCCCATAGTCATCGGATCACAATTTGAGATAGACATTTTGTTCAACATAGTCGAAAAGTCTAATAGCTATGTCTTAGAGGACGACTTAATCCCCCACAGTCCCCGGGGGAAGGGCAAAGTTATGAACTTTGCCCATTGTTTACATATAGCATTGGTTAGTGGGATATATACAGACGTTTTCAGGGGGATTTTTTCTGGTGGGTGAAGGTGGTTGGGTGGAGGGGGTTACGTGGGAGGATTTCTTTATTGAGGAATTCTTCCCTGGAAGACTATCGAAAAATTATTAGGCCAATTTTTCAATTTTCAAAGTTAGATGATTTAGTCTGAGTTCGAGTAAGCAACTTCTATGCTAAGACTGTGCTAATAATATTCTAGCAAAAAACTAGCCTTTTTCAGAAAGACTCGTTATATTTATTCCAATCTGTTAGTTAAAATTACGTAGCAATTCACTTGAAAATAACGAACTTTCCATGGAAGACTATCGAAAACTTATTAGGCCAATTTTTCAATTTTCAAAGTTAGATGATTTAGTCTGAGTTCGAGTATAAATAGAGACACAGGAGATATTTCCTTAAGCTTAGTTTATAACAACTTAATATTAAAGGACTCAATCTATGTTTTCACACAGTTTAATTTAAGGTAACCTGTCCGCATATATAATGAAAACCGAAATCGCAAATAGGCGAAATCTATTGCAAGGCAAAGAATATTTGTTCAATCTAATTGGCGAATGCTCTTTTATTGATTTCTAGTTTTTTTGATTCAGTATCTTTTCTCCTCTTGTCCAATTCACTTCGAAAGGATATTCTTTTTTTTCTCTTCTTTTATTTGATGAGATGAGAGAGATTTTGTCGGGGGGTCACCACATTTTCATTGAACAAATTCATGGAAGCGAGGCAGCAAATTTCTGACCAGTTTTTGAACTGTTCTTTTATAAGTCGTAGTTGTAGCGGGGTGTTGGTGTGGTGGAGGAGCGGAAACTAACGACTCAAGCAATAAGTCTATTATGTAGCTAGTGAATTAGTTGTTTTGTGGTTTCCCCATTGCTTATATGATACTTAATACTCAATTTGTTTTTCCACAGATGCAGTGAACCCAAACATGCAAGCTTCAGCTGGGAGCAATAACTAATACTTTAATTGAAAATTTGTCATTTTTAACAGCTCAAAAAGTGCTTAAATTTGGATTTGTGGTAGAAGCAAGATTATATTCATAAAGAACATAAAACAAAGGCATCAAGTGGTATGTTCACTTTAATGGTAAGTCAGTTATATGAACTGTCATAATTTTACTAACTTTCCTCCTCCATGGGGCAAACTAACAATGTGCAAAGTGGGCAGAGTTTTGAAGCCAAGGGAAAAGTTGGGGCTTTACAATATGAATAAAATTATATTTTAAATACTAATTCGAGAAGGAAGATCCCGATACCATTTTGACAGAGCAAGGGGCCCCTGGCATGTTAAAGCGGATTGAAACGGCAGAGGAGTATCTCCCTTTTCTCGTCTCATACATGTCAAAAAAAGGGAGCATACACACTCCTGCAGGGAAAAATGACGTAGTGCGCACAATTGTGAAGGCGATTCACGAGTGGGAGCATCCCCTTATGGTTCACGAAGGATTAAAAAAGCTAGCTGAGCTCATGCAGGTTCCTGAATCTGTTGTTGTTCCTGAATCAACCCGAGTGAAGGACTATATTGTCGTGATAATCGGTGGTGCCCCGGAGCTTGTTTTGGAAAATGTGCATCCAGTTTACTCTAACCCCAGTTTACGAGGGGTTAGCCCTGAGGTGCTTTAGACATCAGCGAAAGTTAAGAATCTGCGATACAGACATAACATGTTGATTAATCTACTTTATTTTCTTGGCAGTAAATTTGTGTACTTATCAGTTACATAATAGACACTATACACTTTTGACCGCGAATGATACGAGCATGACACAAGAAACTGGTCATGTATTTTTTTTTTATACCAAACAACTAGCATTTAAGAATCTTGACAAAGCTTCAAACCTGAGTAGCCGAAATATGAAACTGGCTATCAAGCAATTGAGGAAATTTGCTCGTAGTCATGAAGGTGACGAACTTGATTTAAATAATACAATTGAAGCAACAGCAAAACAAGGTGGTTTGCTCGATGTCAAAATGGCCCCTCAAAGGCATAACGCAATTAGTGTACTCATGTTGTTTGATATCCGTGGCTCAATGGACGATCATATCCAAATATGCGAGCAACCTTTCAGTGCAGCGTGCTCTGAATTTAAACATTTAGAATTTTGCCTTATTTTAGAAAAAAAGGAAAAACACACCCTAAAAGTCTTAGAATCTTAATGGAGATCACAACATCAGATTCAGCGTGAGGTTTCAAGTTCTTATCTACAAAAATATGGTATTTAGTATTTTTTGACAGAAATAAGATCACGGATGCGTGTTTATTTTATTTTTTTATTAAGGGATGCAAGTTGTGAACTTTGCCCGTTGTTTAATTATAATATTGATTATTGGGAAGTATACAAACGTGTTCAGGGGGGCTTTTTTATGGTAGGGGAGGGGAACAGGTGGAGGAAACGTCAGTCTGATCGTGTCGCCCCGCGCGGGCTCCGGAGCCGCGCCGAGGTGACTCCGGATGTAGTCGTCGAAGAGTTCGTCCGGGAGCTGATTGAAGCGATCGAGGAGGACGGAGTACGCGTCCGCGACGGCCGAGATCAAAGCGCTCGCGGGCTCCCGTGGTGCCGTGAGTCTCCACTCCTCGTCGTCGTCGGCGAAGAGCTGCTCTAGCCAGTCGAGCGCATGCGGATCGGGTCGGTCCGCGTCGTCCGAGACGACCTCCGGTGCTCCGATGTCCACCTCCGGATGCCAGAGAAGTGTAACGAGCATGTCTAATCAAATCGTCAAAACGCTCTAGTTCAAGTAAAGCAAGAGAGATAACTATGAATCTGAAGTCAATAATGGCCTTCCATTTTTCAGTGTCCATTAGTAGCACTTTTTGAAAAATGCTATTAAAACTTCTAGTTTTTGATTTGATCGTGTCATTTTTGACTTCAAGGAAGTGAGTTGCTGCATGAAGCACATTATTTAATGGTACTAAGATAGGTTAATTGCTCTGATGTCGACAAAATAACTATTCACATGAAATTAGGTGTGACACTTATTATGACTTTAAAAGCATCCAAAGCATGAATGCCAAGGAACAGGTTATTTATTCACAAATTTTGGTTTGCAATTATAGTAAATGAGCACACTATGGTTGCTGCTGATGATATTGTAATTAAAGACCATCTTGTAAGGATTCTCAAAAAAAAATTCAATTATTTATTTATTCTTAATTCATATATTTTCAATTTATATATTATTACACCAGGACTCTGGCAATTCTAATATAAAATATTTTGGAGGAGTCAGTTTGTAAACGGTCGTTTGCTGTTCTAGCCTGGCCAATGTGGGGCCAGCGGCTCCGGGCGAACTGGGGTCGCTGGGCGAATCACTGCTGAAAGAGAACATCAGTGTTACCACACTGGGACTTGGACTTGGATACAACGAAGATCTGATGGTTCAGCTGGCCGGACAAAGTGGTGGAAATCACTACTTCATCGAACAGGCCTCCGAGCCGGCCGATATCTTCCGGAAGGAATTCGACGTCGTGTTGTCCGTGGTCGCACAGGAAGTTGACATTTCCGTCAGCATCCCGGAAGGAATTCGTCCGGTACGGGTACTGGTATGTTCAATAACTACACTATTTTCTACTAATTTTAATCACTTCAGGTTTTTCACTTCCCTAGAGTGTTTTGGTCTAAATTCTTTCTTTTTCAATGTTGAAGATGTTTATTGCAATGCAGGCAAAATGATCATTTAATTGTTTTTTCTTCTACTTTCCAGCCAGAGACACATTGATTTCAAGATTTATTTCTGTGGCAATAGTTTAAGGCTGAAATTGTTACTAACCAGACTTAAACTCACAACTTTTATGACAAACAAATATAAAATAAAGGTCCCTGACACGCCTATGCTAAATAGCCAAAAATGGGCTAAAATTAGGGGTTTTGAAAACTCGCTTTTTTCTTAAAAATAAATACTAAAAGCTATAAAATACCCCCTGAATAGCCTTTAGGGGCTATAGAATGAATTTTTTTCGAGCAGATTGGGTCGAATAACGGAGAAAAACGAGAACTCAAAAGATCGCCTAAATGGTGAGCTTACAGCCTTGCTAAATAGCCAAAAATGGGCTAAAATTAGGGGTTTTGAAAACTCGCTTTTTTCTTCATTAATAACTACTAAAACCTATAAAATACCCCACTTATTTCGGTAAATGGTGTAAAACCATCTTTTTGATATGGTGAATCTTCAATAATTTTTTTTGGTATTGAAGCAAGATCAATTTTACGTCTACTCAATAATGAACATGAAAAAAAAGTTAATAATAATTCAACAACTTTTGGGCGATTTAATATTTCTTCTTAAATGCTAAATCCTAAACCAAATTCACGGGATTGATAAATACATGCTTCATTATCACAAATGCATGGTTTTGGCATTGAAATTTTTAAATCTTTATCGCACATTAAACATTGACTTGATGCTTTGCGTACTACCGAGCCCCGTATCTGTGTTCCCGTACTACCACCGCTCGCCCAATCCGAAGAAGCTAATAGAAGTTAGGTTCTCACACCTCGGGCTACGCATGACGATGGCACGGACTCGGCGCCCGTACCGGCTTCCAGATGAGCCGCAGGTGCCAGGCATTAGGAAGATGGTGGCAGCGGATGTGCCGCAAACTTGCGCGCTGCTGGAGCGCTACTTGGCACAGTTCAAACGCTCTTTGGCGTTTTCCGACGAGGAGTTCGCGCATTGGTTTCGCACGTGGGAAGGAGCATTACTTTCGTTCTATGTTATACCGTACATGCCATTTGTGATCAACGTCGAAATGATGTTGGTGGTTCGAAAGCGCTACCAGTTGTTTTTGCAGTAACTGTTGGTTGTCTATTCGGTGGACCTTATACCGGTGGTTCAATGAATCCTGCTCGATCATTTGGACCAGCATGGGCACTTGGTATTTGGAAAAATCACTGGATTTATTGGTTTGGACCTCTAACTGGTTCGATAACGGCAGCATTGGTCTACACACGTATTTTAAAAAAACCTAAATCGAAGAGCATTGTGATGTATTGAACTCTCATAGTGAATTCACCCGCATTTTTTTTCATTCTTTGCCAGTTATTCATGTTTCTAGCCAAAAAAAATGGCATACCTAATCTTTTTTTTCTGTTCTAGGTTCAGCGTCATTTGACACACATGTTGCTGTTTTAAATTTGGCGTTTAATTCAAACGGAGAGTCTGGCACCCTTTTAAGCTTGTTGTATTTCACCCGTTATGGACCATTTTATATGACAAAAAAGATAATAATATATTTGTACGTTTTCATGTTCTGTTATTTTTTCGTGTTTGCTGTCTCAAAAGGAAATGTCTCTTGAGGACCATTCAGGCAGCATTTCATGAAATTCACAGACATAGCAGTTTCACTTCACAGCAGCTGGAAATACAGCCTTTAAAAGGGACAATAATGTTGCTAATGCAAATAATATCAATAATTACGCAAACTCGTGTAAGGAACAATTTAACAAACCCAAATTGTCTCAAAAGGAAATGTCTCTTGAGGACCATTCAGGCAGCATTTCATGAAATTCATAGACCTAGAAGTTTCACTTCACAGCAGCTAAAAATGCTGTCTTGAAAAGTTTCTTCTTCATTCTCGTTTGTTATTACTTTAGACAGTTTTTAAATACCCTTTACCTTAGCTGTTCAGATTGGTCTTGTTACATTTGATGGTCTAGGTTGTTCAGTTGTCCTTTAGGCAATATGAAACTACTTAAAACGCCTTTTATAAATAAACTAATTACACCCAATATTTTAAACTTAACTTGTCAGTTTTGTCATGTCGCACGCGTCATAGATATAAAAACGATGCTTTCACTCCTGGGGGGGGGGGGTAAACTGATGTAATTTATTCTCTTGAAGTGTCCTATTGGAAATCGTTCAAATATTAAATTAGGATTTTTAGGTGGCGGCAATATGTCTCAAGCTATCCTTAAAGGTCTACTCTCAACTTCTGTCATAAATCCCAAAGCAATAATTGTTTCTGATGTTGACTCTAAAAAGCTTAATGGCTTAAAAAAAGATTATGGAATAAATACCACATTAAAGAATAGAGAAGCGGTCAAAGATTCTAATGTAATTCTCATTCCCGCTAAACCGCAGAATCTCGACGAGGTACTTCAAGCAACATCCGACTTAGCTCAGGGTCAAAAACTATCCTTAAAACTCCCCAGCCCCACCTCATGTAATACACCACGATACCTTATCAGTAGTTCTATTCTTAATTAGAGGCCCAGTCTTAAAACTTCCCAACCAAACCTCGTGTAATGCACCGCAACACGTCATCAGTAGTTCTATTCTTGATCACAGGCCCAGTCTTAAAACTTCCCAACCAAACCTCGTGTAATGCACCACGATACCTTATCAGTAGTTCTATTCTTAATTAGAGGCCCAGTCTTAAAACTTCCCAACCAAACCTCGTATAATGCACCGCGATACCTTATCAGGTCATGGTGCCGTGTAATACCCCTGGGCTTCCCCCTGAAAAACGAGCCGCATGTTTGCCACTGGCCACTCCACGTCCAGCAGCTTCGACCCCGACCATTTCTACTTTTTTATCATTCACAAAAGGATAAAACAGGCCGATACTATTTCTACCACGTCCGACGCGGGCGACGAGGCAGTGAGGAAGACGTCCGTCCGCCGCGAGAATTTGTTTTCGAGCTTCGCGACCGATGACGGATTGAAAATCACGAAGCATCATCGGGTAGGGGTGGGCCCCTAGCACCGACCCCGGTCAGGTGATTGGTGCCGTACAGCGCGCCACCGGCGAAAGCGCGATTGCCATGTGTGCCGCGGGCACCATGCCCGGCGCGCTGAAGCTGCTCTGGCAGCCGAGTCAAGGCGGCTATCACATGGAATATGGCTATTCCTGCATGGGCTACGAAATAGCCGGCGGTATGGGTGCCAAAATGGCGACGCCCGAGCGCGACGTCGTCGTCATGGTCGGCGATGGAAGTTACCTGATGATGAATTCCGAGATTGCAACATCGATCGCATTGGGCGCGAAAATCACCATCGTCGTCGTAGTACATGCCCTGCCGGACCTTCTCGTCGGTCTCGACCCTGGCAGCGGCCACCAGGTCATGTGCGCTTTTCATGAAACGTTCCTTTCGTCGCGTATGGGGGAGGGAGTATCGGCACGCTCCAGGGTCTCCCTGGTCAGCTGCGGCGCCAGGTGCTTGAGCGCCTGGAACTGGCTGATGAATACCTGGCCGGCGAAGCGTTCGAGGAAGTCGGAGCGGCGCAGCTGATCCATCACCGGTCCCTTGACTTCGGACAGGTGCAGCTGCACGCCGGCCGCATGCAGGCCATGATTTTTTTTTATTTCGGCTCGTTTCGGGTTTCACTTATTCTTTGATAGTAATTTTTGGTCGTTTTAAGTTCGGATTAATACTGGATTTAATATATGCTCATATTAAAGTTTAATGTAGCTCTTTACTTTTCTTTGAAATTTTCTTTTCGGATTTTTAAAAAAATTGATTTCTGTTACTTTTTACAGCCAAAGTTTCATTATTGGTTAATGTTGCAAAAATTTATATAGTTTTTATGGTTTTCTTCATAAGAGCTAAAACCATACATAAGAGCTATAACACCATCGACGGCCAAGAAGAAGACGGCCAAGAAGAAGACGGCCAAGAAGAAGGTCGCCAAGAAGAAGGTCGCCAAGAAGAAGGCGACGAAGAAGAAGACCACCAAGAAGTCGAGCAAGAAGTCGTCGTCGAAGAAGAAGACCAAGAAGGTCGGCGGCAAGAAGAAGACGACGAAGAAGACCGCCAAGAAGAAGTCGTCGAAGAAGTCCTCGCGCAAGACGACGACGCGGCCCGTCGGCAAGAAGAAGACGGCCAAGAAGAAGGCATCGAAGAAGAAGGCGAAGCGGCGCCGCTGGAATATTACCAAAAACCCCTAAATAGTCTCTCGGGGGTTAACAATGTGTTTTTCTATCAGAAAAGATGGATTTAGGATGAAAAAATTTCGCCAAAAAATCGCCAATAAGGCAAATCTATAGCCTTGCTGAATGGCCAAAAATAGGCCAAACTTAGGGGTATAGAAACAGGCCTTTTTCTTTCAAAATAAAATTGGAATTTTACTAGATACCCCCTAAATAGTCTCTCGGGGGTTAACAATGTGTTTTTCTATCAGAAAAGATTGACTTAGGATGAAAAATTTTCGCCTGATAAAAACGTTCGTAAAATCAAAAGTTCTAGTTGCCTTTTTAAGTAGCCAAAAAATTGGAGGGTAACTAGGTCAACTTCGGCGTTCCTTTTTTTTTCTCAAAATCGCCCGATCAAAACTATGAGAAAACCATTTGGCCAAAAAAAATAAATTAATATACAAAATTCGTTGTAATTATTCGTTTGCAGAGAACCAAATTCCAAAACATGCAATAATGCAAAAACATTCAGAATTTAAAAAAAAAAAAACAAGTTTTTTTAACTGAAAATAAGGAGCGGCATTAAAACTGGGTGGTGGCACTCCCGTTCCTTAAAGATCAAGATTATTGACGAATCAAAGACTATGAATTTAAAATAATTTTATATTTCAAAGTCTTAGGAGAGTCTGAGTGGAATATTTATCTATATTTATAATTTGTTTTAATTTTTTGTTCGATATTTCCATACGTTATCTACAATTTGGCCCGTACTTGATTACTCTGTGGATATTACATTGGTTTCCCGTTCATTCAATTATATGCTTTAATAGCACCAATGAAGAATGTTATTCTTTCTATTTTAGGTTTCCTCTTTTCTTCCGTGGACAACCAAGTGTCAAGTTCAACCTAAAGCTAGCAACGTCGGCACATCAGTCAACCGCGGACTCGGCCTGATTTTCCGTCCGTCCGGGATATGTTGCGCGGTTGGACTGAAAAGTATTCACCCACCCTGACGACAAGCGGGCTTGTGTATCGCGTTGCACTGCGGGTGGTGATCGCCTTCTGGTTCGCCGTCGGTCCGCCCTTAGTCGCGCTGGCGGTTTATCCGCCGGGACGGCTCATCGGGCTCGGTGCCGACCTGCCCGCAGGCGTCGTCCGGGTCCTCCAACCCTACTCATGGGCATCAATGCGCAGGATAAGGCGTTTATCTTGAAGGCTGACAATCATTCTAGCGGAGTTGTCTGCTCGGGGACGACCGGGCTAGGTGAGTGCAATGTAGCCGAGAACAGAACCAGCGATAACCAGAATGATGCAATTTCCGATGAAGGCCGAGGTCCACGTCGGAAACTTTTTTCGATCCGTGCCAAGTAGTTCCGCAGGTACCGGTTCCGCAGCATTTGGACGGGCCGGAGGCGGAACGGTCGCTCGGTGAGACCGAATTCGTCACCGGTCAACTAAAGAGCAAGAGTAACTCACAAGAGTGGAAACTGGCGCTAGTGTCGACCAGTTGATGAAAGATGGCTGGCGAGTATAGTGAGGGATAAGTGTTTTGTTAGGGTTGAAAGGTTAGGACGATTTTTAAGGTTAGTAAGGGAGCATATAAATAAAAAAATTTAATTTGTATAATGTTTTTTATGTAGAGTCATTTAATTAGAATCAATTTTTTTATTTTTTATTGACATGGCCCTAGGGTTTTTAGAGCAATAAAAGTTATTAGTATTAATATTATAGAAAATCCAATCGAGCGAGTCTAATACTCGTACGAAATGGAATGTGGCTCAGGGTCTCTCAACCAACCAAACGAATGCAACAAAATTAATGGAGACGGATAGAGCACTGGATGAGATGAATAACAAACTATCAAAGCTACTGGAGAGCAATATCAGAGTAGAAAACAAGGTTGATCAGTTAGTGACCGAAATTAAAGTGGTTTCTCTTGATACTCAACTTCATCAGGCTGTCCTAGTCGACTTAATTGAAACTATGAAAGAATTCACCCAACATCTCCTCCCGGTATTGTTAACTTGTGAGCTCTTTAAAACATTTAGAGCTACGGGGGGCAATCCACCCCCACGGCGGGATTTTCTGGGGAGTATTCTTCGCAGGGGAAATTTCTCGCAGGGGGCATTTCCCACGGGGGTATTTTTCGCGGAGGGTATTTTCCGCGGGAGGTGTTTTATTCGGGGGAGTATTTCCGGCGGGGGTGATCGTTTTTATACAACTCTGAAAAATGACTATGCTAGCTTTGTCCCTCATTGAGACTATCTGTCTTGGCTTTACTCCAATCAGCGATGGCTCTCGAGATTTCATCACAGTCTAGCTAACCAAAAGATATTTTATGCTTTATTTTCAAATATCACTCAGAGAGAGAATTTAGTCTTGCGACGGGTCACCTACTTTCCACAACCTGGTGTGCATTTCGAGGGGCCACGTTTGCCACCCCAAGGAACATAAACCAATTCTGTAACTCTGGCTACAGAAAGTGTGGCACAGCCCTTATAATGCTTGGAACAATTCTGCCACTCTCGGAATACTTTCGCCACGCTTGGCACGCGCCACATGATGTATATGATTTCTGAAAGTTGGCAACCCGTTGGAATTTTATCATGTTCAAAATGAAAATGAAGAGAAATGAAAATGTTCGTATTTTTCCCTTGGTGGTTGTAATAAGCCTGTTTTGACGCTATGACATCAAGAAGAAGTAACGTCATGACATCAAGAAAAGGCTAAAATTGTCTGTGGATAGAAGACAAGCTACAATGAAAATTCATATATAGAAACCTACCATGTGCCAAGTGCTGGGGCCCGAGTGCATTATTCTGGAACACATAACTATTCAATATTCAATGTTTAATTAATTTTTGCTGCAATGAGTCAACTAATTCCTTCCAATCGCGGCCAGCACATCGGCATCGACCGGCTTGTCGAGATTGGCGAGCGCCTCGTCGATCTGATCCTGTGGGACCACGCCGATGGCGCGGGTAGTGGCGAGCCCCTCGATGAAGTCCGCAGCTCCGGTTTCGGAGATCGCCTCTTCGGCGTGGGCCGGCCCGATGGCCAGGGCAAATGCCCAAATGATGCCAAGCGCCGGGCCGATCAGCTTTCGCGCCATGGGTCTTGGATTCATCGCTCTCTGTTCCTCTCTGCTCCTGACCGGAGTCTTATGTTGATTGCATGCGGCAACGAGCAAAAAATAACATGAGTAGGACCGACAACCCCCATCCCTTCTCAAGACCAGAACATAATTTGCACTTTTCTGAAAAAAAGCAAATGACCACGGATTGTCAGTTTAATATAGGCTATATACAGATATTTATTCCTGAGAATTTTAATAATTTTATTTATTAAAGTAAAAAAATGAAAACATATATAATGTATTTGTTTTCAGTTAACTGCAAATTGTTTTCTGGCCTTGAGAAGGCATGGGGGTTGTTAACCCTACTCATGTTAATTTCTACTCGCTTTGCGTTCTCATCAATAACGAAAAGTCCGATAGATATTTAGTTGCCGTACGTTCATCGTTAGTAGCTACAAAACTATTCACCGAGTTTAACGCATTAAATATAAAATGCGGATTCATCTGGCTTCGTAACGATTTTAAAGCAAGTAGATTGTTATTAAGTCGCTGCTGACGGATATTTTTTAGCATAAAATACCCCGCTACAAGCAATAACAGCAAACCACCGATCAAGGAATAAATAATAAGTTTTTGGCTTTTGTTACGCTCTGCAGTAAGCTCGTATTTACTTTCAGACAAAACAACGCAGCACACTTGGTCGATCCCTGGAGACAGAGGCGACAAGTATACGAACCATGCTGGATGAACTTCGGC
The DNA here is from genome assembly GCA_010016025.2 of Alatinidae sp. Z8VKAUB7J3. Lineage (NCBI taxonomy): Eukaryota > Metazoa > Cnidaria > Cubozoa > Carybdeida > Alatinidae > Alatinidae sp. Z8VKAUB7J3. The sequence goes on from JAAAKM020721499.1 coordinate 105,226,930, forward strand.
CTTAGGCAAAAGATTGGCCAAGTTGGAGATCAACCGTCACTGCCCTATGTAACCCCAGGCGTAGTAGAATCTAAGTAAGTTAGTTTTACTAACCCAATCATCCTATCTATCAAGTTCATCCCTCTAGCCAATCTTGGAACTGAGTTGGTAAACTTACTGTATTTCCATACTGAGACTAAAATTTCAGTAGTTTGAAATTTCAGAAGCTGTCATCAGTCCTCAGAATGATATCCAAAATTATTCAGGAGGAATATAGGAAATATTCCGCGTGGGAATTTTCAGAAAGGGGGGGGGTATTTTCAGCGGGCGGAATTTTCCGGGAAAAATCATAACCACCAAGAATTTTTAGTATGCAGAATCGGTCGGCTCCATGCAGAGCCACAGGGTCAAAAACCCCCAACACCCCCCCCCCCCAGCCTCTGTATATAAAGAGACATTCCGTTTATCTTGAATCTTGATCATATAGGGTTTTTTGGGGATATCATACATGACAAAATTTGAGAACATATAGTTCTTTTTATAATTTTAAATCAATTGATTATCTCACAATAGCATTTTGATCTTCTTTTGGCTAGAATTGTTGTTTTGCACCGCAAAATGGCTGAAAACGTCGCTTTGCTGTGGAGAACAGTCTTTTTGCCAAAATGAATGTTTATGTTAATCGTTTATTTTGTAGGACTACCTGCACCTTAAAAACGAATGCATTGTCGTACGGCATTAATGTCTCTGAAACTAGAGGCTCAATATGCTTATAGATTTTTGATAATTTTAAATCAATTAACTATCTCAATGTCGAGGATATCGAAGCGGCGTTGGAACGGCGCGGGCCGCGGCTGGAGCGTGACGCCGGGGTGACCGGCTCGCGGGAGCCTCCCTTCGGGAGGCACCGTGACCGCTGCCACGCAGGTCACCGCATCGGGCTACACGCACGAGATTGCCGTGTCATGGGCAGAGCTGGATGCGTCGGTCTCGCCGGGGCAGACGCTGGGCTTGCTGTTGGGCAACAACGATCGCGACGCTTCGGCGAGCAGCCAATACGATTGGATGGGTCTGATTGAAACCGGCTCTTACAGCCGGATCGCTACCTATATCGCTAATCGTGGTATCCTTATCGCTACCCTTATCGCCAATCGTGGTAGCTTTGACGCTAGCTGTGTTTAGTTCGGGGGTTGCCTTCCACCTTCCTTATCTCTTCCTATATCGCTAATCGTGGTATCCTTATCGCTACCCTTATCGCCAATCGTGGTAGCTATCTCTACCGCTAACTGTATTTAGTTCAGAGGTTTCCTTCCACCTTCCTTATCGCTACCTATATCGCTAATCGTGGTATCCTTATCGCTACCCTTATCGCCAATCGTGGTAGCTGGCGGTGCGTTAATTGCCACGCAGCGGGCCACCTCGCCGCGTACTGTAAGAGCAATACTGGTGGCTGCAAATCTGGCTCTGGAAATCACAATTCTACGTTCGATACCCTCTGTCAGAAGGCAGCCTTCTGGGTTGGTTGCTAGACACATGGTCACACGTGCTACAGTCTGAAGTGCCCGAAAAATTGTAAATTCTCAAACTCATGACCTCATCACTTTCAATCCTTCAATCAATCAATGGGGTTTATTATGAATTCAAAAAATAAATGACACAACAACAATACTCCATCCCGCCGGTGTCGGCGAGCCGGGCGTGCCTCCGGTGGCCCCGGCTCTGGCGAACGCGCTCTACGCCGTGACGGGCAAGCGCCTACGGGATCTGCCGCTCGAGGGTCAGGACCTGAGCTGACGCGGTCGCGTCGCGCAGCGCAGTCCTCAGGGCGGTCCTCAGCGCGGTCCTCAGGGCGGGGCAGACACGGGTCGGGGAACGGGCGATGGTCGGCAGCAGGCGGGCACCGGGGGGGCAGGGCCCGCCGGGGGGAATGGGCTCGGTGGCCAGCGCCATCTTCCGCGTGTCGTCACTCAGAATGATCGCTTTATCATATTTACAATTGAAAGTCATGGAGCGATCTATCCATCGGTACCTGACCAATAATTCAGATACAGGACATATGATTTATGAAAAAATTCGTCTAATGTAGAAAGATCAATGGAAGCTGTAATTCACTAATTAGTTGAGGCGAACTGAGTTAGCTTTTTGAGTAAGGAATATGCACTGGAAATATTCCTAGACATAGAAGCTGAATTTATCGATGCTACTGTCGAGGCCACAGAGGTGACAATGGAAGGAAAAAGAATTGATCAGCCTGTATTGGGCTAGGAGAACAGGGCAAAATATTGCCTACTTGAAACTAGATTTTGCCAAAGCATATGACAGTGTGCGTTGGGAGTTCCTGTCTGCCATGACGTTGGCATTAGGCTGTGGCCCGCAGTTCACAGAACTTGTTATGAAGTTGCATAGGTCAGCCCGCCCTACAGTTGTGTGTCAGGGGGAGCCCTCGGCCTTCTTCTCTTTGGGCCGAGGGGTGCGTCAGGGGTGCCCCCTAGCACCGTTGTTGTTCACGATTGTGGCGGAGGCCTTATCCCAGTTGCTCTTTCCGAACCAACATCTTCGTCAAGAAGGCAACACAATATCACTCGCTCTAGAATGTTGATTTTACTTGTACGGAGTTAGTTAGGCTTCTGGTCTACGTTGCTTCCCTTGATATAGGCCTCTTTCTCTCCAACGTATGCAACGCAATTCTTTTCTCCTCAGTTTAAGAAACTTTGTCTGTTGAGCTTTGATCATAGGCCTGTTTTGAATTGCAAACTATCACCTCAATAGTATCCTTTCTGGTTATGAAATTGAATAAATGCAGTTGAAAATACAAACTTAAATCAAAGATATGATTTCTTGATTTATTTTTCTTAATTCAGGTTCGTTTGATCCTAAAATTTAAATCAATGAATGTATATGGTCTGAAATTTTAAAGCAGATCACCGTACAAAAATAAAAATAAATAAAAAATACTAAGCATCAAAATAGCCATATTTTTGTTTACAATACTGACTGTCCTTGTTAAAATCCTTTTGGCCTAGTTTACTTACGCTGAAAGCTTCACTCTGATCAGAGAAATACAAATTTTGTCCCATTTCTGAGTTTCAAGGGTCGATGCAGCCCATTTTTCCAGTTGGTTAGCTGGTCAGTTGCTTTTGTTAGTTGGTTGGTTAGTTAGTTGGTTAGTTTATAAAATTGCGTTGTTAGTCGGGTGGTTGGCTGGTTGGTTAGTTACTATGTTAGTTGATTCGTTAATTAGTTTGTTAGTTTGTTAGTCGCTTATTTGGGTAGTTCTAAAGTTGGTTAATTGGCTAGTTGGTTAGTTAGATGGTTAGTTAGTTGGTTTGTTAGTTGGTTGGTTAGTTAGTTGGTTAGCTGGTTAGTTGCTATTGTTAGTTGGTTGGTTAGTTAGTTGGTTAGATCTCTTGCCTTGCATGATGGCCGGACGTTGGAGGATGCTGCTGAGTTGCGGAGGTATGTCCATGTCCATTTCTCTGGATTTTTTGCGCAACGTGCGCTCCCCTATGAGCAGGAGATGCAGGAGCTTGTTTTGGCGGCTGTCAAGCCTTCCATTTCACCTCATCAGCGTGAGAGCCTGGAGCAGCAGCTCTCGAGAGAGGATCTTGCCGAGGCATGTATGTGTATGGCTAAGGACAAGTGTCCCGAGCTGGATGGCATTCCTGTTGAGTTCTTTTGACAGACTTATTGCTCGACTCTTCCTTCTTTCGCCTGGGCCGCCCGCGCAGTGCTATTTCACCCCGGTCGGCCCGTTGCATGAATTCGTGAACCCGATCAAAGGTTTCCCGTTCGATCCAGCTGCCTTCGCTGATGCGGCGGACGAACTTGCCGTCATTGACCGCGAGACGGCCGAAGGTTGAAACCGCGATGCCGTGTTTGTCGCAAAACCCGTTGATCGTCTCAACCAGACCCTTGGTGTCCTGTTTTGTGATGGGTGCGATCACTCGACTGTCTCCCTGGAAACCGTTTCGCGGGTTTGTGCGATTGTTGCTTTTATGCTATCCCTCCCTATTTCCTTAATGTTATATATCCCTCCCTGTTTCCTTAATGTTATATATCCCTCCCTATTATGCTATCCCTCCCTATTTATACTATCCCTCCCCATTTTTGAATCTGTCGTTCATTAAGAGCTTGAATCGCGCCTATATAAGAGTGTACTATGTCAATTGGATCTGTGATAAGATCCTCCGCTATCAGTGTATTAAATGGATCCCCAAATTTGACCTTATAAACATATATGTTGTGCAAGGCAGAGTTTGACGAATAATTTTAAGTGAGCAAAAAGATCAGAGGGCAGCTAGCTCCCCCAGCATCCTTCCTCAAAAGTCTTCTGATCATAATATTGAGATTGTCCTTTTGCTCAGTATTGTTAAAAGGTGCAATAAGTATGAATTCGGCAATGACTTGACCTTACAAAGTCTCTAGGGAAAGGGCTGTAAGTTACGCAATTATGTTGCTACAGGGTTGTATCAAACCAGTGGTCCTAAAAGATCGACAGAGGGCTCATTCGAACAGAAACTAAAACTTCTAGTGCCCTTGTTAGGTGATCAAAAAATGTGATCCTGCAATGCGTCGCCGCCGCCATGCCGCCGCAGGCCATCATGAAGCGTGCCGGCACGGTTTGGCTTATATCGTCGGTGTGATGGTATCGTTCGCGGTGATGGCGGGGGCATTATTGGCATTGCGCGGTGCTGGTGAAGCTTTGGGCTGGGGCTTTCAGTTTCAATCGCCAGCGTTTGTTCTTGCCATGGCTGCACTGTTCTTCGCGCTTGGGCTCAGTTTGTCTGGCGTGTTCTTGATCGGTACGTCGGTGACGAACACAGGCAGTACGCTTGCGAGCCACGGTTCCATGTTCGCCTGCCGGACGGCTCTCTTGCGTCGGGCGGAGACGCGTTTCGCGCGATCTGGCGGCAGCTCCCGGTTATGAAGCCGCTTGCTGTTCTCTCGGACCTTCCAGGCATGCAATGGCTCCTCAATGCGGCCTATGACCGGTTCTTACCCTTTCGCGCCCGATTGCAGCGCGCAGCGGGTGATGGAGGAAATAAGAGTGGCGACAACGTCGTTTCAGAATAGTCAGAGCGTTTCAGAATAATCCGGGCGCCCATCAGTGGCTTTCATAGTCCCGGCCTCGGATTAAAATTTACCTTATGAGTTTCGTGTGAGCGGGGGGGGGAGGGGTATGTTTCATGGAGACTGACCCAGATTTACCTGCGTTATTTGAGAAACGAACAGAAATTAAATAAAAAAGTTTTAGCTAAAAGTTAGCAGCAATATTAAAAGTCAAACGAACACCTCAATACCTTGCTCTTTACGCTAAATTGTGACTGTTCCAATTTTCAAGAACGGCTGCTGGACAGGGGCCGTTTAATTAGAGTAGGAAGCTTTTTTAAAACTGCTAACAGCTTTAGCGAAAGAGCAGGCGTTGGTCGACGCTCCGTAGAAGTCGGTGCAGCCGACCTTGAGGGTCGGACCGCTGCCGGGATCGACGCACTCGACCGGTGTCCCCGTGCCGTCGTTGCCGCGGCATGCCGACACGGGACTGTTGAGCGAGTTGAAGCCGTGCTTCATCCAGCTCTTGCCGATCTGCAGGTTGTCGACCTGGTCGGCCAGGGGGCCGGGGCCGAACTGCTGCGGCGCCATGCTGCACGCAGTGCCGGAGGTCCAGGTCGGCTCAGGCTGCGCTATCGGCTGCAGCAGGCAAGCGAAACTGCGAATCGATGCCAATGGCGACACGGAATTCAGTGGCACGAATACGTCGCAATCCGTTTGGGAGCAGGCATTTGGGAAAGATGGCTCCCTGCAGAATCTGGTGGCCGATCTTTCTGATCACTTGAGTCAACTTGGTAGCGGGACTTCGCTGACGTTGACTCCCGGCCGGACTCAGATTCACGGCAATCAGGTTTAACGAGAAAGCCACGGATTTCGAATTCCTTGGCCTGAGCGACCGAACAGGCTCCACCTGAGCAACCCTAGCACCCGATAAAGTCGATAACATCCATTTCACGCGGCCGATCTTCGCGGCCATCGTCGCCGCGGTGGTCCTTGGCGAAGCGCTCAAGGGCAGCCGTTTGATCGCGATCGTGCTCGGGATCGGGCTGCTCGCGCAGCACGAGTTCTACGGGCTGATCGCGGACAAGGGGGCGCGGCCGATCGCGTCGGTCGGGCTCGCCTTCGGCGGGGCCGTGATCCTGCTCGCGTGGTTCGGCAGCGAGTACCAGGCGATGCTCGTGATGACCCTGACCCTGTTGTCGCTGATGGTCGCGCAGCTCGGCAAGAACGAGAAGATCCAATTTTTCCAAAGGGACCAGGTAAGAAGGAAAGTAATCGCGGCAGTCCGTTTATAGCGCTCTTAAATAAGATTTTTGAGAAAAAGTCGGGGCCTGATCGGTAGCCAGATTTATTAAATTCACGGTTTAATTCCTCAAATACTTGTCTGGAAAACGCTTGCCGGAACATATTTTCAAATAAATCTTCATGCTTTTCTTCAAAGTTATCTACAGGGTCTGCCCATAATATATTTTGCAATGCTACTGACATTCTTCTTGGCTCACACAAACGATTATCTGTATTGAAGTCCCTCATTTCCCTTTTCTTTTGCTTATCTAACAGTTCCTACTCACAGACTGTGAGCAAGGAGAGACCTGTACCCTGTATGGATCGACAGAATTAGCCTCTTATAGAATTAGCCTCTTAAAGTTAAAATTCTTTAACTTTAAAGCTACCTACCAAAAGTTATGAGCATGAGAAATTTAATCTGATTTTCGAAAAAGGACAAAACACCCCACAAACATTAGTGACCTTGATGAAAATTACACCAACGAATTCAGCATATGAGAAAACTCCACTGCAAAGGTTTCAGGGCTTTTGCGAAGCATCTCGGCTGGAGCAAGGCGGATTGCCAGGAAGTGATTGCCGGCGGTCTGCTGCATGACATCGGCTAGATGCGCATCCCGCTGACCATCCTGGACAAGGACAACAAGGTGACGGACGCCGAGCGCGCCATTATCGACAAACATCCCATGTTCGGTCGCGAGATTCTGAAACCGCGGCTCGAAGTGTCGGTCGACATCAAGAAGATGGCCATCCAGCATCACGAGTTTCTGGATGGATCAGGCTATCCCGATGGGCTGAAGGGAGACAGGATCTATTATACTTTTTTATGTCTATCATAGTAATATCAATATTATGAAAAGTTTAATAAAAGAATGCTTATCATGCGTGAACAGCGCCTGGAACGAGCTGCTGAACGGATACCCACCATAGAGTCGAACGATTTACACGCTTTATACAACTTATTTTCGAATGGAAATTTAACATACGATGATTACTTGGATGCAATTGCACTTTCACCCCCAGCACATGTGTTTGCACCAGCACCACTTGCACATTCTTTGGAGTTACAGCCAATGGCTGAATCGTCATCAAACACATCGCCAGATCCTGCGCAGCAACATTCGCATGGCCGACCTCGTCGTCGGCGATATAGAATCGCAGGTCGCCGCAGCGCGCATAGGCGCCGACCGCTACGCGGACTTGCATAAACAATACGGCCTGCAGACGGTCACCGATGCCTATGAGGATCTGCTGGATTATTCCGAACGCCGTATGCGTGCCGCCATTCGGGAGCTACCCGACGGCATTTATCAGGGTGAGGACTTCCTGGACGACGACGGTATCTCGGACGAACCGTTGCGCGTACAGGCAACGGTGGAGATCAAGGGCTCGAAATTTGTTTTCAAAATGAAAACAAAACCCTATCATTTTTTTTATCACAGGAGTATACTGAAGGAAAAAGTTGTTTATAATAACCGCCAAAACGCGACATTTTCTAAAAATAATATTTCTTTATTTTTGTGATAATGTATGATGTCAAGAAGTATCGGTGTGTCTAGAAATTAACGAGAGCAGTCACGAACAACTAGTTCCAGATAATCAGAGGTTAATTAATTAGGAGATCGTAAATTAATTAGTTAATTAATTAATTAGGAGATCGTAAATTAATTAGTTAATGTATTTATAACTTACGAACAGGTGATCAGATCTTGATTAAATTTGATATTTAGAAGTATCTTGTGCCTCAGAGCCTTTATTTTAAATTCAGACTAGGTCCGGTGACGTTTGGGGGAGTTCAAAGGAGAAACCAGAAATCTTGGAAAACGTGATAGCTGAGGTATCTTTATCTCACGATTATGTGCTGGAATTATAGCAAGATTTTATGCCTCAAACCTCCATTTCCAATTCGTATCGGATCTGGGGACATGGGGATTGGAGGGGGAAACAGAAACCTTGGAAACCGGATTGAAGGACTGGCTTCTTCATCCAGGATTATAACAAGGTGGAAATTTTTTGTCAAATTTTCTTATTAAATATTTATGACCTATCCCAGCCTTTTTATGTATCTAAAATTGAATTTGTGGATTACATTCAGACAATATACGTGTGAAGGAGGGTGGAATGAGCTCAAACTACCAGCAACCTCTCTTAATGCTGTATAAATTTGCCAGAGGGATAAATTGGCACTGACAACAACAAAAACTTAAAAAGGCTGCAAAAGTACATGGGTACATTTCCCCATCGAGCAAAAATAATCATAGGATAAGTTAACTTTATCTTGTGTTGCGGACAGAGTAAAGAGTATTAACAAATCATATACTTTGGAGGTTTTTTACTCGATATCAGACGTCTAGAGTTTATTAGTATTTGCTTGGATTAAATTCCAGAAAACAAGGAACTGGGAGGGCCTAAACTATCGAGACCCAGACCTTCGCATTGTTTTCCAAAGTTCCTAAGGGTTGTAGCTGATAAACTGAGTCGCCAAAATGACCACTGATCCATCGAAATATAAAATGGTAGTAGTAGGAGGTAAGCTTTTTTCATCAGATCAAGTTTCGCTTCCAATCTGCCCGACGTGGTTGCCGATCTTAGAAGTGTCAAACAGATCGCACTAAACTTGTTGTCCAATGCCATAAAATTCACACCTGCCGGCGGCCAGGTCATCGTATCGACGGCCTACCAAAATGACGGCAAAGTCATTTTGCGTGTCAGGGATACGGGCATCGGCATGTCACGACTGGAAATTGACCAAGCGATGAGGCCGTTCAAGCAAATTGGCCCACTAAAGACGCGCCGAAGCGATGGAACCGGTCTCGGTCTGCCGCTGACTGTTTTGAAACTGTTTACAGCCGTAATTAAAAAATATTAGAAATATAAAAGAAACCATATTTAAAATGGAATTGTAAATTAGAAGATGACATCCAAAATTATAAGACTTTCTTATTGGACCCTTTTGTATATATTTGGCCAGATATTCCATTATATAATGACTAACTGGCCGATTTCTTCTATTTTTGGATATTGTGTCAGTTTCTGGCTTCTTCTTTTACTGTTCATCTATGTAAGGGTAGTTTGAGTTGTAAGGGTAAATGATGGTTGTCTTGTCTGTTTGCGCTCGTCAGGCAGTTCAGGCAGAGACCGGCATTGGTTCGATGTACCTGGTAGAACCCCACCACTCAAGTTTCATAGTAAGGGGTCACAGACTATTCCATTATTAGCGCTTGGTCCCACGATCCAACTGTTGACAGGACTGGAGGAAGATCTTCACTAATTGCCTTTAAATCACACTTCATGTTACCAATAGAGACGGAGAAATTGAGTCCGGGATAAATAGTTATTGTTTTGAAAATTGCAAAGCCATCAATTCTGAAAGGCATGTTATTGAGCAAGGTTGTTGAATCGCATCATCACGGTTTGCTGAGATGCCGTATCCAGGGCATTTGGATTTACGTCATCCATTTCCATCCATCCAATTTCCAGTGTAAAATTGCATACCTGGAGCAGAAGTGAACAAATCCATAGCTATACCACTAGTATCCTCCCTCACACTGGCAGCCAAATGTAAGTCACCATCTTTTTCAGATGCATCCAACACATAATTATGATCATAACCCCCAACTTCTTCAAACCTATCTCCAATTATTCTTTCTTCAAGAAAATCAAAAAGAGCAGAATTTCCAGATTTTCGAAGATAGCCCTTCCCCTGGGGGCTGTGGGGGATTAAGTTATCCTCAAAGACATATCCCTTAGATTTTTGGACTATGCTGAACAAAATGGCTATCTCAAAATTTTGACTCTTAACATTCTTTTGTTATCCATTTGCTGCTACATTATATTTGAATTTCTTTTCAAGTTTTACTTAGTTTTACACCAAAACTGTTTGATATTTTGCTTGTAGATTCTTACCATCCCTTTATAATGCCATGCTTTTTAGCATGTATTTTTTTGCATTTTTTACTTTAACAATATCTGTTCTGCAAGCCGCCGAGACAGAGCCCGGCCGCGACGAAGGCGACGAAGCAATACCCCATGATGTCCCGCGCCCGGAGGCCGGCGATCGCGAGCAAGGGGAGCGCCCAGAAGGGCTGGAGCATGTTGGTCCATTGATCGCCGTAGGCGAGGGCCATGAGCATCTGGCTCGGCGAGGCGCCGGCGCGCTCTGACGAGTTTTCTGCCGCCGTCTCGCGCCTGCGTGCCGATCTGGCGGCGCTGGCCACGGCGCCCGGGGCAACGCCCGCAACGCTCCTGACCCGGCTCGACACGATTCCCAAACACGGACGAAACGAAGACGAAAAGACGGACGAAAAGACTGATTGACGAAAAGAAGCAGCAAAGAAAAAGAAAGCCTCAACGGGATTTTTATTTTTCTTTAGTCTGTGATACGTTCACTGAACACGAGCCACCGTGATGTTACAACAAGTTTACTTTCGAAACAAAACGTGTCAATCTACGGACTGCACAAACAGCTAACCACAAGTGCAGCGAAACACAAGTTCAGCAGACCACATTTCAGAATGTGGTCTGCAAAGCTACCGTCAATGTAGTGGTTATCCTGGTGTTTGTGTGTGTGTGCGCTCCGGTGTTACCGCTTCTGACGGGTTGGGGGGTGTTGTGGGCGTTCGATGCGGTGGTGGGGGGGGGGGTTTTCCGGGAGGTGGTATTTCCCGGAGGTATTTTCCACAGGAGGTGTTTTTCCTGGGGGCGGAGGATGGTTGTCCTCCAATCACTTTTGACTTTTGAAAAGGGCACTAGAGCTTTTACTTCTGATAGTATTAGCTCCTTTCTAAGTTTTTACGACAACTCCTTTGTGAAGTGCCTTGGTAAAAAAAAAGATAGTACATTGTGCAACCTTGTATTTTCATACCAAGTTAGATCACAAGAGAATACTACCCCTAAAAGGGAAGTGATGTTGTCGAGGAGGTTTGGGTCTGTGGTACTTGATTCGAATTGACATTCTGCGAGGACCAAAAGTATTAGCACCACGAGTAACATTGGTGAGAGATCAAAGGCTGAGCTTGCAAAGGAACTTTCAAGGCTCAAGGAGCAAGGTTACTCTAGGAGAACTCTCTTAGCCAATTAACAATGCTATATTCTTTCTTAAGTAATTTTTTTGTATTCAGATTCAACCTTTACCCAGAGACGATGGAGCATTGTTTGGTCCTTTGCCCTCATCTACAAGCATCCTGGGACTGGGTTCAGGCTCGGCTTCAGGTTCGGCTGACCAGCCAGCAGTTGCTCCTGCATTTGTATCCAGGTGCTTGGCCTCTTCCGAGGAAGCAAGCCTTGCACTTATGTGTGGCTTGGTTAGTATGGCTGATCTGGAAACTACGGCGGCTGTGGATTTTTCAGGGGGTCCAGCAGCTTTCGGTCCGGTTGATCCCCCGGCTGAGGTACAAGTAGTTTCAGAGCTTGCAGGTGTTTAATGTTCAATCTTGGATATTTGCCGGGCGGGTCGAAGACAATCAAAACCCACTACATATGCAACTCAAACACAATACAAATACTGACAACCAAACTGCGTACAAGCGATCACAATTTAGCGATTGAGAAGGTTAGACATTCAAGACCTGTTGTTCCGAGAGAGAAAAGGCTATGTCAATCTTGCAATCATAATTCCGTCGAAACAGAACTCCATTTTTTAAGTGATTGTTCAGCCTATAGTGACATTCGTGTGAAGTTCATGTCAAAAATCGTGAACCAATTTCCAAGGGTTTTAATTTCGGAACTCATGTCTGGATATGAGGTGCAGTGCTGAAAGTAATGGGATTAGAGCCTTAACACTATGGCTCTAATCCCGAGATTTTTTGTTATTCTTCATCCGCTGCAGCCGCGGTGGGAACAGGTACTTCAAGAACGGGCACTTCAACATCGATGTTCCTGTAAATCGGAAGTCCCGTACCTGCGGGTATCAGTCTGCCCATGATAACATTTTCCTTGAGTCCCCTGAGATTATCCGCTTTGCCTTCGCATGCAGCTTCTGTCAGTACTCTGGTCGTTTTTTTCCTGGAGATACAGTTCAAATAACAAGAAAAATAGTTGAGAAAAAAGACCATAAACGTCCCAATATGGGATTTTTTATTTTGGTAGTTAATGTTCATAACCATAAGGATGACAAGCCAGTCCAAAAAGGGAAATGGGTTATTCTTGTTCAAAAAAAGGAAGCAGAAGAGTAGGAATTTAGCAACTTATGAAGTTCTCAAGATAACAACTTCATAAGTTGTATTTTCTTTTTGTTTGTTTTACTTGAAAACTTAAATATCTAATAATATTAGATATTTAAGTCATATGCTTGCAACCTAACAAACAAGCTTACTAACTAACTAACTAACTAACTAACGAACAAACTCGCTTGCTATCTAATTTACTAACAAACTAACTAACTCTCTTTCTTACTAACTAACTAACATACAAGCTATGCTGGCAGGCTAACTAACCAGCATACTATCTATTTAACTAACTAACAAACAAGATCTCTAACTATCGAATTCACAATAAACTAGCTAACTAACTAACTAACTAGCTAACTAACTAACCAACCAACTAAGTAGCTAACCTACCAATTAACTATCTAACAATGACTAATGTCTCATCCAGCAACCCACGGGATTCGAGATCCCGCAGAAGAGCTGCGATGGTTTGATCAACCTGTTGGCACTGTCTGCGATGATTCACGACGATCGCGTCGTGAGAGTCCCAGCCCATATCATATAGCTGGACATAGCGAACACCGGCCTCGACCATCCGGCGTGCCAGGTCGCGCGCGAACGTGAAAAACCCGTACACCGGTCCGGCGTACAGCGCGACGCTTCGGCCGTCCCCTTCAGGGGTGTCGATGGCCACGATGAGTAGCTCTGGATGGCCCAAGCGCCTCCAAAACCAGCCATGCACTGTAGATTCAACAAGGTCCTCCAACAAGCCACATACTGTAGATTCAACAAGCGCTCCCAATTAGCCACATACTGTAGATTCAACAAGCGCTTCCAACCAGCCACATACTGTAGATTCAACAACCGCATCCAACCAGCCACATACTGTAGATTCAACAACCGCCTCTAACCAGTCACATACAGTACTGTAGATTCAACGAGCGCCTTCAACAAGCCACATACTGTAGATTCAACAAGCGCTCCCAATTAGCCACATACTGTAACAGGGTAGACAGCCAATTTTGCCATTCATATATGGCACTCAGAATGGAGTGTGAGGCCGGTTGCCATTCTTCAATAATGGATCTCGCTTGCTGCCCAAATAGATCCTGTTTACTGATCTCGTTTAAATTACCTGTGGCTTTAACTGCAACAACTTCTGTATCGGTAACCTTTCAAGCGAAAGTGACATCAAGATCCCCAACAGAAACTTCCGTGAACCAACTGACCACCAAATCAACGCCTTTTGATTCGGTTTCCGCACCATTTAAAAAGAACTGAGCACTTTGCATCTGCTTTCTGTTGTGGGCCAAGCCTTATCTTAACCCCACATATTCTTCATTCGAGACTGTTCCCAAACATAATGGTTGCTACCATGTCAATTGCATCCTTGCCCCTTTATTACAGCTTGGAGTTAACTTTAAGGCCCTATTAGGGAGGGTACGAAGTAATATTTTGGTAAAAATCTGCCATTTCAAGTAGGCCCACTTCTACCTGATTTCAGCAGGGGAGGGGAGAATCTTCCCCAGGGTTGGGGGTATTTTCTACATGAGGGTATTTTATACGAGGGGAGACTTTCCCTTATTGAAGCAAAATCATGTCTCTTGTAGATTTATTTATAAGGATGCCTTACCGGATCTATATTTTTTGCATGTTTGATATTTACCTGACATTGAAATTTTTTAAGCAGCTGAGGATTATATGTGGCGAGATGAGGATTATCATGAGTAATTTGGTGATTATTAGAATCCTTTTAATAAGCAGCATGGTTATTTAAAAATTCTTTTTTATTCATTTCGTCTAATTTGGGATCATAACTACGTCGATACTCTGGGTTTCCAGCATCCGCTAGAGATGTGGCTGAATTTCGATTCGGTATTGCTCATCAATTAACCGACGCTTACCTGCTTCCTGTCAAACTGCGGTTCGATGCGCGTGATACTCGCGAGTTGCAGCACATGCGAAATCAGACGGGACAGGCGCTCGGATTCATCGTGGATAAACTCGTAGTAGCTCTGCCGTTTGTCCTCGTCGGCCCAGCCTTCCTTGAGCATTTCGCCGTACATACGGATCGACGTCAGCGGCGATTTGAGTTCGTGACTAACTGCGGAGACAAAGTCCTGCTGTTGCCGTGCCAGCGCAATCTGGCTCAGGCCCTCCGTCCCCAACCTGCTACGCTCCCGGAGGTTTCGTAGGGCCACCCGACCCCAGTCACCCTCTGCACCGAGGATTCGCACGCGGCGCCGCCCGAAATGGATGGGGTAACCCCTCATCCCGCCCTCATCCTGGCCTGTGGTGAACCTGTGGAGAACTACTGGACCCACTGGATGCGATAGATGCCGCGCCCGGGACTGAGGGGCCAGACCACCATCACCGCGCGGCCCTGGATCAGGCTGCGGTGGACGTAGGGGGCCTCCTCGTCGCCCAGGTCCTGGGCCGGCGGGACCTCACCGCGACGCTCGCCGCGAGCGCGACGAGCCAGGGCACGATGTTGCTCGCGCTTCGCGACGACGTGCGCGCGCAGGTCTACGAAACAGACGGAGAGACCTGGACGCCGCTCGGTCGGCCGGTCGGGGAGATCTACGACGCGCGCGGGGTCGAGGTGGGAGGCACGTACTTCCTGTTCGGAAACGCGTTCGCAGTGGACGTCGGACCGTGGCCCCCGCCCGGGCCCGAGCGCGTCGACGGGCACAGCATTCAGCTCCTGCGTCCGGCCGATGGCCTCGACGAGGATAGATTACACTTACTATATTTTAATCCAGAGGCGTAGCTGCGGTATGTTTTAATGGCAGGGGAAGAGGAGGCAATATTGAAGTGGGTGCCATACAAGTGGTGGCGAATAAAATTAACTATTGAACAAACACGCTACTTGTTGAATTGAAAAACATTACGAAAAACATTATAAACATTAAAAAAACTCTAAACAATCATAAATATGAGCGCTGGTGCTTGAAATTTACTACAGTCGTCAGCAATGAGCTGCTGCAGACGACAGTAGTATAGCGTGTACAAGCTTTTGTAGTACTAATGAACCGTTCTGTAAAACAAATCACCAGTCACCAATCCACCAATCACTAAAACCCCCCAATCATTCCTTTCGCCTCTTCAATCGCCTGACCAATTCCATCAGGATTTTTACCGCCAGCCGAAGCATAAAACGCCTGACCACCGCCACCACCTTTGATGTTTTTGGCGAGTTGTCGAATGATTTTACCCGCATTTTTGTTAGGGTTGTCTTTCGTAGAAGCATCGTCAAAAGCCACGGTCAGATTCAAATATGGAGTCTGGGTTTGAATTCTGTATGTGGGACCTCAGCAAAATAAAAAACGTTCGACAATCAAAACGAATTATTTGAGAATTCTCGCTATTTTTGTATGAGATTAACAAAATGACCTGTTCAAAAGCATATGAAGTTGGTATTTGTAAGACAAAGTAGATTCATGATGCAGAAAAAAAGTGGTAATAAAAAATCAATAAAGATAACTCTGTGTCATTAAAATAAAAGCATGGGCCAAATATTAACTCAAGAGACTAAAACAGAACACTGTGCAATACGACGAAAAAGGAGATTGTACTTTACGTGCAAGATTAAGTTCGATCAACGGCGACGACAGATATGAACGCCAGGTTCTGGCCAGCCAGCCTTGGGCACAGGTGGCATCGGCGAACACCAAGCGGCACAGCAGTCCCATGGCGGCAGACCCCATGACAGTCGCCAGCATCACGCCTGAAACAGGTGAAGATCCTGGCCTCCCAGTGCGAAAGCCGACCAGACGGCGCACACAGACCCGCGAACAGACGATCGCGCAGTCGGTTGTCGGGAAGCTGTATTTTGTACAGGCAGCCGCCTTTCGCAGACGCGATCACGCCAACAATGCCCGCTAAAATGTTAGCCAAATTGTTCTTAAAAAAGGTGGTTCTTTTATGCAGGTTTTTACTGTATTGAGCCAATTGGTCGGTTGTTAATGAAATGATTTCATTTGATCCTGCTAATGCCTAAGTGAAAGATGCTAATATAAAGTCGCAAGAAGCAGTGCGAACCATCTAAGTTATGCCCTTTAGCATCACATGCAGCACGAATAATACATGCAAGATAATTACGGTATGTGGTATCAGTGGTAACAATATCAAAACAATTAGCAATGAGGAAATCACGGTGTTTCGAGCTTAAGTGGGCCCCCATCAGCGCTGCCTTCCAGCTCGGCCAGCCCCGGGCCGCGAGGAACGCGCACCGTGAACACCACGCGGTCCGGCGCGTCCACGCTCGGGCGGGCGCCGAAGTCGCGCGTCAGCGAGTCGTTCGGCAGCCGGGACCGGCCGTGGTTCTCGAGCAGGCCCGACTCGCCGTAGCGCAGCACGAGGTGACGCAGCGGCTTGAACACCGTCAACGCGCCGGCCGGATCGCGCCGGGCGTTCCATCCGCTGGCCAGGCGTCCGTCCGCGTCGTACACACGCACGGACGGTGCAAATGGATCAACTGGAACAAAAATGCTACTGGTATGATGCCGAGTTTTCCAACGGCGACCAGGTCACGGACGAAGGAAAATGCTACGAATGCAGTTTCGGTCGCTGGGTGGAAGTGGAGGACTGAGACCTCCCGCCAGCAAGCCCTACCCGCTCTGCTCGGGTAGAAAACTGTAGGCATCGCCCTCCATGACAATATCCCCAACGGGCATTCGATAGTCCTTGCGCTTTTGATCCTCGAAATAGAACCTGAGTGTGTGCCTGATTGTGGTAAAAGCCAGCTAGACGTCAGCGTGATGCCAAAAATACCTTCGCGCCCGGGCTTGGGATTGTCGCCACAGGTCTCACCGCCGTCCGTGCTGTGCTGGCTGACACCGGCAGCCCCGGCCAGCCACACCTGGCTGCCGCGCTGCACGCCGCTCATCCAGTACGCCGGTTCCGGCTCGCGCGGTACGATCTCGGTGGTGGCCGGTATCCTAGTTTAACCGTTGTCGTAAGAATGCAGGATCATGCCGAATTCCCCGGCCAGCGTGACCGAGTCGCGGCCGAGCAGCACCACGTTCCAGGATACGTGTGTTTTTTGCGTCATCTGTTTCTAGGTCATCTGGTTCTCCGTCATCTGTTTCTTACGTTGTGTGTTTTTTGCGTCATCTGTTTCTAGGTCATCTGGTTCTCCGTCATCTGTTTCCTACGTCATCCTTTTCTTATGTCACATGTTTCTTACTTGATTTGCTTCTTACTTCATTTTCTTATGCATATCTTTCATTTTTTTATCCATTTCTTCATCCATTTCTTACCTTATTTCAAAACAAAGTCTTGGAGCCACATGACACATTATATTTATTAAAGTGAAATTTTGCCTCCCGCCCCAACCGTGGACAACCTGCTTTCCGTTTAGCCCTAGTTGGTTGGCCGAAAAGGACAATCTTTGGCAAACTATCATCCTTCATCAGCACGTGCCCTAGACATCTCAACCTTGCCTGCTTTATAGCCCTAGAAAGCGGAATTGAACCACACTTTTCGTAGAGCCTATTGCTTAAAATACGGTCAATAAATTAGCCAGAGCCACACTGTGCACAGTACCCCTTTTTTGTATCCTATTGCATAGGCACTTTTAATAAGATTGTACAAATTATATTACTAAAACCCCTACAAAACCACCATCGGCTTGCTGAATGTATCTAATCATCTGCCGAATTGGAAGGACCGTATTCGTTTCGTCATGGGCATCAACCATGATTTCCACACCATCCCCTAACACCTTTCGCTGCGTGCAATCCATCGCGAGCCCATAAAGAACCGCTAAGGAATTTGAAGGTATCAGAGACCGAACCCACTGGACGACGTAGCCGTCTTCATCATAGCGATAAGGTTTAATCAGCTCGATTCGAATGGTTTTTGGGGAGCTCATAATGTTAGGGAGCCACACTTATCCTTGCCGTTTATGGCATTTAACTCATGATTCCGAAAACAAAGATCATCAACAAGCATAGAAAAAAGCACAAATTTACGGCAATGTTATTATATAAAGAAAAATTAGACGAGGCTCGAAGGATGGCAAGTGGTTCGGATGTCCCTTTGTCTATCTTGGAAAGAGGACAGGTATCTGAAAAGCCAGAACCATCTATGCGAACTATTATTGCCGCTTTTGCAGGTATTGCAGCGGTTTCTTTGTGCATTCTAATTATTTTTATTCTGACTGTTTTCGATGATAGTCTGAGTTGGGGTCAAAAATATAAAAGGATGCTAGAAGGGTTGTTTTTTTTTTTTTTTTTTTTTTTTTTTTTTTTTTTTTTTTTTTACTAAACTTTACCATCTTATCTATAACTGACTATGATATATTTTATTCATTTATTTTTCTCATTTGTTAATTTCATTTTATTTATTAATTTGTTTCTTAGCCTACCTGGTCCATTTTGCTATTTTAGAGCGTATCTTGTGTGTCAAAAAAACATTCAAAATAATTGATACACTTTTCGTTTACTTTCTGAATATTAAATAAAGGGACCTTTGAAACATTTGGCTAGTACAACATATATTTGGGGGCAATGGTTCAATTTGCCTTAGCTATGGACGCGTCACCTCCATTACTAGAGGTAGGAGCATCCGTGTTGACAGTCGATGAACTGTACATTGATTTACTTGCATAACACAGCTGTTTACAAAAGAAAAAAATCTTACCTTTCTCTTTGGATTTAGTTGTTTGTCAGGTTCTCCTATAATAGGAATATTTAATTTGGTTAAAGAAACTACGGCAAATAAAAAATAACCAAGGAAAGAAGGAATTTGGAATGTTCTAAAGGTTAGACAGAAACTTTGCTCCAAAAAGCACAGTCTAAATAAAAAATAGTAACATTATTTTTTGATAAGTAGTGATAATAAGGTGTCTTAGCTTTTAATGATGTTATAGATTCTTGATGACAGGTTGAGGCCAATTTTGGAAAGTGCCATTGACTTATTGATAGCCTAATATGCAGTTTTCGAAATAATTTTGTCATACTGATAGCACATAGATTAATTGATGCCTTTTATATACTCTTCATAATTAAAGAAGTTGCTTCTAGGGGAAATTATATTTTCAGCTCTGGGTACACTTCCCAGATATCGAGATCCTCTGTGTATCGGGGGATTATCTCCCGATCAGGTCTTTATCCTACTTGCAAGCCGGTCGCTAGCTTAAATTTTACCTTAAATTTTTGCCGCAGGCTCAATTTGTCGATTTCAATCCCTCGATCGGTGGATAATCGCCTGATCTGTCCGTGATTTCAATCCCTCGATCGGGGGATTATCACCCGATACGCAGACGATCTCTGTATCCGGGCAGTGTACCTTGCTGGTTGATCAAAAAGGGCCTAATTTACAAGCGGTCGACGCCGGTCCAGGACATCTCGGAGACGTGCACGAGGCCCTCGAGGCCCGGCAGGATCTCGACGAAGCAGCCGAAGTCGCGAATGCTGACGACGCGACCGGTGTACTGCGTGCCGACCTCGACGACCGACGTGAGGGCCCGCACCATTTGCTCGGCTGTCTCCATGTCGGAGCCAGGCCCGCCGGAGATCACGGCCAGGCTGCGGTCTTCGTCGACCGCGATCTTGGTCTTGGTCTCCTCTTGCAGCTTGCGGATCACGCTGCCGCCAGGACCGATCAGAGCGCCGATCTTCTCGAATGAAAGCTAAAAAAGCAGCAATATGCTCTCTGCTTCAAGAAGATTTTTAAATTCGGTGTAAAACGTCTCGAAGTGTTTCTGTATCAACACATGCTCGCACTTTTTCGCCAACTGCAAATAGAAGATAATCATCTACAATCTACGAGCCGATAAACAGCTAGCTCTAAGCTTACAACGAGCGTAATCTATCTGCGTCCTGCAAAATCTAGATAGCTTGAGTGGTGGGGAAGCAAAGGTTGCACCATGGCAAATGGTAAGACCTTTCCCGTGATCTTTTGCTCCCATGTGTAGCCCTTGATCGCGGCTCGCCGACTCGCGGAGTCCGACTCCGGTAGGAACTCGATGTCGAGGCCAGCGATCAGGTCTAAAGCCTCGACGGCGTCCATGGAGATCTCTGGTCGTCGATCCTTCAGACGATTGATCAAGAACGGAATCGCATCGTCGATGCCCGAATCGACGATCACCTGGCCGAGCTCCCCCATATCACCGAGGGGACGTGAATCCTCCTTCACGAGTTGAACGAGGAACTTGCGGTGCGCGGGGTCGAGATCCATGAGCTCCTGGCGAGCCCAGAAGAAAGCAAACTACTTATTGCTATTTCCGTAGGATTTGTGAGTGTAGTTCTTAGCCATTTGTGTAAACAATTGGGTTTGAATATTTCTTTTGCGCATTGTAATTTTAATTTACGCGGAGCAGAAAGTGATACCGATGAGGCTTTTATTTTGAAGCTGTCTGAAGAACTGGATGTAGAATGTTTCATTGAGAGCTTTGATACAGCTGTATATGCTAAAACACATAAGGTGTCAACACAGGTTGATCCAAGAGAATTACGCTATGGTTGGTTTAATGATTCGGCTGAACAGAATCGCTTCAGCGCTCCGAAGGGATGCGCCTCGCTGCGGCCTCTACGAACGTACTCGCGACCGAACCCGACGTCGACCCCGGCATGTTGACCGCGGCGACGGCCTTCGCCGCCAAGCACGACGTGCCGCTGGTCCGCCAGATCATCGACCGCGAGGGGCGGCCGCAGGTTCAGGAGCTCGTGCGGGTGCTGACGGCGCAGCTCCGCTCTCGTTGAACACCGACCCGGGTGCACGCGTGCCGTCCGGGAAGCGGCGGATGTGAACCGACGAAGCGCGCGACGTCACCTGAAAGTGAGACTTCAACGTCAGGCTGCGTGTGTTTTTAACTAAGTGAACGTCAGTATTGTTCCTGGCTATGCACCGACACAGCTTACAAAACAGTGTAACTTTGGCAATACACTATGTTTTTGTGGATTGGTGTGATCTCTGGAGATCGGATTTTTTTGGAATATTGCGACCTAAGTTGTTCCAAAGTAATTAAGCCCTGGGGTTTGCAAAAGATCGCTACACATAAATAAAACGTGTAGTCTTGAAAAGAGTGCATTTCACGAAAAACGGGCGATCTCTGGAGATCCCGCTCCCGCCGCTGCGAGGAGGGACGTGAAGGAGCGCACCTCCTGTTCCGTGAGCGTCTTGCGCTCCCCGTCGAGGTCTTCGTATTCGGCCTCCGCCAGCACCGTGACCAGATCCTCACGGGGCGCCGCGCGACGCTCGGCGATCAGCTCCGCCACGTAGTCCCGCGTCTTGGCCGAAGCGTCCGCCTTCTGCTCGTCGATTCCCGCCTCGGGGTCGCGCGCCAGGCTGCCGTCGATCGAGTGCCGATAGTCGTCCCGGTCGGACTCCGGGATCCCGAGGCGGACGCTTGAAGTTCCGTATTATCTGAGTTCGTTTGAATGCCTAACTCATCTTCAATCAATCTTATGCATTGTTCTATTGTTCTTTCCACCAATGGAAGCTCTCCAGGCTTGAAATCTTGTAAGACATATTTCACAACGTTATTTCTATTCGTCGGTCGGTCAATTCCAAATCGAAATCTTTTAAATTTCTGTAAAAAAGCAATATCTTGGCATTGTACCAAAGAGCGGTATAATTTTATTTTGCAGATGACTATGAGATGATCAAATATTTCAATTCTAAATTTCCAATGAGGATAAGGGATTTAGCCAGACCAGGCGGCGACAGGATAGAGACAGTCGCGTCATTTCCTGCTGCAAGCCGGAGCCCCCGTCCCGGTCCAGGCCATCGCTGATAATCAGCACCACCGCACCCTGGCTCAGTACTCGCCGGGACCACTGGCGGTTGAACTGGCCCAGGCAGGCGCCAATTCGCGTGCCACCCGACCAGTCCAGAACCGCCTTGCTGGTTTTTTCCAGCGCCTGCAATGCACTGATCTGTATCAGGAAAGAGCGGTGTACGCGCACGAACTTGCTGCTACCTTGTTTTCAATATGCGAACTTACGTTTCACTATTTGGAACAAGATTTTCGTGACGATCTACATAATGGGACACTCAGGGAGGACACCATGCGTTCCATGCTGAAAACGTCCGTAGCGGCATTTGCCATGTTGGCAGCCGTGACGGGCGCAGCTTCTGCTGACGGCCTGACAGGCAATCTGAAAATCTTTCTCGACACATCGAACCCGGCGCCGCGTGCGACCATGGAAGAGATGATCGCTCAGTTCCAGGAGAAGAACCCGGAGCTGAACATCGAGACGACGGTGATTGAAATCTCTTTTTGCTTATATCTACAGTATAACAACGGCTAAAACCATCTGGCTTCTACAGTTTGCCGTATTGTGTTTGAATTAATTCATGATATTCAATCAAGTGCTAAACGCCGTGCAGTTGTGAAGCAAATCGTGAATCAAGCTAAAAAATTACAAGTACCTGTGTATGCTGTGGGTGTCGAAACACAAGATGAGCTTAATTGTATCAAGCGGTTAGGAGTTGATGGCGCGCAAGGATATTACTTCAGTGCTCCCCTACTCGAGCTTGAGAATAGCTTAAATTAAATCTAGAGTCCTGCTATACTCACTTACCTTTATACCGTGTATTATCTAAATCTCACATATCTCCCTATTAGCTCATTCAGCACAAGCATTATCGTAACATAGATTCATAACAAGACTAAATTTACTTTTTAACTCCTCTGTCCACTGTAGCTAGTGTACAATATCAGCCTATTTACAGCGGTCACAACCCGAATTTCTTGCTTTGATATTTCATAGCAATTACCCCCTGAACAAATGCCATTCCATAGCAGTTGTCAGTGGGCCATGTGGTTTTTTCAGGGGGACTAAGACGGCATCGACGAGCCGATGGGCTGTTACGACGACTTCGAACACGCCGACGCCATCTTCGTGCTCGGCCAGAAGATTCTGGTCGGCCACTCGGGCAACTGCAGCAACCTGGAGGGCGTCCGCTGGCTGCAGCACGCCTTGGGGCCCGACTACGAGGTGAGCGCGGTCACCCTCGATGCCATCTTCCCTCATCTCGACTGCGTTCTGATGACGCGGCGCGAGGGCCTGGCCGTGGCCGCCGTCGCAGCCTTCCCGGAGGGCCTGCCCGCGCCCATCAAGGATTGGGAGGTAACAGCAAGAAGTGCTGAATCTAATCTACAGCTGAGCTGAATTGCAATAAAACTCAGAATTTAGAAGTGAACGTAACAACACAGTCCAATAAAAGGAACTTGCAGGCTGTTAGATAATAAGAAAGGTCCTTAAAAGCCTATTAAATCTGGCTGAGCCATCGGCCTAAACAACACCAATACACTAAAAGTCATCTTCCACCTCATTATTGTCCTGTTAAGATAATCTTGCTCAAATATTAAATACTTAATTATTATCTAAAAAGATTTAGAATCAAGAAGTGAAAAATATATCGTTGGTCTTTCGTCCAATGAGCGGCGTGCCAGCAATTTTGTCGGGCGCTACATGGCATTCCACGGCTATGACATCGTTCCGGTAAATCCACGCGAAGACGAAATCCTCGGCAAGAAATCATATCCGTCGCTGATCGATATTCCGCGTGATACGCATATCGACGTCGTCGGCGTATTCCGCAAACCGGACGCAGTGCCGTCCATCTCCGGAGAAGCCGTGGCAATCGGCGCTCTGATCCTCTGGCTGGACTTTGGCGTGATCAGTGCGGAGGGGGCCGAGATCGCGTTTGTTGATGCACTGGGCGGCGGCAAGTTGTCGGTCGGTCCGCCGTACTTCAATGCCGTCTTTATTCCCCTGATGGCGCCGCTGCTGGTGCTGGTCGGCCTCGGTCACGAGCTGAGCGAGGAGCTCGTGTCCGAGAGCACCTTCGCGACGGTCGCGGGCCTGTGCCTGCTGACCTGCGTCGGCGCTCCGCTGGCGCTGGGCCCCCTGCGAGACCGCTGCGAGCTGCACCCGATTCCGAATGGCGACGACTGATCGCATTCCGCACGAATGCGCTCCGCAAGATTCTGAGGATTTGATTGTCAGCTCTGACGCATTGCGTTCGATGCGCAGGTAGTTCAGAAATCGATCGACGGCGTCCTGCATGCGGCGATGGGTTTCCTCGCTGCCGTCGCCGAGCCGCACCGACAGGTCGATGCTGCGGTTCAAGTGATAGGCGACTTCCCGGCCGGCCTTGTTGGCGATGTCGGCGAAATCCCGGTCTGGACCGGCTGACAATTACGCCAGCAACAGATGGTGCCAAAGGTCAAAGCAGAGCTGACGGACCAACGTATGCGCAAAATCACCATTGGGTTGTTAAATTATGCATTGTTGTAGGTGCCTCAAGTAGTCTGAGCTTGAAATATGCTATTTTATGAGGAGCAGTAGAACAAAGGAAATCTAACTTGGCTGTTTTGCCTGATTATGATTGGTTGTTGAAAAAAATTCTGGACTTTGATTGGCTAACGCGAGCAGCTGAAATAAACCGCATGTTGAGGCCCATAGCAGTTTTTCACTCTCGCCTTGCTGCTGAATGTTTTCACTTTCCAATCGAGTGTCGAGTGTACACTCCAGTGCATCCAAATAATGTACTTTGCGTGAAAGAAATTGACGTTGTGTTCGCGAAGCAGGGTTTTCAGCCCGGTGGCCTGTTTGTGGTCGTTGTCGAAGAAGCCGCTGTAGCTGTCGATCTCTCGGTTCGTGCCTTTTTGCACGACATAGTCCGCCTTGGCGATGTTCAGCTCAGCATGAAACTTTGCGCCGGTCGTTCCTTGAACGCAATGGTCGGGCCACAACACCTGATCTTGGCTACCCATTTTCACGATATCGCCAATCGACTTTCCCGGGTGCTGGCTGGCGAAGCTTTTGTGATCGGCGGGGTGCCAGTCCTGAGTCACGGGTGGTGCACAGGGCGAACACGCTCAACATAAAGAACTTAAGGGTGATGACACACCTGGGCAAGATGTGGTCGACCACACAGCAAGGGCAGTCATCGATGCCTGGAATGTCGAGGATGCCTTGAGACCCACGGGCTGTGTCGGCACCCGTGAAAGAGAGAAGATTGGGCGCACCTTAAAGACGCCTGAGCACCTCGAAGCCTGCCTAGCGAAGATCGAAGAGCTCGCCGAGCGCTACGGGCTCGAAGCACGGCCGCGCTTCTATCCGGCGCGGATCGCGACGCTGGCGGAATATTTTTTCTTGTCTAGGAGGTATTTTTTCGAAGACGACACTGCCTTTCTATGACGAATAAATAAAACTTCAAACAGGGATAAGTCCTTTTATTACACAGTGAAACAGATACAAAAAGTTCTGGATATTCCGATCACATATCTGCTGATGACGGAAATTGTAGAAATATTAAGAACTGATTGTATCTGTTCCACTTTCTAATAATAGGACTTATCCCTATTTGAGCTTATGTTTGTAAGTGCTTGAAATGACAATTATTTGTATACGGTGTTGAGCGTTAGTATTCGAATGATACTATTTTATCATGGGTCATAGCAAGATTGGGACTAAAGGACCTCTCATACCACATATTAAAACATATTAAGAGTATTGCTGAAAATAAGGTTCATTTGCAGGCGCAAAGCACTTTTATTGGCAAGGTACAAACCAAAGTGTTGGTTGTGGAAGAAGGGGCTGTCTTCAAGGCTGAATGTGATGCTGGCAGTGAAATTCAGGTGGCAGATCCGGCAAATAATGACACTGAAGCAGCGGGTGAGCACAACGAGGCTGTGAGCCAAAAGGCCTAAATTCTAAATCCAGACAAGCTTTGGCCATGATTGAAGCAAAAGGCCATACACCTCGCGTGATAGAGTATTTAAAAAATCCATTGAACACCCGTCAGCTATCAAAATTATGCAAACAATTTTTCTGCAGAAGTTTCGCAAAATTTAGGATACAAGGGGGCCCATGTCTCTTGGCCCCTACTGCCTACTTACTAGTTGACCTTAACAATATTTGGCGGAGAATAAAAGTTAATGTTACCGTTGTGCACTTTGAAATCAAAACCCAATCGTGATTACGTAGAGAGGAAAAAAGGGCGACCGTCAAACGCCCGGCGTTCACTCGCAACAGCGTCAGCACCTTTTGGTCCTTTCCGAACAAGACCAGTTCGAACGCCAGATCGTCGATTGGCACACCAAGCATGTTGCCGACCATGAATGTAAGTCGGCACGCCGATTTATCGGCGTTCATATTGTTCACCTCGACCGCGAGATGGTTCGCGGACGTGGCTTTCTTGTCTGCTGCAGCCTCAGGGCCAACAAGAACTCCCGCGGCAACGACGGCCGCCGCGACTATTCTGCTCAACGACATGGGCTGACATGGGCAAAGCTGGCAAAGAGTCATCTCTTCGGAGCGAAAGAGGGACGTCATCTTGACTACTGGAAGCTGAAACAAATCAGATTAGCCTTCTCCGATAAATAATCTCGATTTAACTGCTTTGCTTGATATATTTGTTTCTCAAAGATTGGCCAAAGTTGAAGAAAACTTTAGCAGGTCACAAGATGCCTCGCCTGGCTAAGCTTAATCAATTAGTTTGGAGTGCGCATGCGTCATCCGGGGGTTTGATCTTTTGATTTTGAACAAAAACAGAACAACAACAACAGAAAAAAAACGCAGCTGACAGTGCGCGGTTGAGCATCCTGTGGACAGCACCACCCAGCTGCCTCTGCTGCTCCTTCATCTCCTTGGCCATCTCTCGCCATGTGCCCCATGCAGCTGCCATTTGGGCCATGATCATCCTCATCAGCCCTCGACGAAGTGCCATTGCTTCATGCTTCTGCTGTGCTGCCTGCTCCCTCCATGTCCCAAATGAGGCTGCCTGCGTGGCATGGATCATCCTCATCAACCCCTTCCGCAGCTTCTGCTCTGCATCCTTGCCCTCAGCTGCTACAGCTTGCCATGATCGATGGCGATGGCGTGCACGCCGTCGATCGCCGCTTCCTCGAGCAGCGTGAGGCAGAGGCCCGTCTTGCCGGAGCCCGTCATGCCGACGACGACCCCGTGGGTCGTCAGGTGCGACGGGTCGTAGCGGACGTCCGCGTTGGACTCGAGCTGCCGTCCCAGGAAGAAGCGCGCCTGCGCCACATCGTCCCCCTCTCGACCACGGTCATAGCACGTCGAGGCGGACCGGCACTCCCTTGTGGAACGGAGTCTTCGTCAGCGGGTCGCAGTGGTCGGCCGCCGTGAGCGCGCTTCATTGGTTATTGGGGGCGAAACTGAGAGATTGCCATTGATTGCGAGATAGTAAGGTGATACAAAGAGTTTGTAAATACCTGGGTATGTATAACATAGGTTTATGGCAAGAGAAAGAGCTCCAACTACCTTTCATGTTGCAGTATATTTGGGTAAACTTCATTTTTAAACGGAATGTGACATCAATGTACGTACTTTCACTGTTAATGAACACTTTGTACATTTCTCTCAACTACACACCTGTTCCCGGGAAATCGGTTAACGCTAAGTTCCCACAAAAGCTTTGTGCGCGATGCAATGTTCGTATTTCTATAATGTCTTTCTGTACAGATATAATGTTTGAACATGATGAGAAGGAGTTGTGACCGATGGAATGTGAGTATCTCAATAGTTCCATTTTGCGGAGATACACTATTTGAACATAATGAGAATGCGTTGTGCACGATGGAATGTCAGTGTTTCTATATTGTCTTTCTCTATAGATACAATGTTTGAACAAGATGAGAAGGAGTTGTGAACGATGGAATGTGAGTATTTCAATAGTTCCATTCTACGTAGATACACTATTTGCAATCTGCTGGTAGAAATCCGCTGATCCTTGCTATCCCATGCGCCTCCATTCGCGCTTCAAGTTTCTTAAGTTGTCCTTGGATGTTGCATTGCTTTTTGCACTTTCTCTGACCATGTAAGGTTATTCATCTACTTCCCAATAAACACAACGCTTCCATCTTCATCTGGAAAGTTTCGATTCGTTTTAGTGACAGGAAATGACCAGTGGTTATCCACATTCCTTTAGCAATCTGCTGGTAGAAATCCGCTGATCCTTGCTATCCCATGCGCCTCCATTCGCGCTTCAATCCTCTATGTTCCATTCGAGATGATCCACTGTACCTCGAATCATGTTAAATCTGACCGCTTCTGGGATTTTCCCCATCAATACCGGAACTACAATCGAAGAGTAACTGTCCTGATCTACTCCTAAAGCTTCCAATCCACGATAGTGTGTTTCTATGCTGTCGTACATACGACGTAAACCTCCGATGTTTTTCTCGTTGAAAACCGACGATAAGTTCATGAGTTCGTTGATATGCGCTCTTTTGATGATAGTCGGCTTAGCATATCTTTGTTTCAAAAGCCCGATCGCGTAGTCCACCATTTAAAATGTACAGCCTTTACAGGTCTAGGTGTACTAACAACGGGTAAATGTAGAATATGATCACACGATTAAAGCTCGATCACTGCACCAACCGGTCTGTGTTTTGGCAACCGAACTTTTTGATCTAGGGTGTGTGTGTTAAATCTCAGAGCTATTTGACTAGTTCCTAAGATGTAAAAGAGGGGAGAATCCAGCCCCTGGACATGGAGCACTTTCAAAATCCCGGGTAAGGTAAAGTTAAATGTGGATTTAAGGCGTGGTTCGACTGAGTACGGCCACTGCAAGTAAACAGGAAAATTGTATTGAAAGTAAAAAATGGTGCAGATAAAAGTAATTTCTATTTTTGATACAGCACAAGTGCAATCCACACACTTAAAATATGTAGAAGTTTTATTGTCATTTCCATCCCCCTTGCAATAACGACAACGCTTTCTCGATTCATTGAAAACTGGTAAATGCTTTGGCGCATCTTTCAATACGTTTTGCTCAAGGGACTTTCTTTTATTTGGAAGACTTGTGGGGTACACCCTTTGACGATTATTGTATCGTACAATTAAACCATAAAGAAATGGAAAAACACGAGAGAGGGTCGTATGACTATTGATCTGATGGATCCGTTTTCTTTTGCAAGAGGAACGACAATGCTATCGTGAGCATTGGGAGTAACTTCTAGACCCATCTACTACTTCAGCAGGTCAAACGAAGATTGAAAAAAACAACAAAAACGTTCAGGTTGCTCAACCGAATCTTGTAAAAATGTACAATTGCAGAATGTTATCAATACCCTGCACTTATCTATTGTGGTTGCTATCTATGATGGGAAACATCACGACAAAGTACCTGTTACTCCATCTGTATGACTCAGTGGAACTTGGTAACCATCTGTATGACTCAGTGGAACTTGGTAACCATCTGTATGACTCAGTGGAACTTGGTAACCATCTGTATGACTCAGTAGAACTTGGTAACCATCTGTATGACTCAGTGGAACTTGGTAACCATCTGTATGACTCAGTGGAACTTGGTAACCATCTGTATGACTCAGTAGAACTTGGTAACCATCTGTATGACTCAGTGGAACTTGGTAACCATCTGTATGACTCAGTGGAACTTGGTAACCATCTGTATGACTCAGTCATTGTACAACATAATGCATATTAGTGTGCCACTAGAATGGCATGGATCCTACTTGTTGCTTTGGTGAATGCCACACGTAGCTCTCATAACAACCGTACATCACTATTGCTTTGCTAGCACCTTTTTAGGCTCATGATTGTAATATATGCACCAATCAAGAATAGGGGAAGGGGAAAGGAAGGAGCTCAAAGAGGCAAAACATTTTCTTCAACTCGATTTATGTGTTTGCCACATCAAGGTTCCTCTTCAGCTGATACTACCCAGGTAACAAGTCATCTTCATGTCAATTTGTGGAGAAGAGCTTGATACTGATCGGAAGTGTTGGGAATACAAAACATTGGGCGAAGTGAAAAGTCAGAGGAAAGAAATTCCGTGAATGAAGAGATTTGTTGTTGTGTCAATCAGCTGTTGATGTCTGACATCGACTCGGAGAGAAAAGTGTGATAGAAAATCAGCTCCAAGAATAGGTGTAGGGACATCTGCTATAATAAAAATCCAACGAAAGGTACGGCGAAGTCCGAGATCTAAAGTCATAGATTTTTCACCATACGTTTTGATAGGCGATTTGTTTACTTACTCAGGAATAGATTACTGTGGTCCCTTTTTCCCATCAGAAGGAAACAAAGTATGGATTTGTTTGTTCACCTGTAGTGCTACAAGGGCTGTCCACTTGGAAGTTGTACCTAGTCTATCAGTCCAGTCATGTGTAAATGCATTTCGGCGATTCACTTCACGACGAGGAAAGTGTACAAGACTCTACAGTGACAACTCAAAGACATTTAGAGGAGCAAGTAGAGAGCTACATAAAGAAGTAACCTGGTTTTTTATCCCAGAACGTGCTCCACATTGGGGTGGTTTTTGTAGGTAAGTGTTGCATGGTAGACGGATGAAGAGTAGGTAAGTGTTGCATGGTAGATGGATGAAGAGTAGGTAAGTGTTGCATGGTAGACGGATGAAGAGTAGGTAAGTGTTGCATGGTAGACGGATGAAGAGTAGGTAAGTGTTGCATGGTAGACGGATGAAGGGTAGGTAAGTGTTGCATGGTAGACGGATGAAGAGTAGGTAAGTGTTGCATGGTAGACGGATGAAGGGTAGGTAAGTGTTGCATGGTAGACGGATGAAGAGTAGGTAAGTGTTGCATGGTAGACCAATTCTGAAGTGATAAAGTTCCCTTGTACATGCATCTATCACAAATTTGTGAACCAAGCAAGAGGGAAAGCTCCAGCTTAATTTGAGTTGCGACTCTGATCTCGTGTTATCTTGACCACGCTAATCGACTGCTTTATGTCGCCATCCTTTCATAAAATGTGAATGAACAACTTCTCTCTTTGTCGTACCTTGCATAACAGACACAGTGTATAATGCTGAAGTAACTGGGAGTTATAATCTGCCTCCATTTACATGAAATCAGAGGCAGAACTCGACGTTGCCCTCTGGCCCACTAGTGTCGATGATCTTTCTTTTTGTCTTTTTTATGGTTTGTGGGGATTTTTCAGTTCCGACCTACTATCTCCTAGAGACAACATAATTGTGTAATTTCTATGAGCTAACAGTTAGTATCGTTTTACAGTCTGGCGTTGTTACTAACATATTGGAAAGTAAAATACGATAGTCTACAACAAACATATAATCTCAATTGCAGGATGAGTTATTGTAGATTTTCAAGACATTTATCATTCTCCAAAAACTCTGTCCTTCAAATTTGCTACTTACTAAGGAGAGACGATGTAGTACTCGATGCTACACTTGACTCCTCATCTTTTCGAGACTCAAGATATTCATTAGCGATTGCTTCAACTTTATTAAACTCGATTTCAACATTGTCCATCTCATTTGTTATCCTGGTAACCATATCCACATCATGATTTTGTTTATAAATTCCTGATATGTCCATAAGAGAATCCAGAATGTTTTCTTGTATTAGGCAAAGTTCCCCTAATAGTTCCCGTACTTTCCTTCTGCTTGGTAAGTCCTCCTCCAACAGTGCAAGTAGTCGATTTTTCTCTTTGCAGCTTAATATTTTTGGGCTGCCGCTTTTGCTACTCAAGTTTTAATTTCATGCTTGATGAGTATACGTGTTTTTTTTGTAAGAAACTGGTTTGCAAGAAACTAGTACTGGGACACCCTGAAAATTAAGAAACTCTCACTACTGAGCACCTGTAGGATAACCAACTGTCAAGCAGCCCATGACCCACTTACGTAGTTTGCCCCTATTTGCGTGGGCCATGCCTTAATCACATTAACTTGCTTACAGTAACTCTCTTTGAAACTCTTCCCTTTCTTTGTGATTTCCGTTTAAGCAGTTTTTCTAGTTGAAATTTTAAAACCCAGTAGAGCAAAAGAGTGGGGGCATTCCCCTCCCTCTTGGCATCGGACACTCTGATGATATATCACTATATCGGCTTATATACAAAAAAGCCACACCTATTGGCATTACGGTAAAATTGGTAATAGTGTAAATATATCAAAAACAGTGTTTGTGATTAACTTTGCGTGGAGCTTGGATACATGCTAGCAAAAAGTTGGTACAAAGACAATTGGAGTTGCGGACAAAAGTTTTGTGGTCCCCATAATTGACGTCTTAAATCGGTTTCGAGACTACGTCTATAACCGATATAAATTACAACGGTTGTAGAACCGTTTTCGAAAAGGTTCTGGCCTGTATGAATCGTTATAAAATCCAGAACGGTTGTCGTATCCGTTTTAAGCTTTGAAGAGATTGCAGCATCAGTTAAAATATTAAAAATATCTGACTTGGCTCCGCCTTGTAGTGGAAGCCTCGTCTGATAATTTGCCTCACTGTATCCCTCTCTATAGTATTAAAGTCACAGCAAAAGACTATTTAACAGCTTTCTCATTCGTTGCTTTTAATTTTACTTTTGTGCTCAGTTGCCAACCTGAGCAATTGCCCTAAATTTTTAAACCTTGCAAAACATTCACCAGCCACCTCTTATGACCTACACTCTTGTCTGTACATCAACAATTCATTGAAAAGGAAGGACCACCTTACTGGCATTTCTTCCTTTGTACTTATGTTTAATGGGTTTAAAAGAAAGCTTCTATGGCTAAGTCAGAAGCCCAGTAAAGGACCAGGTGGTCCTTTAGCCAGGAAGTGCAATAGGAAGCTAGGGGCCAGTCATCCTATGCTTTTGCATGCTAATTTAAAAGTTTGGAATGTTAAAGAATTACGTATTTTGACTAACAAGTAAATGTACGGTGACATTCAAAGTAGCGCTTCGATCCCTAAGACAAAATGAAGAAAATATCAAAAATTTCTGACCAATGAAGGAAATCGGTTTGCTTTGGATTCGATCACACATAATATCACGTAAAGAGCTTAGAAGTGCCAGTTGCCATTATTCAAAACTTTGACTCGTCAACAGCCTTTTGATTCAATGATTATGAAATTAGGAAAGCAGTAAGAGCTTACCTTGAAGTGACGCCTTTGTTTGTTTTGACACAGCTGTGCCACCAAAATTGCATGACCCCTCTCAATGATTACACCTGCCTCAGTGAAGAAGGTCTAACTTGTTATCCTATTGGACA
Organism: Alatinidae sp. Z8VKAUB7J3; assembly: GCA_010016025.2. Lineage (NCBI taxonomy): Eukaryota > Metazoa > Cnidaria > Cubozoa > Carybdeida > Alatinidae > Alatinidae sp. Z8VKAUB7J3. The sequence goes on from JAAAKM020721499.1 coordinate 105,260,346, forward strand.
GTAGCCCCCTCGGGACAGGTTCACTACTTGAATGAAGGCTTCTCGTGCCTTGCAAAAATGTGTTTGTTGTGGAGGATTTTTACTTAGTGACCATGACTGGATTTTCCGTTATTTCCATGATGGATATTTTTCTCTGGGGATTTTATTCCTGGGGGATATTTTCTTGAGGGATTTTTCTATGGTTTTCATACAGTATTCTCGTGATGTACAATCGTATGCTGCACATTGTTTTCCTTGGCTACCTAAAAAACAGCGAAAGACGAGATAGTGGACGTTAAACTGCAAGGGCAACATATTATAGCCGACAAAGTAAATCTTAAGAAAGTACGATTTCAAGCCCGTTAAAGAACGATAACACTAAGTAATTGTAGCTTACCTCTTTTGGGAACTGATTGCTGTTGATCCATTACTGATCACAGATTTAAAGTAAATTTGCTGAAGAGTACGAAAGATATCTGCTCCTTTACCTTTCCTATTTTGAACGCTTTGTGCAACATGGAATGTACGCATCTAGTGTATGCAAACTATGTCAAATATGCCTTATTAGCCTAATTTGAATGCTTTCTACACCATAGAATGTACGTGTCAAGTGTATGAAAGCTATGTCAAATTTGCCTTATTAGCCTATTTCAAAGGCTTTGGCGCAATAGAATGTACGCATATAGTGTATGCAAACTATGACAAATATGCCTTATAAGCCCATTTTAAACGCTTTGTGCACCATGGATTGTACGCATCTAGTGTATGCAAACTATGTCTTCCATGTCGTTTATTATGCTAAACTGAAATCGCCTGACCTATGCAAGCGACAAGGTCAACGATTTTAGGAACGGGGAACTACACTGTAATGATCTCGTTTTACTTTATCAATGAACTAGTGTCTTGTAAGCAAAGGTTGACTTGGAAAATAAAATGTATTTACCCCCGTCTAGTACTTCACTACTTTCACGTTCCATTGTTCATCATCGTCCAAGCGTAATCTGTTTTATGTTCGTTTTCGTGATCAAAACGGTCACACAAAAATAAAAGAATCTGACCATTCCATTCTCACTTGCTTTATTCACTCCATAACAATACTCTTGGACTACCTCGTATGTCCATATCTCCTCCTTTGTGTTGCTCGAATTGAGGGCTCCCTTTCCTAGCAATTCACTGTTCATGTTATCCCTTTACTCCTTGCGACAAATTTGTATTCCGGAGGGTGAGTAAGTTTCAACCGCTCCATTTTCAAATTTTACATTTTTACTTCTCGAGTCTGCTGCATAAGCGGGAAACAGATCGACTGCCAGTCTTGTCACCAACAATGTCTCACCCAAGGTACAACTCATTCTTGGAATCACCGTAGAATCGACGTCTTTTATAGGAATAAGTAGCATAGCGTTTAGGTTTAGTTTTTAAGGAATATTTATCTAATTTTGGTTGCAATACGTCTTACATTGTATTTTATATGAAGCCTACATGATTTTCTGTTATATTTTTGTTCGCGCAGATGATGAGCGCAGGTTACTCGCCTTTGAAATGAAATGTCTGACGAGCATTCTAGGTGTCTCCCTTAGAGATCGATACAGAAATGAGAGAATTATGCAACTGCTGAATATCGATAAAACGATAATAGATGTCAACTGCCTTTACAAATCATTCACATCACTCTCCCCTTCTTTATTCTTAGTGTTCGCAAAGATAGGGAGATTATAAAGACTTATAGTCAGCGTTCGGTGCACAGCTACAGTCTGTAGATCTAGCTGTGTCTCTCTGGAGGCTTCCTAATTTGCTGTGATCTTCGCGGTACTACTGGCCTTATAGTTATAGATGGATCTACAACACTCGGATCTGTACTGGCACTATGTTCAGTACCATGATCACCGCTATCTCCTTTCAAAGGATTAGTTCCTTCAGTTAAGGATGGTGCAACACAATCAGATTGTTGGTACAGGAGAAACTAAGCAAGGAAATCTCTCTTTGAAGATAATCGACTAAAAAGTAAGTTTAGATATTTTCAAATTCCTGATCTTTGTAGAGTGATGGGTAAAGAATGGAGTTCCCCTCTTCACTAAGAGACAGGTCTTTGTCTCTTAGTGTTACATTTCCTCAACACCACCTTGCATATTATAGAGGAAATTTAGTGTTGACGTAAATTGCTTGTCTTTATCTAATGCAGAAAGTAGTGTGTGGGGATTTAAATCACTGATTTTTCTTCAGTACAGCTTTTGTCATGACCTTCTCAGTAAGGACATGAGGACAGCTGTGCTGACCCTCCTCTTTAAAAAAGATAACCCTCTCCACATCAAGAACTGGCGTCCCCTTTCACTTCTTAATTCTGATTACAAGATCCTCACTAAGGCTCTATCCCTTAGACTACGCAAGGCTCTTCCGCATCTGGTACACCAAGATCAGACTTGCGGAGTGCCTGGGCGGTCTATATTTGATAACTTATTCTTACTAAGAGACATCATTTCGTATGCCCAATGCAAAAGAATTCCTGTACAAAACAAGAATATTGCACGAAATAGCGAAGACAGCCTGAATAAATGTGTTTTCGGACCGTCCATCTTGTTGTAATGGACGCTGATTGGTTCAAAAACACAAGAAAGTCCAAATTCTGATTGGCTCCTTCAAAAATACAGTTGGATACACTCTTTCACACATTCCATTTCGGTCAAGTTGGTTAAAAGAGTTTTTATTTATGACTTTTACTGTAGTACGTTGGGTGGAATGATTATTCGAGATAGAGTAAATGCGCACATCTCTAAGAAATCTGATCGCTTGAAGTATTACCTGATAGTTAGCAGTCACGTATACAACAAACTAAAAACCTAAAAACAAAACAAACAAACCAAAAAAAACAAAACCAAAAAAACACAACAACAAAAAACAAAACAAACCCAAAACAAAACAACAACAAACAAACAATAATCAAACAAAACATCCAACAAAGCAATAACCAACTCGTTTATATCAATCATATCTAGTACAGTTTAAGTCGTCATAAGGCATATATCAAAGTATCTTTCTAAAACATTATCTTTATCGGAAAATGGCCTTGCTTGTCAACTAATAATTCATTTGTTGCTTACTTGTTTCTTGTTGACTACTGCATGGAAAGACATAATTCATTTGTTGCTTACTTGTTTCTTGTTGACTACTGCATGGAAAGACATAATTCATTTGTTGCTTACTTGTTTCTTGTTAACTATTTTCAAGGGAAGATCAAATTCATTTGTTGCTTACTTGTTTCTTGTTAACTATTTTCAAGGAAAAACCAAATTCATTTGTTGCTTATTTGTTTCTTGTTGACTACTGCATGGAAAGACATAATTCATTTGTTGCTTACTTGTTTCTTGAGAGCCTGATTTCTGGCATTTCTTCAAGCACTAAGGCTTGGAAAAGTCGAAAAATTTGGTCAGAAAAAAAGCTCCGTGAATTCTGATCTTTATGTGTTTATAATGTAGATTGATGGCCTACAAGCATATTCCGCGTGAAATCAGAGTCTAATTATCTGTAGTTTAAGAGATATGGTAAGAAATGTAAATTGAAGAGAGAGCCTGATTTCCGGCATTTCTTCAAGCACTAAGGCTTGGAAAAGTCGAAAAATTTGGTCAGAAAAAATGGTCCGTCAATTCTGATCTTTTGATAGCAGCTTCAACATCATCCACCACATCAAAACAATGAGTATCCTGAAAAGATATTACTCCATTCTCATGAAATATGAACTGTAATGCTTCGTGATTGCAGTATCCTGTTAGATAAGCCTCCCATGGTATGTTAACATTGAAATATGATTCTAAAATGTAAAAAAGTTGCTTTATGTTAGTCTTTTAAAATTCACATTTGTTACGAAGTAAACCCTATTCAAAGTTTTGGTTTTAGGCTAAAAGTCTTTCAAAACTGATTTACAGACAACAACAATTTGGTATCGACCTTCATACAATATATGACGCTTTATAAAATGAAATGCTAGATTTGTGCAAGGCATGTATGACATAACTCAGGTGAAGAATTGTCAGGAAATTTTCTTAATTTAGACACGGAATTCAGGGAATTATCAGGAAACTTTTTTCAAAGATGAGGCTGGGAACCCTGGAATGATACTGTGATTGTTATGAGATGTTTGACCGTGGTGTAACAGACCTTCATACAATATATGACGCTTTATAAAATGAAATGCTAGATTTGTGCAAGGCATGTATGACATAACTCAGGTGACTTGGGAAAAGGTGCATGCTTGACTTACATTGTCATGGTAGGGTGGTGTAATGTGTTATCCTTTGGTATTATTTGATGTAAAACTTTATAGCTATCAGTAATTAAAGCGAATGTGGGTCTAAAACAGAGGCGAAGAGTGAATAACTGAAAAAGCCATTATTCCCAAAGAAGGTCACACCGTAGTCTAGAGCTCAAAACACATTTATGATACTTGGGAAAAGGTGCATGCTTGACTTACATTGTCATGGTAGGGTGGTGTAATGTGTTATCCTTTGGTATTATTTGAACGATGAATACTTGAGGACTTTAAGAAGTACTACGAGTCCATATTAGCTGAAGGAGAAACTATAGAAAATGCACTTATCAGTGCAAGGAAGCTTTTCCTGACAAAGATACGTCAGGCTGCAGTTACAGACTATCTGAGCCAACTAAAGTTATGAAAAACATGGAGCAAGATCCGATTTAAGAGAAGATGATACAAACTGTGGAAGACCTGGAATATTAGGAAGATTTTGACTATGAAGAGGCGGTTCAATACGCAGTACATAAGAAAAAGTTTTCATTTACGTCAGTCCTCCATTACATTCGTCGCGCAGATAAACTTAGTCATCCAATATTTGAAGGATTTGACAGCATTTCTTGCCCTTTTATGCCGTTTGTATGTGCTTTAAGGCATTACATAGTAATTTTAAGGGGTCTGTAACGTCAAAGCCGCTTTGATGCCGCCAGCGGCACTTTCTATAGCCAAACTTTTTTTCATTTGAAAGGCAATGGGCTAACTCGGATTTTGCAAAAGAAAGTAGGGAATAATAACGTTCCGTTCAAAAATTATAACAATTTAAAAGTTGGCCTCAGATAATGTGAGCATTTCAATAGTGCCATTGAGCGTAGTTACACTATTTGAAGATATTGGGAATGCTTTCTGCACGCTGGAATGAGAGCATTTCAATATTGCCATTGAGCGTAGTTGCACTATTTGAACATATTGGGAATGCGTTCTGCACGCTGGAATGTGAGCATTTCAAAATTGCCATTGAGCGTAGTTACACTATTTGAAGATATTGGGAATACGTTCTCCACGCTGGAATGTGAGCATTTCAATAGTGCCATTGAGCGTAGTTACACTATTTGAAGATATTGGGAATGCTAAGTTGATATACAAAGAAATACAATGAGTGAACAGGAATTATCAAAGACGTAGTCAAAGTGTAATTTGACAATTAGGAGAACACAGTGTCGTTTTGTGTCTCCAAAGAGTTCTCAAGAGTAAACGAATTTTGGGAATAGAGTATGTGTGGGGTAACATTATTCTAGATCGCACTTCACACTTGAACTTGGCAAAGAGAGATGCAGGCGATTGAGTTATACGATCGAACCTCAACTCGCATCTTGCACACCACAGGCAATATTTAGCCAGTTTTGTCAGGTAAAACATTACGAGCAGGTGGGCAAGGCTGTGTTAAAATGGTTTTTGCTTCAAAGGAGCCAAAACGTTCCGATTGATTGTCCAATGCTAAAAGAAAAGGCACCTCGATCTGCAGAAAGTTTTAATATTACGACCTTTATCTACATGTAGTATTTACAAGCTTTTTTATCAGTAAAAAAAAGATTCTCTTCGCATCTAAACTTGAAGCCTTTTACTTTTACATTAACCCTCATTAGCCCGACCTGTGTTTTAAGTAAAAATTTTGATTTTCCCAGTAATTTTCTTTATCTCGAACAGATATATGCATTAGCAAGAAGAGGAGTTAGTGAGATCGATCGAGACGCTGGATCTGTGGTTTACGATGCCAGTCTCGAGAAGGAATGGCTCGGGAAGTAAAGATCGCCTTCGCTTGACGAACCGCTTAAAGTTCGACTTTCCAAGATGAAGACTTCTCTCTACAGTCAAATCGATATTATTCGTCAAAAGGAACTCACCAACCTCAAACACACCAGAGACATTTGGGGGGTCGTAAGTTGTTTCCATTGTAATTATATTTATTGATTTGTATATAGTTGATTGTTTAGATGTATCATCGGTTAGTAGAACCCAGGAAGATGGTTCCAGAAAGATGGTTCAAAAAAGCAGTTCCCTTGCCCAATAGCAGTGAGAGATTATAACCAAGATATGGGAGGTGTTGACAAAGCAGATATGCTGTGTTCAATACATGGCGTAGGCAGAAAATCCAAAAAATGGTGGCACAGAATATTCTTTGGAATATTAGATCGTACACTGGTAAACGCATCTGTTGTGTACAAAAAATTGGAGGGCAAGAACACATCAATGCTGGACTTTCGTCGATATGTTGCTCAGAACAATTAAAAAGGGATACACATTCTCAATTTTTTAATGTTTTGCCAAATACTAAGCTTCATATATCACTTGTACAATTGTTCCCTTATCCTCTCTCAAAAGTTACACTTGAGCAAATAAGGAAAATTATAAACGTTTGGCAGCCAACTCTTCTTAACGATTATTTTAAATTTTCCACCGTGTATATTGCCTGTATAACCTTCAACTTAAGGGGCTATTCTAAGCTTTAAAGGATTATTCCGAGTTCGTTCGGGGCAGACATTGCGAATACTTAGCGAAAGCTCATAAAGACGAGTAGCCATTCCAGCCAGTTCCATTTCATAATCTTCTAATGCTAACAGAGAACCCATTATCAATTTGAAAGGGTCACGATACCCTCTTAACTTAACTTCTCACCGGCGTATTCAGCACTTTTTGGTGGGAACCAGTTGCAATAGACCTCCCTGATCAACTGCAAAAACTAGACATTTTCATTTCTCACCTTCCAGGTCAAGCACTCACTGGTATCTTCAGCAGATTTTCCTTGGGACACAGAGACCGATCGTTCCTATTCCGTTGTCAACCTGTTAAAGATTAAGCTGTAATATCTTCTACTTTTACAGCACAAGCGATGTTAAAAATAAGGTTTCAACATAATGGCCTACCCAGATTTTCTCGTTTTTCAGGAATAAACTGATCACGTAATGATAATGAAAGGTTGTTACGCGAAATATGGTATAAAATTACGCACCTATAACCTCTCACTAAGATCTGCTAGAGTGGAGAGCTTTTTTGCTGCGAGGTTCATGTCTTTGCTTGGATCAAGTGATACTTTGCTCCCACAGGCAGATGGACAGCTTTGGAGTTGGCAATCTCTCAATCTACCACCTTTCGTATAATGTTCAGACACCAAAGAGAATAATTCGAATGGGAGTCTCGATTACGTCGCTTTGCAAAAACAAATAATAACCAACTATGACTGGATCTCAAAGATTTGGTTCTGTGAACATTAGTTTGGTATTTGTCACCACGCACCATTCAATATTATATGGTTAACTAAGAAGTCAGAGGATGCTGGCTGAACTCCGGTTTCCCGCGTGGCAGGCGAGAATTCTACCACTGAACCACCAATGCTCCGTATTTAATTTTGGTGCAATGAATACAGCCTCTGCTCTTATCAAGTCCACCAGCCATCGTCGATAATTTTCAGCTGTTCGATGCAAAAATAGCCGTCGAGAACAATCAAATAGGCATTGCTCACCCCCACATCAACGTCACGCGACCATGATGAGATATGATAACAAAAAAGCAGCCTTGAATGCAAAGAAAGCATTGATAATGAACAGCCAAATAAACTGCACTTTGCAAAATATCGATGGTAGAAGCGAGTCGAGTGAATCAACAGAAGTCACAACCACAGACAGTCGGAGTACAGAAGCGAAAGGCGTGACTACCGATCTTCTTGTGGTACCTAACTTAGGGGGTGGATTGGGAACTCCAAAAAGTGTTGGGACAGCATTTGGCTTTAGTTTCTTCTTTTCATCAATTCGATTTTCTTCAAACTGATCAGATTCAAAATGAACCTGGAAAGGAATTGAATTTATAGTATTTTAAAGGACTAGTTTCACATTTACATTACATTCTGTTTCTAACATTTTTATCTAAATATAGATGTAATTTCCAAACAATTTATGGTTTTTGTAACCTGAAAAATATCTATACTAAATATCTATGTAAATATTATGCTGGAAATTATTTGTACTGGTTTATTATCCATCCATTTCACAGCCATCAGATTTTGATTCTCGCAATAATACATTTCAAGCTCTTCTCTTAGCATCTTCTTGTCATCTTTGAACGTTGGTAAACCTTTCCTGTATTTCCGGACGACACCAACGAAATTCGCTCCTCGTTCCAGAAGAAGAATAGCCAGTTTTGGAGAACTGAAGTAATTGTCAGCAAAAATGGAAACACCACTCCCCTTCAATGACTTTGTCAAATCCATGACAACATTCTCTCCAAGACCTAGAGCCCAGATTCTTTCTGTTACATTTGTGGAACGTTTACGTACTCTTCAAAGAGAGATGTCACGTTTTATTAAAAAGGCTTATCTGGCATATATTTTGGAAAACCTGTAGGAGATCAAGAAAAGCCATGGGCTTGCCATGCTGTTTGCTTCATTTGTTAAAGCTTGCTTCATGCGCGGGTCAACAAGGAGGCAAATCGTCACTTAAGATTTGAAATACCTATGGTGTGGTGTGAACCATCAAATCACAACACTGATTGCTACTTTTACTTGGTGGATACAAAAGGTTTCATTTAAGGTTGATTTGGTTAATAGTTGCCACTGCCTCAAGGTACTTCTTCATATATCTGCATTGTGATGTCTGAGTCGGTGATTGTGTTTCTGTTTGGCTGTTGTCCCTTGTACCAAAACAACGAGTGAAAAATCGTGTCAACTTGTTCCCTTGTTTCTGTTGACTTTCAACGATGGGAATGCAACTCAAGTCGGTCTCCGCTTTCACCTCTGGACAGATAGAACGATAAGCTGTCAACTTTTGTCTTCTCACCTCGTAGTTATAAGGTGAAGTGCATGTTTTATGCAAAAACCAATGATTGAGAGACTGCCAAAAACCAAAGACGAAGACCACTCGAGTTAGCCCCAGGTAAGTAGTGAGGATCGTTGCTTTTTGTACTTTTAATGCGTACCTATAAATTTCTATCCCGCACTTCAGCTTAGACGAAGGTCGATCGATGGCATGCCAGTAACTTAACTGTATAGGTGTACGTGTACATGTATGGTGCTGTAGCAGTGCTGATGCACAAATTCTATATATATTAGCAATCGATCTGAATTGTAAATCGGTATTTATTTTTTACATGGTGTTTTATATTTTTCACTGTAGTATATCATGACCGCCCCCCCTTTCATATTTTGGAAATCCCAACCGCCCCCCTCTCTTAGAGAGCCAGCTTCGTGACCGTTGTATATGCTAGTGTATCGTGGACCAGCTAATATCTAAAAGTTTGAGGAAACTAATAAAGTGGCACGGTACAAAACACGACCTAAGAAGACATTTTCAAAACTAACATTAAGAATACATAGTTTAAAGAAAGATCAATAGGTACCAGAGTTTTTATCAGAATATTTCTCATAAAGCTAGATACAACCAGCCAATGCTGCCTTCTGTGATAAATTGTTCCTTATGTTAACAAGTTATATGACATTAGTATTTAAGAGCTCAGAAATTACAATGTCAACTTGAATAGTTACATGGAAAGCATTGTTTATACTGAAATCAAGATTACATAAGGAAGATACAATCCATAAATAACCAGGCCTGTGCAAGTGAGTTGAATGAGCATATGAAGAGTGAATGGCAAAGCGTATGAAACACATTAACATCAATAGAATTCAGAGTAAGCTCTTTTAATTAGATCTAGAAAATTTGCAAGCACATGAAGACGGAGTTGCTATGGGCTCTCCCCTCGGACCAACTTTAGCCAATATTTTCGTCGGTTTCCATTAAAACAAACTTTTTGATAAAACTAGTCGTCCACTTGTCTATTTTCGTTACGTCGATGATACCTTTTCTATTTTCCAAAATGAGCAGCAATAAGAGAAATTACTCACTAAACTTAATGACTTGCATCCTGCTCTTAGGTTCATATATGAAAAAGAAGTAAACAAATCCTTACCTTTTCTAGACGTTCATGTTCAAAAAGACAGGTCCAAATTTCTCACTAGTGTCCTGGGTAAAAGTTTAGAGTCAGGTGACTCCAAATTGCACATGTCAGCCACGTTTTCACTTGCCTTCGCTTACCTCAACAACACTTAATATACGTAGGACCCCTAACAGAGAGATGTTCAGTGCTACCAGTTCGTGTGATTTAGAGAAACTTCGAGGGAAAGGTAGGGATTCAAGAAAAGTGTAACGAGTGCGAATGCATTCCGTTGTTTCCACTTAGATGAAACCAGAATTGATGCCCTGGGTAAAAGTTTAGAGTCAGGTGACTTCAAATTGCGCATGTCAGCCACTCACATTCCAGCGTGCAGAACGCATTCTCAATATCTTCAAATAGTGTAACTACGCTCAATGGCACTATTGAAATGCGCACATTCCAGCGTGCAGAACGCATTGCCAATATCTTCAAATAGTGTAACAACGCTCAATGGCACTATTGAAATGCTCACATTCCAGCATGCAGAACGCATTCCAAATATGTTCAAAGAGTGTAACAACGCTCAATGGCACTATTGAAATGCTCCTATTCCAGCGTGCAGAACGCATTCCAAATATGTTCAAATAGTGTAACTACGCTCAAGGTAGTATATGGGGACTCGCTGGGCTGGCCTATGCCTCTGGAGGTAATGAGTAATTTGTTGGATCTGATCACAGATTTATACGATTACGAAATAGGAAATACCTGTACCTTTGAGTATTGTCATGATCCGGATGGATCCAAAGTGAATACGGGGGAACATAACTATCTGTCAGCACACAAATGTACAAAAAACTGTTGGCCATCGTACCCACGACAGACATGTGGAAATGTTTGTGGCATTTCCGCTGCCATATTGTGCGCCTTGGCTGCTAAGTCCACTGCCTCCCAAAACCTCCATATTTCTCAATTTAGGCCCCATTTAACTTCGCAGTTGCTGGCTTTCTCTCCTCCATTGTTTTAGTGCACCATGAGGGCCTTTCTTTCGAAGTGGAGGAATGTCATTTCTGTCTCCCGTTTGGGAGTCGGATGCTTTCTCTGTGGTGCATCTTGTATAGTATTCTCTCTCCTACTTAATTGCAGGGATGAAGGTAAATACCGGAAAATTTGCTTCTCGATTTCAGTTAAATACTGTCCCCAAACAATGAATTTTTCTGGAAAGGTTTCATGTATCCCCTTCGGATACACATCCAATATCCCTGCTAGACGTAGGAAATGTCTGGCATTCCTCCAAGAGCATTCTTTCGGCGAGAAGGCGCTGCTCTGGGGTAAGGTCTGACAAGTCAACAAGTGGTAAATATGAATTTTCGACTGTGACAGGGTTGATTTTAGCCTGTATGCCACCACATTTGGGAAACTGAGAAGTGCTTTCGTGTGCGTCTGCATGAATTGAAATTTTACTTGAAGTTCCTTGCTGTAGAACTAGGAGTGTTTCAGCAACGTCAATGTCATAACATGAGAGGGATATCTACCACTAGTATGTATCATTAGTATTATTATATACTCTTCTTAGTTAGGAGTTTGGGACGTAGTCTTTTAAGATCTTCAAAGGGCTGTTACCATCCAAGTAGATGATTTCATACTAAGGAGAACGATATCTACCACTAGTATGTATCATTAGTATTATTATATACTCTTCTTAGTTAGGAGTTTGGGACGTAGTCTTTTAAGATCTTCAAAGGGCTGTTACCATCCAAGTAGATGATTTCATACTAAGGAGAACGATATCTACCACTAGTATGTATCATTAATGCAAAAAAATGGCAAGAAACTTCAATTATATGCAAGAAATTTTATTTTCTCAAATTTTCATCTTTTGCAAGAAATGGCAGGAATATTCATTTTTTTTGGCAAAAAATGGCAAGAAATTTCATTTTCTTGCAAGAAAATCTATTTTCTGAAATTTTCATCTTTTGCAAGAAATGGCAGGAAAATTAATTTTTTTGCAAAAAACGGCAAGAAATTTCAATTTCTTGTAAGAAAATGTATTTTCTGAAATTTTCATCACTTGCAATAAATAGCAAGAAACTTCATTTTACTTACTTATGAAACAATGCTCTGTGTGCTGTGATGTAGGGAATACCAAGGGCTGCTCCTTGTTCAAATGTCAGACCTTCTGGCAAATTTTTAGTGCTCTTTTCTTCGCAGATGGCATACTTTGCATACGAGCCTGTCAATGTCGCACCTAACCAGACATGATCACCTGGCTAAAAAAACAAGCAGACACAAAGTAATTGGTGAACAGCTTGGTGTTTATTCATGGTGTTGAATCATACCACATTATCAATAAAAACTAAAAAATAGGAAACCAGATAATACCAAAAGGAAATCAAACGATTATCACTGATGTTGCAGCTTGTGTCGCCATACTGTATTTGATACGGTCACACTTCTTTGTTTCGGGGTATTTTCTTACATGAGGAAGGTGGATCTAGAATTACAAAGAGAGTTACTCTTCGGGAATTTTTACAAAAGTACACAAGACAGGAATTACTATTGCCCTATCACCTTATTTGTTGCAAAGTATGGCACTAATCGTGACTTTAAAACACAGCCATTGGCATCGGAATGTCACCAGCTATTTAATCGACAGATGGCATGGTATTTTCTTAAGCTAATATCACTAATGACTTTTTGCTATTGTTTACATAAGCTAATGAGTTTCTTAGGACAATGACGCTACAGTAGCTCCCCCCATATGTGCAAGTCGGAGGGAAGCATTCGACAAACAAAAGTTCTAGATTACAGAATGCATATATATCAAAAAAATCAACAGTTATTAATGTTCTTTGATAAATTTTCATGTAAAGCCAAGGTAAGCTGGAAAATGGACACGACGTCCGGAGCGAGTTGTGGCTTGTCGTACTGTAGTGCGTGAGGTAGATGGTGAGGGTGAAAACTGTGGTGGTTTGTTGATATAGCTATAGGGATTCAAAATTTCATATCATAGAGGTTTTGCCAAGACACGCGAAGAGTTTATACTCGTTTTTGCTTCCGCTATGAAAATCAGAGGCCTGTACGTGACTTAACAGGAAACGCTCGTTATGCCATCGCGACCTTCGTTACGTGGTGGCAACACCATTATTAAAATAATGTTTGTTAATGCCGTTGCAGTAATGTCTACACAATAGGAAGTATCAGGCAAGATATGTTGAAGTTTTCTGATAAATTACATTAACTTTCAAGCAACGTCGAAGCCAAGCAATATAATTTTGTAACACTTACCATTTCTTTGGCTTGCTCTGGATCAAGCACATTGGGGTCACGCGCTACCGGAGGACCAGCTCGATTAGGAATATTTCGGGCTCCCGGATAGTATAACGTGGCATGCAGAAGTTTTTCTATGGCTTCTATGATGCATCGGTAGGCTTCATTCCTGTCAATAAACACACGATAATAGAAATGTTAGTTTTGAAAAGAACACTAGAGAAATAGAAAATATGTTATCACCGGGGATCGACACTTTCTACTTAAAAGAAGCTTTATTTTCTGGTTGCTATGCAGTTAAACTTTGAGAGCAACGTTCCGTATCTGGTATGACTTTAGAATCTAGTATCCGTTATTTGGTAAGAGATGATCTCACGTTTTATTTTACTCATGCTACCAATGGACACGCGTTGGTTGTAAAGTGAGTACGTCATAATTTTTCTTTGGCAATTTTTATAGGACGGAGACGAAAATTTCTGATGCTCCGGTAGAACCAAAAACGTAAGTATATTCTGTAGCAGATGTTTAATATAGCTTGTAATCTGAAAAGGTACTGTTTTGAAAATCATCAGAGGGGGACTGCCGGAGGTGCACCATTTTCTCAACAGCAATTGGCCAGAATTGTAGTTCTCCTGTAGGTTATGAGAATAGGTTTTCCCTCACTGGCAACAATTTGCAGTCACCTCACATTACTGATATTGCAATGAAATGTCTTATAAGAATAATAAAATCACTGAATGTCTCAAGGTCAAAAACTTTAATATGTAGACAAACTCTTACAAGAAGTGAAAAAAGGAGAAGAATGATATCCTCATACTAGTGGATAGAAAGATCCATTGTGCGTTTTTAAGTTTCATCAACTAACTAATAGCCCCCCGGTACTCTTTCGCCGTCTGATACGCGTTGCCTGCTATGGGTATAGTGGTTGGGTTCTAACTGTTAAGCATTTGGACGTAAATATTCTTTCCATCTTCGTAAAAGTTGCCTTTGTAACACTGATCTGTAAAGTTGGTTAGTGTCCCGAAATTTGCATATTGCGTTGAGTAACGAATTCATTTTTGCTACACGTTTTCGCCACACACTGATCACAGAAATCGTATGGAGTGAAGCGCGAAAGATTTTTATGCAAAACTATAAGAGAGTGATGCACATGAGAAGCTGGTCACTTATGGCGGAGTAAAAAAGAGCTGATTAGTCATTCCTTACTATGGCCACTTCTTCATGGTCACACTAGAGACAGTGGCCACTCGTGAACCTACATCGACTAGATCTGTGATGATTACGGATGCTATCCAGAAGAGCTCGTCTTTGGGATGGATAATAGGACTGGCTGGAGAAAGAGCCATGGATACTCGAGTAACTAGACTGCATATAGATATGAAAGCAGTTACACGATGTCGAAAGTTCTCGTACACTCGTGGTTGTTAATTTTTGCAGCATATTGCGAGACGTGAAAGGGAAAAAGTACAAAATATGTAGTAAAAAGATGCCCCTTTGTAACTCGTGGTTGTAAATTTTTGCAGCATATTGCGAGACGTCTAAGGGAAAGAGTACAAAATATGTAGTAAAAAGATGCCCCTTTGAAACTCGTGAGTGTTAATTTTTGCAGCATATTGTGAGACATCAAAGGGAAAGAGTACAATATATGTAGTAAAAAGATGCCCCTTTGTAACTCGTGGTTGTTAATTTTTGCAGCATATTGGTTGGTAATATAACGAACCCATTCTGAAGCGATTTTATCAGTTTCACCGTCTCGTATCACCTCGCAACTAAAACAATTAGCAATTGTTAACGTTATCAACTTGGCAGTTGGTAATATAACGAACCCATTTTGAAGCGATTTATCAGTTTCACCGTCTCATATCACCTCGCAATTAAAACAATTAGCAATTGTTAAAGTTATCAACTTAGCAGTTGGTTATATAAGTTAGCAATTTGGTGATTGGTAAGCAATTTAGTGGTTGGTAATATAACGAACCCATTCTGATTTATTGCCAAATTTTGGGTAAAAAATTTGTTTTTATTGATATTATAAGGTAAAGTACTTAAGTCAAAAAATGTTCACTGCATGTGAGTCTGATCGAAATGGAATAAAAGTTGCTACGCTTTATTTTTCATAAATTAAAAGCAGCACGAGCTACCTCTGATGCTGGTTTGAGAAATAGAATAATTTTCTATTCTAAATACCTGAGATACACAAGTATTCGTGACAAATATGGGAACCAATAGTGAAGATGAGAAATCTCAACAATCGCAGCTAAAGGCTAGTTTGCATAAGCCTGGTTCACATAAGAGTAAAACCCGTCGCTAGGTTTGAGAGGAGGAGCAAGCAAGGAGATCGTTTTACTTTAAAGTAAATACTGTTGCTGATTCACCTGCCCGATCCATTCTTTGCAAGCGCAAATAACCAAAACGGAGCATTTCACGTCAGAAATTTGTTGATAGGGGTTTACGTCCATCTTGCTGATTGTGACATTTCAGTTGTAGACTTCAAAAAATAATTATCACGCCCAGGATACAACCCCCGTGCTTGCTAAGGAACCTGATCTCCCCTTGGTATCGGCATTTATGAGGGAGTGGCGTTTATTTGCGAAAATACGGCAAGCAACTCCAGTTCTGTTGGTTGGTTATTTACGCCACTTGTATTTGAATATTATAGCCTCGTTTTGGCAGTCTCGTTTTCGTCTCTTTTGTTACCCGTTATTTTCTGTACGTCATTAGCATTTCCTATTGTAACACGTGTGTCTCCTGTATAACAGTCCTCTTGATATATTTAGATTTTGATTGACTTTAACGGAGTTCAGACGAGTGTTACATTCGATTCTTCTTGCGACTATGCGTCTTATTTTCTTTTTCTGAAGCTTCGAATACCTTTAGGATATCTCTTTCCAGTTTTTCAGGAATGGATTTCTTTTCTCTTTCGGTACTTTCTTCTTTTTCTGAAGCTTCGAATACCTTTAGGATATCTCTTTCCAGTTTTTCAGGAATGGCTTTCTTTTCTCTTTCGGTGCTTTCTTCTTTTTCTGAAGCTTCGAATACCTTTAGGATATCTCTTTCTAGTTTTTCAGGAATGGATTTCTTTTCTCTTTCGGTGCTTTCTTCTTTTTCTGAAGCTTCGAATACCTTTAGGATATCAATACCAAGAAGTGTCCTTTACCCTGCAGTACCGAAAGCGAAATTTTCTTCATCAAAGGAGGCACGGTTATGCAAGTGTCGAAGACGTTATTTTGATGTCTGAAAACCCAGAAGAATTTTACAGCAACATTAAAACTATTGACGCCACGAAAATTCAGAAGATTGAGAGAGTAACACAAAGCCAAGCAGAAAATGAATACTGGTTTTGTATAGAAAGGGTGTAATTTCAGGGTCAAAATGTCATGAAGTTCGAACAAAAATGGCAAAACAAAAAAGCGGAAGGCTACTTACTTCCTATTTCTTTTTCTAGACTTATCGATGTTTGAAGACATTACGGAGCAAATAAAATAGTTTTAGGGTGTCCACTAAAACTACAAAACAAAGACCGTAAATGCGTTATTTTCACTCGCTGTTGTATAGTCGAAAACTTGCATTCTAAACTTAACATAGAGTGTACCACTAAAACACCACCTTCAAAACACCAACTTCAAAAACCGATCTGGCATTATACACTGTCTGGGACAAGCAATTTATTTGGTCTGGTCATCATCAAGAGATATATCATTTAAATCAGTGGCTTATTCGGGCACTTAGCACAAAAATACCGGGATTCTCTCCTGCGCTGGTTAGCCCAGCAATATGTGCAATTGCGCGTTGGATTCTCTTTCTTTTCTGTCGGAGGTAGTACGTCAAGATAGTGAAACGTAGCCTGTGGTTGTTGTCGAATATCGATCGCAATGGGCCCAATCAAGCACTTTGTGATCACTTCCCTGAACTCCAGGTTTTTCATCGTCTTGCCCGCGGGAACAGAGAGATTGTAGAAATGACGTGAGTTGTGAAGCATCATTTCCATGATATGGAGACCAGGACCATGTCCAACCTTTAATAACTACGGATCCGTACTACAAACCTGGTGTTCAACTACCTCGTACTACTGACGATTGGAATTTTCTTGAATCTTACTTAAAAGCGGAACTACCTATCTCGTGTTGAGTTTTGCCCCCCGTAACGACATTAACAGCGCAGAAGAGAAAATAAAATAGTAATCCGTCTGTTAATAACAAAGTTATTAACGTTATTCAGCATCGGCAATTTACAGGATCAGTCAAGTTTACATTTCCTTCTGAGATCAATAACGAAGTACATGGAAGTAAACGTTTTTAAAGTTCATTAGGTATTCCTTATTAACACTATAAACGTATTAGAATCCTAGTGAATCTTCAAGTAAGTTGATTCATGAAATGAACAAAGCACTACGCATATGCTTAGTTTTTTGGTTTAAACCATATAGCAGATAACAACTATACGTTTGCTAATAAGACTGTGATTAAATCAATCGTTTTTCATTTCCCTTTCATCCTTTTAGAAGATGAAAAGGAAGATACTGACGATCTTCAAGAGTTAGATGCACCAGAGGATGAGGTTGATGATGCAGATTATCAGATCTTAACATATAAGTATGCCCCCATCAGACTTAATTTATTTTTGTCATTCTTATTTAACCCCTTATAGGTTTGCGATAGCAGGAATAAGGTTGAGTTGACAAGCAAGGCCATTTTCCGATAAAGATAATGTTTTAGAAAGATACTTTGATATATGCCTCATGACGACTTCAACCGTACTAGATATAATTGATATAAACGACTTGGTTATTGTTTGGTTTGATGTTTTGTTTGATTATTGTTTGTCTGTTGTTGTTTTATTTTGGGTTTTTTTTGTTTTATGAAACATCAGGTACATTTAATTTATCCCATCGGTGTAACATACTGTCGACCATCATCGGTGTTCATACGGGTCCAGTGGTCCTTGTTACCGTGGAGTACAAAGCATTCCACGACTCGATTTAAAACTCAAAGTGCCGGGAATCTGGCAGTCAGAACTGGAAAAACAATGCTGTGCACGTACACTCGAAGACACTGCGGTCTCGTAGATTTATTAAGTGAGGATGAAACGCAATTACACGCTGCTTGTGACACAGTATTTTGTTATGATGACAGAGCTGATCGCTCCTACTACTACTACTGCTGCAGTTGCTGTTACAACAACAAATACTACTACTACCATTACTTCATCTACTACTACTACTACTACTACTACTACTACTACTACTACTGCTGCTACTACTACTACTGCTGCAGTTGCTGTTACATCAACAAATACTACTACTACCATTACTTCATCTACTACTACTACTACTACTACTACTACTACTACTGCTGCTACTACTACTACTGCTGCAGTTGCTGTTACAACAACAAATACTACTACTACCATTACTTCATCTACTACTACTACTAGACTACCATTACTTTGAATAACTGACTATTGTTTGTGTTGTATTACCCTACGTATACGTTGAAGTTGATTCTAAACATTGACTCTGGACATTTTTTGTGATTTTCCACCCCATGCTATTCCACTCCCTCCATTTATTAAGTTTTTGGAATTTTTCCAACCCCCCGTTTATTCCAACCCCCTTCTATTAGGCACCCAAGAGTACATGTGGAAATTTACATTTCTGTATCTACATCCTCTTCTTATATAAAGTTGGCACCCTTTATGGGGAGAAATGTATGCAGGTTTGGCCGGATTGATGAATATGACATTACATTTTGGAAAGCTCTGCAGAACTCTTGCCTGGGGCCAAAAAGGATGGTTTTGCTTGTCCACGAGCCAGAGCCTATGGTGTGTGAAGTGAAGTGGAGTTATATAGCCTACGTCAGAGAGCAGTATCTTAAGTTTTGCTGCCTAGCTTTCGTTTCATCAAACAATGTTTCTGCTTTCGAGTGGAAGGCTCCGTTCTAGCGGGCAAGCAGGCAGGCGCCACTTTCAAATTGAAGATGGACTAAACTCTAGAAGTGTTAAATATGACACTGTTTTTCTCCACAAGGGCTGCATGCTGCACATTGCTCACACCAGGGATATCTTTATCACGAAGTGGCCAATCTATTCGTTGGTAATGCTCTCTACGACATCGACTGTTCCATACGCACAGGAAACAACAGTATTTGGTGTAACCACCCTGTAGCCCAGTTGAAATTGCGATTACTTTCAGTTCTCCGCAAATTGTTCATTTGTGCTGACGATATTTGATACTGTTCAGAATGAATTTTAGATTATCATAAGTGTCACGGAGTGTTACTGAATGTGCAACTGGGGGATTTGATCTAAATTTCAATATCTCAGTGCAGCCCCCTGATAAGCAGTGGGGCCTTTCTCCGGGATCCGTTATTTCAAAGAGGGAAAGGGGTTTTCCCCGGACGGGGATAATCATTCAAATTGCTGCATGATTGATTTATTTTCAATTGACGGATTATAATACGAATTTTGACAAGGAACAGTAACATATGAAGGCCGCTACAACCGTAATCCGCGCAGCGCAAGGGATAACAAGTGGAGAGGGCTCCCAAAGATCAAAACACTGCTTTCTCAACCACGCGTTCGGTATAGTTCATCTTTTATAATCGTTAAAATATAGAATAGATCTTTAGTTATCTTTCAAACACAAAGTGGGTCTATGGCGATCTTTCAAACATTTAGTACATCTTTAATGATGGCTAAACTATATAGTAGATTTTTTGTTATCTTTGAAGCATGAATCTTTGAAACATATAACTTTATCTTAAGTGATCTTTGGCACATTCAGTAGATCAATAGTGAATTTTAGCAACATATAGTTCATCTTTTATAATCGTTAAAATATAGAATAGATCTTTAGTTATCTTTCGAACAGGATTTGTAGATGTAGTAGATGCAGTAGATTTAGGTCCATCGGGTAGGATTTGTAGATGTAGTAGATGCAGTAGATCTAGGTCGATCGGGTAGAATGTCCAGATGTAGTAGATGCAGTAGATTTAGGTCCATCGGGTAGGATGTGTAGATGTAGTAGATGCAGTAGATCTAGCTCCATCGGACAGGATGTGTAGATGTAGTAGATGCAGTAGATTTAGGTCCATCTGGCAGGATATGTAGATGTAGTAGATGCAGTAGATTTAGGTTCATCGGGTAGGATCTGTAGTCTCACTTGCTTTATTCACTCCATAACAATACTCTTGGACTACCTCGTATGTCCATATCTCCTCCTTTGTGTTGCTCGAATTGAGGGCTCCCATTCCTAGCAATTCACTTTTCACGTTATCCCTTTACTCCTTGCGACAAATTTGTATTCCGGAGGGTCAGTAAGTTTCATCCGCTCCATTTTCAAATTTTACATTTTTACTTCTCGAGCCTGCTGCATAAGCGGGAAACAGATCGACTGCCAGTCTTGTCACCAACAATGTCTCACCCAAGGTACAACTCATTCTTGGGGGTAAAATTTTTGTATCGGGGGTGTGTGTAGAATTTATATACCCTGGGGGGTAATAGGGTCTTTGATGCCCCCCTATCTTGAATGTAGACCTGACTTATCCTATCTGTCCATGCGAAAAATATACTAAACTAACTTAACTTGCATGTCCTCCTCTATTATGCATACTTTGATATTGCAAGAAGAAAATAATTACAGGCGAATAGTCTCTCTCTGGTCGACACGACCCTCAACGATTCATGATGAACATTTCAAGTTTCTATTTCCTGCGGCGTTAAAGATCTCACTGGTAAATACTGGATTGATTTTTCCAAAACATTGTTGGCAGAATCTGTGCCTTTTCAAAAAATATATAATCAAATTTATTTTATTCAAAACATTTTATATGAATTTTATATTACTTAAATGGGATTTTTCAGTTTAATAGGACCTCAATCACTTTTTAACAGATATTGTCCTCTTAAAAAGATTTAAAGTTTAAATTTTGATCAAAATTGTTAGTGTTTAAATTCATCTAGGAATACATAATGAGCTGAATCGAGTATCTATACGTAGTGTTTATATATAATGTATTTTACTTGCTTACGTCATCATACATGCCGACCCCCCCCTCCCCCATAATCATTCGTAATCATTTATAAAGACCCCCCTCCCCCCCTACTTGATGACGTAATATGTGAACGATCCCTTAAATTGCAAGTAAGTAAGTGTAGGTTTGGGGTGCCACTACTTTGTCCCCACTGCTTATCAGGGGGCTGCACTGAGAGATTGTCACTACTTTGGTGAAGCAGAAGAAGGACTTAAATTTACAAAAATAAAAGATGTGATATTGCTATTACTATTTTTATGGAGATTACTATAGCTATAGTCAACATTATTTGACTGATTCATTCGATCATTCTTTCTCTATTATTGTCGCCATGACGACATAAAATCAAAGTATCAAACTGATTAATCTTTAAAATTGTAGTTTAACCTCGATAACTTAAACTTTGAGTAGCTGGAATTATTATTTGCACCGTCAACGATTCGTCGCGCAATATCGCTGCGCTGACGCGAAGATTTGTTTGCTCGAACCGTTTCATTGTTCTCTTGAAAGTTCAAGTTTATTGTCTTTATATTCATTTAACGAGCAGGGCTGAAAGATTTATTAGGGCATTAGTTTTTATTGGGGCTTTAGTTTTCATTAGTGCTTTATTTTTTCATAGGGCTTTAGTTTTTGTTAGGGCTTTAGTTTTTAGAAGGACTTTATTTTTTATTAGTGCTTTAATTTATATTAGGGTTTAAGGTTTATTAGAGCTTTAGTCTTTATTAGGGCTTCAGTTTTTATTAGGGCTTCAGTTTTTATTAGGGCTTAAGTTTTTATTAGGGCTTTAGTTTTTATTAGGGCTTTAGTTTTTATTAGGGCTTTAGTTTTTATTAGGGCTTTAGTTTGGACCAAGCTTTTTGTTCGAGATAGAGAGAAGTTCGAGATAGAGGGTAGTCGAGATAGAGAGAGTCCACTGTATATTTGCTTAGCTGTAGGGTTTGTAGTAAACAACATGTAGGTAGCACGATGACAGCTTTTAGGCTTAGAATTAATAATTATAAAGCAGCTAATAGAAAGTTTAATAGAGGAGGTAGTGTTCCACAGACAGATTTTTATAGCCATTTTAATCAGCAGGGGCATAGTGGGTTTGAGAAAGATGTTTTGGTTAAGATAATAGATTCGGTAGATTTGGCACCATGGAATGTACGCATTCCAAGCATGCAAGTGTCACTAAAAACAGCTTTTGGTGCTATTCTAAACGCATTGTTTACCATGGAATGTACGCATTCCAAGCATGCAAGTGTCACTAGAAACAGCTTTTGGTGCTCTTTTGAACGCATTGTGCACCATGGAATATACGCATTCCAAGCATGCAAGTGTCACTAAAAACAGCTTTTGGTATTATTCTAAACGCATTGTGCACCATGGAATGTACGCATTCCAAGCATACAAGTGTCACTAAAAATAGCTTTTGGTGCTTGACTTGACCAAGGAAGAACTGCCATCCGGCCCGTCATCAATCCAAAGCCCATTAAGTTAGAAAGTATCATCGAGAGAGGCTGGCTCGAGTCACATGGCGGAGAGAGGCTGGCTCGAGTCATATGGCGCAGAGAGGCTGGTCTCCAATTGCGAAGAGCTGGATGTCGATGTCCACCGGTGGATGATTGGGAGCTGATGTGGCGACTAGAAAAATAAAAGTGTGTAAACATCGGAGGTCACCTAGCTCAGTTGGTAGAGCGCACGCCGCGAAAGCGTGGGTCACGGGTGGCCGTTCTGGAGTCAGTCCACATAAAAGCAAGAAAACCTTTACTATGCAGACAAAAAGAATTCGTTTTCTCGCTAGCCCTATTCAATTAATCTTGTTTTAGTGGATGCTGATTGGTTTAAAAACACAAGTCATTCAGGCAGTCCAATTTCTGATTAGCTCCTTCAAAATACAGTTGGGTGTACTTTTTCACACATTCCATTTCGGTCATTCTGACGTTAGTACTCTGAGGAGTGTCAAACGAAAAAAGCTTTTCAGTACACAATGTTTTCGCTATTTCGTGCAATATTTTCTAACCGGTAATGTTGTAAATCACCACTTCAGAAGAGCGTTCAGGAACAATTTTCTTCTCACTTCATTTTTTTCTTCTCAGAGGTAATTGTTTGGAAAGGTACAATTGAGCGCACTTTATAAATTTGAAACTGTCCCGTGCATGACATGCATTCCAAAACCTGACCCTAACCCAATCGATGGCAAGTAATTCAGTAAGTTATGTGATTTTTAGGTGAGAAGCATGGAGTATTAAGAGTGAAATAACTACACAGCATCTACAAACGATAAATGAAATAAATTCAGTTGCACAAAGCATTCAAAAGAGGCTGATAAGGCATATTTGACATAGTTTGCATACACTAGATTCGTACATTCCATGTTGCACAAAGCCTTCAAAATACGCTGTTAAAGCATATTTGACAAAGTTTGCATACACTAGATTCGTACATTCAATGGTGCACAAAGCGTTCAAAAGAGGCTGTTAAGGCGTATTTGATATAGTTTGCATACAATAGATGCGTACATTTCATGTTGCACAAAGCGTTCAAAATAGGCTGATAAGGCATATTTGACATAGTTTGCATACACTGGAGTGATTTCTTTACCACATCACAGCAAAGTCATTTTAAGGCGTGTCATCATGGCTTGCACCCAAGCATCTTTGCAAATGCAACATCCAGATCGCACATAGATCAACGGGAAAAATTTGTTTATATGCAAGAATGGTAATATACCTAGTTCATAGAAGGCATTAACAGCCACAATGCCAATGCCAAAAAGGCACATCAGCAAAGCAATTTTCATCTTGATAATCTGTACAAGATCTCAATCAGCAAAGCAGCAGTCGGTCAGTGATCCTCTCGACTGAAGAGACAAATAAACAGAAAAACCACCAAACAGGCTAAATAATAAATAAAGGGCAGCTGGGGCATCCAAGGGCAACACCCCTCAATTTGTGCTACCAGGCAGAGAAGCAAGCCATGAGGCAGGCCCAACCACCCAGTAGGACCGGCTCTCGCGGATTATGGAAAGCATCTGTCATCAATGAGAACATATATTACATCCATTCCTTGCCAAAAGGCCAAGAAGCTCCTTGTTGCACCTCCTAGTTCACTTTAACCTGGTAGGCCTACACTAGCTCCATGGTAATTTGTTTTTATATGAAGGTTAAAAAGGGTGCATCCATAACAACAGCTTTATGTGCACGAGATTCACTCTCTACTAGACAAGACTTTCTTTTCTTCCAATTAGAGAAGTTTTTCTTTGTATATTTTGATATGTAGTATATGTACCAGTGCATGCGCGAGTATTCCGGTTGCCTTATTGATTTACTTTTTTAGCGTCCTGACTACACTAACATCATTCGTCAAGTCAAATTTGAAACGCTTATTTTCGATTTGTTTCTCTGATATACATATCATGTAGGTTGTTTAATGTTGTCTTTATGCAATTCAATTGAAGAAATTATTGATCCTCTGGTGGAAAAACCGTCAAGATCATCAATTGAGTCCGCCATTGATGTGTTAAAAGATACTGCTATGTTTAGCGATGAATTTTAACGGCTATACGAAAAGGAAAGATTGAAATCTCTTAAGCAGAGACATCACAGACCTTTTTAAACAAGTTTAACTTTACATGTAGTATTTAAAAGCTTTTTTTACAGCAAAAAAAGATTCTCTTCGCATCTAAACTTGGAGCCTTTTACTTCTACATTAACCCTCATTAGCCCGACCTGTTTCGGTAAAGATTTAAATAAAGGAACTCTTACCACTAAGCCATGCAGTCTGTAAGTAGAGTTAATAAGGGATCATATATAGATGACAGAACTACAAATAACAAAATCAATTTTACTTGGTTACAAGGAAAAGAGGGAGGGGTCTCTAAGCTAATAAAATCTTTGATGAAATCATTACTGAATAACATATTTATACGTAAATATTTAAAGTGTACTTCGGATGATCTTGTCATATGTTCTTGTTATGTTATGCTTGGAGAAGCTTCCTTACTTAATTACAGAACTGATTGGGTATGTTGAGCCATGTTAGGCAAGTTGAGCCAAATAGAATAGCTTCCATCTAACAAATAAATTATTCAAATTGTATCAATATTTTCTCTTAAATCATATTCCTCCTACATCTAAATAGGATTTACACTTAGCATAGCTACAAAGCTCTTGTCTACTAAAGCCTGATTGTATTTAAAGTAAACATTGACACTTTATCAGAAGATAGGCTGCTTATAATGCCCCACATGCCTTATCTCTTTATTCAGATGTATTTTACTTAGATTCAAGGCCAAAAATAAGTAGGGGGTGATTCGTAACTCGTTTACTGGAATCATCACAGATATGTTATGGACGCGACGTGCACAGTGGGAGAAATCGACAAAGCATCACCGTGAGCAGGAGCATTTGTTGTACCAAATCAAAGACGTGCATTACATTGTTGAGAATCGAAGGTTAGAGGAAACAAATACGAGCATCAAGGAAGAGGGTGCTTTTAGGAAACTCATCAACTCCATTTCTTCTAAAGAATTGCACAAACGCTTTTACGTGGTTACGTATGATTTAATGACTTGCTTGTTGTGAGGGGCCTTTTCTTAGGATTTGAACCTGAGACCCACACATTCAAGCATTTTCTAGATGTGATTTCTACAGTCACTAAAGTAGTTTCAAATCACCCACTGGTGGACATGTACATCCAGCTCTATGCAGCTTTGAGACCAGCTTCTTTTCTATGTATTACTGGATTAAGGAAGGACTGCCTTCCAACCCACCAACCTGTCCAAAGTGCATCCAGAACAACAAAGTATTATAAAGAGGAACGAATTCAAAAGAATCAATTTTGATGATATTTTAGAGGAATAGAATTTATGTGATCATTAGGCGTACATTCTATGGTGCACAAAGCGTTCAAAATAAGCTAATCAGGCATATTTGACATAGTTTGCATGCACTAGATGCGTACATTCCATGGTGCCCAAAGCGTTCAAAATAGGCTAATAAGGCATCTTTGACATAGTTTGCATACCCTAGATGCGTACATTCCATGGTGCACAAAGTGTTCAAAATAGGCTAATACGGCATATTTGGCATAGTTTGCATGCACTAGATGCGTACATTCCATGGTGCACACAGCGTTCAAAATACGCTAATAAGGCATATTTGACATAGGTAAGAAAGGTAAACCAATTCTATATTGAATCGTTGTTTGTCAGTTGTTATCACCAACTAGGCATGTATCACCTGGTACGTTTATCGTCTACAAGATGCTCAATCAGATTTGCAAGGCAGACAGGCACCTACTCATTTATAATCTCCGTTGCCTGTTTCGTCTACTCAATTGTATGTTGATACTCATTCCCGATGCTTAAAATTAGATCGAGATGTTTTATCTGCCTAGAACGACAAATATCTACGATATACGAGTCGCGATCATACGTTTATAGAGCGTTTAGGTGTTTCGTAGAATGTCAGTGCTCTTTTGCACGTGCTCTTAAGAATTTTCAATGCAAATATATCTGGTGGTTCACCGAGTGTCATATTTCAAATTTTGACCCACATATGTAGTTTGTATTACATGAAGAAGACACTATAAGATGCTAAAACAAGTACTCTAGAAGCTACTCCAGATGTTGCTCCTAAATTCTTTTAAAAACTACTCTAAAGGTTGCTCCAAAATCTATTCTACAAGCTACTCTAACAGCTGCTCTACACATTCCTCTAAAATGTCCTTTAAAATCTGTTCATTGCACAACTAATGATTTTCCTGATTAGATAATCTCTATTTTCAATTTCTAAATGTTCAATCATATCAGAAAAGGAAAAGAACAGAAGCTTGTATTTATATTTTTGGTATAAAAGGAAAAGACCTAACTTAAGAACATTTATTTCAATAATCTTTAATCCTGAATCCAAATTTGGTAACATCGTACGATATCCAACCAATTTTACAATATGATAGGATACGATAAAATCTTCATTAACTAGAAAATGGTACCAGACAACAGCTCCCATTTTAACAGCTTCCCCCCTAAATTCCTTTTCTGTATCAGTCATAGTAGTATAGGTTGCACATATGTCTCTGTCTTGTCCCTACACTTTTTAGACTACAGAATTTCAGTCATACCTTTTCTTTCTGTTTATACTTTGACTCTGATTTACATCTATTAATAGATGCCTTTTCTTCATCAGTCATAGTAGTATAGGTTGCGCATATGTCTCTGTCTTGTCCTTACACTTTTTAGACTATAGAATTTCACTCATGCTCTTTCTTTCTGTTTATACTTTGACTCTGATTTACATCTATTAATAAATGCCTTAGAAAAAAGGGCAATACTGAAGAAATGAGGACAGCCAATTTCAAAAATAATACAGCGGTGATGATCGTAACTGCATCTCGAACTCAAAAGAAAGTAAAATGGGGAAACGGCGGGACGTAGACATTCAAAGTGGAAAGGGGAGCAGTTTTATTTCACAATTCCCTTGTTCTTATCATCTACATATCGTACTTTTACAAACTTCAAACGGAGAGTAGGTTGCTGCTATCGAAAATGCAACTGATTTATATGAAACAGGCAAGCCATAAATTTAGTCTAGTTCTAATACGTTTTTTGTGACGATTGTTTCGTTTTCTCTTCTGGCAGGACGAGGAAGGTATCTGCACGGGCAAATATTTCAGCGAATCTGGACTTGTTGGATTGTTAGAGCAAGCAGCACTTTCCTTTTCGACGGGACAAATGTATGAATTAGTGAATGAAGTCTACAAGATTCTTATCCCGATACACGAGGCACGACGAGACCATCGTAAACTGGCTCACATTCACAACAAACTGGGAGAAGCATTTCAGAAGATAGGACAGCTGGTGAGTTGCTGTTTGTTGGTAGAATCGACGTTGATTGAAAACCCATCATGTGCTGAGAACATTAAGAGGATTCGTTTAGGGTGTTAACCAAAGGCCAATCTGCCGCTTCAGAAGCCGCATTTATCAAAACAAAGAAGTCAGTACTCTGTCGACAAAAATAACTTGTTTACAATTTAGGACTTTTTCAATGACAGGAGTGGAAGAAAAGGTGTTGCTCTCGTGGCAATTTGTTTTCAACGACGTGTTTTGGTCTTCTTGTTTCCTATCAATTCATCGTAAAGCTTTCTCACTTCACTCCATACGGTTGCTGTGATCAGTAGCTTATTTTTAACTATCATAGTAACCATTTATTGATGACAAGGAGCTTCCAATGTAGGGGGGCTATGACACAACCTCAGCTCATGGCTTATAGGTTGCAAATCCCAGTTGGTTTGTTATATGTGTTTTTATAAGCACCTTACGCTCTGGGTCAGATGTTGTGTTGCTTGATTCCCACACTGAAAACATTGCTTGAATAGCTTAACATGTTGCCTTCTATATTGACAAGTTTATTGGTCTGAAACATAGAAAAGGAGATATTGTCAAGATAGGAGGCTGTGGAACTTAAACGCTTGGGATCGGATCCAAACTGGTACTGATCGAAAATGAGGTGAAAAAATACCACTACGAGGTAAATTTGACGAAATCCCTATTCAAATTTTATTTTCGTCCTTGTATTGACACGTTTATCCGTAATCTCCTACTGTATATATTTCAACCGTTGCCACATATCGCAACTCGTATTTCAATACAGCAAACCGTTGATTTGCTAATTGGATTAGCATGCAGATTTCTGGGTCCAAATGGATCTGATTCCCTTTCTAGGGTGTTTATACGGGATCGATTTGGATCCTTTTAGCTGGAGCAGCTTCGCGATATTTCTTCCACTTGCTCTATCTCCTTGACCCAATATCATTGTTTATCATAGCCGATCTGATGCTCCCTTCGTCTTTCGTAGCTATTTTGTCTGAACTGCGAACTATCTTAATCCTTTCTCTTCGGTTTCTGTTCTCCAAAGTGGCTCCTTTTGGAATGTCTGCTGCTGCTGCTCCTGCTGCTGCTCCTGCTGCTGCTCCTGATCCTGTCCAGTCTGCATGTCAACTAGTATTTTCGATTAACTAACCTACACTAAACATTATCATTGTGAGATATTCACCCGGCAAATTTTACAACTCCGTCGCGTTTTTAAGGATATTACTATCCTGCGTTGCAGATCCGAACAAAAAGAACCACAAACAAACAAACTTCTTCGTCCGAAGATTGTTAGAGTTGACGCAGGCTAAGATATTACTACTTATACATATGTCTTACTTGGACAGCAGCGCATGCGCACCCACTATCCTCCTTTAAAAGCAATTATTTGCCACAATTCCCACTTCTTATCAATAAAGCAAGTTCACAAGCAAGACATACCATATTTTCATCTCCATTAACTGAATGCAATGGTGGCAACGAGTAAATTCATTAACAGAATGCAATGGTGGCAACGAGTAAATTCATTAACTGAATGCAATGGTGGCAACGAGAGAATTCATTAACAGAATGCAATGGTGGCAACGGGTAAATTCATTAACTGAATGCAATGGTGGCAACGAGAGAATTCATTAACAGAATGCAATGGTGGCAACGATTGAATTCATTAACTGAATGCAATGGTGGCAACGAGTAAATTCATTAACAGAATGCAATGGTGGCAACGAGTAAATTCATTAACAAGTTCAGGGAACTCCTCCCCATTCTTACCAACAGGACCCTCTCACTACAGACGCGAGGGAGGATCTACTCCTCCTGAGTAAGAGGCGTCATGCTATATTCAAGTGAGAGTTGGGGCTATGCGACAGGAAGATATGGCGCGGCTGTACAGGAATGAAAGAAGTATGCTGAGATGGATATGTAGGGTTAGGGTCGAAGAAGAAGTCAGTAAAGACACCCTATACAAGAGACTCGGCATCTCCCAACTTGACACCACTATGCGCCTGAACCGACTACGCTGGGCAGGCCAACTAGCAAAAGTTACAAACCCCTCTTCACTGAAGATGATTGTAGCCTAACAGACGATTATTACTTACAAGTCCCCTGCATGTCTTACCACTGGAACCAAATTGGTCTTACCATCAAATACACCGGAAACAAATAATAGGTACACCAACTAGCCAAAGTTGCAAACCCCTTATTGCCGAAGATGATTATGGTCTAACAGCCGACTGTTGCTTACAAGTCCTCTACTTGTCTCACAATTGGTATCGGCCTATTTTTGGTTTCAGTGTGTACCCTACTACTGAAGTTGTAGAGTAGTGGATTCATTGTACTACATATTTACGCCTGACACTGGTCGCAAAATATCTATACTTTAAACAGTCACTAAGTCAGCCAAAGTTTGATGGGGGAAGAGGCAAATTCAAAAAGGACGTCTTCTCTCCCATACTTCCTTACATGCCAAGTAACCAAGGCTTAGCTGGCTGTAAAAATTTTGAATTTTACACTTTCTAAAAGGCTTAAAGTCGGATTTCAGAGACTTGGACTTATCGTCTTTCTAAAAGGCTTCAAGTCGGATTTCAGAGACTTGGACTTATCGAAGAAGAGGAAGCTACTCCTGAACAATTAGCAAGATTAGAACAATTAGAGAAACAAATCCAAGAGTTAGAATCTCAATCAGAACCAGAAGAAGAGGAAGCTACTCCTGAACAATTAGCAAGATTAGAACAATTGGAGAAACAAATCCAAGAGTTAGAATCTCAACCAGAACCAACTCCTCCAAGTCCTAGAGGTTCATTACCAAAAGAATCTGCAGAAGAACTTCCACAAGAACTTGATTTAGCTCCAGAACCTGTTGCAGACGAACCAATTCCAGAACCAGAAGAATTTCTTTAATTTCATTGCAAGCAAGTTTACAGTTTTGTACACTGTCCTTGTGTCATTTTTCTTAGGTGCTTCTTCAGAAACCATTTTCTCTTGTCTCGTCTACATGCTCCTTTGACTACTCTGTTTAGCTTTTTGTGTTTCACTTTCTTTCTTCACTACGGTTCATCGAAAACGTTTCTTTCTGCTTTTTTCTTTTATCTATCTTTTCCAATGATTCTTTGCTGACCCATTGCTCATGTGGTTTCCCTGCTTAGTGGCTAAGAACCTTAGTTGCTGTCTCCACAAACTTAGCAAATCAGTGATGTAGCTGTTGAAAAGTCTCTCTCTGCCTTCTTGAATTTGGTGCCAAATCTCTGACCAAACTCCATTGTGATGTTCCTAATCAGTTCTTGGAAATTGACATGCACAAAATTCACGTTAGGTAAAATGATTTTGTCCATTGTTCTCAAACCCTTATCCTTGATATGACTATTTTCGAAATGTGACATTCTATCTACAATCATATGATCATCATCTTCTGGGTTATTAACCATGTCATCTTCATTAAAGCTAGTCTCACTGTTTGATGAAGCACATACACTTGTGTCGAAAGAACATAGCATACAGAAAACACGAGTCAGCACATCTATTTTCAAGTCATGGTGCAATTGCGTAACAAATAGTTTTCCCCGACGATTATTAATACCAGACAAATTTGTACCTTGAGCTTAAAAGAATTCCACGGAGCCGACGCTAATTCCCTGGGGCTGGAGTGAAATTACCCACAGCTTTATTAATACGGGCCAAGGTTAAAAGTGGTATGTTTGGCTAAGGCCTTCCACATTACTACATTTCACCAAGCCCTTGCCATATTTCTAATGTTTTCAGATAATCGCCTATCTGAAATAAAGACGTGAAAGGGGATGTATTGTTTCTAGTTTTTGTTTTGTATACCATTGGGCTAGAATTTGGTCGTACAGTTTAATTGAAGTTGAAACCGACTCTACTTTGACCTTCGACGTCATTGAAATAGCATATGAGAAACGTAAGATAAACAGTTACAACAAAGTAGCATGCAAAGAAAAATACATTCATTTAACATATCTTTGTGCCAGGCAGAGAGTGAGCACTCAATTGCCCCTTCTTTTACAAGCACATCATTACTGTAAAACACGCGTTTTCAGTGACTCGTGCACTACAAATCAAAGAATAAGTTTCTAAGATATTTGCATTACAAGAAAATATACAAATATTACGTAAAGAACGTAGTCGGTAGAGGGCGCCTCAATAGAGGGTACCTATACTCTGCAATTATTAATTGTGATTGATGAAAAGGTCAGCTTTCCACGAATGTTGGAAGAAG
Source organism: Alatinidae sp. Z8VKAUB7J3 (assembly GCA_010016025.2). Classification (NCBI taxonomy): domain Eukaryota; kingdom Metazoa; phylum Cnidaria; class Cubozoa; order Carybdeida; family Alatinidae; species Alatinidae sp. Z8VKAUB7J3. The sequence goes on from JAAAKM020721499.1 coordinate 105,292,868, forward strand.
GCGTTTACGTATTTACTTTTTATTTGTGCTTTACTCACTTCTGAAGGTTACATAGATTTTTGAAGACGAGTGAGATAAAGGAAGGCAAGTTAATCGTCCATTTTTGTCGACTTGGGAGTTCCACAGGGATTCACCCCTCCACTTCACTTCTTTATGAAGAATAGGACACTCTCGTAAATTCTGCGATGTGTTGCCAGTTGAACTTGGCCCTTGTATCATGTACTGCATTAGATGCCTGTGAAACCAAGTTTTAATGATTGTCAAAACCTAACTAGTTTATGCATTTTATGAAGGTGGGAACTGTTTTCTGTTCCTATATTCAATTAGCCAGAACAAGCAAGTGTTTTAATGTACATAGCATGGACTTTCAATGAAGCAATTGCGAATAGGATTTTCACCAAAATAAAGGTAGCTAAAACTGTGACAAAGCGAGAAACATTTTGGCAAAAAGCAAAAAGCTTACTTGTAAAAAAAGTTCGGGGACAGAGTTAACTCAAATTTAAAGTATGCAGGGATTGATAATTATTATTTTTATGATTCCTTCAATACTTGTAACTTGAATCTGTAATTTCATTAGATAAGTTATTGATTGAAAATAATTCAACTCGGTTTAAATGGAACGGTAGGTCGTCTTTTTTATTGTATCTTCTTTGCCACAGCAACCGATATTTGGAGACCCTCTAGGGGAAGTCTAGTGATATGCCTGGCGAAGAACCGTGGTACGCTTAAAGAAGACTAGTATTACGTTTTTGGTAAGACGAGGGTTATACCCGAGGAAGACTAGTGTTTAGCCCGCGAAGGACTATTGTTACGCCTGGGGAAGAAGATTGTTATGCTTGAGAGAAGACCAGTGTTATGCCTGGGGACGAAACGGGTAAAACTAGAGGAAAACTAGTGTTATGCCTAGAGAACACTCGTGTTATGCCTAAGGAATAATCGTGTTATGCCTGGGGAAAATACATTTCATTTTCCAAGTCAGCCTTTTGCTTACAAGATACTAGTTCGCTGAGAAAGTAAAACGAGATCATTACTGTGTAGTCCCCCGTTCATAAAACGATTGTCCTTGTCTCGTACGTAAGGCAGGCGGTTTTAATTAGGCCTGTCGTGAATCTTACATCATGCATAGCCATATGATGTAATGATTGCACGATAGGGATTTTCCCTCTCTCTCTGTCTATTTTTAACAATGATGTAATTTAATTTCATGTCAACGTATATAAAAACTCGATCTTGTAAATCCTTGGTGCACAAAGCGTTCAAAATACGCTAATAAGGCATATTTGACATAGTTTGCATAGACTAGATGCGTACATTCCATCGTGCAAAAAGAGTTCAAAATAGGCTAATAAGGCATATTTGACATAGTGTGCATAGACTAGATGCGTACATTCCATGGTGCACAAAGAGTTCGAAAAAGGCTGATAAGGCATATTTGACATAGTTTGCATAGCCTAGATGCGTACAGTCCATGGTGCACAAAGCGTTCAAAATAGGCTAATAAGGCATATTTGACATAGTTTGCATACACTATTTTCTTCTCCTTTTACCACCTGTTCTACGCTACTCAACCCTCTTCCTCCCTCCTTCCTCTTCATGTACAGCCTGACTACATCACCCTTTGGATGCAACGCTCCATAAATGGTCATCGTTTTCCGAGATTTTCTGTCAATTCTTTTTAGTTCAATTATTATTTTTATTTTTATTATTATTATTATTTGAAAAACTGCTATGAAAATAAGGCCTTGATAGTAAGAGGGTCATGGATAAACTTGCAGAAGTAGCATTGCGCTCTTCTTATTACCTTTTTTGTCGAAGTGACTGTCCTCGTCCTTGTGACTGTCCTCGTCCTTGTGACTGTCCTCGTCCTTGTGACCATCCGGGTCCTTGTGACCGTCCATGTCCTTGTGACCATCCAGGACCTCGTGACCATCCGGGTCCTTGTGACCGTCCTCGTCCTTGTGACCGTCCTCGTCCTTGTGACCATCCCGTTCCTCTTGACCATCAACGTCCTTGTGACCATCCGGGTCCTCGTACCCGTCCTCTTCCTCGTACCCGTCCTCTTCCTGGTGCCCGTCCTCTTCCTGGTGCCCGTCCTCTTCCTGTGTATACCTACCTACTTTCCTATTCTGCCCCGCTTGTTCTCTTTCTTTCTACCTCTTACGAATAGGAGACTGAGTGGACCTTGACATGTGCACCTCTACTGAACCCTGATCTGCGATCACTGAATCACTTCTGATCTTTCGGGCCTTCCGCCTTTTGCATGCTGGCCGGGCATTCCTCATTGGGCCACTAGCCCCGGTATACCAATACGCAAATAATTCGCAAATATCTCATGAACGGCTGAGCGTTGTCTGAGATAATTCTAGGTTAATCTCAGTAGTTGTAGAGTTAAATAGTTCCATATATTACGTTAAGGAAATCTAAACTACAACGACTGCGATGGCCAAAGTATTTGATAATTACGTACATTCTTGCTCTGTTTCATGTGCATTGTGCCCTTTCTTACCTGTTACCTACTCAAGGGATAACTTTCTTTTCGGAGGTTTCCGTATCGGAGTAGATAGCGGTGTTGGATTTGGTATATTGAATAGAGTCGGTCTGTCATGCATGCTGCTTGCGACGGTTTCTCAAAACGTTTACAAACATGCATTCTTCGAAGTGATTAGCACACAGCTTTAGAGAAAAGTTTTATAACACTACGTATTTCTACACTGGAATTTACACGAGTAATTTACAGAGTTACAAGGGTAAGGTTTCAGAAGTTTTATAACATTGGCCCCTATACATGACTGAAGTTACAGAAGAAAGGACATTGATCTTCAACAATTATGATCTTTGAGGTTCAGTGTTTCCTTTAACTCTGTTACCTAAATTTTTTTGTTTCCTAAAGGAAGCAGTCTTGAGTGTTGAATGTTGTATGACTTGTTGGACTTTGTCAGGGTTTCCAGCTAGTTTTGTGGTCTATGATAGCAGTTCAGAACTATGACATACAAGTCATATATCGCCCAGGCTCCGAGATTCCGGTTGCAGATGCCCTTTCTAGATTACACTTGCCCGAAACAGATCCAGACACACAGCATGACTCCGAATTTGCAGTACTCAGCTTTTTCAGATCTGTCCCAATTCGCGACAACAAAATCCAACAAATCATAGAGCAAACAAGGATTGACCAGAACCTACAAGTGCTGGTCAAGACCATCGCTGAGGGATGGCCCGATCATCGCCATGAATGCAACACTGCAATACTCAATTCATCCCGCTTTGTTGTGGTGACGTCACTTTCTTCATTTACTTCATTTTGAAGTGGGGTGTCAGCAAGAAAACATCCACTACTACTAACCAACAGAATTCTCTACACGAGGATTTTGTAGATTCAACGTCTGCAGATAGTTTTAATTCGAACCTGGTTAGCCCTTAGATGCCCAAGCTTTTTGTCGACCTCTTTATTGCCCAAAGTGATTCCTCGGGGACTGAGGGGTACTTTTGTAATATTATGTTATTAAATAATGTTTCAGGAGCTCCCGCTGTTTTGTATTACTAGTCCGAGAGTTTAAGTGGGGATTGTCCTCCAATCTCGACCTATTTCAGAGCATCTAAATTTCACGATATTACTGCACAAGAATAAATAGTATTGTACCTTCCCTTCATGTTGCACCAGAGTGGGCGGCGGGCACTTAAACTCTCGGACTAGTCGGACTAGTCTAGTCTGTTTGCACAGTTTTGAATTTGGAAATCGTCGTTCCAGTCGTGAAGTTCGTGCACCTGAAAGATTTGGACATGCAGTTGACAGTGATTTGTTAAAGTACGTCATGGTCGCTAACGAGTGATTGTTTACATTCATCTGGGAATTACAAGAAGACAATATAGCAGGTATCCTGCCTCCGCTGTGTTATCAGAAGCCTGGACATGTTATACCATCATATTGTGCGGCTTTTGAACCCTCGTACAGGGACGGGGGAACAGGGAGCAGAGGGGGCCATGGCCCACAGAAGATTTGCCAAATCTCAATTTTTTCGAAACCACTTTTCAGCTTCATCAAAATTGATATTGGTTGCGACAGATACTGTGTCACATTCACAGCAAGACATGCATATCAACACGAAGAACCCCCAAAGAGGGCAATATGAAGCCACTTTTGTATACAGTCTGTATACAGTGTGTCTTCAGGAGTGTTCTAAGTCGTTGGCCCTACTGATGTATTCAACTGTATCTAAACCTTCTTTCTGTGTTTTATATTCAAATAATTTCCATACATTATAGAAGTAGCTTAAACATTAGATAGTCAAGTCCATCAGGGCCAAAAGTGCTGCATTTGTTACGCGTGAAGTTTTAAGTTTTCACATTTGGTTAATCATAATGGTTCTTCTATTCCTTATTTTTCCCCAAACAATACTTTGGGGGGTGTTAGGATGGTATTTCAGTCAATATTTAACCTTGAAGATCGGTGCAAAGACTCCTATCACCAGTGTAATGTTTGCCTGGGCTGTACAAAACTTCGTAACGCAACTCATATAGGGCAAACTGTCCCTGTTGATCGAAATCTTTAATTCCAAGACAAGGAAGGCTCGTAGCCAGGAGATCATTCGGGGCCTTGCCCCACGATCAAAGTTTGCAATCTCTCAGTGCAGCCCCCTGATAAGCAGTGGGGCCTTTCCCCAAGGACCTTTTCTTTCCAAAAGGGAAAGCTTTGAAGAAGTTCATTTTTGTCTTTAGAGAGATGGTAGACTGCCACACGTGATGTAGCTTATTGCAAGCATTCCATACTTGGCCCTTCCGGGATACGGAGTCTTTCTTACAATCAGATACATAAGAACCCAGATATTTGAAGTTAATAACCCGAGATAATTCTGTGCCATTCCTTGATCAGATAGGAGAATTGATTGGGTCCTCATTGGTGGTCATGTATTTGGTCTTCTTGGAGTTCAGAGTCAAACCAAATTTTTGTTCTGCAAGTTTTATTGGGTTTGACGTCCTACTACTGTTACTACTACTACTACTACTGCTACTACTACTACTACTACTACTACTACTACTACTACTACTACTACTACTTCTACCGCTACTGCTTCTGCTGCTGATACTATTACTACTGCTGCTGCTACTACTGTTACTACAACTACTACTACTGCTGCTGCTACTACTACTACTACTACTGCTGCTGTGCTTCTACTACTACTACTGTTACTACTACTACTACTGCTACTACTGCTGCTACTACTACTACTACTACTACTACTACTACTACTACTACTACTACTAATGACTTGGAAGCGACATATAACTAGGCATGCTTCATGTGGAGGTAGTTGCAGTAATTACTTAACGCAGACAAGACCTTGTAATACGCACTGCTGCGCTGTTTCCTGTTCGGTTTCTTCCTGGTCATATTTTGGATCGTGTACGGCTACCTGTGGATACCATGGAGTACAGACCAGAACAAGGTATAAGACAAGAACAGAATCATGCGGAGGATCGTGTTCATATTCACTGAGGGAAACCAGGGCATGCAATAGAAGATGCTGTCCTGTTAACTGCCAAGTATCGGCCTATAGTGGAGTTTTTTGCCTTTCTGTTTTGTTACTTTTCCTTGAAAAACATGATTATTATAGCTTTAAACTTAGATCTTCCTGAATTTGTACTGACAATTTCATATGATCAAAATTTGAAGTGAAAAATGCAAAATTTGTTGAAATTTTGCAAAAAATGAAAAGATATGTTGTGTAATAAGATGAAGTTCGCTAAAGAACCTTATATAAAATATATGCAAAAGGATTATAAGAAAATCACATCTTTAGATGAATTTTGTACCAACAGTGAATTAAGAGTTATATTTTTTTCAACGCTTTCTGCACCATAGGATTTACGCATTCAGTGTATGCAATCTATGTCAAATATGCCTTTTAAGCTGATTTTGAACCGTTTGTGCACAATGGCATGTACGCATCTAGTGTATGCAAACGTTGTCAAATATGCCTTATTAGCCTATTTTGAACGCTTTGTGCACCATAGAATGTACGTATCTGGTGTCTGCAAACTATGTCAAATGCCTTATTAGCCTATTTTGAACGCTTTGTGCACCATGGAATGTACGCATCGAGTGTATGCAAACTATGTCAAATAAATTGTGATGGAAGTCAACATTACCCTACTTTAAATGAAAAGTTTTATTTATAGCTGTATAGCTCGCACCCCCTTTTAAGGGGAGTTAATATTTTTTAGGTGATTTAAGAAGAGAGTTGGACCAAATCCTGAAAAGAACAATTTAAGAACAATAAACCAATAGAGGAAATTAAGAAGGGGGACTGGGGCCCCCTTACGAGTTATGTTTTAAAGGTCTAGCCAAAAGTTCCCAGAAACATCTTTTTTAAGTCAAAGTAAGATATCTTCTGTTGTTTGTCAAGGGTCCAGATCCCGGCCATGAACATTTTAAGAATGCAATGTACACATATTTGTGAAAACAAATAAAGATGATAATAATAATAATGTGATGTAGACAGGCTGTACACAAAGAGGAAGGAGGGAGGAAGAGGGTTGCGTAGCGTAGAACAGGTGGTAAAAGGAGAAGAAAATAGCTTGGGTTATTATGTTTTGAATTCAGAAGAAAATCTAGTGAAGGGTGTGAGTGGATCTGGAACAATTGTCACGGAAGGTACCATTGCCACTAAAAAGTTCCAAAAGCAAAATACTGACAAACCAAGTATGCAAGTGTCACTAAAAACAGCTTTTTATTCTATTATAAATGCATTGTGCACAATTGAATGCACGCATCCTAAGTATGTAATTGTCACTAAAAACGGCTTTTCATCCCTTTCTAAATGTATTTTGCATAATAAGATGTACGAATTCTAACAATGGAAGTGTCACTAAAAACAGCTTTTCATGCTATCCTAGACGCATTGTGCACAATGGAATTTATGCAATCTAAATATGCAATTGTCACTAAAAACAGTTTTTTATCTCATACGTAACGCATTGTGCACATTCTTTTCAATTTGTGATGTTTAAAGCATTACTATTGATTGTCTACTACAATAATATAATTAACCAACCGAAATAACCACTCAATGTTGTCAGAGGGGTCTCTTCTATAGCAATATCTGTATCGGCGTATTCGATGATCATCTCCGGTTAATATGATATCTGAACAGAATCGTTCAGGCCCGATGCTAGTTTACCAACCGGAATAACCAGTCAATGTCGTCAGAGGGGTCTCTTCTATATCAATATCTGTATCGGCGTATTCGATGGTCATCTCCGGTTAATATGATTCACTCGCCGTTCAAATGGTCTCGGCTACTCTTTACGATAAATAACTGCAAAATGATGCAATGACATAGCAACTTCCAAACAGACCTAGGTTATAATCTTTTCGTCTAACGTCTTTTCTACTTAAAGAATCTATGCAGTACAACAACGTATTACCTTAGAAAGAGTATTGTTCATTCTTTAGCCCTCATGCATCCACGGTATTAGTATCCTAACTCTGTAAGTAAGGCTTTACAATGGCCGCTAAATCACGAAGGACATCTTTTGGGTGTAGTTTAAGGCCCTTTCATGGATCTAGTTGTTGGATGGATCAATTTATTGATTCGTTTATGAATTGGTAGACTGAATGAATGGATCTAGTTGTTTGATGGATTAATTCATTGATTCGTTGATGAATTGGTAGACTGATTGAATGGGTCTAGTTGTTTGATGGATTAATTCGTTGATTAAACTGATGAATAGGTAGACTCTATGAATGGATCTAGTTGTTGGATGGATCAATTCATTGATTCGGTTGATGACTTGGTAGACTGAATGAATGGATCTAGTTGTTGGATGGATCAATTTATTGATTCGAAAGGCTAGTTTACTGTTGGTTTCAGTTTCCATAGTGAAATGTATGTTTGGATGTTGTTCATTAAGATGTTTGAAAATATGGCTGGCTTCTTGTTCTGAATGAAAAACACAGAATATGTCATCAACATAGCGGCGATAAAATGGGGCTTCCGAAGTCTGAAACGAACTAAGCCAAGTCTTTTCGTTGTGACCCATAAATAAATTAGATAAACGAAAAGAAACTAAAAGCACTGACAAAAAACGCATCCCTACCTTTCAAAGCAAAGGAGGTCATCAAGAATATGTCAGGTACCTGGTGATGTTGCAGCTTGTGTTGTTTTTAGTGTTGTTGGTGTTGGAGATGGTGTTGTAGATAATGGCTTCCAATCTGATAACTGGCAACCTAGCAATTCCATTCGTACACACTTGGTGTTTTCATCATTAATTGGAAACCATCGAATATATCTTGCATCAAAAGGCAACTGAAACATAATCTCCTCAGTCTGTGCCTTTAAATCCCTTGTTTTTATTTCCTAGGACAAAGAGTATGAAATTTTCATTATTACAATAAAACTATTTGTAGGTGTAGCACTGTGTTTGGTTCTAGAGTTTAGTTCTAGAGTTTGGTTTTAGAGTTTAGTTCTAGAGTTTGGTTTCAGAGTTTGGTTTTAGGGTTTGCTCTTAGAGTTTGGTTTTGGAGTTTAGTTCTAGAGTTTGGTCTTAGAGATTAGTTGCAGAGTTTGGTTTTAGAGTTTGGTTTTAGGGTTTGGTTTTAGAGTTTAGTTCTAGAGTTTGGTTTTAAAGCTTAGTTCTAGAGTTTGGCTTTAGAGTTTGGTTTTAGGGTTTGGTCTTAGAGTTTGGTTTTAGAGGTTGGTTCTAGAGCGCTCGCTACCTGATGCTGTAACAAATGGGTTGTCTCGTTTTGAAATCAATTCAGTGGGCCTCTCATTGTCATATGACGTAGCATTTTTATATTCTTGAACTAGGCATCACGTGGGAATTACTGTAGTGACGAAATGCATTATCATTCTCTCTTGGCTGGTCAACAGTAACTTGTACCCTGGCAAGGAGAACGGTAGGCAACAATTCATGTATTGCGTAAAGAACATGACTTCGGAATAATATCGCTGATATCAGAGTACCCTGGTTCGTCGGAAAATAAAGGAAGATTGATTCTTCAAACTGTCTTTGAAGTGACAGTTAACCACAATGTCAATTCTGTCGCACTCAGAGGCAAGTCTCAGAACGTGGCTCAGAACTTTATTTGCAAAGTTGCCAAAGGTTGCAGCTTCATAAGAATTCCTCATCAAAGGAATCACTTTGACCACCAAAGCTAATTATTGGGTTATTGCTGTTTCTGCACACTCTGGGAAATGTTGCAAAAGTGTTGATTTAGAACCGTGGTACGCGATTGTGTCACTAACAGAAAGGCATTGAGCTGTGCCGAAAATCTCAGGTGATTATTAGTTCATGTTTGCCTTTTCCGGCTCATGTCCCATTTCTGAGATTTTTAATGGGACACTGGTGTCCCTGGGGTAGGCAAGGTAAAGTAAAATTGTCTTGTTGACATGAGATATTGTGATGTAGCTTGGAACGTCAATGAAAGACTTTTGCCACCATATTCTAACTTTGTTTCACTCAACATGAAAATGGAAGATATATTTCACCCTTCCCTTTTCTCCAACGCAAGCAATGGGACACTGGTGTCTCTGTGGTAGGTAAGGGAAACAAATGTAAATAAAAGGTTCGTAGTCGATTAAATTTTGGGTAATGATAGCCTTAAATCTTGATGCTAACCTGTTTAGAGTGATAGTCATTCTACGCAGTGCTAAGAGCTGTGGGATACCTGAGGGTGACAAAAGGAGTCACAGCGTGAGAGGGTTAAATATATTTGACCTAGATTGTACGAAACATCTTCTTAAACTCTGCCTTTTTGGATTGGAAACCTCCGATAAAATACCTTCCATCTGCTTGTCAATACCTCGAAGGCGCATTTGAGATCTGAAGGATGATCTTGAAGTTTCTGTAAATACCCCCGGCGACATTTACCCCTGGCGACACTTACCCCCGGCGACACTTACCCCCGCGACATTTACCCCCGGCGACACTTACCCCCGCGACACTTACCCCCGGCGATACTTACCCCCGCGACACTTACCCCCGGCGACACTTACCCCCGGCGACAGTTACCACCGAAGTTTAAAAAGTTTCAAATTTCGATTGCTGATTCACTTTAATGTGTAGTTTGTAATTAAAGAGAACGCCTAGAAAGAGAGATCACAAAATCTGTGTGAATATATGACTGTCTTGGTGTATTCAGAATTAGGCTAACAATAAGATACCTCTTTGATCTAGACCGGCCTTCCAGACCAGGGTTGAATAGAAAGACCATGGCTAGAGGTGAAGGCATGAGGCTCGATTGTTGTGCTGTCTCTGTTACTTAACCCGACTCCAGTGCAGTGTGAGTTGAATTGCGATGCTGGCGTCGTGGGTTAGAGAGAGATTGTGTGTGTTGCTGAGCCGATGCTGGGTGCTGTAGGCTGAGGAGCGTGTTCAAACTTCGGGTCACCATTTGTCGTGGGCGACTGATGATATAGAATGAAACTTGCAAGAGATAGGAAGAGATGGCAGGTCATGTCCGCCAACGTCCATGATGGATAAGGCACTTAAAAGAAGAAGATTTGAACCCATCTGAACTCATCTACATCCATCTGAACCCATCTACACCTATCTGAAGCCAACAGAACCCATCTGCACCCATCTGATGTCATTGGCACCCATCGGGATTAATCTGCACAGATCAGAACCCCTCTGCATCCATCAGAACCTATCTGAACCCATCAGCATCAAGAAGAAACCCAACGAAATTCCAGCTGAACCCATCCAAGAACGCGTAAAGATGTGAATAAAGTCAGCAAGAACTTTAAATACGTGTCTAATTGATATTTGTTACTTTCTGTATCAATCATAATGGAGTCAGATGATTTTGTATGTGTTTAGAATTAAGTTAAATACCTTTAAAAGTAAAATTTAGGACGTTGACCCTGTGCGTGAAAGCTATTGTTGATATTGCATAATCATCGCAGGGTGCCGGAATACACGCCCTATTTGCTTCCGTAAGATTGTAAATCCCAGCAAATAGTCTTCATAAAATAAAAAGATTTAGTGATGTATATTACCTTCAAAACACTGCCATTTCAATCCTGTTGTCTAACGTGCTGTTGTTAGAAAGGCATGAAATTTCAGATTTCTTACAGTCACAATTTCTGCCCAGTCTTCAACTCATTCTTATATTACACTACACCACCGAAGTTCTCTTGCTTTAAAATTGCGCATGTAAAATTGTAAATATTGCATCTGGGCTGATGTGTGCCATTTGGCAGTAATGCAATTGAACCGTGAACTCAGCAACTAAATCTCTCGTCCATCTGTGTTCACTTCGGAACATTTCGGTCATCAGCCGTTGTAATTTCGGTTCCGCAGCAAAAAAGAAAATTTAAGTTTGTGAAGTAAAAAGGGTATAATATCGCTCTCCCTTAAGGTAAGAAAAGTTCATGTGTTATTACATTGTAATGTTGTAGAGATAGTAAAGCTTCTTGCAAACGCAGGATGGTTGTTTGGAAATGTAGATGCTGTTATGTACTCTTTTTACGTTGCATACATACATCATTTGTAACATTTTCTTGGTGTTAACGGAAACGCTGTGCTTGATGCATTTATACGAATACTTCTAGCAATCACATTTACATAAATAGTTTTAAGAACAGGAAAATTGCTGTCTTTTCAAGACGACTCATTGTTAAATCATTAATACCCTTCTACTACTACTACTACTACTACTACTACTACTACTGCTACTGCTACTACTACTACTACTACTACTACTTCTGCTACTACTACTACTACTACTACTACTACTACTACTACTACTGCTACTTCTACTACTACTACTGCTGCTGCTGCTACTACTACTACTACTACTACTACTGCTGCTACTACTACTACTACTACTACTACTACTACTACTACTACTGCTACTTTTTAGGCAATTCGCCTTAATTTGGTCCGCGTAAAGTTCATGCATGCTATTTGCTCTATTGCTTTAATTTCGCTTTAAAAAGGTATCTCTTTCCCGTACTTCCGTTACTCACCTAAAATATTCCACGCATGTTGGCAGCTCATACTGGACTGGGTCGGGATCATAACTAGAGGTAGAACAAATTAAGGAGTGTTAGCAAATATAAGGATGGTTTTAGATTGAGTAGTCAATTCAAGCCTATTCCATTACTAGAAATAATGCAACAGAAGATTCGCTGAAATTCATAAGGTAGAATAAGGTAGGTAGCTCTAGTTAGAGTAGTTTAGGTAGCGGTAGTAAGGTAGGTAGTTGTAGTTAGTGTAGGATAGGTAGAGTAGGATAGGTAGGGGTAGGTTAGGTAGTAGGGTCGGGTAGGTAGTGGTAGTGGTAGGTAGTGGTGGAGTAGGATAGGTAGGGGTAGGTTAGGTTAAGTAGTTGTAGCTAGAGTAGGTAGGGGTAGGTTAGGTAGTTGTAGTTAGAGTAGGGTAAGTAGTGGTAGAATAAGGTAGGTAGCTCTAGTTAAGAGTAGGGTAGGTTTATTCGCTATTAAGATTGCTGGTCACTCCGTCTAACATTCAATTATCTCCAACTGAAAGATTATCTAATATTTCCAGAACAAGTTTAAAATTTATACATTATTTTCCGTGTAAACACTAAGAGTGTTCACTAATTAGGGGGCAGCGTGTGATGGGACGGTTGTTGGGGCGGTAGTATTCAGTAGTGCGGTTTAATAATGCAGGGGCCGAATTAACCCATATTATCCCAAGCATGTATAAAATGGATCAAAATTTATAAATCTCTCAGAATTTACTTATTATGGTGTGAGGAGTAATAGTATTTGAGGGCATCGTTAAATCTCAAAAACTATGCAGATGATTTGAGGTAAACGTGCCTTTCTATAGGAAGGTCGATGTGCCTACGATTTCTGGTACTTGTACACTTTACGTACCCACCCGAAGGCATTTTAACAGGTCAGTTTAAATGTTCGTACCCAACCTTTATATATATAACTAGACTATCAGAAATTATAGTATATGTATTTAAAATGTCAAAGATTGGAATGACATACGTGTTAAAATACATCTTAGTAATAGATATCTAGTTCATATTGTTAAATATGCGTCATTAGCCTATTTTAAACGCTTTGTGTACCATGGAATGTACGCATCTAGTGTATGCAAACTATCTTAGATATGCGTCATGAGCATATTTTGAACGCTTTGTGCACCATTCAATGTACACATCTAGTGTATCCAAACTATGTCAAACATGCGTCATGAGCCTATTTTGAACACTTTGTGCACCAAGGAATGTACGCATCTATTGTATCAATACTATGTTAAATATGCGTCATTAGACTATTTTGAACGCTTTGTGCACCATGGAATGTAGACATACCGTACTGATACTTTCATGTGTATTATAACGTGCTAAAATCATATGTTATATTTTATTTTATATTTAATTCTAAGATTAACTGTCTATTACTACAGTTGATATGCAATGACTTCTCGAACTTGGCATGTCGTTTGGTTTTAACCCTACCTAGCACGGGCTTTTCATGACTTAAGCCAGCACGGGGGGAAGTATAACTTCTATAAAACGTGGTTTTATGCTTTGATATTCGGGTTGTAAATACTTCGACACCTTTGAAGTTGAATTATAGCGTTTTTATTGCGAAATCAATTATATATAATTCTCAAAGAGTGGAGCATTACCACAATAGCTTGCAATTAAACGGCCCTGACCGGATTCGAACCTGGGACCTCATGATTACTAAACCAACGCCTTAACCATTGAGCCATTAAGGCACAAATGCTAAGGTGAAGATTTTAGTGTCAATCTTCCCCGAATTCTCCTCCAGTCAGTGGGTACGGGGAAATTCATTAATTAATATTTATATTGCACGAAATAGCGAAAACATTGTGTACTTAAAAGCTTTTTTCGTCTGACACTCCTCAGAGTACTAAACTATGTCAAATATGCCTTACTAGCCTATTTTGAACGCTTTGTACACCATGGAATGTACGCATCTAGTGTATGCAAAATATGTCAAATATGCCTAATTAGCCTATTCTGAACGCTTTGTGCAACATGTAATGTACTCATCTCGTGTATGCAAACTATGTCAAAATACCTTATTAAACTATTTTTGAACGCTTTGGGCACCATGGAATGTCCGGATCTAATGTATGCAAACTATGTCAAATATGCCTTATTAGCCTATTTTGAACATTTTGTGCACCATGGAACGTACCCATCTAATCGTCAGAGAAGATTTACCAATTTCTGACAATTATAATTGATTGGGGACTCTCTTTTCCTCCTTTGTTTTTTGTTTCAGTGTCTCTTGTGCTCTTTGTCTAATCTTTGTCTCTTGTGCTCTTTGGCTAATCTTTGTCTCTTGTGCTCTTTGTCTCCTTTTTTTAGTGATCCCCTTGTTCTATTTACCAGGGAAAACTATTGTCTGGCAAAATAACGAGGGGCTGAAACCCCGAGCTTCCTTCCTCCGTAGCAACGGAGGCCACATTTTTTGTAACTTTTTGAGGTTATGGTGGATAATTCAGAGGCGAAAGGAGTGTACTACGGAATTTCTGGCGGCGATTTTAAGACACGTTATCGCAATCATTGTACATCGTTTCGAAACTCCATTTATTCCAAAGAAACGGAGTTATCCAAATTTGTTTGGAGTCTGAAGTCAAGTAGATAACAATTTAAAATTGAATGGGAAGTTGTGAGGAAGGTGCCGAATTAGGGGGGGGAGAAAAGAGATGCCACCTTTGTACAATGGAGAAATTGTTCTTAGTGAAAGCAAATAAGTCAACACTATTCTAACGGAAAGATCTCCACTAAAATGAAATTTCGCACTGTAAGGCCTTGTAAAGTTGGTTACCGGATACCATTATGGTGCCAGTTTTCGATAACGAGGCTACCACAACATACGTTTCCGGTTTAGCTGAGTTGCCATTCCATAGGTTGAAGTTCTATGGTGCAATAAAGCAGAATAGACCCTTCTCAAAAGTTATTCATAAATTTCAAGACGAGGCTAACTCGGCAAATTTTTCATCGAGCAATGGCGAAGCTGTGGCAGTGTAACCTTCTAAGCTCATAACTCCTCTAACTTTGCTACAGCTATAATATTTTAGCCACTTGGATTCAAGGTGCCTTCCTGTTTATATTCTTTAATCTTTGCTTAGGAAACAACAAATTCTTCTTAATCCAAATATGAGATTCGTATACGCTTGCTTCACTATATGTCTACCCAATCAAGGAGAACATTGCCTCCTTAGGCCATTGGTTCCAGTACAAGCATACCAGTTTTCAAGCTGCGACAAACTGTTTATGAATGAAGAGATGGAATACGTGAATTGTTTACGTTTACGATGTTGTTGTAAAATCTCGTACATCTTTTCAGCAAAAGTTATGTTTGAAATGGAGTTGCTGTAACTTTATCCGAAGGAAAAACAGGCTTGAGCCCGATCCTCTCTTGAGGATATTATCCCTCAACACCCATGAAATAATTCAAGCACCTGTTGTTGAAAAGTTGAAAATCCCTGACTTAATTGTCAGCCTATTTACCAACATTTACGGTCTTCGGCAACCTCTCAGTACAGCCCCCTGATAAGCAGTGGGGCCTTTCCCCTGGAACCTTTTCTTTCCAAAAGGGAAAGCGGTTTCCCTGGGGGGGGGGGAGCAATGCGTTTAAATACTGTTTGATCAAATGATTAATTATAATAAATTAGCATAATTATTGCATACGCAACAGTCTGGAAGCTCAATTAAGATCAAACGGTGCCATCGAGGATGTTGAATTGACCACTCACGTGATCATGACCGTGCACAAGTACGTTTAATCACCTGAGTTTTCAGTGAGAACAGCTGAAGTTTCAGCACTTTTTTACACAATTCAGGATGCACACGAAGATTGAAGAAGGTTGGTGACCTGGTGGACAACGACGAAGACTTATGGCGTGACTGCTGTCATAGGACTCCTTTGGATGGACAGAGTGTGCAATGGGAATGCTAGGATATTTATTCTTGTTGTGCAGAAGCACACCCTTAAGACTTCGCTTGGAAGAGTCTATGAAAAGACGCCAGCCTGAAGGATTATGTGGAACGCCAACGGACGTGAACAAGCCAGGTGTGTTTGTGTAGTAGCACAACTTGTTTTCCATGTCAAAAAAGGAATCAAGGTCTTTGTTCCGATTCCTGAAACTGGTGATCCTTACATCTTCCTGGACTAGGTTCCACTGTTTAAGCCGAGAAATGGATACTGTTTTGGGTGAACAGTCTAAGTTCAAATTGCTTGGAGATGTCATTTCCCACGATAAAACTAGCAACGTAGAAAGGAAACTGCAATCACGCTTATTAGCGTTGAAGAAAGAAAAGGAATTGACGGCTGATGTGTACGATAGAATTCACCCGACTGGTTCAGTGCGACCATGCATGTACGGGTGTCCAAAACTCATAAATTTTGTGTGCCTCTCAGACCTATTCTATCAATGGTTGGTTCTGCTCAACATCAACTGGCAAAATGGTTGGCTGAAGTGTTGCAACTCCAGGCCTGATTTTTGAAAATTGCTAAGCAACTCGAGGCCTGACCCCGAAAATGGAGTTGCTTATAAAAAAAATGTGTAAGCTTGTACTGACCTCTCTTCCACGAGACATCGGGTTGAGGGCATAAACACGCCTATACCCCAATGATGTGTGTTTATTGTTTAGTCCTATTAGAGAGAAGTTGATAATGGTAACGAAAGATTTGATTTCCTTGAGTAAAGAATTTTGCAGTGATAATGTGAGATCATTCAAGAAAAGCTATAGATGATTTTTTTGTCGTTTGTCCCTCCGTCGCATTCATGGTGCACAACCACTTTCTGTGCATTCCCTCTTCGCTGGAACAGCAGTCTCCATAATCATCGTCCATCATTAGGCGAAATTGTCATCTTTATCCAAGTAGGACAACAAGTAATATTCCAACCATTAACCAGTATCGGCAACAGAACAAACTTGAACTCAGAATGTCCTTGGTAATAGTTTTCTAATTAAAATCATTCTCCTTCGTCAACAAGAGCTTGAAGTTAATTTCATCGCAAGCACACCATTTTGTACGATTCCGTTATCATGTAAAGAAGCAAGTTGCCTGTGAGTGCTATCAAGGATCCCTAACTATCCAACTATTGTCATTCTTGTATGCATTAGCAAACGTTTAGTAGATTATTTAATGGAGGGTGAGATGAAATCACTCTCACAACAAGCACTAAAACTCGATTATACCTAGATGTTGTACTTTTCTTCTTTTCTGCGATTGTAAGACGTGGGTAACCTACAATATCTGAGAGCAGCGTCCAAATACCATTCTTTTACATTAGGTTTGATGGATCCTTGGTGTACAAATAGTGGGACATCATACCAGATCCAAGTCCCAACAGTTCTCTAAATTCATCTCGAATGAGAACGAACGCAAATCAAGAAGTGATCGTTGTAAGTAGCTCTTATGTTACTTGAGCAGCCTGATGTTCCTTGTGTAGCACTTATACAGCTCTTGTGTAACTCTTGTGCAGCCCTTATGTAGCTCTTATGCAGCTCTTGTGAAGCTCTTATGCAGCTCTTGTGTAGCTCTTGTGCAGCTCTTTTGCAGCTCTTATCTTTCTTATTCATCCTGATATTTCTTATGCAGCTCGTACGCAGTTTTTATGCCATGGATAACTGAATAGTCCTTAGCCGTAGAACATACATAACGATGACTTAAGATGGATACTAAGACGGATGAACCACACACAAAAGACATTAAATTAAATAACACACACATTTAATCTGAAAAACATTTATTACGGATTGAAAACCGATTATCGTAAGCGTCTTTATGGGTTTCACTTCAATGCCCCACCTTGCCACAGAAAACATTTCGCTACTCGAAATGCACATGACACCTTACAATCTTCGCTATCTTCAATGATCACGTAGAGTATTTCTCCATTATGCTTACCCCTATCAATAACTATGAACCTTTCCCAACAACTCTGGTGATTAACAAACAATATTAGTGAAAGTGTTTTAATAACAAACCCACCATTTTGAAGCTAGCATGTGCTATATTTTGCGCATGCGTGAAAGCAGGGAGCTCTTATTCTCAGAAATCCGGAACAAACGCTCTGATGTGAATTCTGAAGGGCGAGGTTGTCCAGAATTCAATAGCTACTCTCTCTCTCTCTCTCTAAGTGCCTTGCTCCTTCAAAGCGTTGGCTGTCATGGTCCTCCACTCTACCCTGCTCTTATGTAGCTCATTGGTTAGAGCACTGGTCTCGTAAACCAGGGGTCGAGAGTTCAACTCTCTCCAGGGGCTATATTACAAGTCGAGACATACCTTTTGTATAAACCTTGTGCTAATGTTGGTTTTGAAAGTAATGGTTAGTGATTTAAATAGTGACTGAATATGCTTATGTAGCTCAGTGGTTAGAGCACTGGTCTCGTAAAAAGGGCTCGACAAGTCAACTCTCTGCAGGAGCTATACTACAAGTCAAGATATACCTTTTGTATAAATCTCCTGTTACTGTTGCTTTTTTCCGGGTTTGGTTCCCCCCCATCTGACACCTATCGCCCCCATTTGGCCTTCTCCCCCCATCTTACTACATCAAGGTTTCCCCCCCACCTGAACCAAAATTACTGATACCTCCTACATATATAGTATGTATATAGTATATACAGTGTATATAGTATATATATATATGTATATGTATGGCAGTCTGACAAACAATGCGGAATGTGAGACCTTATAAAACTGCACTAATTTGATCTAATCATTACTACATTACATACTAGTGTAGTGTATATGTACTGCAATACATACTAGCCTGGAAACTATTTCCGGGATGCCACATGACTGTGCGGCTTTTGCCAAAGCGATGGCTTTGAAAGCGTCGTCTTGGTGATGGAAATAAGGGAATGGAAAGGAATATACCGGTGTCAGACCTCCTGCAAATTTCGAAGTCCTCTTGGTGACGGAATAGAAAATGAATATGCCGGTCTCAGACCTCCTTCAAATTTTGAAATAGAGCACGGCCCTAATTACCAGTAATTACCAAGAATCCATTTATCGGCCTAAAATCATTTCAGTTACAGATATGCTGTATCATATCAAGCAGCGACCTTGGTCGGAATGGAGACGTTCAGGAACACTGTATACTGTGAACCAATGCTTGACAAGGACTTGTGCGACAGCGACTGCTTTTTGATCTTTGGTAGGGACAGCAAGAGTGAATTTGGTGAAAACATCAGTGAGAACAAGCACATTTTCATGTCCATCAGCAGCAGGATCAAGGACTGTAAAATCCATGGCCAATACTTCTAGGGGCCTTGAGGCAAGGAGTCTTCCCATGCTGGTCTTGACAGGCAAGTATGGACCTTTGGCGAGGATGCATCTTTGCACTTTTAAAAGTGATACAGCTGCAACTTTAACCATAACATTATACGTAATGCAAAAGGGACCACATTTAAATCAAAAAACAAGTCAACAACATGTGATAATATTGGCAATGAATATCCGACACTTTACGCCATCAGCATTAACTGCTTAATTTTTTACTTTTTAACTTTAATTACACGTTGTTTTTTTATATGCAACTCCATTTTCGGGGTCAGGCCTCGAGTTGCTTAGCAATTTCCAAAATCAGGCCTGGAGTGGTTGCTTAGGCATCACTGCAGGTTATCGTCTAATTAGCGCCTTCCCTCTAATAAGCACCGCACCTAGAAAAAGTAGCGCTAATTAGAAAAAGGGAAAAAAACATACAGAAAGGTAATTACACCATGAAAAAAGCTTTTGAAGCTTCTGAATTATTTTTTATCTTTCATAAACAAGGCAAATTTCATAATTTTTGCAAACTCAGGCTCATAATCATTTTGATTTTTTTATTAGCGTTGCCTTCTAATTAGCGCCTTCCCTCTAATAAGCACCGCACCTAGAAAAAGTAGCGCTAATTAGAAAAAGGGAAAAAAACATAAAGACAATGGGAGAACATAGAATCAAATGGGGAAGTAAAACTTTCCTGGACTTACATTATGATGATGATTTAAGCATCCTAGATGAACGTGAGCGAAATGAATGAGCTTTTAGAGGTTTTGCGAGTTCAGGGTGCTAGAATAGGTTTAAAATTAATGTTAAGAAGACTAAGTCGCTAATGCTAGGGATAAGTGAAGGTTATAAAGTGACGTTGGGTAACGAAAAGATCAATCAAGTCGACAGCTTCACTTACCTGGGTAGCATTATTAGTAATGACGGAGGTTGCAGTTGGTAAACTACAGAGCTTGAATTTGTGGAAGGCACACGATCTTTGTGGTTGGTTGATAGTGCTTTTTTGGTTGTATTCTAATCTTGTTGGTACCTCATTTAACATGGGCTATTAAAAAACTTGGGGCCGAAAGAGAAATAAAATATGATCATTAGTGTAGGGGCGTCCAAAGTAACTGGGGTGGGTATATAAAATATTGATTCAGACTCAAAAATGTCAAAGATTTTGAAAAAAAGCAAATAAAGTTAATACCCAAAATAGAAGCTACACTACTGGTCGTGCATGCCTTGTACACTTCACATGCCCACTCGATCCATAAACATTCTTACACGTAAGTGAGGTACAGGTTCTGATACCATAAAATGTTTTGCCTTCCTAAAATACTGCGTACGGGCTTTGCCGTACAGACGAGGATAAAAATGCAGAGTATCGTTAAAAGCTGAATTATTCAGTGCACGGTTATGACACAGATTGCTGTATGAAGTTTACTTGTCCCGCGTCGTGTTAAATTTTGCAGATATAACTAACTAAAATGAGATCATACTGGCAAAAACCTTGGTATAATTTGTTAAACATACCAAGACATGGTACTTCCTCTAAGACCTGGTACTTCCTTCAGGAGTAGTGGATTCTCATGACTTTGAAAAAGCCAAAAAAAAATTTCAGCCGACACACATGAGATTTTACCAGCAAAGAAGAAATCGAAAAAATATGACCGACCCATTGTTGCACTTTTCACTAAGTAAGCGTCATTTTATCTTAGTTAAATTATATAACTAAAGAACCTTATCAAAAGTAAAACGCCAAATATAGAAACTTTATTGACAACGTTTCGTCTAACAGACTTCTTCAGGTCACTAAATGCAAAACTCGATGGTGCATCACTCGTTCATTCCCCTCTAAGTTCTGTTTCCTATGTGAGACATCTGTTAAGGTTGTAAACCCCTCTTTTGTCGGTATAAGTAATGTGACGGTTGTCTCAAATAAAAGAATATTTAATGCTCAAGAAATAACAAGATTCTATACGAATGAAGGTAAGGCATTCAAACCTAAAAGTACAATGTGTTTATCACGGTCCCTACTTCCCCTAATTAATGCTTCTGCTGCTAATTTTATTTATTTAGGATAAATAGAATAAATATTTTCAAGCCTGTTTGGTGGTTTTTCTGTTTATTTAGGGTAGTTTCAATGTCGGGCCCACTGCTCATCAGGGGTCTTTGATTATACTTCTTTATTAATCTGAATGCCACCAATTATCATGTGAAACCCAGAAAAACTTGAATTGTCATTTATTGGTATGTAACAGGAAATTTGTGCTTTGTTCATTGTCTCCATTCACCAGCAATCTAACATAAATGTTGTATGTAATTTCCCTGTTTTCTTTAGTCATTCAACCCTGGTTGATGAATATATGATGTACAGGTTTTTGTTGTGTAAGCAAAACAGTTTATAATACATTTTTCTTCATTATGCCAGTTCAGAGTACTATACGGCAATATTTGTCGAATGCCTCGCAACACTAAAATAAAACAACACAATTGGGCAACAAAAGAAATTTTTAAAATGTACATAGTTATACATATACAATTTACTTCATTTGAGCCTGGAAGTGGGGATCGGTGGTTGGTTTTTATAAACATCTATCATGGTAAACTGTTCACACATTCTCACTACCATATTGCTCTGTCACATACATTTCCCTTGGTGCACCTGTAGATAAGGAGCCCTCTCCACTTGTTAAACCCTTGCGCTGCGCGGATCGCAATTGTAGCAGCCTTCATATGTTACTGTTCGTTGTCTAACTTCTTATTATATACTGTAAATTGAAAATAAATCAATCCGGCAGCAATTTTAATGACTATTCCCACCCGGGGGCAAACCCCTTTCCCTTATTGAAAGAACGGATCCCGGAGACAAGCGCCACTGCTTATCAGGGGGGGCTGCACTGAGAGATTGAAATTTGGATCAAACCCCAAAAACGTCTAGTCTGAATGCTTTAGACTAAAATATGAGGGGGCGAAAATTAGAGAGACGAAAATTAAAGGGAGCGAAAAATATTGGGAGGCGAAATTTGTAAGGAATAAGTGTTAAGAGAGCATTCTTTGTATTGAGGTGTTAAGTTCTTCCGTCATGTAGTGATGTGTTTGTGTCCTTAATTGCCTTCCTGTTGTGATTATTGTTTCCTTGTTAAGTGTCTCATTGTTGTATCCAAACGTTAATCATACGTGCTGACCTGTAGTTGAGGGAGTTGGCCTGTTGGAGTGTTACAGGTCGGTCGCAAAAGAATGATATTGTCGTTCTATTTAAAGTACACAAAAAATTGGAATTGCCCTCATAATGATGAAACATAAGTACACATTTACTTTGCTGCTAAAAAAACCCCATAACTCAGAAGAACACCAGCCTTAAAATTGTAAAAGTTAAGAACATTTAAGAACAAGATCGGCAAGGCTTACGTCGGACTGATACGAAGACATTCGGTAGCTTATAGGGATGTAAATATTAAGTTGATGGATGGAAATAATGTGTAAATGTCATTTTAGACGTTTCATCCTTTTGCCATATTTTCTATTTTACTTTTGCTAAGAAAAGTTGCTTCACTGAGTTTTCAAGGTTGATGTCAGTCAAAATGCCATCTACTCTGGCTAATGTAGATCATTGATTCATAAAAGTACCTATTTTTAACACTAGTGGTTGGTTATCAAAGTTAAGTTGAACAGGGAGTCAAAGTCTACAATATTTGTGGTGCACATGTTTTGTTTCAGTAAAACCATTAGAGCACATTTTCAGCGATTACAATTTGCTTGTGCTATCTTGATGACTCTGATGATAGCAAAGGGGCCACTAATGCATCATTTTTGGACTTATATCAACGATCGTAGCTAAACCACTTGAAAGAAAAGATGTTGATTATGTGTCACGATATGCATTCTTTGAACAGTAACATGTGGATATACTTGTTTTAAATGCCATTTAGCCCTTTTTATATATTTGGAACCGTTGTCTATGGATTCTAGATACAAATTTGTCAAAATGTTAGGTTTGGAAGTATGACGTCATCGACATCGATAATAACCCACTAATTAATGCTAATTAGCTTTTAATTAGCAATAATTGGTTTGAAATGTATTAAGAACTTAATTTTAGATCATTCTATACTTGTGATAAAGCATTCATCGTCGAAGTGCTTTGAACATAACCTTGAATTCTTTGTAGGTACAAAGTTTTCCCTCGAAACTGTCCTACAGCACTGCTGAAGAAGATCCTTGTTATTCAAAGGAAACTTGTGGAACGTTTCTCTACTTTCCTTGTTACTAGCGTAACCACTAGTACATCCCACCGCACAACATTTGTTTACAATGTTTATTCAACTGAAAATGCAACCGGCCTCATCTCGTATAACTTTTGGCGGGCTTTTCGACTAGTTACCAGTCCAGTGATAAGAACCATATCCCCAAAATACCATCTGTTGAGATTGATGCAGATGATGTTCTCAAGCGCTTGAATAAGTTGGATCTGAACAGGACCCGGTGCCTTGATGGCATTCATCCACGTCTGCTGAAAGAAGCTGTAGTTTTGTTGCCATACAACTGGCTGATATTTCCAAAATGTCCATAAGGATGATGGTGGTACCAGCTGATTGGAAATTGACCAATATAGTTTCAACTTTCAAGAAGGGAGATAAAAATAAGCCTGAAAATTACCAGCCTATTAGTCTCACATCTGTCATTGCCATCTGTTCAAATATGACAAGGGGTTAAATAATTAAAAGTTTGGGACTCGTATCGGATGTTTTCAGGTGAACCACCATTGAGCTTAACTTTCCGATAATTCAGCTGTAATCTTCATTGTTAATCTTAACAATCACTTCCAATAAAGGTTTGAGTGCATATCTAGTTGTAACAGATCAAAGAAGGCGCTCTCTGCCACTGAAAAATGTAAACACGTAACCATTATCTATCAAGAACTAGATAAGCAGTGTAACAGGTGTAAAAAACCTCTGAAAATCGCATTACTTTTAGCAGCTGTGACAATCATTCAGGGACTTTGATTTTAAAATCTATCTTTACCTTTTCTGTACTTTATAACTTATTCCCTCTGAATTTAAATTTGTTAAACTTGATCGATCCCAAAGTTACTTATATTGTGTACTTTCTGCTCCACTTCAATTCTAACACATTTGGTAACATTATATCTTCTCACAATCAACGTAAGGTCTTTATGACTTTCTGCTTGCGTATAGGAGTAGGTTTTCTACTGATCATCCATTATAATGATATTCTAATTAGAAGGAAGCCTCAATCGCCTTCCCTTTCCCATTGTAATATTATCTACTGTTCCCACTTTGATATCATCTTTCGCTTGCCACTTTGATATCGTCTTTCCCGGTTCTATTTTTATATTTTGCTCTTTCCTAATTAATATTGCCTTCCCCTTTTCACTTTATAATTGTTTTCTTTCCCCATATTATAATTATTTTCTTTTCCCACTGTATAATTATTTTCTTTTCCCATATTATAATTATTTTCTTTTCCCACTTTATAATTATTTTCTTTTCCCACTTTATAATTATTTTCTTTTCCCACTTTATAAGCCTCCGTTTGGAATCTTTCTGCTGTAATAAACTCTCCACATAGACGAAAACGAGTCTCGAACTACCGAAGTGACAGCAATCTGTATCAACGGGAGAAAGTAAGAAGAAACGTCTGTGGAAAAAAGGTTGGCGATAGTAACAGAAAAGACCTAAATGTATCTGATATCAAATCAAGATTTAACGTTTACTGGGGAGTAAGCAACAACTAAATGCAATAGAAGGCTTCATAATATCTTCATCTTCAAACTCAACACTCTACAAACTCAAGTATTGTCGCCTTAATAAATACAACTCAAGCCAACGGAAAAACTTTAGAAGTGGTTTTAATTTGAAAGAAAAGGACGATTTTATAAGGTTTTTTTAAGGGCCACGAATTTGTCTTTCGTTTTGAATAGATGTCGTATCGTCTATTCCTCTGTCACCAAAAAAAAAAGGCGTCACCTTCGTAACTTCTCTATCTGTTTTTCTCTGTCTAATAAAGGGGCCTATCCCTATTGGAACTCTATTTGTTTCGTAATAATACCTTCCTGGAAAATGGTTTGAGCTCTAGGCCCATTTATTCGTTATTATTTGTGAGCATTTCAATAGTGCCATTGAGGGTAGTTACACTATTTGAACATATTAGGAATGCGTTCTGCACGTTGGAATGTGAGCATTTCAATAGTGCCATTGAGCGTAGTTACACTATTTGAACATACATGCTCACATTTCAATAGTGCCATTGAGCGTAGTTACACTATTTGAACATACATGCTCACATTCCAGCGTGCAGAACGTATTCCCAATATGTAGTTACGTGTATGTAGAGCGTAGTTACACTATTTGAACATATTGGGAATGCGTTCTGCACGCTGGAATAGAATTTTGAGAGGCTATTCTGAAATGTAAGAGGCTAATCTGAATTTTGAGAGGCTATTCTGAATTTTGGGAGGCTAATCTAAATTTTGAGAGGCTATTCTGAATTTTGGGAGGCTATTCTGAATTTTGGCATGCTATCTTTAATTTTGAGGGACTATTTTGAAATTAAGGAGGCTAATCTGAATTTTGAGAGGCTAATCTGAAATGTACGAGGCTAATCTGAATTTTGAGAGGCTATTCTGAATTTTGAGAGGCTAATCTAAATCTTGAGAGGCTATTCTGAATTTTATCAAGTGACGCAAAGATACAATCGACACGCACCAGAGAGCGGTGACATTATTCAAATAACAAGTCATTACCAGAGAGTCTGATCAAAATTTGTTTAGTCACTGCCTCTAATGCTAACCCCTTCCATTACTATTAACACCGTCATGTGAAATGGAATATCGAGTTTCAGTTGCAAGTGGTTATATTTTTGTGTTTTAATTTGTAGTCTTAATTGAACCGTCGTTTAGATGTTTTACGTAAATAGTTTGCTTTGTTGTTTAATAATTTGTTTGTTCTTGGTGAGCAAATAAGGATTTGGATTATCTTCTACAGAGTAAATAAGTAAGATTAACCCTACCTTACATGGGCTTTTTGGCTCTTCTCATACGTGGGGGGGCCTAGTAGGCCCGCGGCACTTTAACACACAACAACTTTATATCGACAACTGCTATTACATAGATATTTAGCACGTGTACAGTTTAACTCTTTTCCAATAAATTAAAAAAAAATATTTTAGTTTGGTGTGAATGACGTCATCTATGGCTACAAAATGTTGCGCAATATTCAAAAATTTCAAAAATTTTGTAAAAAGGCCTAAAAAAACTTGTTTTTTTATTTAATCTTCTTGAAAAACTACTTGACCAAGTTCAACTTTTTTCGAGAGTATCAAAGTCAAGGGACGTACAGCTTTATTAACTTTATTGGCACCGTGGGAGCCCCGCATGAGAACTATGACTACGTGCATATTTCTTTACCGTCAAAAAGTCGTCTGTTTTTAGATATTTTTCAGTTTATGAATTTTTATCTCATTTACGCCTTAGGTGCCCCTGTTCTTGGCAGTCAAAAGCTGAGGTGTTTTTTCTAGTATTGCAGACTCAAGTAGTAGTAGTAGTAGTAGTAGTAGTAGTAGTAGTAGTAGTAGTAGTAGAAGTAGCAGTAGTAGTAGTAGTAGTAGTAGCAGTAACAGTAGTAACATAAGAAGCAGTAGTAGCTTCAGTAGTAGTAGTAGTAGTAGTAGTAGTAGTAGTAGTAGTAGTAGTAGTGGTGGTGGTGGTGGTAGTAGTAGCGGTAGTAGTAGAAATAGTCATAGCAGTAATAGTAATAGTAGTAGTAGTAGTAGTAGTAGTAGTAGTAGTAGTAGTAGTAGTAGTAGTAGTAGTAGTAGAAGGTAGATGACCGCCTGTCAGGTTTTTTTCCCGTTATTTGAGAGGGTTATCTCGCTAAAATTTACTTCTGATGTCTTAGCGTTCTACCACGTCATTTTATGGGCTATAAAATTTGCCTTGCTTCTCATGCTACATTTCCTTAGGTGGAAAAGGTCTTGTTTCTGCAAAAAATTATGCTTTACTCAATTTTTGAATATACTGACGTGGTAATTCCATACTACAATATCCTGGTCTGTACATTCATATCGAAAGATTTTTACCAAAAAAGAAAACAGGGGTATCTTAAAATTTAACTATCTCGGCAGTATGATTATATCAGACGGGAGATGTGTGATAGAAATACGGGAAAGAATTGCAACAGCAAAGGAGGTATTCCAGCGAATGTATAAGATTTTGAAAAACCGAACTCTTTCCGTGAACACCAGGCTCAGAGTCCTTAATTGTTATGTAATTCCAGTGCTTACATATGGGTGTGAAAGTTAGACCATCACACCAACCGTCGAGAAGAAGCTAGAAGCAGCAGAGATGTGGTTTCTACGCCGAATACTGCGGATTTCTTGGACAGAGCGCATCACCCTTGGTCAAGTCACATGGCGCAGAGAAGCTGGTCTCCAATTGCGTTGAGCTGGATGTCGATGTCCACCGGTGGATTACTGGGAGCTAATGTGGCGACTAGAAAAATATATGTTAACAGCGGAGGTCACCTAGCTCAGTTGGTAAAGCGCACGCCGCGAAAGCGTGGGTGACGGGTTCGATCCCCGGTAATGACATGCTTTTCTATTTCTCTAGTGTTCTTTTCTAACAAAGCAAGAAAAATAAGAACTCGATTAATTATAAAAATATCAATGTTAAAGTAACTTACACGCCCATAAATTGCAAGCTATTGTGGTAACGCTCCACTCTTTGAGAATTATATATAATTGCAATGTGTCTGCTGAGATTATGTATATGTCTGGCACTGATGAAGGCTCAAACCCGAAACACAATAAATATTAATTAATTAATTTCCCCTTACCCACTGACTGGAGGAGAATTCGCGAAAAGATTGACACTAAAATCTTCACCTTAGCTTATTGAGCCTCGATGGCTCAATGGTTAAGGCGTTGGTTTAGTAACCATGAGGTCGTGGGTTCGAGCCCGGTCAGCGCCCTTCGTGGTTCGTGGTTCGTGGTTCGTGGTTCGTGGTTCGTGGTTCGTGGTTCGTGGTTCGTGGTTCGTGGTTCGTGGCTCGTGGCTCGTGGCTCGTGGTTCGTGGTTCGTGGTTCGTGGCTCGTGGCTCGTGGCTCGTGGCTCGTGGCTCGTGGCTCGTGGTTCGTGGTTCATGGTTCGTGATTCGGGCGATTCGGGTGATTCGTGAATTGCTTCGGAAGACCATCGATTGCCTTGAGGTTGCCTGCACTAGATGTTCACGGGTCGTCAACATTTTCCTGCTATAGTTTGTTTGTTTTTATTTTTTAGTGTATAATTTAGTTATTCTATTAGGAGTATTTAATTCTATTACTCTTTACATTAACTTACGTTATGCCTTTTCGTAGGCATTGTTTTTTGTCTTTCAATTTCACTAATGGATGTACTTGTTTACTTCGCTTAGCAGGTTTATAGGGATAAGGAAGGTTGGAAGGTGAGAATTCTTTTGTTTGTTTTTATTTTTTAGTGTATAATTTAGTTACTCTATTAGAAGTATTTAATTCTATTACTCTTTACATTAATATACGTTATGCTTTAAAACTAGGCATCAGTTCAAGATGATATAGTTGAACAAAAGAGTCGATCAAGGAAGACTCGAAAGAGGAAGGTACCAAACTTTGCTATATTTCCTGTTGACAGAGAAAAAATAATAGGCAAAAAATAGGACATCAGTGTTAAGGTGTGAGTGCCTTCATACATTAGTCCTATCTAATAGGTCATTCTTTTATTTTGCAGCTTTGTGAAGTTCTCTTTAGGCAAACAATGTTTCCATTAATTTCAAGATAATAATTTTAAGAGAATGCATCCCTATTAAACCATCAGGACATGCGTTAGTTAATAATATTCTGCTAATTTAGCCAAGCTCAGTCTCTCAGATATTAATTTTAGTCTTTTGAAACAAGCAATGAGGGTGTAACATTTTCTTTCTTATATGGTTGTTATATGACTCCAAGAATGTATCAGTATACCTAGATTCGTCCAACTTCCCTGTTTAGTTTTAAAAGTCGTCAAATCAATTATATATTGTATTCCAAAAGATTTGGGAGTATCCTTGAAATTGGCCAACATTTGAGAGCAGAGTGTAAATCTAGACGTAAAATTAAATTCGTAGGAATTTTATATTTTTTTGCCAGAAGGCAGATCACAGATGCGTATTTATTTGTTTGTTTCTTTTTTTTTTGTTTTTTTTTCCCAGGGGTGATCGTATCGACCCAGTGGTCCTAGAATCTTGCAAGAGGGATCATTCTAAAGGAAATGAAAAGTTCTAGTGCCCTTTTTAAGTGACCAAAAAATTGGAGGGCACCTAGGCCCCCTCTCACGCTAATTTTTTCCCAAAGTCACCGGATCAAAATCATGAGATAGCCATTTTGTTCAGCATAGTCGAAAACCATAATAACGACCAATTTTTGCAAAATTGGCCAATGCGTGAGCCTTGGACAAAATCTCATTTTAGGGTCACTATCGTCAAAGACCTATAATTTGCTTAAAATGCTCTCAAATTACTGGCAGTAAGTTGGAAACATGTTAACAGGACTTGGCAAGCATGTTGGAACTGGTTTTGGTGATTGTTAAATTGGACCAATTTTTGCAAAATTGGCCAAGGCACACGCCTTGGACAAAATCCCATTTTAGGGTCACTATCGTCAAAGACCTATAATTTGCTTAAAATGCTCTCAAACCACTGTTATATATCTAGGAACTGGAATCTCAAATGATATTTTGCTAACAAAGGGAGACCATAGCTCAGCTACATCCTACTTTTTTATTGTTTTTTACAGTCTATTGGGCTGCAAATCTTCATGGAGTGGTAATCCTTGATTCACATAGTTTGTTAGTGGTACAAAACAAGAATATTGCACGAAATAACGTAAACATTATGTACTGAAAAGCTTTCTTCGTCTGACACTCCTGAGAGTACTAACGTCAGAATGACCGAAATGGAATGTGTGAAAGAGTATACCCAACTGTATTCCAGTGGCCCAGTGGTACTGGACTTGCATTACAAATCAAGCAACTGGTGTTCAATTCAAGAAAGTGGTGCTAAGGTCCAGTCAGCCTTCCATCCTTACGGGGTTGGTGAAATGAGTACCAGCTATGCTGGGAGAAGAGGTCAAAAACTTGACTGGGATAGGAGTGGCACCCACCCCTACCACTGTAGTGGTAGAAGCTAAAGAAAGAGGAGCATTTGTGTTACCTCCGACCGTGGTCGTCAACCTTCTTCTTCTTAAGAAAAAATAATACTATTTAGGAAATCAAACGTTTTAACTTACAGCCTCTCCCACGGGGACTGTGGGGGAGTAAGTTGTCCCCAAAGACATAGTTTTTTTTGTTTTTTGACTGTGCTGAATAAAATGGTTATCTCAGAATTTTGATCTGGTGACTTTGAGAAAACAATGAGCGTGGGAGGGGGCCTAGGTGCCCACCAATTTTTTTGGTCACTTTAAAAAGGGCACTAGAACTTTTAACTTCCGTTACAATGAGCCCTCTCGTAACAATCTAGGACCATTGGGTCAATATGATCACCCCTGGGAAAAAAAAAAACACGTCTGCAGTAGAGATGGGTAGTTCTCAAAGATGGCTGCGATCAATGCTGTGTCATCAGCATATCTGATATCGATCGAAAGTTCTCGAGTTAACGAAAGTGATTGTTGCAGACTTTTTTTAGCTCCCTCTGACACACACCAACTTTGACTTAAAGCCATTCTGTCAAGTGACCATTGATAAGAACGGAGCATTCAGCTTCTGCATACAGCATTTTTACCTTGTTTACTATCTTCTCATCATTTTCCATAGAGCATTGCGTTAGACGGTGTCAAAAGCCGCCTTGAAGTCTTCAGTTTAAGGACCGAACCCCCAAATTACTGCGCTCAGGCGTAGTATATCATTTTAAGTGTCGCTTCTGCGAAGAAAAGTATTTAGGTCAGACAATACGTCAATTTCATAGACGGTTGCTGGATCATTTGGGCATTTCACCTTTAACTGGAAAAACGCTTTCTAGCCCTCAATTTTCTAGTATTCGTCCACATGCTGAAAACTGTTCTCATCCGTTCTCTGCCTCTGACTTCACTTTTCTCACTTCTGCTTCTTCAGAATTCGAGCTTCTTCTCAAAGAAAGCCTTCTTCACCTCGCAAACATTGGAAATCTTCTTTCCTGTGGAAATCCCTCAATTTCGAACTTTGGGCTTCCACTTTTTTGCAAATGATTTTTCGACATTGTCGAAATGTTGACATTATTGGGTAAAACTTCGTCGAGCGAAAGTGAGCAATAATTTTGCTCGACAAAGTTTTGCCTGTTGACATCTACATTGAAAGAACGACAAATCGAGGTTCCAGCTCTGGGAGGATATTGTTAGCATTCACCGTCAGAAACCTCTTTAGAAAAGCTTGTGGGACTGGCAACGTGTCTTAAAAAATTCTCGTGTTTAAAATCAGTGACGGCTGACATCAACCGTACATCCGTTAAACATGTAGCTCAATCGGATCCCTTGATAATTGTGATAAGTGCCATATGGACATAATACACAAACCACTATGTCATTTGCTAAAACAGTTATTCTTCCCTTCAAGTAAACGCCCGGTTTGAAACCAAAACAGTAGTAAATATAAAAAAATGTCACGCTTAAAAATAGTGACGTCTGGCATCATCTGCCAGGCAAATTGGTTAGCTGTAAAGCCATGAATGGACTTACAAATTTGGATTCTTGGATTGATGTTGTTGCGTTAGCATCTTTCAGGTTTTCGAATAACAAGAACTTTCTAAAAATGCAAGGCAATGATCCTTGTTATATAGATTAGATACAAGTTCCTGTTGCGGGCATTGATGATTTGTAAGGGTTTTGTTTATTGTTGAAGCCTACGCGAAACTGGTCATTTCAGTGGTATGATTGCCAACAACACGGAACTTTTTGGTGCGCCCACATATTCATAGTGGGATACGAAAACCGAACGAAGTGGCAACACCTTCCGTTTCAACTCTGTGACTAACTAATAAATAAAGGGCAGCTGGAGCGTCCAAGGGCGACGCCCCTCAATCTGTGCTACCGGGCAGAGAAGCAAGACATGAGGCAGGCTCAACCGCCCAGTATGACCGCCTTTCGCGGATTATGGAAAGCATCTGTCGTCAATGAGAACAGATACCACATCCATTCCCTGCCAAAAGGGTCCACCTGGGAATACGGTGTAGAAGGGGATGTTGGGCAGATCGCAAAACTCGATACCTTAAGATATGGGAGGTGTTAATAGGAAATTTGATTATAGGGAAGGGGTTGCTCTGACATTGTCATTCACAACATCAAGATTTTTCCTGTGATATTAAAGGTGATGCAGCACTCTCAACAAGTAACTCTGAACAGTAAGAATAAGGTCCTTGGCGGATTTCTGATCTTACAAGAGCCTCTTCAAGGGTAAAGTGTCAGACCAGTGGTGAGACCAGCTATGATGTATGGTTTGGAGGCAGTGACAATGATAAAAAGGCAATAGGCAGAGCCAGAGGTGGCAGAACTTAAAATGTTGAGATTTTCCCTAGGAGTGACGAGGATGGACAGGATTAGAAACAAAAATGCCTTTGGCGAGGTTGATCACTCTTTAATTCCAGTTGTATTAAGATACCATCAAATTCCTGATAACTGTATTAGTATGATATGCAATCTCTTTGATAATTTTTATACGTCGTTAGCGTGCAGCGAGTTTCGTACTGAATCTATTGATGTAGGGAAAGGTGTCTTGCAGGGTGATTGCTTAAGTCCCCTAATATTTAATCTTTTGATAAACACGTTTATTCAGTACATCAGACAGGAAAAATTTTCTCAACGCGGTTACTACTACTCAAATTTATTGAGACCTAAAGTTAGGGAGATAGTCGGCCGGTTACAAAGCATATTAGCTAGTTCTGAAGAGTGTAGGGACGTCTTTTCAGAACAACCTGTAGTAGCAATTAGAAGGTCTAGGAATCTAAAGGATCAGTTAGTTAGACCCAGATTATCAGATAAAGCAGAATCTGGAAAGGTCGGTAGTTTTAGATGTGGGAACACAAGGTGTCAAGTTTGCAGTTTCGTAGTGGAAGGAGATGATTTTGGAGGTGGCAGTTCAGGTAGGACATACAAGGTTAACCATAGGCTAGTTTGTAATTAAATATAAAAACGTTAAAACAGGTTCTTGCTCAAGGCGAGCTTTCGGAATAAAATTCCTTCTTCTGGCTAAAACTGTTTTTATATATATATATATATATATTTATATATGGGCCGGCCATATTGTAGTCCATTTAACAGTGCGATAGTACAACTGATCGGGGTACAAGGTAATTTAAAACATACAACAAAGACTTTGGAAATGTCTTTCCTCTGAAAATTGCAACGAGTCTGCGGTAGCTATGGTTTCCAGTTCGCTTGAAAACCAAACAATCTGCTATCCATGGTACGATTCTATTAAGAGGTCATAAAGAGGGAATTATAACCGTAAATATATCCCGAATATGGAAGCAATTTTTTCCTGTTTACAGTCTATAGTGAAACTAAGTATTCATTTTTAGACTTTTTTGGACTATTTGGATTTTTGACTGTAGCAGATCTAACTAAATACTTCGGTTTCTTTGCTGAATCTTTGTAGTCTAATTCAAAGAAGGATCTAAAGCAAAATCTTGGGCGGGGACAGAGTGTCAAGGGCACCAATAATTAACCAAATAGATAAGTTTATTTAAAAAGATATCACGTCCTGGTCCCCATCGCCGTCCACGTCGTAGACGTGCATCTGCGATCCACCGGCTTCCGCGAACCGCTGAGGATGAAACCGGAACAGACCGCCAGCCTTCGGTGTTTGCTCCCACCAACCGTTCGTCTCTAAGAGGTCGGCCCGCCCATCTCCGTTGACATCTCCGACGCCGAGACCGTGCGTAAAACGGCCCAAGCCTCGGTTTTCAGAGATGGGAACAAACTTCCACTCGGCGTTAGGATCCTCCGCAATCGGCTCGTAGTAGCCAAACTTGCCGCCGGCGTTCGCCGTCAAAACCAGCGTGTGTATTATCGTTTGACTGATCGTAAAGTCTGCAGTTCCGATGTCTGCGTCTAGTTTTACCAAGCTCTAATGTAAGTAGAAAATAAGGTGAGAGTGTAAAAAGCAGCTCATGCAAGAAACAAGAAACTCGTGTGTGAAACTGTGAGCGTATGAAGAAGTAAGTGTGCAAAGCAGACAGTGTATAAAGACGAAAGTAAGCGAAGCAGACAGAGTATGAAGACAAAAGTGTACGAAGCAGACAGTGTATGAAGTCAAAAATAAGCGAAGTTGCTACCAAGCAATTTGATTGACACCTTGGAACGGTCAATTATAGCTACCACGTTATTTATATTATAAGCAACTCCATTTTTGGGGTCAGGCCTCGAGTTGTTCAGCAATATTCCAAAATCAGGCCTGGAGTTTCTTAAGTATCACTACAGCTTATCGTCGAATTTCGTTGTGTTGTAAATGATGAAATACCGAATGATGGTTGGATCCTTGATCTCTTTGCTTGACACATTATCAACTGTGTGATATTTGTTATATATCAACAGTTTGTAATCAATTCTTAATGAAGTGGCAGGGAATAAGGACTGCCAAGGTGTGATCTGGATTCAGCTCTCGAATGAAAGAGTACTTCTCGATTGGTTATAGTTATCTTAACGTTCAAGCATTGTTTGTGGATTTTAATGTGCTTTTTTAACGAGGGAGGCATGACTTGTCTATGTTTGGAGGTTTCGCCATAAGCTGGTTTAACCCAGGTTGTATGGTCTGAATTGATGGATTGTTGCACCATCCTCATCGTTTAAAATTCTTGCTTTGTGAATAATCTAAACTGCTTTTGTAGGTCAGTCGTCCAGTTAAATTACCCACCTCGAGCTAACAAAATTTTTAAGTGCTCCCTGGGTCCAAAGAAATTCGGTATTGTTTCAGGTCATCTATATGAAAGGAGTACATCATGAAATAAACAGCCAATAAAAGATTTGTAACTTACTTGCCAGGTGTACCATGAAAATATGTGCAACAAGGGAGTAAACAGGACAATATTTATCTATCGCTTTCTGTGCTTTTAGCATTTTGGCAGAAGAAAACAATGAAACATGCTATTAGCTGTTGGACACCCCTAGACACCCCTAGTTGGACACCCTAGTTGCAAAATGCTGAATCACGACGGTCTTGTTTGCCCGATGTGGGTTTAAGATTAGGAAGTACATAATATACGTCAAGTAGGACTTCGATGGGCTCATACACTGGCGGGCTTATACCCCGGGGTTTACGGTATCAAAATTAGTTTGTACATCCTGAGCTAAAATATGATTTAATCTTTTGATTATTAGCATGCGCTTAGTTATAACACAAATTGAAAATGTATAAAATCAAAATAATATCATTAGTTATATTTGGTCATTGTGTAAGTAAACCAATGAATTAGGCATTGGCCTCGTTTTTTCTTTCCTCCACTCTCACAAATCAGGATTATATCTATTTTGCCTAATTAGTACTTCTACATGCCAGTGAGGCTCGGGTATTAAGTGTCCTGGAAAATTTATTTTGAATTTGATTCATCTAAAATTTATTAAGGGACATCGTAGTATTTAATAGTGAAAAATGTTAGGACCCCTCTACCCCCTGATATAACATTCCTGGTGGTTATGGCCAGTCGTCTATATTAATTGTGATGACTGTGGCATTATCAGTCTTTACAACCAATTCACTCTGTATGTAGTGGAGGTAGGTAGGTAGTTAGTGGAGGTTGGTAGGTAGTTAGGTAGGTAAGTAGGTAGGTAGATAGGTAGGTAGCTAGTTAGTGGAGGTAGGTAGGTAGTTAGTGTAGTTAGTGTACGTAGGTAGGTAGGTAGTGTAGGTAGGGAGTGTAGGTAGGTAGGTAGGTAGTGTAAGTAGGTAGGTAGGTAGGTAGTTAGTGTAGGTAAGCAGGTAGGTAGTTAGTGTAGGTAGGCAAGTAGGTAGTTAGGTAAGTAGGTAGTTAGGTAGGTAAGTAGGTAGTTAGTTGCTGTCGGTGACGGCTATGAGCACTGCTGTCGGTGAAGACTATGAGCACTGCTGTCGGTGAAGACTGTGAGCACTGCCAACTGACTTATAGCCTACTTACAAAACCAATATTTTACCTTCTTACCAGTTTATGAAAGCAGTTACGAAGTTGTGATCAAACGCTAACAATCATTCATGTGTGCAAGAAGGTCCTTATCGTCTAAATTGACTAACAAGGGACAAAGTTTAATACATAATCCGTCCAGACTAGCGTCTGAGACATATCAACAAGAACAGATAGACATCCCTGAATACAGAGGCATCCCAAATAGATTAGTATGTCTGTTAATATCATTGCCATTTGTGAAGCAATTAAATATTACAGAAGTCAGTTGTAACTCTTATATTTCATTCTAGCGTTCACTCCTCCGTCGATGTCGGCCCAATGCTGCTCAATATAATGCGATTTGACTTTACATTTTTCTTTTTGAATGAGGCGAGGTAGCGAGAAACTACCTGAAACAACCTTCAGAGTTTAAACTGATATTTCCAACTGAGTATAATTGCAATGATATATTTCAATAGTTTTACTCTTACGATAGAGACACATGGCCACAACCAGGAAGAAATAGAAAAAACTTAGGTGATCACAAAAGGGGTTCCTTCATATGAGAGCGACATAAAAACCTTGGCTGATGATGACAACGACGACTATAAAGATTATGATGATGATGGTGATGGTGATGATGGTGATGATGATGATGATGATAATGATGACGATAATAATAATAATAATTTTTTTTTTAACTCAATGCCTTTATTGGTGATCTCTTTACAAAAACTTTTCCTGCTGTTGTCACCTGGCGTAGTACATGGGACAGCTAAGTTTAGGTGCTGGTATCGAGGGACACTTAGAGTGAGTGCATGCGTGTGTATGTGTGTGTATTGCTGAATCAATGCGGAGCGCTGTGAACGGAGGAGCGTGTTCATATTTATGGTCACTCTTTCACCTGAAAGACTAAAAAATTGGATGAAAAGCTCAATTGCGAAACGTACGACAACAAGAAAGCGAACTCGTCCTTTATTGTTGCGAGCCATCACACACATTTGATTGAGACAGAGAAATTTGGGATGTCATTTGTCATTAAGTGACGTCACTACAGATCACCGCTGAGAATATGTATATGTCTGGCACTGATGAAGGCTCAAAGCCGAAACACAATAAATATTAATTAATCAATTCCCCGTACCCACTGACTGGAGGAGAATTCGCGAAAGATTGACAGTAAAATCTTCACCTTAGCTTATTGAGCCTCGATGGCTCAATGGTTAAGGCGTTGGTTTAGTAAACATGAGGTCCCGGGTTCGAATCCGGTCATCGCAGTTTAATTGCAAGCTATTGTGGTAATGCTCCACTCTTTGAGAATTATATATAATTGCAATGTGTCTGCTGAGAGGAATGTGAGCATTTCAATAGTGCCATTTAGCGTAGTTACACTATTTGAACATATTGGGAATGCGTTCTGCACGCTGTTATGTGAGCATTTGAATTGTTGCATTGAGCGTAGTTACACTATTTGAACATATTCCGAATGCGTTCTGCACGCTGAAATGTGAGAATTTCAATAGTGCCATTGAGCGTAGTTAGAACTATTTGAACATATTGGGAATGCGTTCTGCACGCTGGAATGTGAGTATTTCAATAGTGTCATTGAGCGTTGTTACACTATTTGAACATATTGGATATGCCTTATTAGCCTATTTTGAACGCCTTGTGCACCATGGAATGTACGCATCTAGTGTATGCAAACAATGTCAAAAATGCCTTATTAGCCTATTCTGAACGCTTTGTGCACCATGGAATGCACGCATCTAGTGTATGCAAACTTTGTCAAATATGCCTTAATAGCCTATTTTGAGCGCTTTGTGCACCATGGAATGTACGCAGCTAGTGTATATAAACTATGACAAATATGCCTTATTAGCCTATTTTGAACGCATTGAGCACCATGGAATGTACGCCTCTAGAGAACGCATTGTGCACCATGGAATGTACGCATTCCAACAATGCAAGTGTCACTAGAAACAGCTTTTGGTGCTATTCTAAACGCATTGTGCACCGTGGAATGTACGCATTCCAAGTATGCAAGTGTCACTAGAAACAGTTTTTGGTGCTATTCAAAACGCATTGTGCACCATGGAAAGTACGCATTCCAAGTATGCAAGTGTCACTAAAAACTGCTTTTGGTGCTATTCTAAACGCATTGTGCACCTTGGAATGTACGCATTCCAAGTATGCAAGTGTCACTAAAAACAGTTTATTTCTCTAGTCGCCACATCAGCTCCCAATCATCCACCGGTGGACATCGACATCCAGCTCTACGCAATTGGAGAACAGCCTCTCTGCGCCATGTGACTTGACCAAGGAAGAAGTGCCGTCCGGCCCGTCATCAATCCAAAGCCCATTAAGTTAGAAAGTATCATCGAGAAGAGATCATATTTGACATAGTTTGCATACACTAGATGTGTACATTCCATGGTGCACAAAGCGTTCAAATTAGGCTAATAAGGCTTATTTGACATAGTTTGCATACACTAGATGCGTGGGAGCTAATGTGGCGACTAGAGAAATAGAAGTATGTTAACATCGGAGGTCACCTAGCTCAGTTGGTAGAACGCACATCGCGAAAGCGTTGGTCACGGGTTCGATCCCGGTGGTAACATGTTTTCTTTTTCTCTAGTATTCTTTTCGAAATTTACATTTAAAATCCTCTCTTCTCAATATTTATATTTCTCTTTCTCTTTTGCAACCAGATAATAGATTGCTTCATGCTGATAAGAAACACTCAATTATTCCCTTTGCTAGATTTCCGAAGGAAACAGGTGTGAGTACCCTGAAACAGTTGCTAATTAGTCAATTAGTACGAATTTTGTCCTCATGTGTGTCATCCTTATTTAAAACCTTCACGAAATTGAGACTAGATTTCGAACCCCCCGTTTTTTGGACCTCCCGTTTATTAACTTTAGATGGTAATGATGACCCCCCTTTATTTAGACCCCCTGTCATACTTCTTAAGGTCATTAGATTTAGCGTTCATTGTAATTAAGTTTATGGTGCTGCCACTGTCAACCAAAAAATCCAACCCCTTCGTATTCAGCAGAAAATACAAGGAACCCTCACAAGAAACGCTAATTCGCCTCCACATTTCTTATATCGTTCATATATCACCTAAAACTATGTGATCGTCTGCCTGCTGTTGTTTTACTTTTGGCAATTATTAACAATCCTACTGGGGACTCTTTCCCTTTCATAAAGTAGAAAGACTGCGTATCTCACAGATTCAACTATCTCAAAAACCAGGCTTCTGACAGATCCAACTTTCCAACAACATTTCTTATATCGTTCATATATCACCTAAAACTATGTGATCGTCTGCCTGCCGTTGTTTTACTTTTGGCAATTATACACTTGCATGCTTGGAATGCGTACATTCCATGGTGTAGAGTGCATATAGAATAGCACCAAACGCTGTTTTTAGTGAAACTTGCATGCCTGGTATGCGTACATTTCATGGTGCACAATGCGTTTGGAATAGCACCAAAAGCTCTTTTTGGTGATACTTGCATGGGGCACAATGCGTTTAGAAGAACACGAACAGCTGTTTTTAGTGACAATTGCATGCTTGGATTGCGTACATTCCATGGTGTAGAGTGCATATAGAATAGCACAAAAAGCTGTTTTTAGTGACACTTATCTTGCCCACAGACAAAACCTAATCTTTCGTAGTTGGACTTTTAATGTAGGGTAGTTCCATGATCGGGCCCACAGCTCACTCGGAATCTTTGACCCAGTGACTTACAGACAAGCAGAAAGGGTTTGGTTTGAGATGTTGGGTATTTTCATAGTAACTCGAATTCACCCCTTCTAGTTACTATGGTATTTTTGAAGATGAATACCCTTTCGGCAGTCATAGCAGGTTGCTTCACAATTTGCAGTGAGACATAACCTGTAACACAGTAATGCTTGACATTGATTTCATAAATGAATTACATGAACATCTTAATGAGTTATATATAAATGAAGACGCTTCATTTGGCCATCAAGCAGTAAGAATGTAATTACGAAATCCGATATTTATAGGCAATCACGCTGCAATAGAGGTGGTGAGAGAAAAGTAAGAATAAGGAGGGGTGAGAGGTTTGGTGGCAAGAGCCGTGGTACTCGCCTAGCTTGCCCCTTAAATTGCGGGGACAAGGTAGTCAGCCTTCAACGCTTCCCTCACTTCTTTCGTAAGGAAACCCCAGAAGAATGGTGGTTCTATACATCATTCCATGCTGCACAAAGCGTTCAAAATAGGCTAATAAGGCATATTTGACATAGTTTGCATGCACTAGATGCGTACATTCCATTTTGCACAAAGCGTTCAACATAGGCTAATAAGGCACATTTGACATAGTTTGCATACACTAGAGGCGTACATTCCATGGTACACAAAGTGTTTAGAATAGGCAAATAAGGCATATTTGACATAATTTGCATACACTAGATGTGTGCATTCCATGGGTTACCAAGCGATCAAAAAAGGCTAATAAGGCATATTTGACATAGTTTGATGGATCTCAGTTCTGATTAGATTAGTAATCATACTTTCGGTGTGTTGCTGCTTACACCCATACCTTACAAATTGGCAATGAGAATGGCGGCTCCGCGACCTACTTCATCCGTTACAACGGGCCATAAACCAGTTCCTTCCGATGAATTGGTCGATGTTTCAGTCCGGTAGAAAGACTTTTCGATTTTTTTATGCTTGTCCAGCTGCACCGACATGTTCTTCTCTCTTTTCTTTCCATGGACATTTTCGATGCTACATTACATTCACTGTTGGAATCAGATTTACAGGCTTGGGATCGGATCCAAACTGGTACTGATCGAAAATGAGGTGAAAAAATACCACTACGAGGTAAACTTGACGTAATTCAAATTCTATTTTCGTCCTTGTATTGACACGTTTATCCATAACCTCCTATTGTTTATATTTCAACCATCGCCACTTATTGCAGCTCGTATTACAATACAACTAACTGTTGATTTGCTAATTGGATTAGCATACCGAGTTCTGGATCCAAATGGATCTGATTGCCTTTCTGGGGTGTTTATACGGGATCGATTTGGATCCGTACCAGTTTCCAGTTATTCTGACCCCTGGGTTTTTCAACTCAAAACCAAAAGGGAAATCCTTGCCATAAAAACAACTTTTGGATGCGAGACTAGTCACATGATTAAATATTACCAATAGTAGTGGAGGTCAACTTCCACAGGTCACCAAGCCTGTCCGGCGGGTGTTTTTTCAGAGAAATCGCGCGTTGGATATATGAGCCCAACGCAAGGGCGAATAGTCAGTTTTAAGGAGAGATTCGAATGCATTAGATCAATTGCTCATGTTCACCTTTTCATGCAATAAGTCATTGAAGCTTAATACACACAACAACATTACTTTACGTGTTTAGTACTACTTTACATCCATGTGTCGTGTATTGTTCATTTGCCGTGTTTTGTTTAATAATCATAAAACCCTCTTAAAAGTTTCTCTTTCAACTAGTTTTATTGGGTTTTTTCTGTAAATATAGTAACATGTGTCAATAGTTCAAACGTAAATAAATTGTGTAGAACGTTCTTGTAAATTAGTTTCAACTGAAGACGGATAAAGGTTATCCCAAACATGTCTTGTAAAATTAATTCGATAGCCGTTTTCTTTAAATAATTTAGAGTTATGCAAAAAGTATGCACAAAAAGGATTTTTTTTGAGAATATGCCCAAAGATGGTAATTGGAGCCCAATCCCCAATGTCAGACAGACGAAAACTTCCACAATGTTCACTTTACTTAGAAACTTGTATGTCGATAGCCGCTAGTGGAAGATTTAGAGCTAGTATGGCCACTCAAGACAACCAAACGTTAAGACACGATCCCCGTTACTCAACTTCTCGAGTTAACCTGTCGTTTTAGCGTGGGTCACGGATTCGAATCCAAGTAGTGATATAATTGCATAATAAACGGCAAAAAGCTATGGTTTAAATAATACAAATCACATATAACGATGAAACAATAGCGATGCTAGGATATAACATTAAGAGGGATCTAGGTATCTTTAAATGACTACACATCTGTATAAAGCCACTGATCCATAGTTGCATGATGTGTTTGATGCGGTCTTCGAAACTGCCAGTCATGTAAGGAATTTCGTTGATCCGCCAGGGGGTAAGTATGGAATACAAAGCTACAGTATAATTTAGGCTTGACAAACTGGAATAAATTAAAATGAAAGAAACATAAAGCTGTGAGTTGTCATGACTATATATGGTGTGTCTGGCACTTCGGGCTGAGCTTTTTCAATGTTTAGTGGCTAAAATATAGGTTGACCCCCCCCTTTTTTCGCCCCGCCACCGCAGAGTTCACCGATTTTCCAAAAGGGGTTACACAAAAATTACGTTAATTTGTGAACAGGCCTGCCAGTAAGCTTTAAATTTATGAAGTATGCCCTAAATTATGCTCATAGGTAATAAGCATGCCCTACAGAGATAGTCTGGCTACGGCACTGACACAGTCCATGCTTCACAACCATAGAACCTTTTGAGAAGAAGTTTGGTCGCATTATTAAATTGTTAAGAAACAGCATAAAGACGTCAGAATAAATTATTTAGGGAAGTGACAGCTAACATTACTTTCTAAAAACTATATATTGACACGAATGTCTTTTCTTTAGCGGTCTACAAACGTTCAATAATATTGTCAATAATACTGATAAAACTGTATATTGACATGAATGTCTTTCCTTTAGCGGTCTACCGACGTTCAATAATATTGTCAATGATATTGATAAACTGTATATTGAGAATATCACTGAGCGTTCCCCTTCTTTCTAGGGCATCTCTCCATTTCTCAAGTTCTTCTTCGGCCTCGTTTCTGCTTTTGTTGCACAGCACAATCTCGTCAGCAAACAACATACTCCATGGTGCTTCTTTCCTGACTTCATCTGTGAGGCGATCTGTGAGTCAGACCTTGACTTGGAACCAATCAGTCAATCCTGCAGCACTTCTTACAGCAGTCTCACTGTCCTTTTACATGTCTTTTACTAGTCTTACATACTTTTCTGTGACTCTGGATGTTCTCATGCAGTGCCATAATTCCTCTCTTGGAGGTCAAGGGAGTTTTAATAAAGGGTGCTGCATATGGAATGAAGCCGTAAGCCATGCCTAAGGTTGAGAGGCTGCAAAGGGTCCCTTGGGGCAAATATTGATTGGACGAATACAAGGAACAAAAGTAATCAGTAATACTTCGAGTTAAAATACAGGCAATCAAGAAAATACTGAGGGGAATTACCGTTACAAATTGAAGGCGAATCTCTAACCAGACAATGCAATGGTTGTAGAAAAGTGAAATGGACAGATAAATCGTCACTTTGTCATATCAATTTGGCTAATTGGCTTAGGTAAAATTTCCATAACATTTTGCGTTGCATATTTTCTGTTGACATAGATTTATAGCCTGTCCAAATGTGAATGCGATATCTTACACAAACCACGAGATACGATCCCTTAATGTTGGAATTCTTTCTATCAAAATCATATTGTTGGTTTGTGGTACAAAATAAGAATATTGCACGAAATGAAATGCAGACCTGACCTTTCCTATAATACAGAAGCAATTGTCCGTGTACACTTTGGCACAGTCTGGGTTCTCAAGCAAGTGCTGCCCTATGGCAGAGTCACACACTGTAGTACGACACTGTAGTACGACACTGTAGTACGACACTGTAGTACGACACTGTAGTACGACACTGTAGTACGGCACTGTAGTACGACACTGCAGTACGACAATGTAGTAGGACACTGTAGTACGACACTGTAGTACCACACAGAGCCATGTTTCCAAAAGCAAGGATCATCACTCTGCAGCCTATAGTGAATATTAAGATCAAAATTAAGATTACCTTAAAAGGTAAAGTTCTCAGCAAAATTAAAAATAACTAAATAAAATAAATAAAAATCATGTTACAAGGTAATTATTACGCACTTTTTAGAAACTTTTATTTTGAAAAGAGCTGGAAAGTTAAATTC
Organism: Alatinidae sp. Z8VKAUB7J3; assembly: GCA_010016025.2. NCBI lineage: Eukaryota > Metazoa > Cnidaria > Cubozoa > Carybdeida > Alatinidae > Alatinidae sp. Z8VKAUB7J3. The sequence goes on from JAAAKM020721499.1 coordinate 105,337,219, forward strand.
AAAATGTAACTAGTTTACATAATAACTGCCTCATATACCTACTATGCCCATACTGTTTTTTCTCTATTCCTACCATAGCAAAACGAATAAATAACAATTTACGTGCGTGAGAATTAACTGATGTTTCGGGGTAAGTTTTGCACAGTGAAGGTGTTGTGTATCTGGCTCGCAGCCGCAGTAGTTAAGCAAAAAGCAATCGAATTTTAACTCAACAAATAAACCTCCATCCAGAACGGCCAAATGAAATGCCCACTCATACAATGGAGCCAACAGTGTTGAGTCGAGAACCCATCGTACCAGGAGGGAAGAAGATTTTCCATTTCATAATGGTCAAATGTTGTTCTTGGAGCACTTGCAAATCAGATCATTGATATCCGGATAAGCTTCAAGGGGCTACTTTATATTTTTCCCAAAAATGAAACCGAATCTAGCAAAGGGTTTGAGTTCGCTCATGGCATGTGGACAACCGCATAATCCATTTTCAGTTGAATCTAGCCAAGATTGGCCAGAACAAAAAGTTAAATCCATCCAAAAACTCTACGTGATACAATCATCTCGTGATACATGCGAAAGCTAATATTACAAGTCTCTTTAAAGTGTAAAACGGAAGATGTTGGCGACATACAGATATCACTGTCTCTCGTCACAAAGGAGTGAAATATCAAAAGCTTTTGCTTCTTCAATAGAGATTAATATCTTCAGTTAATATATATATATGGATAACCTTGATATTGGAGTAATAAACACTTTCATCAGGATAATTGATTCCAGCATTACTGATCAGGGCATCAATAACTGACTAATATGCCTACATCAAGTTGTTAAAGAGGCAGCTCAAGACAAAACTGGTCCAGGGTACAGTGTAAAAGAGATAAGTTATAAGACTGAAATCTATAAGAAAGTTGATTCATTCCTACATAACAAAGAAAGTTCCCACGTAATAACTAAATGAAGCAAAGATAAGATCGTACAAGGCGGAGAAACGTCCATGGAATACTTGACAAAACACTTAAGACTTACTAATTTCTTCTTGCCAACATGTAGTTTTGTGGCGAACGCGAAGCAGAGAGCGTTTAAGCACGTGCGACTACATACATACATACATACATACATACATACATACATACATACATACATACATACATTCATACATACATACATACATGATGATTGCTGCATCTTTCCAGACGATTGCCGTCATCGTGAGTTCTCTCCATCTCGTCGTCCATGCAATCTTAAATGACTGTGCAGTCCTGCTTTAGATTTGCACACTGTGAAACAGATGTTACATATAAACCCAGTAATTGCCACAGGATTGACTTCTTCTGGAGGTTGAAGGGTATTCCTATGAACAACCAAATGTCTCTTCAAACCAGCCAAATCCCTCTGTAATCAGTTTGTTTTGGTCGATTCATGCGAGCTCAACCTCGTTTTGAGACAGGATTGCGCAATAGTGATAAAGGTCCATTGCGTTGAGCTGGATGTCGATGTCGATGTCCACCGATAGATGATTGTGAGCTTATGTGGTGACTAGAAAAATAGAGTATGATAACATGGGAGCTCACCTATCTCAGTTGGTGGAGAGCACGCCTTAAAAGCGTGGGTCACGGATTTGATCCCTGGTGGTGACATATTTTCTATTTCTCTAGTATTCTCTCCATACTTTCTTTCTTTCTTTCTTTCTTTCTTTCGTTCTTTCTTTCTTTCTTTCTTTCTTTCTTTCTTTCTTTCTTTCTTTCATTCTTTCATTCAATCAGTCAATCAATCAATCAATCAATTACTGTCTCTGATACTCACCCGATGATCTTGAATGAACCTACAGCAGATTATTTAGTTGAAGATCTCATGTGCCCATAGACATCTCCCCAGCTAACTTTTTAAATTTTGTGACTGTTTACACAGGAAATTGAAAGGCTAAAGCAGGTAATAAAAGACAAAGATCTTGAAGTCACTACGGACTAACATGACCATTCAGTAGATCAGCTGTTATTTTGAATCATACTTAACTTTAAGTTGTCCAGTATTATTCAACTTCAATTACTGTTCATACTAATTACTTGAAAGGAAGAAACTGTCGCGGGAAGAAACTGTCGCGCAAAGTCGCGAATTTTCTGATTTTTTTGTGTGTTAACTGTCGCGTGGATTAACTGTCGCGAACACTGGAAAATTTAATTGTCGCGGGAATTAACTGTCGCGAATTGCTGGGCGAGTAACGTTTTTGGTCTCTTCTCTCCGCAAAGAGTATACCCAACTGTATTTTGAAGGAGCCAATCAGAAATTGGACTGCCTGAATGGCTTGTATTTTTGGACCAACTAGGGTCCGTTACAACAAGAATAATTGAATAGGCCTAGTAAGAAAACGAATTCTTTTTGTCTGGATAGTAAAGGTTTTCTTGCTTTTATTTGGACTGACACCAGAACGGCCAAATGAAATGCAGACCTGGGCCTTTCCTATAATACGGAAGCAATCGTCCGTGTACAGTTTGGCACAGTCGGGGTTCTCAAGCAAGTGCTGCCCTATGGGTAGGCCTATGGTAGTTCTTCAAAAATCAAAGTAATAATCAGGTCCATAGCCAGTCACGCTTACGTGACAGGGACGAGGTGCTATCAAGGGGCAATTAATTAGTTAGTCAAATGTTACAATTTTTAAGTAACTGATAAGTATTATTATTGTGCGTTGTGCATGATATTTTAACCCTACCTTACATGGGCTTTTTAGCTCTTCTCATACATGGGGGGGGCCTAGTAGGCCCGCGGCAGTTTGACACACTATAACTTTATATTGAGCAATGCTATGACAAAGATATTTGTACTGAAGAATTGAATACAGCTGTAAAAGGTTGAACAATGGGCACACATCTGGAACTGATAAGTTCACGGCAGAGAGGCTGAAGACTCCCTTCGAGCCTGTATAACTGTTTCAACTGCTGTCCTAGTGGTCGGTCTGGAATAACGGACTTGACTTACTTAACTTAAGTCTCCTGCCAGGCACTGCTCGGCGTAGAGAGTGACGTCAGCCTCCTCCATCCGCTTCGATCCATGGTGAGTATTTGCTCTTCGCCCGGTCTAATGTTTGCCATCGTCAAGAACTCGGACAGATTCTAGGTCTAATTGAAAGAAGAAGAAAATAAACAAAAACAACGAAGACAAATATTAAGAAATAAACAGCACAATTAAATAAAAGTGCAGTGAAGCTAAAAAAGAATGCTAAACTATATATTTTCAAAAATAGAATTTGCCAACCAAACTAGAAACTCAAAGTCCTTACACCGTGAAATAAAGGAAATCAGTGGCAAAAACATGCACGCAAACAGGCTTTATCAAGGCAAAGAGTGACTCAGTATTGATAGACGAAAAATACATTTTACAGGGGTGGTCAGAATATAAAAACTGTACCAAAAAATGAATCTAGTGCACTTTACTATTTAGACCATGAAAAGCTACATTGAAAATATAAACTCTCTTGTAAAAACTGTACCAAAAAAATGAATCTAGTGCGCTCTGTTATTTATACCATTAAAAGCTACATTGAAAATATAAACTCCCTTGTAAAAACTGTACCAAAAAATGAATCTAGTGCACTCTACTTCATAAACCATGAAAAGCTACATTGAAAATATAAACTCCCTTGTAAAAACTGTACCAAAAAATGAATCTAGTGCACTTTACTAAAATTCCTAAACAATTCCTACCATACTTATTTGTAAAACAAAAGAATACTTTCAGAGTTATTTGGCTGAAAGCGAAATGCCCATTTGAAAAGAAAGTTTAGGGATCTGGGAACGAATTACTAGTGATGTTACTGGTTAACGTTTTGAGTAAATAATCTATAGCTTGCCTTTTCCTACCAGCTGACAGTACCACTCAAAGCCTCATCTGACACCTATCAACCACTGGGAGGGCATGAACCCCCAGGACCCTCCATTCCTGTAAAGCTGCTAACACTGCTAAGAGCGTGTAAAATAAGTAATTTGTAGGATAGTACCTTGCATCTCCTTGGTACTAAGGGGTGGGTGCGTATGGGCTGAGCAAAAATGTAGCCAAGTACGGATAGGTGCCGTTTTTTAGTACCTGTGTCCCCCCCTGTGCCAGGCGGGCTACAAGTCATGATGGCCCTGGTGGGCTCCACAACAACTCTAGTTCACATGAGAGTGATGAGTTCACATACAGAACACCTATTGCAACACTCCAATACCGAGATTATCACAACTGACCAACTAACATTTATAATGGAGAACCAGGAGGAACTAAACATACATGATCTTTCTATAGAATAGATTGAAACATAACCCTCAATCAATCAATCAATCAATACATCTTCCATCGTCCTCCGTATCATCATCTAAAAGCGTCAACTCTGGAGCTGCTGCATCCACGTCTTCGCTGTCCAGACCTGGGCGCTTGTGAGAAATATTTTTCCCAGACTGGGCACTCATTTGAGCATGGGCGTTTGTGTGAGTCCTGGGCGCTTAATCGGTAAATTATGGTACTACAGAACGCAAGTTCGAATTTTTCCTCGAATTCGCGCTTACCTTTGTGCTCCTGAGGGTCTGATTTTATGATATACCTGCTCTGATAACTGCCCGGACTTCTTGAAAGTTAATAGTTTTCGTTGTAAGCTCCGTTCCAACGTATAAGTTTTGCCATATTGTTCCACGGGCCCAACTCTTACGAATTTTGTGGTGTCCTCTAACAGCTCTTCCATTTTATTGATGTATTCAACTCTGTCCATGATGACCGTTCCTGATCCTTTATCAGTTTTGCAAATAACAATATCAGAATTGTTCCTTAACTCTTTCAGGGCCCTGTAGTGCTCTGAGCGTGACATAATGGGTTTGTGTTCAAAGATTTCCCACAAGGACTACTCACAGTGTCACTTCTCACTCAAGCCGGACAACATTATCCACTTAATGTTGTTTCCAAGATTTTTAGACTATGCCTTTGATTTTGTTTCCAAGATTTTTAGACTATGCCTTTGATTTTGTTTCCAAGATCTTTAGACTATGCCTTTGATTTTGTTTCCGAGATTTTTAGACTATGCCTTTGATTTTGTTTCCAAGATCTTTAGACTATGCCTTTGATTTTGTTTCCAAGATCTTTAGACTAGTCAATAAAATGAGCTCGTCTCTCCCGTTTTCTAAGCCATGATTGGCTGCCCGAGATTTATCGTTAGAATATCGTCGATTCATATGTGTACAGCAGTTATAGTGTATTGATACCTGAATCGATGCACACTTACTGGTACATGTCGGTACAGCATCGGACCACTTGCCACTCCTTAGGCACTGTCTTTCTGTCACACCATGCTGTGTGTAGCCCTTGTTACATTCATACTTGACAGTTGCATCAAAACTGTAGTCAGATCCAATGATTTTTCCATTACTTGGAGCTCCTTTGTCGACAGAGTACCGGCTTCTTTGTTTTGATAAATACAGCTTCTAAAGCGGCAAGATGAAAAGGAGACCTGGCTCTCACTAATACCATAAACGAATCCTTTTGATAGTCGTCAGGACATGACGGGTTTTCAATCAAATGTTGTCCTATTGCCGAGTCTATTTGGGGATCTACTGACTTGACTTAGTTTACGCGATTCGGTATTTTACGTGTATGGTGAAAACGTTTAGCAAAATGAATCCGTTACTCAACGCAATATTCAAGTTTTGTACCACAAACCAACTTTGAGTTTGCTGTAGTTCGTTCAAATTTTAACGGGTATTTCTCTACACCATCAATAATAATTTATAATTTTTTGCTTTATTTTCTCCCTTTCTTTATCAAATCATTGCGAGCGGGCTTGTTAAAACATTGACCAATTCAAGTTGGTGAATCGCAAAAACTATTGATTCATGGATCCACTTTCATAAACCATGTACAAACGTGCTAGTACTAAGAATCTCTTGAAACACTGACACAAATGGGAAACTTTATCGAAGTTGGGGAAGATACAAGTGTGGTTTAGGAATACCATCCCGAATGAAAGCATCATATATCTAAGATTTAATAAATGACGTGATCAGAGACAATTTCTTCTTTTTAAAGTTTAATTGCATATTACATAATATAAATAAATAGCTAAAAGAATTTATTATTCAGAAAATTTAAAGTCTATAATATGAAGGGAAAACTATAGTTTTACTCACTATATAGTATTTATTATTCGAAAGATAATGACATTACAAAATATAGAATGAATGATAGAAGATAGGAGAGAAAAGTAAGAATTAAAAATTAAAGATAGCGTAGAGAGAAATGGAAATGTCCAATCTGGAATAGCGTTCCCTGATATGATCCGTTTCTCGCATTTATTTAGTAAGAATGTTCTTGCAAACTTTTAACGCCGTTCTTGTTACTATTGAGGGCGGGTGACAGCAATGAATGCAAGAAGTACGTGTGTGAGCATCGGTTCGTGTAGAACCTCGCTTTTGATTGTTTAGTAATGAAGATGTTGTCACGGGCTGCTAAATGTATGCGAAGACTCGTGTAGTAAGGCTCTAACTCAAATTCTAATTCCTACGTGATCATGTCACTTGTACTTCTATCCGTCTCAATATTTCGTATCTTGAATACGATACATAATCATGAGAGATAGAGTATAATAAGAAATTCCTAGGTTAAAATGGTTCACACTAAGGGTAATCAAATATAAAATAAACCTTAGGGTGAGAAATGTTTAAGGACTGGCCGATGTATTAATTAGAATCAATTTGACAATGATTCATAAAAAGAGCAAATTAGAATATCTTTTATCACTTGTTAATTCAATTTAATTATAAGACAAGAAAAGTATGGGTTACTTCTCTTCCAGAAACTTGTGACCGCACCCATATTATTTGACATAGTTTGCATACACTAGATGCGTGCATTACATGGTGCACAAAGCGTTCAAAATAGGCTATTAAGACATGTTTGACAAAGTTTGCATACACTAGATGCGTATATTCCATGGTGCACAAAGCGTTCATAAAACGCTAATAAGGCATATCAGACAAAGTTTGCATACACTAGATACGTACATTCCATTGCGCACAAAGCGTTCAGAATTAGCTAATAAGGCATATTTGACATAGTTTGCATACACTAGATGCGTACATTCCATGGTGCACAAAGCGTTCAAATCGGAAATCTACTCTGCTTTACACAGACTCCTTGCTAGTTTCATATCAATATCAGTCCCCACATGTTAAAGGAACACACATTATAGCGTTGCCTGTCCCTGACGCCCCTTTTGGATGGCAAAAGATGAACAGCAGGGGTCTCTAACCTTTATAGATCCATTATTCCTATACTGTACATACTATTCTATACTATACTGTACATGTAGCAGTAGGACAGGAGAGGAAGCCTTAGGAAGGATAAGGAATGTTGAAGCCCCCGGTAGACGACCACCGGGCCGACCCAAGACATGGAGAGAAAAATTATCTAAAGTTAACACTACACAGATGTAAACAAACGTAATGACAAAGGAACAGTAGGAAAGTGTTAACAACTAACAAGGGACAAATAGCTATTAAAACAAATACAAAGGGGCAGATGCAGTCTCCGCATACGTGACCAGGTTAGTCGCCTTCTTACTAATTGTTACCCCTACGTTAAGGTCCGTTTTATTTTTAAACCCAGCCGTCGCATCGCAAGCTTTTTTCCTTTTAAAGACAGAGTTTCCCGGTTGATGAGGTCGAATGTAGTATATAACTAATACTATTGTGAAAAAATGAATGTGCAAATGTGAAAATTGGGAAATAGGAAAAACGAACCTCTTAGGAAGAGAACACCTATTCTCTTCTCTTCTCTTCGCTACTCTTCTCTTCTCTTCTCTTCTCTTTTCTTCTCTTCTCTTCTCTTCTCTTCTCTTCTCTTTTCTTTTCTTCTCTTCTCTTCTCTTCTCTTCTCTTTTCTTTTCTTTTCTTCTCTTCTCTTCTCTTCTCTTCTCTTCTCTTCTCTTCTCTTCTCTTCTCTTCTCTTCTCTTCTCTTCTCTTCTCAAGGACGATTTTTGGCTATTTGTCGATCCTTCAACCTCAGAACTTGTTCTAGCCATCTCAAACTTTCTCTCATTATAGCCCTAGGAAGCAGGATTGAGCCACATTTTCGCACAGCTTACTGTTAGAGACACGGTCAGTTAGTCGGCTATTCAAGACAATCTATTGACAATTTCTCGGGAAAATCAAATTCTCCTCCGTCTTTCGGAGCGCCCACGCTTCAGAACCATACTTGACCACCGTCATCGGTATAGATTCCCATATTTTAATCTTGCTTCGTAGACTTATCCTGGATTGGAAATCGGGGTCCTCTGTCTACACAACACGATTGAAAATTTAAATATTTAGAAGATCTAATTTAAAAAGATGAATTCAAAAATTTTAAGATCTAATTCAAAAGAACTAAATTTTGTTATGAACAGGACCAGCATTAATTAAAATCTTGCCATTAGCTAGGTTTGACCAATTTTTAGCCTTTATTTGGCAAAATCTGACTATATTCTTAGTTCAACATCGCAATGCAGACTAAACAGTTGTTTCTACCATCCTAACACCTGGTTGTTAACAATATCTGTGGCACTCCAATATTCCCAGATACTTATATCCACTGTCCTCAATACTTTTAATAGATTCACCAGAAGCTAAGACTATCCGGTTGGTTTTTCGATTATCCAGTTTACCTCTTTTCATCATAAGCACTCTGCATTTCTTGATACCGAATTCCATTTTAATGTCGTTACTAAAGACTTGTACTAAAATATTATTATTATTATTATTATTATAATTATTACTCATCTTCAGCTTCCAAAAAAATTCCTTGGCTTAAAACTAACCAGTATCAGTGACCTTTATCTATCCTGTCACATCTTGCGTGATACCTTCCATAATCTTGACATTTCTGAAGCGGCATGAAGAAAACACTGTATTAAGAACGTCGTTGAAACCACGTAACCAAGGTCGTTATGGGCTAAAGAGCACTTCCGGTTTAGTAGCGTCACCTATTTATATGATGTAGTGTATGCGCCGAAGAAGTGACTGCATCAAGTATACAAGTTCCTTTTGTGAAGTAGTCCCTGTACGGTAAATTTGGGACATCCATGAATAGTTTGACGGCTCAAAACCAGGAGTCCCAGAAAGAATTGACTCCTGAACCTACCTATGGAGTGGCGCGATCAAAATTATCTTATGACACTCTTGACGGCAGTTGTAGCCAGTAGACAGTGTTGGATTGTGCCGTGTCGAAAAGGCTAAAAGAGCCTATAATGACCTTGGGATTATGGTATTACACATGCAAGCTCCTTGTTTTCCAATGCTGCCCTTTCTATTACCAACTTTAATTTATTCTATACATATAAATAAATGATTTCTTGTACAAAAATTGCATACTTTGAATTTATAACGTAACATAAATGTGAGGCAACAGTTTTACAAGAGTCGACAATCGCACCCCTTAAAGAAAATTACCAGCCTCCCATGAAATTTTATTATCTGTGGTATTGAAGTAGACATGCCTATCTTCTTCACAATGCTAATTTATCTATGCCTTTGCCTACCTCGTTGCCTTTAATTTAATAATTGATTTTTACTCCCTTTAATTTTCGCCTCCCTGGGGGCGAAAATTAGAGGGACGCGAAATTTGAAAGGAAGAAGGTAGTGATAGAGCGTGCTGTGTGAGCGAGCCCCTCCCTTGGGACGCGAAATTTGAAAGGAATAAGGTAGTGATAATCTCGGGCACGGCGGGCTCGGCCGCGGCGCCGATCTCGCCGAGGGCGATGGCGGCCTGCTCGCGCACGAACCACTCGCGGGTCGGCCAGCGCGCCCTCAGGATCTTGGTGAGGGCGGGTACGGCGCGCTCGGCGGCAGGACCGATCTCCGCCAGGGTCTCGGCCGCGCAGCGGGTGATCCAGGGGTCGGACGCGTTGAGCAGACCGGTGATCGCCGGCACGGCTTTCTGCCCCGACTGGCCCAGCTTGCCGAGGATCGTGCAGGCGAGCTGCTTGGCGACCGGGTCAGGAGCCAATCAGAAATTGGACTGCCTGAATGGCTTGTGTTTTTGGACCAATCAGCGTCCCTTACAACAAGATCAATATATCAAACAAGATTTCGGTCATTCTGACGTTAGTACTCTGAGGAGTGTCAGACGAAAAAGCTTTTCAGTACAATATGTTTACACTATTTCGTGCAATATACTTAATTAACAGTGCAATTGAATAGAAAATTCTAGGTGACTTCACACAAATATAAGCAAATTTTAAGCATCCTTAAGCCTCCATCTTAAGCAAATGTTGACCGCTCTGTTCCGTTATACCTGTAAAGAGAGTAATGGATGTATTTTGATATAGGAAAGGAAAAAGATTGATGAAGTTTAAAAAAAAAAAAAATTATTATTACAAGGATCTTAAAAACGATCTTTTTGATCCATTTTTAGATCTTAATTTAATAACTCTGGAAATTTCAACTTTGGGGTTTGTTACCAAGGATTCTTCCAATTTTACAAAAATTTTAAAAAATTTAGACATCGATTCAAATAGGCTTATGTTGAAGTGTTCTGAAGTAGCCATCAGAACATCTTACTATATCTTTAATGGTTAAGGCGTTGGTTTAGTAATCATGAGGTCGCGGTTCGAATCCGGTCAGCGCCGTTAATTTGCAAGCTATTGTGATAATGCTCCACGTTTTGAGAATTATATTTATATATATATACATATGTACTCTGCGTGAGTAAAACCACACCAGCTAGTTTGTAAACAATGTGCAATAGCCGAATCTAACTTGAATAGGAGTGATAGCGATGCTTTTACGTGGCATTATTAAGAGTGTGCAAGGACAAACATTGGAGTGCAGTTGCCCATACCCATGGCTACGAGCCAGCATAGAGGCTATTGACTGGCCGTATTGATAGATATGACGATACATCGATGGTCTACCTCTAATATCAATGGTCCTTTCGCTTATAATAATGTATATGTGGACAATCTACCCAAAAATCCAACATTCGTTAGTGCAAAAAAAGAAGTCGTAAAACTTACCTGACTCTATTTAAGTTATAAGGAATACAGCTCTCTCAATTTAAAATCTTCAACGCGCTTCTCCTTGCCATACCACGGTGGTCACTGTCCAAGGCAAATTTATGACGAAGTGCTTCCATGTATAAATACACCTATGGATGACTTCTATATGACTATCATATCGCGACCATTATATTGTGTCAAACGTGTAACATTGTTTAAGGGCAAGAATACACTCTGTATTTCTCTTGTTTCAGGGTCTCAGTGGTCCACGTTACTAAATACATTGGGATCTCCCTACAATGAAATCTCTAGAAGACGTGAATAAGTTTCATTCAAACACTGGTGTCTATCTCATGGTGTCACATGGCGCAGAGAGGCTGGTCTCCAATTGCGTAGAGCTGGATGTCGACGTCCACCGGTGGATGATTGGGAGCTTGATTTCACCCAGAATAGTTTTGCAGGCCATCAATCTTCATTACAAATCTATAAGGAACATAATTGACGGACATTTTTTACTGACCAACTTTTTTGACTTTTGCAAGCCTTAGTGATTGATAACATGCCAGAAATGAGCCTGTAACACACAACTGACCTATCTTACTACATCTGTTAAAATATATCGAATTAGACTCTGATTTCACGCGGAATAGTTTTGCAGGCCATCAATCTTCATTATATATCTATAGAGAACATAATTGACGGACATTTTTTCGTGACCTATTAAATTCCAACACTAAAGAAAAGGTTTGATTTCAAAAAGTTCAGACTGTTTTTGGTTGTATTATTTTCTCTTTTAACAGTACAATACATCAATCGCAATCTTTGCAAAAGCAAAAAAGGAGAAACACAGATTACCTAGAAATAGACTCGCTAGCTTTTGAGCAAAAATTGTTCGCCCAGGTAGAGCGGTTCCCTGAATATACGCTAAAAGTTAGTCTTTGATTAAAATCAGTCGTTTGCGCTGCGCTCTTGAAGGAGCAAGTACATTGTGTGTCATTGTATGCTACTGAACATTGTGTACTTAAAAGCTTTTTTCGTCTGACACTCCTCAGAGTACTAATGTCAGAATGATCGAAATGGAATGTGGGAAAGAGTATACCCAACTGTATTTTGAAGGAGCCAATCAGAAATTGGACTGCCTAAGTGCCTTGTGTTTTTGGGCCAATCAGCGCCCATTACAACAAGGTTAATTGAATAGGCCTAGCGAGAAAATGAACTCTTTTGTCTGCATAGTAAAGGCTTTCTTGCTTTTATGTGGACTGACTCCAGAACGGCCAAATGAAATGCAGACCTGGCTTATTATGATTATTAATTGTGTTTCGTCTTTCGACACTTCCTGGGTTCGATCTCACCCCGAGTATTTGCAAAAAATATGCTGCAACGATCCACCATGCCACACCCTCCTCTTCCGTCCGTGGAAAAAATTTATGTTAATAGATTGTAAATTAGCTGTTGAGCTTGTCTTATCGTAATTATCTATTATTTCATAGGAACGTATCTTTTATGTAATCTAAACAGAACATATCGGGACAAAACAACATAGTTTACTTTACGTTTTCAAATAGAAGCCATTTTCGTTATCTGCCCGCGCGCCGTGCGACCGGTCCCTGCGGAAAGAAGTTCATGTTGTCGCCGCCGGCGGTATGGGACGGCGGCAGGCCCTGCTCGTGGAGGGCGCGGAAGACGACCGGATGGTCGAGGTTCGACTTGTGGGTCGGCAGGAAGACGACCGGATGCTGGAGCGAGAGCTCGCGCACGGCCTCGATCTCCGCCGGGTCGACGCGCAGGTGTTCGTAGCCGCGGGTCGACGACGAGCGACAGAGCCGCGCGAAGACGTCGATCCAGAGCGGGCTCGGCTTCGCGGCGACCTACGGACCTGACCATTTTTCAAAATCGTGCCACGTCGCACAGTTGCTTCTCGGCCAATGAGGATAGTCTTTGTTCACAACACATGATGAGCTTGGCATGTGAGGACTAGGGTAAAGGCTTGCTTATGTTTCTCTTTGTTTGGAGAGGTACTCAACTTTCAACACTTTCAAGGAATCATGGGCAAATCCAGTTTGTTTGGTTAGGCCGTAGGTTATGGACTCAGGCTAAAGTTCTCTAGTTAGACAAACGAATACAGAACAATCTTGTCTCTTCCCTCGGTGAACATTCGGGGTCATGAGCCCAACTCGTTTTAATGTTTGCTCGTTTTGAGTTTGACTGCTATTTATTGTAATTTCTGTTCGTTTTCAGTTTCATTTACTTATTGATAGTGATTTGTGGCAGTTTTACGCTTGGAAAATTATTTGACTTAATTTCTGCTCATTCTTGGCTTAATGAAACTCTTTACTTTTCTTTTAGAAACTTGTTTTGTGAATTTTTTTTTATTCATCCGAAAAAAACACAGTAACTACAGTGGAATCTCAAAGAGTCCGAAATTTTAATTCAATTTGATACCGTCAAGATATTCTGATATGTCTCAACAGTTTCCAGGGTCCAGAATTGATATTCCACGTTGTGGGAGGGACAACAATGTCATGATTCGGAATCGAAAATCGGTTACGTTGTTGTAGGTGTAATAAAGTTTAATTTAATTATCACTTTTAAGAACATTAAACTTTTTGGTTTTTCTTAACCTTTACCGAACATCTAAGAAACGTAAAACTTAATGTCAATAAGTCTAAAATGTCTTAAATGTATACCATATGGAAGTCACAAAAGCTTACAAATGTCGGAGAGGAAAACTGGATAGTATAAGTGAAGCAGCAAGCAGTTTTCGAATGTGATAGGGAAAGAAGCATTTATTCTTGTTTAACACTCGTATATTTCCTTTGAACAGCATGAAGCACGCACTTTCCACATGATGGCATACAGACAGTTTGTCTAGGGTTGTGATCCGATTTTCAAACTTTCTCCTCAATTAACTTTCATCTCGCACTCTCCTGAACTTTAAAATGCAAAATCCCCCTATACGGACAAAACTTGTCATGGACGCATATCTCTCCTCAGTACGCACTGCATCTGTTTTAAATTCTAAATAAACAGAAAAACCACCAAACAGGCTAACTAATAAATAAAGGGCAGCTGGGGCGTCCAAGAGCGACGCCCCTTAATTTGTGCTATCTGGCAGAGAAGCAAGCCATGAAGCAGGCTCAAGAGCCCAGTAGGACCGCCTCTCGCGGATTATGGAAAGCATCTGTCATCAATGAGAACAGATGCTACATCCACTCCGGGATGATATAGTATTGAATTAGACACCAAATCTTATACACTATGTTTTGGTGTCTTATACCTCCATGGAGTACACATATCCTCTCAAAGTCCCGGTTCTAACATTGACACTTGGAAAAAACTTTACGTGCCAAGCATGCCAAAGCTCCAACAATTTATAATAAACCTCAAAATTTTGGGTATCTGTTTTAAGGTTTTCGGATTACTTTAATCTATTGTCAAAATATATTGAAATATTTGTGCAATTCCCAATTTTTTTTAGTTTTTTTTTCTTTTTAGTTTTTTAGCTTTTTTAGTTTTATTTTCTTTTTAGTTTACCTTTTTTACTTTTTGTATTTTTTTTACGTTTTTTCTTTTTAGGTTTTTTCTTTTTTTTGTCCCTTGGAAGATCACGCGGACTTATCTAATAAGTACATAAGCCTGGTTTTATTTAGTTGATGATCTGTTTAGACAATCTTACAGGGTTATTTGCTACAGTTCATTCTATAATATTAGGTCTATGCCTTATCCTATATTCCCATACCCTTTCCCTTGCATTTATTACTGCAATTGCATATAATGTGTCATTTGGATGTATTGTATGTTATCTGATACTTTTTATGGCGCTTAGTATTTGCCAAGTGACATATAGCGAGTGCAATTTCTGTCGGTCTGTCTTTCCGTTCTGTTGGTGGGCACTTGGTTTCTGGTAATTTTAACTTTTAACCCGATAATTTATTTTTGGAGTATGCGTTCAGTCACGAAGAAAGCAATCCAAATTTTACGTCGGTATTATGTAGATAGGGTATTTTAGATGAGTATTATGGCGCGTATACGATAGAAGTGGACCAGAAATCGGTTATCTTGTCTGAAAGGGGCAATGCCTGACGAAATCGGATCTACAAGTACAGCTACGGCCTCGTTGCCGAAATCTGTTATAAATAAACCACTGGCTTTTAGTGGAGAAGGAGAGAATGGCACTATTGAAATACTCACATTTCATCGTGCACAACGCATTCTCAATATATTCAAATAGTGTCTGTATGCACAAAGGCACTATTGAAATATTCACATTCCATCGTGCACAACGCATTCTCATTATATTCAAATAGTGTATGTATGCAGAAGGGCACTAATGAAATACTCACATTCCATCGTGCACAACGCATTATCATTATATCTAAACAGCATATGTGTGCAGAATGGCACTATATAAATACTCACATTCCATCGTGCATAACGCATACTCATTATATTCCAAATTTCGCCTCCCTTTAATTTTCGCCCCCAGGGGGGCGAAAATTAAAGGGAGCCAATTGGAGAGTCAGCAGGAGGGGGGGCGAAAATTAAAGGGAGTAAAATCAATTTTTAAAATTCAGGAGGGGGCAAAATTAAAGGCAATCATGTAGGCAAAGACATAGATACACTAGCACTCTGAAGAAGGTAGTCTACTTCAATACCACAGATAATAAAATTATATTGGAGGCTGGTAGTTTTTTCAAGGGGTGCTATTGTTTACAGCGTCATATAAGTCAGAATTTTTTCCACATACTCGAGAATCACTTGGTATTGCAACATCTATAATTGTTACCATGTTCTTACATTTTTCTAACACAACTATAATAATAATAATATTAATAATATTATGATTATTATTATGACTATTTGAATGATACTATACCTATACTAAAAGATCTTCTGACAATGCGTCCTGTTTTGCATGCGTGAATAACAAAACACGTCTCTGATTGCCCGGCCCATCTAAAAAATGCAGCTGGCGAAATGATTCCGTATCACGAATAATAGCCCACCTACAATCTTGGACATAAATTATGCACGCTGGCAATGATATATGCATCACCATTTAAGAGCTGTTTTAACTATGTAAGCCTATCTGCAGTATGCGTAGACTATATATATTGTTGATGAAACATTATATGTAGCAGCAGATATTATTACTCATATGTTCTACTTCTTGATAATTGCATCATACAAATTCATACTTACGTGCTGCATCTACAAGAACAGAAAAGTGGACTGGGAAATTCAAGGATGCTGGAGACTTATCACAGACTAAAATTAGCACTTCTTTCGATGTCTAAGCTGATTGCAAGAACCTCGAGTATCCTAGGCTTTCTGAATGTGACAGGGAGGGCTTGAAGAGAGGATCAATGTATTATGTAAAACCTATTACTTCACTATATTTACACATTATTGATTTGACATTAATAAAAAACTCGCCCAGAAATTAACCACAATTTCAGTTGTTAAATGATGTTCAATAAATTTTGTATAATTAAATGCATCCGCTCTGATACGTACAGCCGTCCTGAATTTGCGCTGGGGTAATCACTCTGGTATCGAATCTGAGATATTCGGTGGTGCCAGGCCTCCTTTAATAGTTTGTAGTCTAATGGTAGCACATCACGTTGCAATGCTGAAGGACGGGGTTTGATTCCTCGTGGTCCTAAGTTTTCACCATTTTTTGCCTAGCCCCTGTACAAATTATTGTTGGTTAAGGTCTTTTATCGGTTTGTTGCTGCATTTAATCATGATATTAGAAATGAGTTACACTATGTGATAAGACGTTTGGCATCTTAGTCAATAATACTGAACTTAATTATTATTTTTAAGGTTCAAATAAAGAGAGAAAACGTTACATTTCAGTATGGAGTGGGTAGCATCGAAAGTGTGTGGCGCAAAAAGGAAGCATGTTCTTTGTGGTGAAATATGGGGGTAATGTAATATAAATCTAATGTTGTTAATTTTTAATGTTTAGATTTTGTGTTAAATGGAACAATAATTAAATAATCAGGGATTTTAAAAGTAAAGATGACTTCTGACTTAATGACATCCTTGCTTCACATTTCCCTAAATAGGGAATTTTAAGATTTTTCCTGGTTGTGGCGCAAAAAGGAAGCATGTTCTTTGTGGTGAAATATGGGGGTAATGTAATATAAATCTAATGTTGTTAATTTTTCATAGATTGATCAATCGATTGCATCTGGAATTAGGTGATTAGTTGCCTTTCTTTAATTGGTTATTGAATGATTGATCATTTGCGTTTAGTGTGCTGTAGTCATTTCAGCCAATTCGTCACCATTTGGTCGTTGGCCGGTAAAGTGATTAAGTACGCCGTACCTGATAAGAACAGTTTCAATGAAAATGAAGCTACAAGGCACCCCCCAATTATGCGACACCCCCTACAACCATACTCTCAACCCACTATAACAGCATCACACATATACATAGCACGAATATCCTCCTTGCCATGACCTAAAATTCAAAGAGTTATAAAACCCTGTAATGTTGTAATAGTGGTCGGTGCTAGCAAAAGCAATTCCGAGAGTTATTTTAGTTAGTTATTGCAGCACTTTCTAATAAAATACACTAATCAGAAAGCTCTCGATTAAAAAGTAGACCGTGCAGAGCTGAAAAGAATAATAGGAGTAGTTACAATGAGCGTGTTTGTGTTTGATTGGTAGTTATTATGAAGACGAGCGTTAGTAATAAGGGGAAGGAAAACCACATAATTAGTAGGCTGTGTTTAAGCTTTCTAAGATATTGTGTCAATGCATTCTGGCTGTTTACGTCCCATCTATGATGTTGTGTCAATACATTCTGACCGTTTACGTCCCTTCTAAGAAATTGCTTCAATGCATTCTGACCGTTTACGTCCCATCTAAGATATTGTGGCAATACATTCTGACCGTTTACTTCCCTTCTAAGATATTGTGTCAATACATTCTGACCGTTTACGTCCCTTCTAAGATATTGTGTCAATGCATTCTGGCTGTTTACGTCCCATCTATGATGTTGTGTCAATACATTCTGACCGTTTTAGTATGCAAACACTAGATGCGTTCATTCCATGATGCACAATTTGTTCAAAGAAGGCAAATAAGGCATATTTGACATCGTTTGCAGACACTACATGCGTACATTCCATGGTGCACAAAGCGTTCAAAATAAGCTAATAAGGCATATTTGACATAGTTTGCACACACTAGATGCGTACATTTCATGGTGCACAAAGCGTTCAAAATAAGCTAGTAAGGCATATTTGACAAAGTTTGCATACACTAGATGCGTACATTCCATGGTGCACAAAGCGTTCAAAATAGGCTAAATAAAATGCTAGACTCATAGTAGTAGTTCTTCTAAAATAAAATTGGTCATAAAATTGGTAAAAAGTCATATAAAATTGGTAAAAAGTCATAAAATTGGTAAAAAGTCATAAAATTGGTTCATAGTAGTAGTTCTTCTAAAATAAAATTGGTCTTCATGAAGAGAAAAATTGAAAATAATTCCTATTGTAAAAAATTTTAGTCATTGAGCTGTGAAGTGTGAATAACTACTATTTGGATCTAGCTTAGATTATCCCGCAAAATGAAATTTATTGCAAAAGACAAAATAAAACATTTAAACCTGATGGCTTGAATGAACGGGAGGCAACGACCATTTAAAATATTTGGTAGCTTCCGCAGGCTTCTGACTACTTTATCAGGGGAGTGGATTCTCAAGGCGGCTGTTTAAAAGGGGTTTTCAGGTGCCCGACCTCCTTAGTCATGTGGGGTGACCCTTGCGGTGTCGGTTCCCCCTTTTCTGGGGTTGAACCTTGATGGTGCTATCACCCTCCCCACTCTGGCGGGGTCTCTCAAGACGGCACTCGGGTCCTCTTTTTAATTTGGCCTGACACAACTTCATTTTCCCCAATAATTCAGTTTAAACAGCATCACTGATGCTGAGAACATTTCTTTAATTAAGTGCATTCTACAGGACTGACCTAAAAGGGCAAACACATCAGAAGCAGACGAACATACATTGTTGTATAATCCTGGTGGAAACTAAATCGCTATTGACGAGAGCATTCCTTTACCTCACAGTGTTCCTAAGGACAGACCGACAAAATTAAATACATCAGAAGCAGAGGAAAACACGTCTTCCCAGAAAACTGGTCAAAAAACCATCGTTGCTGATGAGAGCATTGTATCCAAACTATGTCAAATATGCGTCATTAGCCTATTTTGAACGCTTTGTGCACCATGGAATGTACGCATCTAGTGCAGCCAAACTATGTTAAATATGCGTCATCAGCCTATTTTGAACGCTTTGTGCACCAAGGAATGCACACATTTAATGTATCCAAACTATGTTAAATATGCGTCATTAGCCTATTTTGAACGCTTTGTGCACCAAGGAATGTACGCATCTAGTGTATCCAAAATATGTCAAAGATGTGTCATGAGCCTATTTTGAAGGCTTTGTGCAACATGGTTACAGCCCTAGAATTAAGAGGACCTCTTAGTTCTACGGTTGCAGCAGACACTTATCCATTGCTGTTTACGGACTCCGGAGATGCGCAGGTGGTCCGTTACCGAAGAGGAATACCAAGCTACTGTCTATCTAGTACGGAGATTGGAACACAATAGATTCGTCTGGGAAAATCCTCTTTCCTCTTCAGAAGAGCTAATTGGGATTACACTTTTTTTAAAAGAAACTACCCCAACGTCCAGCCCTCGAATTTTCATAGAATATTAACCTTTTGAGCCCTCAAAGTTTCAAGGAGTGAGAAATGTCTTACGTTATTTTAAAACACTTTCTATCATCTACCCGTGATACACAAACAGATGGAACCATAATAGAGTTTATGTAGTTTCCTTTATTTCTCATATGACACTGGAATAAATTGACATAAGCTTAGACTAGAAATGTCATCTTGTCATGCAGGAGTTGCTAAAGTTATGAAATTGTGTATTTAGCTTGATCTGTGCGTGTATAATGAAGAAGTCAAGGATGTTATTACCTGTAAATTACAAATGCATCGTGTGGTAAGGACGGGGGTGGGGTCTGTCTTTTCTGTGCGATATTGTCAATTTCTCGCGCAATAAACGACTACATGAGATTTCAAAAGATGACAGTCAGTTCATGATCTATTTTATTGCATTTTGATATTTGCACGTGAATAAACAAATTCCAGCTAAAAAAAGGAACAAATTAATAACAATTCACGAGATAAATATAATTTAATATAAAAGCAGTGCAAAGTAGTTCTACATCACAAATAACAAGAAAATCACCATGAGAAAATGTCAATGCTAATGCTAAAACTACCACTGTTATTCCTCTGCAAGGTGATCCCATGCTGGTAGTCCCTATTTGTTGTATAATTTATAATACTATTTCATCATTTGAAAATTCTATGTCATCGTACTAACACCATCCCATGCTAGTAGTCCCTATTTGTTGTATAATTTATAATACCATTGCATCATTTGAAAATTCTATGTCATCGTACTAACACCATCCCATGCTAGTAGTCCCTATTTGTTGCATAATTTATAATGCTATTGCATCATTTGAAAATTCTATGTCATCGTAACAACACCATGATTGACAACAGAAACAGTTACCAGAACACCTAATGTCAAATATTCCTTATAAGCCTATTTTGAACGCTTTGTGCACCATGGAATGTACGCATCTAGTGTATGCAAACTAACTCAAATATTTCTTATTAACATATTTTGAACGCTTTGTGCACCATGGAATGTACGCATCTAGTGTATGCAAACTTGGTCAAATATGCCTACTTAGCCTATTTAGAACGCTTTCTGCACCAAGGAATGTACTTATCTAGTGTATGCTAAGTATGTCAAATATGCCTTATAAGCCTATTTTAAGCGCTTTGTGCACCATGGAATGTACGCACTGTGCCTATCGAGGGAGGGAGTGGATGTGATGAATTAGTTGATAAAAATGTAAACAAATTAATTAACTAGTAATTAACAACTATTCATAAATAGTAATTATTGTTATTGTGGGTTGCATACATAGAGGAGGATGACTGGGCCCAGTCTTTCTTCTCCATGGTTGCATATGATGATGTAAGAGAGTATTGATACTGAAAGATTCATTTACGGTAACCGAAGTCGTTAAGCAATTGAGTGTCAATAAACATTAAGTTAAGGAAGTAGTTTGGCAATATTTAAGCAGGGTGGGCTTTGGATTGATGACGGCCGGGCGGCAGTTCTTCCTTGGTCAAGTCACACGCTGCAGAAAGGCTGAATTCCAAATCCGTAGAGCTGGATGTCGATGTCCCCCGGTCGATGATTGGGAGCTAATGTGGCGAGCAGAGAAATGAAAGTATGTTAACATCGGAGGTCACCTAGCTCAGTTGGTGGAGCGCACCCCTCGAAAGCGTGGGTCACAGGTTCGATCCTTGGTGGTGACATGCCTTTCTATTTCTCTAGTGTTCTTTTGTAACTAACATTTCAAAACCTCTAAAGTCGAGCTGAGCAGGCTTACAAAGGATCGGGATGCATGGAAAAAGGCTGTCAACGAATGGGTGCACCCACGGCCGCTTCGGCTAAGGAAAAGATGATGATGACATCATTATTTACACACATAGTGTTGGTTGGCCATGTGAGCATTTATATAGATAGGTACATTAACCGCAAAGAAGGTAGTGAAAAAGTTCTCTCCCTTATAAAAGTGAATCGTTGTTCTCAATCAATAACGGCATAGGTCCTTGTATCAAAACTGATCTAATATAATCACTTAATTGGTCCATCACACTGGCACGAAAATTGGTAAACTACAGAGCTTGAATTTGTGGAAGGCACACGATCTTTGTGGTTGGTTGATATCTGAGGAGTGTCAGACGAAAAAAGCTTTTAAGTACACAATGTTTTCGCTATTTCGTGCAACATTTTTTATATATATTCTGAAACTACCATAGGAAACATAGAGACGTTCATTTTTTTCTGCAAAATTAAAAAACCCCTAGAGATGATCATAGAACCAAATTTGACAGTAGTAAGTGTACTGGCTTCGATTGGACAATAAGCTATAGTTAAACATAAATTTAGTGCTGGGAAGAGGGGAATATCTTTATTACTGTGGTGTCTTGTCGTCAAGAGAGGGTGAACAAAGAGAAAAGATGACCCTTAACAAAGGATTTAGCTTTTGCCCTTCTACACTAGCCATGATGCCTTTGGTGAACTCGTTTTACCATTTTCTAAACGGCAGTGAGTTTTATCGTGGTATTTTACTGGGTAAAATTGCCGTCACCAAACATTTGATTGTGGTCATCACAACCAGGGTAAACAGAAAATCCTGATTATATTGACTCATATTTTACTATCATGAATTAAAACCTGTAAGCAAGAGACGTCGCTATGTAAATTTTACTCGCATGTCTAATTAGCTGTAAAGTTTTGAAGTTGTTTTTTTTAGAACACTTCTAAATAATGAACCAATTGCATAATTGACTGGTAAATGCTTCAATGATACATTTCTTACTGGTATATAAGCTATTGGCTATTATTTATTTTTAAGAAACTTATTAGCTAGACAAGCTAATTTTTCATTTGTCCGATTGGAAAATGGGGTTCAATTATAATTACAACATAATCATGTTTTCTTTAGATAATGGAATGTACGCACTCCAAGTATGCAAGTGTCACTAAAAACAGCTTTTGGTGCTATTCTAAACGCATTGTGCACCACGGAATATACGCATTCCAAGTATGCAAGCGTTGCTAAAAAAAGCTGTTGCTGCTATTTTAAACGCATTGCCCACCATGGAATGTACGCATTGTAAGTATGCAAGTGTCACTAAAAACCGCTTTTCGTCCTATTTTAAAAGCATTGGGCACCAGAGAATGTACGCATTCCAAGTATGCAAGTGTCACTAAAAACAGCTTTTGATGCTATTGAATGTTATGCCTGAAGAAAATAAAAAACATCCGATGTAAAACGGTCCTTAATCATCAGAGTTTTGTGGGTTCGAATGCCATTTCTTAAATCGAATGTTTTTAATTCACAGAGTTGTCAAACCCCATGAAAATGGGAAATGAAGACGTTAAACGGAGTAAGTAAGTAAGTAAGTAAGTAGAGTTGTCAAAAGACAAAATGTCCTTAAAGGTGATGGAAAAAGATATTAAAGATACTGAAGATATCCCAATAGTCGTCGTGACTTCCGCTGATATTGCTTCCTATATTACCCAACTAAAACGTATTTGATGGTTCAGTTAAGTTCCAAAATGAAGTTGACATTTTCGAGAATTTTGGTCTTTTGAGATTTTCAGAAGGAACATGAATGGAAAAGAAAGGACAAATAGATGATTGGAAAGAATGTCATAAAAAAGAATAAAATAAAACTACCATTTCTTTAATATTCAGCGTTAAGGAAGCTGCTCATTCTTAGACATCACGTTTTAATACATCCTTATGTTTGTCCCCTAGTATGACCATATTTTAATAAATACAGACGTACATTCTGCTATATTTATGGAATGTGTGAAAGAGTATACCCAACTGTATTTTGAAGGAGCCAATCAGAAATTGGACTGTCTGAATGGCTTGTGGGTTTTTTTTACCAATCAGCATCCATTACAACAAGATTAATTGAACAGGCCTAGCGAGAAAACGAATTCTTTTTGTCTGAATAGCAAAGGTTTTCTTGCTTTTTATGTGGACTGACTCCAGAACAGCCAAATGAAATGCAGACCTGGCCTTTCCTGTAATACGGAAGCAATCGTCCGTGTACACTTTGGTACAGTCTGGGTTATCAAGCAAAAAACGCCTTGTTAGGTTATTTTGAACACATTGTGCACCATGGAATGTACGCATTCCAAGCATGCATTTGTCACTATAAATGCCTTGTTAGGTTATTTGAACACATTGTGCACCATGGAATGTACGCATTCCAAGCATGAAATTGTCACTAAAAACGCCTTAACCTTATTTTGAACACATTGTGCACCATGGAATGTACGCATTCCAAACATTCAATTGTCACTAAAAACGCCTTGTTAGGTTATTTTGAACAAATTGTGCACCATGGAATGTACGCATTCCAAGCTCCAAGTATGCAATTGTCACTAAAAACAGCTTTCGGTGCTATTCTAAATGCATTGTGCACCATGGAATGTACGCATTTCAAGTATGCAAGTGTCACTTAAAACAGCTTTTGGTGCTATTCGAAGCGCATTGTGCGCCATGGAATGTACGCATTGCAAGTATGCAGGTGTGACTAAAAACAGCTTTTGGTGCTAGACTAAACGCATTGTGGACCATGGAATGTACGCATTCTAAGTATGCAAGTGTCACTAAAAACAGCTTTTGGTGCTATTCTTAACGCATTGTGCAATCCATCAACTCAATTTATGGAAACCCCTCTGCAGTACGCTAATACGCAGTTAACTGATCATAAACAAAATAAAATCGGCTTACAGCAAAAAGAGAATTTACCAAGGAAATGGCTGAAGCTGACAATGCAGGTTTTTAACATCTTCCAACTTTATCTTCGAATTCCAGTGCCGCAGCTAGACTATTTTTGTAGGGCATGCTTATTACCTGTGAGCATATTTTAGGGCATGCTTCATCAATAAACGTAATTTTTGTGTAAGCCCTTCTGGAAAATCGGTGAACCCTTTGTTTCATATTTGTTTTATATGCGTTACAATGAGATTTTGTCTAAGGCCGATCCTTTGTTGACAAATTCGGTAGTTTTACTGCATCTTGTGTACTTCGCTTGCGTCGCGCTTTTTGTCGTAGCATTCTTCTGTCGCGGTTTTTGTCGTAGCATTCTTCTGTTGCGCTTTTTGTCGTAGCATTATTCTTGTCGTAGCATTCTTCTGTCGCGTTTTTTGTCGTAGCATTCTTCTGTGGCGCTTTTTTTCGTAGCATTCTTCTGTCACGCTTTTTGTCGTAGTAGTCTTTCACTGCCGCATGTATATTCCACTTACAGAGATGTCTTACTTTTATATGTTCATGGCGTATGTATATTATATTTACCAAGATGCCCTACTTTTACAGCGTCCTCCTGTAGAGTAGTAACCCTTCAAAGATTGTACAATTCTATAGTGCTTAAAATTCATATTGTTACATCGACAATTCTATTAATTAACTCTTGTTCCTAAAGGTGATTTTAACCCCAGTGACGCACCTTTATCCCAACAGTGAACCTGGCAGTAATCCAGCGGACTCGTATTTAGAACAATTGACCTTCAAGCAAGGAGATCGTTTTACTTTACTTTTGCTGATTCACATGCCCGATCCATTCTTTGCAAGCGCAAATAACTAAAATGGAGCATTTCACGTCAGGAATTTGGGGATGGGAGTTCACATCCGTCTTGCCGATTGTGACACTTCAGTCTACAGACTCCATAAAATAATTATCACGCCCAGGATACACCCCCCCCCTGCTTGCTAAGGAACCTGATCTCCCCTTGGTTTCAAATAGCTGTCAAAATTTGCACCTGTCATCGTCATCATAGAATTTCCGCGTCAGAACAATTTCGTAGTATCAAAATTTGAAGTAAAAAATGCAAAATTCTTTGAAATTCCGCAAAAAATGAAAAAATATGTTGTGTAATAAGGTGAAGTTTGCTAGAGAATCTTATATAACAATATATGCAAAATGAATATAAGAAAATCACATCTTTAGATGAATATTGTACCAACAGTGAATTTAGAGTTATATTTTTGATGTTTGGAGGATACTTTATAGTCATAATGCTCAAAATAATTAAAAACCGGTTGATTATAAGTGAGCAACCATTTCGGTTGTTTCAAATCTCATTCTCATAACTAGCGGTAATTGGGAATTCGATAGATGCAGACTTACCTCCGCTTGGGCCTTCTGATCTCTTTTTCTCCTCGTCCGGCATCGGATCATCTCCGTTCACGATCTCCCATAAGTCGCTGCTGATCAGCACCATCTGTATTTTGTGCTTCCACGTGAACCAACCACTTCCATCAAACTTTTCGGTTTTTAATCCGACTTTATATTGGCTCCAATCGATGATGCCATTTTTAAAATTTCGACCTAATCTCTCCTATTTTATATATGGCTAAGCCCTGGGCCCAGAGCGATTGATCAATGGAATCACAGGTGTGTGGTACTTTGGAATGCAACTTGTGCAATTGCCATGTCTGCAATCCTTGTAGATTCTTTGATGGGTTATCGTACCTAGATCGGTGTTCCATGTCAAATTGTATTATCTACTGGGCGTATGTAGACAATAAGAACGCTTGCATACACCATTAAGCTTATGGCATGTAAATTGTTTCAATAGTTTAATTCAGTTGCTGCTTTTAAGAAAACGAACATAACGGACTTGTTCCTCGACTTCATCTTCGTCAGCGCCACTGGTATTACCCGACAGGAACAGTAAGTTTGACTTTCGTTCGACTTTTCGGCTTGCTGAGAAAGGGATTTCTCTGACAGTCATTCTTGATGAACAGCGACGGGGGTCGCATTGACAACCAAAGGTCGTCCTCCCCGCTCTGTCTTCTTCTGGCGCAATTTAGCAAAGTGGTAGTTGCGATCGATGATTCGGTTGGAGGTGCGGGTGTAGTGCAAATTATCTTGAATTTCTGAACAATAATGCTGGATTAACTCATTCTTCACTGTCAGCAGGCTCACATACATTTCAGAGCAAACAATATACACACTGGCACTCGTTTTGTCTTAAGACTCACAAAACCAATCTCGTCGCTGCTTTAGTTTACCACG
This sequence comes from Alatinidae sp. Z8VKAUB7J3, assembly GCA_010016025.2. Lineage (NCBI taxonomy): Eukaryota > Metazoa > Cnidaria > Cubozoa > Carybdeida > Alatinidae > Alatinidae sp. Z8VKAUB7J3. The sequence continues at coordinate 105,363,925 of JAAAKM020721499.1, forward strand.
CTCTTATCATTTGCGCGAAAAGTAAACTCAATGAGGTCAGAAATTAGCCAATATTAAAACCATTTCTTGTTTTATCCATCTGGTGAAAAGCTCACTTCAGAAATTGATGGAGCCATGTACCTTTCCGGTTTAAGAGAAATTCAGAAGGGTAAAACTTTACCACAGTTTACTGCTAATGTAGGAGATATTGTTCTTGTAGAAGCAAATTATGTCATCTAGCGTATGCAAACTATGTCAAATATACCTTATTAGGTTAATTTGAACGCTTTGTGCACCATGGAATGTACATGTCTAGTGTATGCAAACTATGTCAAATATGACTTATTAGCCTATTTTGAACGCTTTGTGCACTATAGAATGTACGCATCTACCGTATGCAAACTATGTCAAATATACCATATTAGCTTAATTTGAACGCTTCGTGCACCATGGAATGTACACATCTAGTGTATGCAAACTATGTCAATTATGCGTTATAAGCCTATTTTGAACGCTTTGTATGTCTATGCCCACTGTTGGAGTATTTGGAGCCAAGTTTAGAGTCTCCAAGCCTAGAGTAAAAGTGTTATCATCGGGCTTCGCGGTAGCGCAAACGCGGTGAAGGCGCGGGGCCTGGGTTCGAATCCCGTGGGCCCTGGGTTCGAATCCCGTGGGCCCTGGGTTCGAATCCGCTGGCTGACAAATTTATATGTCTTTTGGCATATTTATTTAGATTTCTTTCGTAAGAAACCCCCTGAAGAAAACCCCACCAAACCACAATTAATAATGACAGACAAACTGATCAAGTATTCTGCTTTTCCACTTTCACATCCTTCTGAGTATGGTGGAGGAATTTGAAATTTAAGCAACCAATCAAGCAACTTTAGTACTATCTTTACCCTGATGTTAAGCAACCTGACTTCCTTCCAAATCCTAAGTTGCTTATTAAAAAAGGTTCGTGTAATTGCCTTCTTGGGAGCAAGGTTTAGTTCATTTTCAGAGTTTCTTTGGAGCGCTGTCAAGACCATTGCAATAGGCTTTGGGAACTTGTTAAATTTTTATTTATCTCTCGTTACGCCAGTCGATTTACCAGCTTAAAGGAAAGCCATTGACACTGAGATTTTGATTTCGAGGAATCTTTTATTTACCCAGCCTTCTTCAGACTAAGGATCAGGTGATACATGTTCTTCAACCCCTCTCACAGAGAAAGTGCAGTATACACAAGTAGGTTTTTTCCCATTAATTTTATAACTTCACCCAAGTAATACCAACAAGGGCTGTAACTCGTTAATGTTGATCAGCTGTACTCTTGTGTGCTTAGTTCTTTCCAAATATCGGTACTAAAAAGCATCCCGTTTATTTCATCCCCGTTTAGTAATTTATCGGAACTCAATTTTCTAAAGGAAACTTTTCTTTCTAATGGCTATCCCGAAGACATCGTTGACAGCACTATTAGATATAAACTTTAACAGTTATTCAAAGAAAACCGCTTCGGACCTAAAAATGTCCTGTATACTTAAAGCTACCGTGGCATGGAAAATTTTCAATTCGTTTTGAAACCCAGATCAAAAGGGCCATAGCGAAGTGTTTTGGCACTGTCGCTCCACGCGTAGTTTATACAACCATAAAGGCATTATCAACCAATCATAAGGATCGTATGCCTTCCGCATCACTCTACATTTACTGACTGGGTTTTGGCTTTCCATCCTTTCCAAATGTCCAAACCACCTTAATCTAGACTGACGTATGATATCACGTATATCAGAGATCCCTAATCTATTTCATAATTCTTCGGACAATTTTCTGTTTTGAACACTGCACAGCCATCTGATCATCTGCACATCTATTTTGTAAATCCTGGCAATATCCTCCTCCTTTAGTGGCCAAGTCTCACTACCATATAAACATAACACTTCTAACACAGGCTTGATACAATTTTCCTTTCATCCTGTGTGATCGACAAATTATAGGTACTACTATAGGGAGAAAATTTGCACCGTCTTATGCCATTATATTCTTGGAGGATCTAGAAAAACGAGCAATAGAGGGCTTTGCAGGAAAACCAAGTACATGGCTTCTGTATTTTGACGACATTTTTATGATTTGGAATCATGGGGAAGCAAAGCTCGCTCAATTTATGTCATTCTGTAATGATCTTCATCCAACCATTAAATTTACGTATAGCTATTCTACAACAAGTATAGAATTTCTCGATGTCAAATTAACTCGTGAAAATGATAGACATTTTCGTATTTATAATAAAACGAAAACCACTATGGCTGAACGCTACGTCACCTGATATTTTGATTGACAAACCCGGGACCGAGTATCCTGAGTATCAAACATACGAGTGTCTGGGCAGTGAGTGTCTGGGCAGTGAGTGTCTGGGCAATGAATATCTGGACAGTGAGTGTCTATCCAGTGAATATCTGGGCAGTGAGGGTCTGGGCAGTGAATATCTGGACAGTGAGTGTCTGAACAGTGTTTTTCGGGATAGCGAATGTCCGAATGTCGAGTATACAAATGGTGTTTCGTAAGAAACTCCATTTTCGGGGTCAGGCCTCGAGTTGCTTAGCAATTTCCAAAATCAGGCCTCGAGTTGCTTAAGTAGTTGCTTAGGTATCACTACAGCTTATCGTCGAATTTCTTTGTGCAGTCGGTTGACAAAATGCAGTCCCTGCCAGTTGAAAATGATGAAATACCAAATGATAGTTGGATCTTGATCTCTTTGCTCGACACATCAACAGTGTGATATTTGTTATATATCAACAGTTTGCAATCAATTCTTAATGAAAAACGTTTCTTGATTTGTTTTTTCTATTGAATATTGCTGATGCAAAGTAATGACATTGATAAGATGGAGCATTCAACCACACTTGAATGTAATGTCAAGGAAGAGGATTTGTGCGGGCAATATTGATAGTACGGTTTGCTTCTTGGGATCGGACTCTTTCTTTCGTCTTGCTTCTATTGAATATCGCTGATACAAAGTAATGACATTGATAAGATGGAGCATTCAACCACACATATCTAAATTTTACACGCTCTTTTATTGCAAGAAAGTAGAATCATCTTCTTGTAGGATTTAAGGAAGAGAGTCTTCGTTAACACACTTTTATTTCTCTAGTCGCCACATTAGCTCCCAATCATCCACCGGTGGACATCGACATCCAGCTCTACTCAATTGGAGACCAGCCTCTCTGCGCAGGTCACGGGTTCGATCCCTGGTGGTGGCATACTTTTCTATTTTCTATTCTATTTCTCTAGTGTTCTATTTAAAACGAATATAAAATTATAAATAAATTTGCTTTGTTGTACTTTGGTACCCATAGAAACTTTAGAGTGGGCTGTTCCTCATCCACATTTGTGTTACCGACAAAGATGCCCTTTTTCTTGATTGCAAGGTTTGAAGTACTATAATCTTCCACTCTTTCGCCTAAAGCCAGCCTCACACTATATCTGTCTCGCAGCTAGCTTTCTACGATAGCCTACGATTCGCTGAAAAATTTGAATATGTTCAAAACCCTACGATACCCTGTGATAGTCTACGATAGCTGTAACGGCACGACCCGTTGGCGCACGTCGCAATCTCTTAACTTCGTTGACAAGTCGCATGTGGATTTTCTCATATATCTTGAGTCGACGTAAATCACAATCTTCGCACAATCAACTCACGTGCTACCACAGCTGAGCGGATTTGACACTCTCTTTAGAATCTCGAGGATCGAGTTCAAATCTCCCTGTGGTAGATTGTTCAACTGAATTAAATTCTTGTTTTTAGAGTTTCGGTTACCGTTGAGCCGTATCGCTCCTTACTTACAGTTTGTTACCAAAAACTGTTTGATTGTAGCCTACGTTTTTGACGTTATTTATCAGCTTGTAAGAAAAGTTTCTAAGAAAAATTATATTTAAGAAGCTTGAAAAAATTCAAAAAAATGCCAAACGGTAAATGGGGCTGGTTTTTGATAAGATATGCTTGTTATGACGATGAAAGTGTTAATGATGACGATAATGCTATTTCTAGCTTCTTGTTTTCTTTGTCTTTTTTGTTTTCTTTGATTTCTTTGTTTTCTTTGTTTTCTTAATTTTCTTTGTTTTATTTGTTTTCTGTGTTTCCTTAAGTTTCTTTGTTTTCTGTGTTTCCTTTAGTTTCTTTGTTTTCTTTGTTTCTTTGTTTCTTTGTTTTCTTTGTTTTCTTTGTTTTCTTTGTTTTCTTTGTTTTCTTTGTTTTCTTTGTTTTCTTTGTTTTCTAGTCCTTGTCTTTAGTGGGATCTTGAATTGCTGGGGCGGTTTCTTACTAGCAAACCATGTTATAATATTGTCATAAATAGATGGATACTTTCTGTTGTGCTTTGAATAGGTACCAATTCGTGCAAAGCTTTCGATATACTTTTAGGCTACACCGTCAACATGTCAATGCCGATTACCTTCTTAGAAACTTGTTATTGTACCAAGGTTGCAAGTTATACTGCCGACTTTCTTCCTGAAATTTCAAGTCGAAATTCTGTACCGTAATATGAAATGGCATGTCCGATTTTCGATTTGACGAAAATATGTCAAAGAAGCTAAAAAGGACACAATTTATTAATATATAATGGTTTATCAAGTTAATTAATTTGTTTAGTCAAAGGAACAATAAAATAGCCGAATATTTTGATTTTTTTTTAATAAGGTTAATATCTAAATTTGTGATATTGTAAAGAATCTTATTCAGGGGTATTCTTTGAAGGTTTTGGATTCCCAGTTTATCTTTTTTTTTTGTAGGCATATTATATGGCTAGTGTCTAAGAACTTGTATCCAGAAAAAAAGAAAATTCAAGTGAACCGCACAGGATGCAGAAGCAAAACCTGTTGTGTGTCTCAATATGCATATCTTACTGTAAATGTGACACAATGCCGGTCGCAATCAATTTAAATTTTAATAAAAATGAAGAGTGGTCACGTAAAAAAATGAGATCTGGCAAATCTTTGAGGGCCGTAACCCCCTGCTCTCTGTTTCCCCGTTCCTGTTAAGTAAAGCCTACATGTGTTTAAATCGTGACATATTAATTCGGTTCTGATCTCAAATTTGGGGGGACGTGGCCCTCAGTAGTCCCCCATGCATACAGGCCTAGAGAGAGAGAGAGAGAGAGAGAGAGAAAAACACCCACAAAAATACACAGAGTCAGACACACAAACAGACAATAAAAACACAGAGAGAAAACATACAGAAACAGACACATGAACACAAACAAGATAAACAGAGAGCCAGGGAAAACAGACCACAGAAGCACACAGATAGAGAGAGGCAAAATCATACAAAAACACACAATGTAAGACAAAGAAACAGACAAAGACAGACACAGAGACATACAAATAGAGACTCGGACACACAGTCACGGCGAAATCCAGAAAGACATTATTTTGAACGCTTTGTGCACCATGGAATGTACGCATTTAGTGTATGCAAAGTATGTCAAATATGCCTTATTAGCCTATTTTAAACGCTTTTTGCACCATAGAATGTACGCATTTAGTGTATGCAAACTATGTCAAATATGCCTAACTAGCCTATTTTAAACGCTTTGTGCACCATGGAATGTTCGCATCTAGTGTACGCAAACTTTGTTAAATAGGCGTTATAAGCCTATTTTGAACGCTTTGTGCACCATGGAATGTACGCATCTAGTGTATGCAAACTATGTAATAACAGATGAAAATCTAGTTAACACATGGCTAACAGATAACGATCTAGCTAACACATTGCTAACATGTAATGATCTAGTTAACACATTTCTAACAGATAACGATCTAATCAACACATTACTAACAGATTATGATCTAGTTAACACATTGCTAACATGTAACGATCTAGTAAACACATTCCTAACATATAACGAACTGGTTAACACCTTGCTAACAGATGAAAATCTAGTTAACACATGGCTAACAGATAACGATCTAGCTAACACATTGCTAACATGTAATGATCTATGATACGTTTTAAATATTTTTATTTTCCAAAATAAGGCAAATTTTTGAAACTTTTGATGGGTAAGACTAAACTTGATGAAACTTCTATATTCAAAATCAGCATAAAAATGCGATCATTTTGATGAAACTATTGGTACGCCCCGCTCTTTATGCTGAAGTTTTTAATGTTTTAAAAAGTAGAGTTGAGAGAAAGAGTCGAACTTTAGCGTAAAGAGCAGGGCGTTGAGGAGGGGATAGCCCATTTCATATATGGAGTAATTTCTGTTCGTTTTAAGTTTTAGGGTCGTTTATATTTGGAGCTAAATCTGATCACACAGATGGATGATGGGTATGTGCAAGTTTGAAGATGAAGGGGTATTCTGATTATGCTGGTCAGAAATAGGTTGAAATATTGTCTTAAATGAAGATGGCAGTTCACCAGACAGAAACTTATAAACAGAAGTCAAACAGGATAGTTGATGTAGTGATTCCACTAATTAGTACTCCTTATTTTCTTCAAATTAATATCAGACTATGTTGTGGATCAAATTCAGGTTCCACAAGTGAGATTTAAAAGTCAATTGAAAAATCATAGTTTAAGTTTACTCTTAAAAGTTTCTATTGATCTACAAGAACGCAGTTCTAACGGAAGGCTATTCCACAGTAATGGAGAAGCTACTGAAAAGGCTCTTGATCATTAAGTCTTAAATTTTCCTTCGGGAACATTGAAGAGGTGCTGTGACGATGACCTAAGCCGTCGTGATGGTGCATAGTATTCTAAAATACTTCCTAAATACGAAGGAGACAAACGATTAAGACTTTTAAAAGCAAGTAAAATAATTTTAAAAGTTACTCGATACCTAATGGGTAACCAGTGTAAATTGTCAGCGGTATTTGACCATTACTAGACCGAGATCCTTTAGCAGCATTTAGGTATCAACCGATCTCCTATCAAAATTATACCACAGAACGAAATTTTATCTTTCTGTATGTATTTCTGCTTACCTTACGCTACGTGGTTCATTCAATAAGTACGTAAAGGTAAGGGCTGAAAAGGACAAGGCTATTTGGATCAATTGAACCTCGATCTGATTTTGCAAATGCAGAATAGAGTCGCTAACCAAATCATTACGTGTCATTTGGGGTTTACGTTTTCTCAGTCGGGAATCCATACTTTTCTATTTCTCTAGTGTTCTATTCAAAACTAACATTTCAAATCCTCTCTTCTCGATGATACTTTCTAACTCAATGGGCCTTGGATTGATGACGGGCCGGATGGCATTTCTTCCTTCGTCAAATCACATGGCGCAGAGAGGCTGGTCTCCAATTGCGTAGAGCTGGATGTCGATGTCTACCGGTGGATGATTGGGAGCTAATGAGGCGACTAGAGAAATAAAAGTATGTTAACATCGGAGGTCACCTAGCTCAGTTGGTAGAGCGCACGCCGCGAAAGCGTATACCCCCTAAAAAAGAAGAGTTAAGAGTAAAGGTATAACAGTCATAGCAGCTTCAGAGTGGCCAAGCTCATTGAAGAATTACTGAATTTTCAAAAAATTGGTCAAATTTGGACAATCGCCAAAATCACCTCAAACATCCTTACCAATTCCTGTTAAAATGTTTCCAGCTTACTGCCAGTGATTTTAGAGCATTTTAAGCAAATTATAGGTCCTTGAAGATAGTGACCCTGAAATGAGATTTTGTCCAAGGCGCGTGCCTTGGCTAATTTTGCAAAAATTGGTCAAAGCACAAAAAAATTTAGCAACTTACTCTTAATTATTGGAATGATTGGAGTCAGTGTTGTTGTCTTAAGGAGTTCTTTATTTGAAACATGATCTGTAAGTCTCTTACCAGTCATAAATCTCATCACATGATTTTCAAATGTTTCCATCCTAAGCAGCAAGGAAGACGTCTAATTCCAGACCACAGAGTACAACTGGAAGAATGTAGATTTTCTAAAGGCGGGCTTTGAGGTGATGTGGTGGTCAATGACTTTGTATCAGATCGTTGATTGTAATCTATTTGTGTGCTATGTACAAATTCAGAAAAGAAAAACTACGTTTAAAGATATAATAATCATGTTTTTCAAAGAAAAGTAACAAAACAGAAAGGCCAAAAACTCCACTATAGGTCAATAAAACGCCAATATCGCAAAAGTTCAAAAACATTTCAAAAAAAATTATTAATCATAACACTCCCCGGAAAATTTTATGAAAAGTCACCAAGTTTCGTGTCAATCGTGACAGCCCTTTAAAAGTTATGAGCTGAAATGTGTAGCCGCGGGCCTACTAGGCCCCCCCCCATGTAAGATAGGGTTAAGGGATAAAAACCCACGTAGGTAGCCTCTTAGTATTGTATTGTAAGTTTCTGCCTGAAAAGTAGCTTCTCTTGAAATATTGACTTTCATCAATATTTGGCAAATATGCGGAGGCTCTTATCCAGGGTTGTGAACATAATTAGATGTATGGCATCAAAGTATGATACGTTGTATCACCGAGCTATTCGAGCATTGAGTAAACAGAGGTTACTACTTATTATGAAGATAAGTGCCCAGCACAAGGCGCGTAGGTGAAACATAATGACAAAACGTAATCTGATGAGCTTTCGGAAAAGAAATACCATGATGCGATAGGGGAATAATACAAAGAAAGTGAAATAATAAGAGTAGTGCCTAAAATTACAATGGCCATAAGGTATATGGAAGACTGCTTACGTTGTAAGATATGCCCTAAAAGAATATTTATTCAGTTGAAGGAATTGAGGTTAACAGCCAGCTTAAACATCGAGAGGATTTTCATCAACAATGACATTGAAAAAGAGCTCAAACGTTTTCGCGATCTTAAGCTAACGTACCAAAGCGTGTGGAAATCGTGCCGGCGATTCCTGACTTTCTTCAGACGAAAAAAGCTTTTAAGTACACAATGTTTTTGCTATTTCGTGCAATATTCTTGTTTTGTACCACTAACAAACTTTTTGTTTATATGCTATACTTAATACTTGTAAGTAAATACTCATCTGCCATCAATAATGTACGTCATGAACGGATTGCTTTGCGATGTATGTTTTGTTACTTGAGCAAGCTAAATTCTTTTGTTTTAGAACTGCGTAAAAGAATTTCCGCCTGATGTAAAGAGGAACTACCATTTATCTGGTTTAACCGTTTTTTCACTTTTTCAACCATTGGATCGAAAGGAGTTGAGAATGGTGGTAGAAGAACTAAAGCAAAGATTAGTGACAAAAAGTGCAAAATTCAAACGATACACTGAAAGAATTGAGCAGTTTCGACAGAATAGAATGTTTGGCTTGGAGTAAAAATAAAGTTACGAGAAATTGAATGGAGAAAGGTCATCAGCAAATGATGCTCCAAATGCCGAAGAGTGCACAAAATATGGGGGAGAAATATGGAGTGTTGAGAAAGAACATAATAAAAACCAAGGAAGAACTGCCATCCGGCCCGTCATCAATCCAGTGAAACCGTTCAAGTGATAAAATAAAGTAGCATTGTCTACCCTTTCAAGTGATAAAATGTTTCAATTAGAGAAGTCACGATTAGTGTTCCGTTTCTATCTACATCATTGGTGGGAAGCGGCGATTTGAACTTTTGGAAATTTATGCCAAAAAACTTCTACCAGGTGGGGACTGGCATTTAGAGATCTAGGTGGGGGTTGTCTTTGTAGAAGGGGGTTGTCTTTGTAGGTAAGGGTTAATATTTCTAGATGGGGGTCCAGACCGTTTGCAAACTATATGTACCTCATTTGATCGCTTCGATAATACAGTTAACACAATCATCTTTTGTCTCTGAGACATTGTCACGTGGCTACTGACATAAAATGGCTGACGTCAGCATTCGTATAAAAAGTTTAGCTTTCAAAAACTGCACTTATGCAGAACATAGTATTTGCTACTTCTAATTTATGTTATTTTAAGGCTCTCTCTTTTCTTCTTCTCTCAAAGTTCAAAAGTACTGATTTTGCTTAGATTGCTGAAAGTGTCTTAAGGATTAAATCTTGATACAAGATAAATTGTGAAACTTAATATTTGAAAGGCAAGCTATCTTATTTCTAAGCTCCATAGTGAGTTTGTTACGTGATCCCTAAGGGCATTTCAGTTATATCTATTGATGGGGTGAGGGATTGTGACCCTTCAAGAAAACTAATTTTAAAGAAATGATATAGAGCGTCTGTATCCATTTGGCTGAGTCTCTAGCCAGTACCGCTTTTCTTTTTCTTTTCTCTTTCTTTTTCTTTTTCTTTTTCTCTTTCTTTTTCTCTTTCTCTTTCTCTTTCTCTTTCTCTTTCTCTTTCTCTTTCTCTTTCTCTTTCTCTTTCTCTACTACTACTACTACTACTACTCCTCTTACTACTACTACTACTACTACTACTACTACTACTTCTACTACTACTACTACTACTACTACTACTACTACTGCTGATACTACTACTACTACTACTACTACTACTTCTACTACTACTACTACTACTGCTGATACTATTACTATTACTACTACTAGTACTACTACTACTACTACTACTTCTACTACTACTACTACTACTACTACTACTCCTCTTACTACTACTACTACTACTACTACTACTACTACTTCTACTACTACTACTTATACATGTGTAGGGGTGGTATCTGCTATTACGTCATAGGGAGCTGTACAAGTGTAGATGTCGTATCTGCTATTACGCCATAGGCAGCTATACAAGTGCAGATGTCGTATCTTCTGTTACGTCATAGGGAGCTGTACAAGTGTAGATGTCGTATCTGCTATTACGTCATAGGGAGCTGTACAAATGTAGATGTCGTATCTGCTATTGCGCCATAGGGAGCTATACAATTGTAGATGTCGTATCTGCTATTACGACATAGGGAGCTGTACAAGTGTAGATGTCGTATCCAGCATGGATTGCGCAGCAATCGAAGGACAATGCGTACTTGCAGCAATCTTATAATTCTGCCAGGAAAATCATCATATACTATGACTCATAAAGACAAGCGACGTTAACTTTCACCTGAGTTTGAGTTGCAAGATCACCAGAAAACAATCAAAACAAATATAATGACAATTTAGAATCCTAAATAAAGATTAGTAGAAGATTTTAACATCAAATTCTTACTTTCTTTCCAATTCTCGTCTTCTCTTGCTGATCTTCCCAATTTCTTTGCACGTCGATGGAAATACTACCTATTTTGAACGCTTTGTGCACCATGGAATGTACGCATCTAGTGTATGCAAACTATGTCAAATATGCCTAATTTGCATGTTTTGAACCCTTTGTGCAACATGGAATGTATGCATCAAGTGTATGCAAACTATGTCAAATATGCCTATTTAGCCTATTTTAAACGATTTGTGCACCATGGAATGTACGCATCTAGTGTATGCAAACCATCTCAAATATGCGTTTTAAGCCTATTCTGAACGCTTTGTGCACCATGGAATGTACGCATCTAGTGTATGCAAACTATGTAATACCTCGGAGGACGAAAATCAACCACCTCGCTCTAGATTAAGTGAGCTTAAACCTTTTAATTTCAAACAAGGATAGTTTGAGAATAGTAGTGACGAGGAGAAATTTAATGAATTCTTAACAATGACAAATATGGTTACCCCTTAAAAAATACCCCCGTTACGCGGAGACGGAAAAAAGTGATTCATCGTCCAGTGAGGAATCAGAAGAATTGGACTATACGATTTCTCCACAAACGCAATTTTTCCCGGATCGAATTTCGACACCTTTTCCACCAAAACGTTTCCTTTCATTGCTTTCTTATGTCAAAATGGCAAACCAAAGGAAGTGATAGATAAATAGTGTCCATTTTATACTTTTATATTTGTTAGACCAGTGATTTTTAAGTGGGAGCCAGGGACCCCCTCAGGGGGTATTTGAGATTTTAAAGGAGTGCATTTGAGACAACGGGTACTGGGGGTGTCTAACAGCTATTGGCATGTTTCGTTGCTTTCTTATAGGGTGATTCCACGGTGAAGTGGACATTTTTTGGAGAAAATGAAAGTTGTTCATTGCACAAAATATATTTATAATGATGTGAGCATTTCAATAGTGCCATTGAGCGTAGTTACACTATTTGAACATATTTGGAATGCGTTCTGCACGCTGGTAAGTAAGCATTTCAATAGTGCCATTGAGCGTACTTACACTAATTGAAGATATTGGGAATGCGTTCTGCACGCGGGAATGTGAGGATTTCAATAGTGCCATTGAGCGTGATTACACTATTTGAAGTTATTGGGATTGCGTTCTGCACACTGGAATGTGAGCATTTCAATAGTGCCATTGAGCGTAGTTACACTATTTGAAGATATTGGGAATACGTGTATAGTTCCCTGTTCATCCACATGTGTAGAAGTAGATGCCTCTGTCATCAATCAAATTTATGTAAAGAGTTTGTAGTAGAAAGTACACCTCAAATTTCTTGTGTAAAAGCATCGCGTAGTTTACTTATCATCTAGCTATCTTGCTGGGATTTATGGACACCAAATGATTGCTAAGATTCCTATACTTAATTACTAAAAATAAAGGTAATATTTTGGCATGCAAGAAAAGCTAACTTCATGACCTACATTTTTACATGTGTTTGGCTTTATTATCGCCAAACGGTGCACGCAAAGATTTATGGTTAAACAGCTAGTTGCAGAATTGCGGCTGTACACCAGAAAGTCTTATTTTATATATGTGTTATGGACACCGAGGTGATATAAAACCAGCACGCCCTCTTCCTTGGCTGTGTTGATGTTGAAGACAGCTACAGGCTGAGAAGGGTGAATATACTCTATAAAAGCCTTGTATGCCAGTTAGCATACAGGGGATACACAGACAACCTCTCCAATTATTGCTCAGTAAGACAAAACAATGACACTAAAACATATATGTCTTACCATACTGCGTGATGGTGTTATGTAGCGTTAGACCTATGTACGTATGATAAATGTTATTCGAACTACAGCGATTGATATCTTAGAAGCGCCAATGCTCTAAAATGGTCGTACCTCAAGATAAAGCTATCGTACTTGGAAATCCTGCTAATAAATACAACATCGTACAGTAAAATCTCTTCAAAAAGAAACTGTGGGACTACCCAACGATAGAAATATGTGAAAATGCGCACCGTGCTGGGAAAAATACACGTTTTCTGCCTCGGCTATTTTCTGCAGTGCGATTAGAGGTTTCAAGTATTTAGGTCATTAAGTTGTAATATGGATTATGGTCACAGCTTAGATACCAATACAGTTACGAAAACTCCTATCTTGCCCATGAGAAGATTTTGGTACAGAACTCTGAACTTGGCACCTCCTCCAAGCCCGCCATCCGACGCGTAGATCGTACTGCAACACCATAGGCGGGAACACAATTTTGTTTTGATGTACACGTTTTACCTACTATTTTCCGCTATATCAGTTTACAATACCAGTTTCCTGTCTCCAGCCGCCAGCATCGCTACCGCGCACTGTGTCCAAAAAGTCACCTAGTTCAGTTGGTAGAGCGCACGCCGGGAAGGCGTGGGTCACGGGTTCGATCCGCAGTGGTGACATATTTTGTCTCTAGTGTTCTTTTCAAAAAAACGTTTATATGTGATTAGGTTTCCTAGAGAACATATGCCTTCAGTCTAGCTCTTTCAAGGAAGCCTTAGTTTCAGTTGTGAATGAGGTCACGGAGAGAAATCAAAAGAAAATTTAGTTGAAAAGTCGTTTTGTAATGAGCACTATTATTGTTTGTTCTTTGTTAGGGGATTCGTTTTTGATAGATCGTGGCTGCTGATACCTAATATCATTCGAAATCCGAGGAAAATATGACATGCTGAAATAGATATTGCCCATAGTCAGCAAAAAAAATAACTTACTGTCATAATAACCATGTCACCCATAGCTATGTGCTTTGTCAAGAATCCTTATCAATTTATAACTAGTGTCTTGGGAATTAAACTTACAGATCTACATATATCTTCGGCAAGTAGTATATTTGTATGCTAAGAACTATCAGAATCCCGAGAAAATCTTTTATTAAACCAACAATTATCATTATCGCCTTCACATTTGGCAAAGTCAACCAACAGATGGATTAGAGCAGCATGGAGAAGAGAGGAGAATAAAGAAGAAAATGCTATTGTGTGAATCAATGTCAACGATGAAAGAGGTTGGTGTGAAACTTCATTTCGAAAATAACTCGATACAATTAGATGAAGAGGTGATTGGCGAGGCGACGAAATATAAAGCAACTTGGAGAAAAGTGAAGAACAGTTTGCAAAAAGCTATAGAGTCCAAGAGAATCGAATACTATAAAACGAAGGGACAGCAGAGCCAAGTTTATCAAGAGCAAGAACACCGCCACTCGCCGGATCTACCAGGTTTTTGCCAATATTTTGTCTTGCAACGATGGTTATACCATTGTTTTAATCGCCAATATTTTTCAATTGCGTGGTTTTGATCTAAAACGGCTGCTCGCATCATTTCTTCATTTTATAATGCTCTTGAATTAAAAATAATAGCATGAAAGAGTAAACTGATACAGTTGTGGACACATTCCCCAACACCAGTACCAACACTGCAACAGGAAGGAATAGCTGGCCCTTTGAAAGTCGCCGCATAATGCAAGAAAACACGATCACAAGTTCATTTGACTAGCTTAAGCACGCTTTATGTTGACCAGATCCTGCAGATTGTAAAATTATGACGTTAACTTGAAAAGTAGTTTTACTAATTTTATCGCTAGGTTAGAAATTTGTCCATAAATTTTGAAAACATGGTTGGCCCGCATCGTTTTGAACTTCCCAGCGATAAAATTTAGGTATCTTTGAACTTGAAAAGTAAGAACAATGAGTAAGCGGTGTACTTTGGGAATTTTGTTTCATTAAAAAGAGAAAGTGCACAGAGCAGTGGATTAGCTTATTGTCCTGTCTGTATAAATTCTGTTGTAACGATGTATGATGTACCGATGTATTTAGTCTGAAGAGAATCGGCGAAAAGCTTCACTAATACTATGAGAGTTCTTTTTCGGAGTATTTTCAAATTTTGTACCACTAACAACTTAACACAAAAGAAGAGAACTGGGAACAGCACTTTTGAAAAAGGAGGCCAACCAAGCCCGGGGTAAATATAAGAAAGATGAGGAGCTCTGATTGGAAACACCAGGTATCTATTGCGTAGAAGGAATTTTAGGAGGTTTACTTGATAACCGTTTTATTCCCCCCCGAAAAAAAATTCTGGATACAACCCTGATCTCTACACCAGTGTCTGCTTATAGAGCTGAACCTTTGTTATATTTATCTGCATTAACACTCCTATGCCTAGATAGGTTTTTTTTTGGAGAGGAATGATTTTGAATGAGGTGAAGCAAAGGCCTGCTTCATGCTTTTATAAGGAACTGAACAGGCCTTCAACAATTTTTTCAGGGAGAGTATGCCTGAAAAACGCATTACACCATTATATTCTTTAGAATATTCAAAATTGAGCTAAGGAGAAATAAGTTATACTCAGTAGTGACCTGAAGAAGTCTGTTAGACAAAACGTTGTCAATAAAGTTTCCACATTTGGCGTTTTACTTTTGATAGCAAGGTGTCATGATAACGTTCATGATAACGTTTCAGGTCCGGTCTCCTCTTTGAAATATGGGGTGTGTTTTCAGACTGTTACGTAACGCTGATGGATGGGGTTATGCTACTAGTTACTGTGCGTCACAGATTGGTAGGTGGGGTTGAAAAAAGTCGATTTTTAGCGTTACGTAATTATTGAATGGCCCCTTATCCACAATTATCGCTTCGTAAAAAAGTTAAACTTATGATGTCATGCAGCCTTGCATACTACTAAATAAATGTAAAAGACTTTACTTAACTTCTTTGTGGTTATCAAGACTTGATCTTGTCGTTCTAATATTTGCCGTCAGAACGGATGAAATCCAGTTCCAAATAGCTGTAGATCGTCAAATTTCATCGTAAATACAAATAAAAGAAAAAGTTAATAACGTCACGGTGAAAATTTACTTTCAAAAGTCAATGTGGAAAAAATAATAGGGAATAAAACATTAATACAGAATAGTACTAATTTTCGGAGTTGCCTGATGAATTGTGTTTTCAAGTATTTCTAGCTATAAATACAATGTGATTGTTTTAATAACAAAGTAATTTTATTAAATAAATAGAATTATTTAGACATTCCCTAAATTGCAATTTCTAAGGTCATCTTAACTAAGAATGAAGGGATGCAAATTTCCGAGAAAAAAGATATTCTTGCGATATTTGATTTTTTTATGGCATTTCTTTTTTGTAAGTAGCATCGTCTATTGTGCCTGCAGTTGCTTGTTCTGCTCAATGTTTGTAACAACTCAAGTCCTTAGTCCGTGGAGCGATCCCGATCAGCGCCGTTTGTAATCTCTTGACGGCAAGATGCCGAGTTATTGCACATCTAGTGCACATCTAGTGCACATCTAGTGCACATCTAGTGCACACCTAGTGCATATCTAGTGCAAACCTAGTGCACACCTGGTGCATATCTAGTGCACATCTAGTGCACATAAGTGAAGCGAACTACACAATAAAAGCCGACATAAGCTCCTAAACAGTTACAGTAACGAGTGAACGTGTTGTAATTAAATTCACCTACTGATCGCAAAAAGTAAGCGATTCGTTGTCTCGAACAAATCGCATCGGTGACAACAAACACAGAATAACCACGGCTGAGTAAATCAATGGTGGTTTGCAGAACACATATATGCGCTTCCATACCGGCCAGTATGATCTGTTTACGTCCACTTTCCTGAACGGTTTCCAGAAAGCCGTCATGGGCGACACATGAAAAACAGGTCTTATCAACGCGTGTTGCATCTTCAGGTAATAGCCGGATATATAGGAAAAGAGCCTTTAATCACATTCTTTACCATTTGCAATCATAAAATAGTCTAATATCTTCATTAATGAAAGAAAGGTTGAGATGACTAGGGCACGTTCTACGGATGAAGGATGACAGATTGCTGAAGATTCTCCTTTTCGGCCAACCGTCTAAGGCTAAACGGAAAGCAGGTCGTCCTCGTCTGGGGTGGGATGATATCATAAAACAGATTTAAAGGAAATGGAAGCTTCCTGGAAGGGTGTAAAGAGGGAGGCTTTGAACGGATTGGGATGGAGGAGGAGCATGCGTAGCTGTGTTGGCCTCAGGCGGCTTGGTGCTGCGGTGAGCTGTTTGTGGTAGGAGTAGTAGTACTCCATTAGTCGTCAGGGGAACTGGCATCATTTGCACAATTGGTAAGACAAACTAGTAATTTTCTGTAGTATAAAAATATGTTTTTGAATATCTGGGCTGATGCACTCTTTTGTCTTTAATAAATGGGGGAGGGGGCATTTATTTATTTTTATAATTTTCCACCCCAAGCTTACTGGAACCCCCTTCTTATTAATTTTGGGAAATCTGCATATTGTATTCTGATATTCATTATGTAATCAGAAGGCAAAGAATGGATGTAGTATCTGTTCTCATTGATGAAAGATACAAATTAACGGCGCTGACCGGATTCGAACCGTGACCTCATGATTACTAAACCAACGCCTTAACCATTGAGCCATCGAGATATCGACATTTTAAATATAATTGAGCTATACATATAAAGAAGTTGAAATCCCTTTAATTTTGCAGAGATAACTATATTTTTCATAACTCAATTGATATGCATCTGCATATTCCACTATATGTACGGTAAAGTTTTCGATTATTGATAAAAGGAAAGAAAAGAAAACCCTTCCTCGGTTCGATCTCACTCCCTGTATTTGGAAAAAGGACGACAATTTTGAACAAAATGGTTATCTCAAAGTTTTGATCGGACGTATTTGGAAAGGAGGGGACAGTAAAAATGGCATGGTTTTCCCCGATCACATTTGACTTTTAAAAAGGCAACTAGAACTTTCAACTTCCAATCAAACGAGCCGCCTCCAAAGTCTCTACGATTATCCTTTCCATATGAAGTTGCCCTGGAAAAAAATACATTAAGGCTTATGGCTCTTCACTACAGACAACACTAGAGCGTTGGCTCTGGCAGACATTTTTTACGTCTGAATTGTCTTCAGTTTCTCCAACAGCGACAAAAAGAGTATCATGAAGAATTCAGTAATGCTTTATGGGCTTTTTAAAAGAAGGATTAGAATGATGTGCCCAAGGAATTCCCAAAGGCACAGTATTCTACATCCTTCAGGGTTGGCATAAGGTTATGAAATGGTTTGAACGATGACAGATGTTTCACCAAACAGTTTGTGGCAACGAACTGTAAGTAAGGAGCAACGCGGCTCAATAGTGACCGAAACTAAAAAAAACAGAATTCTGATACCAATGGACACATCAAAAGAATCGGATTTTTATGACTTTTCCTGTACAATTTGTCAATAAATCAGCAAATTAAACTTAACATGAAGTAGGGCTAGGCGAGACATCACCGTTAAGATGGAATTCAAAAAATGATAGTGAAAATGCAAATTTCTTCGCAACGGAATGATTCTTCCCTGAAGCAATTCAAAAACTCGGCTACATGAGGTCCCATTTTCCTTATCTATACAATTCATGATTTGTAGCGTATGATGCATTAGGCTTTCACGTTTTCTCCTTGGCAACACAACGGTTGTGTATTCGCTCAAAGACGTTCATCTTGATTTTTTACAGCCCTTTCATTTTGCTCTGCACCAGAATACTGTTTTATTGTGTTTTCCCTACTTTTAAGATCTTTCCAAAGACGTTCAAAGTACTGTAACTCCTTTTTTACTAAATTCTCCTGTTTGCTTTTACCTTTACCTGTTTGCTTTTTACCTGTTTGCTTTCCCATTTACCAGCCTCCGCAATCAAATGACTAACTTTTTAAGATGCTTTTTACAGCCCTTTCATTTTGCTCTGCACCAGAATACTGTTTTATTGTGTTTTCCCTACTTTTAAGATCTTTCCAATATTCTCTAGAAAATCACCAGCAAACAAGAGGGGCTCTCTTCCAGGGTGGTTTCAGGGGTACCAATTCCACCCTTACTTCCATAGCATTTCGCCTGTCAAACTCTTATAAGATTGTTATCGGTCAAAGGTGTTTCCTCTACTTGGCTCCAACTTTGGAGTCAAATATTTCACTCCCTTCGCCTTCTAAGTAAATTCATTCCCATCTATCGTACAGGGCATCCTCTATTCCCTAGAAAATCACCAGCAAACAAGAGGGGCTCTCTTCCAGGGTGGTTTCAGGGGTACCCCGGCCGGTCGCGGTCAGGGGGTTGGGAACGTCGGCCAGGACAACGCCCGGCGCTTCGCGCAGCAGCGCCTCGGCCTCGGCGACCGACAGCGCACGCTCGAACTGGGCGTTGATGGAGAGCGAATGACCGGTGTAGACCGGCACCCGCACGCAGGTGCCCGAGACCAGCAGGTCGGGAATGCCGAGGATCTTGCGGCTCTCGTCGCGCAGCTTGACCTCTTCCTCGGTGTAGCCGTCTTCGACGACCTGGTAGTTGAGCGGGACCACGTTGAAGGCGATGGGCACGGAGGTCAATTAATTTTGTAGTAAATTGGAAGACCCTCTTCTCAGAGGGCTATGTGATTGCCTGTTTTAAGTCTTGTAGGGTCATTTAGGCCAATGGTCCACAATCTCTTGCTTTTTACGAACCCCGATTGTGTAAGTAGTATAATTTACGAATTTTGGCACCGTGTGAAGTCTATTTGGGCACCGTGAGTGCGTTTAAAAGGTTAATAAAATAATTAGTAATCTCGCGTATAAGAAGGACATGTTTATTAATATTATCGGATCTAATTTTGAAATCAAGATCTTACCAATTAAATTTCAAAGCCATGCAATAGGGACTAATTTTAGACGTACTCCCGATTTCAACACATCTAGTCAAGCTTTAATCATAAACTGGGCTGTACATGAATTCTAGGCGATAGTTTTGACGTTGCTCCCTGTGTCCCGCTGTCCCGGTTGTTATTTTTGTCCCTGTCGTCATTTGTATTCCGGTGTCCCGGTCTATATTTTCTCTTTGAGTGTCCGGGTCGTCATTTATATTCCCTGTGTCCCGGTCGTCATTTGTGTCCCGGTGCTTTGTTGATTGTGATTGCTAATTTACAGTCGAGGCTTCTGGAGTGCCTCAGTCAGAAAGAGGCGAGTAATTGTTCTAGTGTTTATTAATTTCATTGAGCTCAGAGCATACATTCACTAAGTTTTACAGTCGTCACATTGTGAACTATGGCGTTGCCCAGAGTGATCAGAATTTTGTTAGAAGATTAACTTCAGGAAAATACTAATTCCTTCTCATTATTGCCTCTTTATACTCCACACTTCACTCGTCAGCGCTTTAAAATCTCATGTTGCCTGCTCCTCCGAAGCGGGAGCAGGGAGATGGAATCTAAACTTTATGTGGTTTGAATGATCCTGTTAATGTTACATTTGTTCCTTGTGATAATCTATGCACCGATTCAACGCAGAAATTCATAAAGTATGTAATCATGGTGTTGCAGCCTTACCTATACTAACGTTGAACCCTTTGGTATTGTACCAAAATATATGCACCATTTAAAGTTTAAAAATGTTTATTGACAATGCTATCACTTTAATATCCTATACAATTGAATTCGTGTGTTAGTAAAAATCATGTATTGTAATTTCAAACTTTGGGTTTTAGCAGAACATGAAGATCAAAACACACACAACCACACACACACATATATATACACACATATATATATATGTATATATATAAATACACAAACATAAACACACACACAGAGGCACACGCAGAGACACACACAGAGGCACACCTAAAAGCACACAGACATACGCGTACACAAATACACAAACATACACATAAACACACACACACATACACATACACATAAACACACACACACATACACATACACATAAACACACACACATAGATGTATGTACGTACGTACGTACGTATGTATGTATGTATGTATGTATCAATTTTACAATAATGCAGGCCTGTGGCCTGTTCAACTGATTGGTTTGCAGGGGGGATTGTATTGAGGGAAAGAGTCAGGGTAGTCCGTGCAAGCAGTACGTACTGATGATGATGCTGCTGCTGTTGGTGATGATGATGATGATGATGATGATGATGATGATGATGATGATGATGATGATGATGATGATGATGATGATGAACAATAAAATTGTGCTCTTTAGTTTATCAATTTGCCCAATACATCCAATGCGTTAATCCTTAAATACATAAATTGGATAAGATGTATAATGTTTTATACTGTTTTTTGCCCAAAGCTCGATTGAAATGCGCTTCTTTGAATAAAGTTTGTCGTTCAAAATGTTTTGTACTATGTTTTTCCTAAAGCTTGATGAAGATACATTTCTATACATCAAATGTGTGGTTCAAAATGTTTTTTACTATGTTTTGCCCAAAACTCGATGAAGATGCATTTCTTTGAATAACATGTGCAGTTCAAAATGTTTTATACTGTTTTTTGCCCAAAGCTCGATTGAAATGCGCTTCTTTGAATAAAGTTTGTCGTTCAAAATGTTTAGGGCTCAATCTCCCCAAAATTTAAGAAACTCGAGGGCTGGATGGGGCTGCTCTAAGAAACCTAAAAAATCTCTGAAGGCGGTTTTGACATTTTGATAACGGGTTATTTCATGAATAGGCTAACCTGGAACCGAGGGTACCCTAAATGTATTCCACCCCCTTCTATTTGGTACCAGAGAATACGAAACTGCTAAGAAACTTCGAGGGCTAAAAAGGTACATATTTTAAGAAACTTCGAGGGCTCAAAAGGTACATATTTTAAGAAACTTCGAGGGCTCAAATGGTACTCAAATTTTAGCATAAAGATTAAAAAAGAAAAAACTTTTGACTTAAGGAACAAGCGTTTCTTACTAGAATAAATCAAAGGATAGCTCATTTCGGCAATTCTTTCAAATAAAGGACTTGTTTGTGTTCTGTGCAAACGTGGAAAAATTTTTGGTTCAGCTGGGCATCGAAAATTGCGATGCATCTAAGTGGAGACTGTTTATCGAATCATTAAGATACTTCTGAAGTGTGTTTTAATGCGTAGTAGCAATGTTTTAGGCTCTAATCGAAACACTAAGAACTATGAAAACCTTATTAGCCTATTTTGAACGCTTTGTGCACCATGGAATGTACGCCTCTAGTGTATGCAAACTATGTCAAATATGCGTTATTAGCCTATTTTGAATGCTTTGTGCACCATGGAATGTACGCATCTAGTGTATGCAAATTATGTCAAATATGCGTTCTAAGCCTATTTTGAACGCTTTTGGCACCATGGAATGTACGGATCTAGTGTATTCAAACTATGTCAATTATGCGTTATAAGCCTATTTTGAACGCTTTGTGCACCATGGAATGTACGCATCTAGTGTATGCTTTGTCGACAGAGTACCGGCTTCTTTGTTTTGATAAATACAGCTTCTAAAGCGGCAAGATGAAAAGGAGACCTGGCTTTCACTAATACCATAAACGAATCCTCTTGATAGTCGTCAGGACATGACGGGTTTTCAATCAAATGCTGTCCTATTGCCGAGTCTATTTGGGGATCTACTGACTTGACTTAGTTTACGCGATTCGGTATTTTACGTGTATGGCGAAAACGTTTAGCAAAATGAATCCGTTACTCAACGCAATATTCAAGTTTTGTACCACAAACCAACTTTATGAGTACCACTGGTCAAAATGTTTGCAGTGACCTACCGTCCGATATATCGGACGTTGTGCGTTAAAGGGTTAAGCTTGGGCATGGTACTTTATCATGTACAACGAGTGAGGTCTCAATTCAATGTGTATTATGCATTGTGTGTTAGTGTTACAGATCTGTTAATTGGAGGCCATTACATCATAATCTGTTACAGTTTCTGTTAAGTTTCACAGATCTGTTGACTCAATCTGAGTAACCTCTGATTTGTTAATTTTGGTTAAGAAAACTACGCTAAAAATATTGAATTGAGTTGCTTAAAACCTATCAATTCTGCTTAACACCTGATGTTGATTTAGTTCACACTTGATTTTGATTTGCCAGCTCAAACTATTTGCTTTAGAAAAGAACGATGGACACTTTATTAAGCACTGTACCGAGGCAGTCGACCATTTAACCAGCCAGTTTGTCGACACTCAGATGCACGCATGGCTGACAAACATCAACATTTTTTTGTTAAAAAGTGAATTAACTTTTTGTTATCCAGCATATTTACATTATTTTGTTATGTTTTAATATTCTGTTACGTAAATTTCGTGCTGCACCGCACTCTGTGCTGCACCGCACTCTGTGCTGCACCGCACTCTGTGCTGCACCGCACTCTGTGCTGCACTACACTCTGTGCTGTACTGCACTCTGTGCTGAACTGACTGTAGATTGAGTAGATACATTTCTATGCAGGTAAATTGAATGAATGAGACTAGTACACGTTTTTTACTTTAATTGGAGAATCTGCTCAGGAGTATCTGAAGCTCACTGTTTAGGATAAAGAGTAGCTATGTGTTTACTTTTACATTAACTCAGCAGCATGTTCCCGCTGGCTCCGCCCATCTAAACTGTTAGTGACAATGGGCAAGTAATAATACATTACAACATAAGACACAAAATGCCATTACTACTAATAGTGACAATGGGAAAGTAATAATACATTACAACATAAGACACAAAATGCCATTACTACTAATGTAGGATGAAACCGTCTAGAGCTAGTGGCTTTCAGCTTCCAGGGAGGGTGCCACTGTAAGAAAAGGGGGAAGGGGGGCTGAGATTTAATCAATGTTTCAGTCTTTCATTCCAATCGATCCCAATTTTGCACTTTTGACATTATGGGGAAAGAGTTAGACGACAAGTAAGTGCTAACAATTGGAATTTCATAGAGTATGTGGAGGGGGGCTACGATTTGTTTCATTTGGTTACCATTTATAACGGAAAAGATTAGGTAAGAGCATTGTAGAGGGAGGTAGCGCGGTGGACGATGCGACTATACACAAACTCAAGTGACCTCTGAGCAGAGAGCCTCGCGTTCATCAGTCACTTTGCTTTGCTATTCCTTCCCATTCCGTCAGTGTCATGTAAAGTGGATTTCATGTTTCATGCTTACAGATAAAGACTCTGTCCGCCGTAACGTAGGGTCGCGCCGGGTCGAGTCAAACATAGTCTGGTCTTTGCTTAAAGTAACGTTCTTTTAATCTGACGAACAGTTAGGGTTGTGTAGCTTCAATTCAAACATACTATCATTACTTTCCCTAGAGCTGGGTAATCAATAAGCAGCCACACGTCGTGCGTTCTTGCTATCACACCAACGTAACATTTTTATACCACGGTGAAGTATGCAGAACATAGTATCTACTTGAGGTATTTACGTCGGAGTGGACTACAACAACTAGATCTCATAGCTGCCTGGCCATAATAGTTCCTGTATACCTTTTTGTAAGTGAGTACTGGGATTGTATAAGAATAATGACAATAAATTGAAGTTTATTATTATTATTATTATTATTACCTACTACTTGTTTTGTTGTAAGGATAAAGGGTGGGACACTCCAGATCTGTTAACCTGGTAATAAGATCCTAGTTAGCCTGTTGGAGATATACTATACGTTTTAGGTCGGGTTTTTGTTTTTATTTTTTCCTCGTTTGTAGTTGAGTTCGTTATTTTGTTGTTTTGGTTTTTCTTTCTGTCAGTCAATACTACTGAAAATTGGCTAAACTAAACTCGGAGACCTACAGTACAGATAGAAAACCTAAACTTGAATTGCACTATGGTACATTCCAACGAGAAAACTGTTTTTTTCTTGTGTGCTTCAACTCCCTGTATTCTTGTATTTCCTTAGCATTGTAGGCAATTTACGTTGTACCACAAAAGAGTTCCTGTTGTGACTTGCAACAGGAAGATTTCTTTTTATGATTCATATATCTTAATCTTACCTACGTGCGTAAGTTAGCATTCCTTAGCTCTGTAAGTAAATATTCCTATTCTCTATTATCGGCCTTCAAATACATTATCGTTTAAATTAGAAAAGGATCTTTTTCCATAAACTTTCTTACTTCACTCAATACGATTGCTGTGATCAGTGTATGGCGAAAACATTTAGCAGAATGAATCCGTTGCTCAACGCAATATTCAAATTTCAACACAAAAATTCTCATTGCTGACGTAACGATGAATGCTCTTGTGACTACTACTATTTTTTTCTCATGTTTTAGTGTGTTTTTTGCTTTGAAATGGAAAGGTCAAACTTCAAGCGTTAGTATAGCAGTACAGCCGTCTGTTCGATCGCCGCGAGCCGCTGGTCGCCTCGCTGCGCGAGGACCTGGCGGAGGAGCGCGAGCGCCTGGCCGCCGAGCCCGAGTACCCCCTGGCCCCGTTGGACGAATGACCCGGGCTCCGAGGATCCTCGCACTCGCGCTCGGGAGCGCGCTGGCCGGCGCTTGCGGAGCCGCGGACCCGGGGCCGCCCGCCCGCCCGAACGTGTTGTGGATCAGCATCGACACGCTTCGGTCCGACCGGCTGTCGTGCTACGGCAACGAGCACGCGACCTCCCCCGCGATATGCGTACATTCCATGGTGCACAAAGCGTTTAAAATAGGCTCATAAGGCATATTTGACATAATTTACATACACTAGATGCGTACATTCCATGGTGCACAAAGCTCTCAAAATAGGCTAATAAGGCATATTTAACACAGTTTGTATACACTAGATGTGTGCATTCCATGGCGCAGAAAGCATTCAAGATGGACTAATAATGCATATTTGGGATAGTTTGCATACACTAGATGCGTACATTCCGTGGTGCACAAAGCGTTCAAAATAGGCTAATAAGGCATATCTGACACAAAACTTGTTATGATAGACCAAGACTCGCAACCGTAAAGCATCACAGACCATACATGAGATTTCAGAATTCGGTATTTAGTTTTCCATGATATCTTCTCGCGTTTCAAGATGTTGTCCAGTTTCATGAATGCTTGTTTTCCCTGTTCTATCAGGCATGTTATGTCGTATGCAGATCGGCCATTTGAGGTGATGTAAGAGCCCAAATAGCAAAACTTGCTCACCTGTTGTCTGCTTGTACTGGTAGTCGATAGCAAGGCGCAAATCCCAAGCTGCTCTTTATTTATCCAGTGTTTTATACTTTTTCTACCAAATTTCATTCAATAAGCTTTTCAGTTTTGAAACTCGCGCTGAGATCAACACCATCTATAAATTAGTTTATAAACAGCACCGTTTCTGTTTAACACGCAGTCTCTAAGGACAGTTTTGGGTACAATTCCTAGAATTTTTGCTGTTGGCTTCAGAATTCCTCTGTTCCAGAATGTGTCACTGCCTAGAGAACTATCTGGAGTTAAGAAAATATGTCAAGAAGGCAATCCTTACGTTATAATTTTCAGATTAATCATGGTTAACACATGAGTGTGGGAGGGGGCCTGGGTGCCCTCCAATTTATTTTGTCACTTAAAAAGGGCACTAGAACTTTTCAGTTCCGTTAGAATGAGCCCTCTTGTGACATTCCAAGACCGTCTGGCAAAAAACACAAAGTTCCACATTTTTGTGGATAGGAGCTTGAAACTTTTACAGTAGGATTCTCTGATACGCTAAATACGATGGTGTGATTTTCGTTAAGATTATATGACTTAGGGGGTGTTTCCCCCTATTTTTCAAAATAGGGCAATTTTCTCAGGCTCGTTACTTTTGATTTATTTTTACATGAAAGTTAATGTTATCTTTTGAGAATTGAATATCTGAATAATGCATAAATCAAACAGAATACAACTCCCAGGACTTCTTTATGTTACAAATGATTTCACTAGTTCTTGCTTCATTATGAATACATACAAATTTAATCTTGTTGGGATAGTTGACGTGCATACCATTCAGAGATGGCCATTTCCTGATTCTGCATGACTGTGCAGATTTTTATATTAATACATTCTACATGACACCCCCTACACTTGAAGGCTTTGCTATATCCCTGCTATTCTTGGGTCTATTATACTAAATCACAAGACACTATGTGTATTCAATTTATCACAAAAAAGGATCTGCAATATTTCAAAGGTTTTTACTGTTTTAAGAGGTAGAGTTAAGAGAAAGAGTCAAACTTTAGCGTAAAGAGCAGGGCGTTGAAGAGGAAAAGCCCCTTTCATATACGGAGTAATTTCATATAAGGAAGTATGCATATTGCCTCTTCGTCAGTTGTACATCCCCCTCATCATGCTCTGAAAGTTTCCACTTAATATTCTTAAGCCATTCATAAAATTAAAAATCTTTACGTTTACCAGTTAGAAGATGGTCGTAGGTGGAATCTGCGCCGATTAGCGGTAGCGCAATCACCAGCTGTAGAGGAACAGTTTCCGATGAGGACGAAGTAGAGGAGTCAGGTACGTGGCCATACTCGGGAGTTGATACCTTGAGTTGGTCAGAGTCGGACGTTGTATATCATCTGTCATTTATTAGTCTTCTTATTATTACATTATACAGGTAATACAGATTCCCTGTATTGAGGGAATAGTGAAGAAACAGAAACCGGATTGCTTGTCTCCTAATTAGCGTTTGCTCGAGGTTCGGTTGGTGAAGGTGCAGATGATGTGAGTTCGATTAATCAATGCCGGAATAATTGAATATGATTAATCGACGTAAGGATAATCGAGGAGTAACTGTTTAATCCTTTAACCAAATTCTTGACGTTGTTTACTCCGTCAGTAAAGATAACGTCTTTTCATTCGATTTTATTTAGCTAGAACCATCTTACCAATTTCAAAATCAACCAATTTCCCACCAACTTCATTGAAGAGATAGAGCAAAACTACAATTCTCTCCCGAGTTCATTGACGTACATATAAATTTCGTAAGAAACTCCATTTTCGGGGTCAGGCCTCGAGTTGCTTAGCAATTTCCAAAATCAGGCCTCGAGTTGCTTACGTAGTTGCTTAGGTATCACTACAGCTTATCGTCGAATTTCGTTGTGCAGTCGGTTGACAAAATGCAGTCCCTGCCAGTTATAAATGATGAAATACCAAATGACAGTTGGATCTTGATCTCTTTGCTTGACACATCAACAGTGTGATATTTGTTATATATCAACAGTTTGTAATCAATTCTTAATGAAAAACGTTTCTTGATTTGCTTTTCAATGTAAATTTGATTTCGGTTATGGCTCTCTAAGAATAATGATCTGAAAAGGAGACAGTGTAATAAATTCTCCATAACCGTCTGTAACGCATATTTTTAAAAGTTTTGGTAGATGGGAAATTATATGTAGGCTGTACACCTCAAAGTTGCTTTGGTTTTTTTATGTTAACTTTTAATCCGGAACAACAGAAAGGTAGTCCATACGAGACAATTGCAAGTGAAAGAGGTGCATTTCGAAGGTTAGGAATCTCCTCTTTCCCCCAAGTTCAGATTGTGGTGTAAAGTTGTACAGTTTACATTTTCAGGCTGGAAGTTGATAAGCGGATAGTGTTAACTAATTGCGGCGAGGAGTTCAGCTTGATTTGGTCTGTGGGAAGCTCACCCCTTTTGGGGAGCAGACTTAGTTTATGGGTAAAGTCCCACGCGAGCTCTTGCAGTGACACAGCTTTCCTTCTGACCATAGTATGTGGAGTAGGCCTCTAATTTTCGAATACATCATGTTACAGCGTATGGTTTTTTCTTCTCCTTGCCCTAATTTTCTGCTTGCTTTCTTTCCGGGTACTGTACTTCTTCGCAAGGTCCTGGCAATACTAAGATTATAAACTGCACGCAATACGGAGCCTTTGCTAATGAAACAATGAACAGGTCACCGACAAATTTCACTAGACAAAATGCCAAATAAGGAAACAATAGTCAGAAAGTTCCCTTATTGGCGCTATGTTGCAATACGGAACCTACTTGAATAGACTGTAACATTTACCTGCGTTGCAGCAAGCAAAACAACGCATCTGTATTGCTTCAGTAAAATGTGGATGCACCAAGATGCAAGGAATGCTCAGAGCCGTTTCATAGGAGGGGTTATAAAAGATAATGTCACTGACATCGTGAGCATGTTAGGAGAGTACTGATGGCATGAAGAGAGAACCTTTATCAAGTAACTTAGTTTCCTCCTCTTCCCTAAGTTCCGTATCTTACTACTTTGGCGATCATGCAATTTCTTATTCCCCACAATTGTTGTCTGGTCCAATAGCTCAGCTTTTGTCTTAGCAATTCCCTTGCTCTTCTAGATCTTCATACTCACCATCCAGTTTTGTTCTTGTCTTCTTCTACTTCTCTTTCCCTCCATTCGGCCTGTCAGTGATTTCTTTGGAGTGAGAAAGCTTCGGAATTGGAAAGACCAAAACACGTCGTTGAAAATATCAGTCAGAAAATAACGTTTAGCAAATTGAATTCGTTGCTCGACGTAATATTCAAATTTTGTATCTCTAACCAACTTTTCAATATTATATTCTTCAGTTTATCTCCTTGTAGCAGAATTCAATAGCTTGTAACAAAAGCTATCAATCTATAACTACACCTGTACCTGAATTTTGTTTCACAAAACTTTCAAATCAGGTGGCATACAAAGAAAGGGTTTTAAGACATATTCTTGGTTTCTACATCTTTTAACAAGCAACTCGTACTCTAATACACAGATCGGCGTCTCCTGACTACACGTCTGCGTCTCCTGAATACAGCCCTGCGTCTCCTCAATACACGTCTGCGTCTCCTGACTAGACGTCTACGTCTCCTCAATACACGTCTGCGTCTTCTGACTACACCTCTGCGTCTCCTCAATACACGTCTGCGTCTCCTCAATACACGTCTGCGTCTCCTGAATACACGTCTGCGTCTCCTGAATACAGCCCTGCGTCTCCTGAATACAGCCCTGCGTCTCCTGACCTCTCGCCCCCTACCTCTCGCCCTTTCGCCCTCTGCCTCTCGTCCTCTACCTCTCATCCTCTGCCTCTCGCCCTCTACCTCTCACCCTTTCCCCCTTTGTCTCTCGTCCTCTGTCTCACCTTCTGCCTCTTGCCCTCTACCTCTCACCTTTTCGCCCTCTGCCTCTCGTCCTCTGTGTCTCGCCCTCTGTCTCGTGCCCTCTGTCTCTTGCCCTCTGCCTCTCGCCCCCTACCTCTCGCCCTTTCGCCCTCTGCCTCTCGTCCTCTACCTCTCATCCTCTGCCTCTTAGGAAGGCATACGTGCAACTCATCACGAACATCGAATTCTGTAATATACTAGTATGGAATTGGGTGCGTCCATACACGCTCCCCCACCAAAAGACATGGTCTTTTTCGAGTCCTACATAATTGAAACATGAAACTTAAATAATTTTAGAATAACGAAAAGGGTGTCCATGTCACTCTAGCTTTTACTTGGCTCCTTTTCGAATCGTTTTAGCAAGTCCTCTTCAAGAAGGCATACCTTCCGAATGTCTCTTGTCAGTATTCCTGTAGGAGTTCGTATGTCCACACGGTTGGTATTTTTTCTCCCCTGTTCTTTCCGGCCATGGAGCTTTATGGGGGAGATTATCTTGAAGTAATTTTTTGTTTATGAATTTTAATGTTAAATAAAGAACTCAGAACTCAGAACTCAACATGTTAAAAACGGCTATAAGTATTAATTTGAAACTTTTAGAAAGCCTTGGGGGATATTGAACCACACTAAGACACTGTATGTATCTTTGTTGCTAAATGAGTGCATTTGTAATTTCTCAAGAAAGGCTAAAGATATCAAATTGAAACTTCCACGGATGGCTGAGGTTAAGGGATTGTTATTATCAGGCCATAATTAGATTCCTCATTGTATGCCTTTTTGCCTGCCTAACACCTGCCTTTTTTGTACTACTGATGGTCACATATACTTTTATCGTATGTATGTTGTTTTGCAGTGACTCGGGGCGACCGACCCCTACCCGGCGCTTCAGAGGTGGGGGATAGTGAATGACCTGCAGATATGGAGGCCAGCTGTGTATAAGGCTTCGGCCAAATAAGCAGCCGCGGACCAAACGGCGTCAGATCTCGAGGGCGAGGCTGGGTTGCTCGGGTGGGTCGCACGTGCTTAAACGCTCTCTGCTTCGCGTTCGCCACAAAACTACATGTTGGCAAGAAGAAATTAGTAAGTCTTCAGTGTTTTGTCAAGTATTCCATGGACGTTTCTCTGCCTTGTACGATCTTATCTTTGCTTAATTTAGTTATTACGTGGGAACATTCTTTGTTATGTAGGAATGAATCAACTTTCTTATAGATTTCAGTCTTAAAACTTATCTCTTTTACACTGTACCCTGGACCAGTTTTGTCTTGAGCTGCCTCTTTAACAACTTGATGTAGGCATATTTGTATGCAAACTATGTCAAATATGCGTTATAAGCCTATTTTTAACGCTTTGTGCACCATGGAATGTACGCATCTAGTTTTTGCAAACATGTCAAATATGCGTTATAAGCCTATTTTGTACGCTTTGTGCACCATGGAGTGTACGCAGCTATTGTAGGCAAACGATGTCAAGTATGCCTTATTAGCCTATTTTTAATGCTTTGTGCACCAAGGAATGTACGCATCTAGTGTATGCAAAGTATGTCAAATATGCCTTATTACCCTACTTTGAACGCTTTGTGCACCATGTGAATATGCTGATTGTAAAAAAGTACCAAAGAAACAATACACGACCTACGGATTAATAAAATAATAAAACTAATAAATAAATAAAATAAGCAAATAAAATTAATAAAAAAAAATAGTAAACAAAAGCTGAAAAATAATAGTAAATAAATTAAAATTCTCTAGAATTTAATGTTCCGTCTTTCAATCTTCGGTGTTTGAGAACAATACTACGTTGTCGATGCAACCCAAAACAGTTAATATTTTAGGTTTTTTTTTGTGTAAATTTTCAGTCTCTTCTTCTATAAATGCAAGGCAATTTAAAAGATTCATGTGGTACCATGCCAGAGTGCTCAAACCGCATGCGCGTTGAGCATTGCATAATGCAAATAGCAATGGTACCGTCTCAACTTAGAGTGCTCAACTAAACTTACGTAAAGGAGCGAATATACTCAATCATATATCGAATATACATATATACAATCCCCACCTCCTATTACCAAAGCGTTATATCCTCCTCCAGTACCTAGTGTTTTACAGATGTAAGTATTATTTACTCCAAGCTATGCGGTTTGGTTGTACCGTGCCGAAAGGAAAATAACATTGTGCGACACCTCGTTAGAAGAGCTTTTTTTAATAAACTTACATTGTGCGACACCTCGTTAGAAGAGCATTTTTAATAAACTTACATTGTGAGACACCTTGTTAGAAGAGCATTTTTTAATAAACTTACATTGTGAGACACCTCGTTAGAATAGCATTTTTAATAAACTTACATTGTGAGACACCTCGTTAGAATAGCATTTTCTAATAAACTTACATTGTGCGACACCTTGTTAGAAGAGCATTTTTAATAAACTTACATTGTGAGACACCTCGTTAGATATTTCAAAAAATTTGTAAAAAGGCCTTAAAACATACTCTTTGAATTACAAATTTGATTTTAAAAGGCTTTTAGTATCTCTAGGGTATTTTCTGCATGTATACGTTTTATTTAGGCAAGATATTTTAGATTTAAAGAAAATTATTTTCCAAAATGTATGAGTTTTGAAACTAAAAAATGAATTCTTACTTTAACAACTGAAAAGAGACATGCTAGAAGAGGGAGAGGGGAATTGAACTTTTGTTTACGTTAAGTGAATAAGTGTGTTTAGACAAAAGAAGGCTTTCTTCTAGCGGTTGGCGCGTCTTTATAGTTTTTTCAAACTCTCTAACTGTTTTATTCTATTTTTTTTTTAGTACAAATAGGGATCAGATGCTTATTATTACACTAATTTTATGAATTACATTAATTAAAATCCTTTGCCTTATTAATGCATAGGGAAATTTTCAAGAGGCGCTAAACGTTGGATGGCGTTTTTTTTTTCACATCAGTTCCAGTTGTCATTCTTGTATATTAGCCATACATTTTTTCTTACCTAGGATCCATTCGTTTATCCATTTTGTTCTTACATTCTTCTAATCGTATCAGCTAGACATTATTGGATAAGAACAGATAGTACTTTAAGGCTAGAAAGGAAGGAAAATTCAATAATTCAACTTCTGACATCTTGTAAAGGCAAATGAATAGATATAGATGAGTCTGGCCTTTTACATTGTATGTACATTGTATTGCCTGTTACAAGTTACCATCTGGAATAGATTTCAAAAAGACAAGGTTAAATGAATTTCTTGTGGCATACTTTGTGTTATTTCATCCTCAGAAGAAATACTAGCATTTCTATAAATTGAGTTAAATATACCATTGGTAAAACCTCACTTCTGGAAGCGATGCTGGTCGCTGCGGGCGCCGTTTCGCGCAAGGGATCGGTCAAGGAAGGCAATACCGTCGGCGACGGCTCGCCCGTCTCGCGGCAACGCGGGTTTTCCACTGAACTCAATGTCGCCCATTGCCACTTCATGGATGAGCCCTGGACGATCCTTGATTGCCCCGGCTCGATCGAATTCTCGCAGGACACACGCAACGCACTGATGGTGGCGGACATCGCGGTGATCGTGGTCGAGGCGGATGCGGGCAAGGCCAGCGCCCTTTCTTCACAGTTGCCAGTCCGCCTCGAACACGTCCAACCAAAGCCGAAGCAAATCTAACCAGACGGATAGCAAGGCCTCCGTGCAACATTAATTCGCCAGCAAAGATGAAAAACGGTATCGCCAAAAGCGAAAACACTGAAACGCCGGACACAACCCTCTGAAAAGTCAGAAGAGCCGGAAAACCCTCAAATGCAAAGGTAGCAGCCGCCGCCAAACCCATTGCAAACGCAACCGGCACACCAATAACGATGCTGACGCCAAATACGCCTAACAAAATAGCCAGTCCCATAGACGCCACGGCTAACTCGTCTGCCGTCAGCGGGGTTCCGGGGAGCACGCGATAGTCGATTGTCGCGGTCACATAACCACGCCGGGCAAAGTCGCGCGCAATCGGCTCAACCGCGGTGCGTACCTGGCCGACAAATCCGCCGCCCGCGGCGAGAATCAAAACCGGGCGATTGGTTGCGGTGTCTCCTGATGGTGTAAACACATCCATGGCTAGACCCGGCGCAAATGTCAGCGCCCGTTGCACATCGACATTGGCGAATACGTGATCGACATAGCGTTGGCCGCTTTTTTTGACTCTCACTTTTTATTTCTTTCCAATCTCATGACCTGTCATTACCCTAAAAATTAATGATCCCTATTCACTCTATCCCATTCCTTTCAGTCCTGCAAACTTTCCTAAAAAAGAAACATGTTTCTACTTTCCTCACAATTCTTTCATTTAGGTATTTCTTTTAATTCATTTAATCAAATTAGATAAAAATTGTAATACAATGAAACTTTCATAATTATAATAAAAAATTAAATAACTAATTAACAGAAAGTGTAGACCTATTAGTGTGTCATTGGTTGGAAACGGCTGATTTCCGTCACTTATAGGATTGCCGGGCGGCCATGGGAGTGGAACTTGGTTGTAACACTTGAGAAAACCAGAGAACTGCCATCGCATTTCATTCACCAACGATTTAACACATGCGCCTACTTCTGCTCCACTGGCTGGTACTTCTTGGGGATCAATTGTAACGAACTTGGGGATTTTTATCCTTTCTTTAGCGCATCGTGCAAAAAGCTTAGCAACATCCACAAAATTATCCTCATATTGAACATATTGTGTAAATCGATCACCAGTTTTGGCCTCCTTAGTGAGGCGTCGAAACTTCGGAAACCGCTGCTGCAGATGGTAGTAGTACTTCAGCGTGTGCCGGCGGGCATCGGCGAAGACGATTTCGCGCTGTTGCGGCGTCATTGCGACGATGTTCTTTTTCGACGCACCTGCCTCGGTCGCTTCGAGGGCGTTGGCGACGTTCGCCGGGTAAACGTCGAGCGGGTAATCGACGGGGGGCGAATTGATCAGCAGGATGTCGGGATGGCGGAACTGTTTGAATCCGCGGCCGTCGACAAGCCTGCGCGACGTGTAAGCGAACTTCTCATAGCATCAAAAAAAGAGACTTTTTTTGGAAAATTTCCTATTGCAATTTCTCTGGGTCCAGAATGAAAACAAAATGTTTGAGCGCTCCAAGTTAATGGTAAAGTTTTCATACAGGGATTAACTCTCAAGAATACCCACTCCCAAAATGTTTTCTCTTTAGTTTAGATTTTTCATCTTTATAAATGGTGAAATTGTTTTCTTGTCGGACGGAATCAAAACGTATACAATGTTGTAAATTTTAAAATTGCCACTCAAAATATTTTTATATAAGTTGATAAAATTAACAGTTGGAATCGAAGTAGAATTGGAAAATATTATAGAACCCGTATGCAGCGAGTTTGACCTCCGGTCTCATGTAGACAAAATAATTGGAGAACTGCACAAACATTCCGAACCAGACGTTCTTATCAGCGTTCATGGTGCGGACCGCGCTGGCATTGTCGCTTCTGCCACAGGCGTCTTGGCCGAGGCTGGACTCAATATATTGAATTTGGAAACTGATGTGGGAGGTAAAGAAGATAGACCCGTTTACGTCATGCATTTGGAGGGTATAGCCGAAAAAGGAATTGACGTGTTGCTTTGGAAACAGACCACCAACAATCAGTGTTACATATGTCTCAACCCACAAACTCTCCAACATATTGTCTCTGGTTTTCATGCTCATCTTCAGCAAGGAAGGTATAATTGGAGACATGACTCTGTATAAGAAACGATCGCTGATTTTCTTCATTCCTGTAATCCTGATCTCAATATCTTTTGCGATAACAAAGGTTACCGTTCACCCTCTATCATATCAGGAGAGGAATTAAGACCTGATATGATTGTCGAGTGTAATGATTCACTTTTCGTCCTAGAACTCACGGGACGATTATCTAGACTTCCTGTCAGTGAGTATTGAAATATGAGAGGTGTTCGCACAATGATTTGCGGATATTTCGACATGCGTTGCTGTAGTTCTTCGTCCAGACAAAGACATTCGTTTGCAATGTCGTCAAACGTTGGCATCGGATAATGTGGTCTCTGTATCCATTTGTTCAATTCTACAGGATCTAGGCATATCTGGATATAGCCGTTGGGCTTCTGCACTACGACCATAGAGTTTCGATTATCCCGAGGGATACCAGTCGTTCCAGTTCGTTTTTCAGTTTGTTATTTATCATGAAGTTAAAATTAAGTTGAAATCAGCACATTGTTTTTCCTGCTCGAAAACTCTGAGAGTGTGTTGAGGATGAATATTGAAGAGATACCGGGGGGTAATAACCGGGGGGTTATTGACACGGGTGGTTAATGTCTCGGGGGATATTTTCTGGGGGGTTAATGCCCGGGTGGATATTGTCCAGGGGGTTAATGTCCGCCCACCTTACAAAGTGACGGCGGCGATAGAGGCATTAGAATATGACAAGCCTATACCTATTGATGCCTATACCTATTGATGCCAATGGCAGGCTCGTGGAGAAATTTAGGCATAAAGGGTGATGACGTAGAAACCACGCGGAAATTTCAAAACTTTTCTTCAGGTAGTAATATATATATCGGATTTGGTTATGAATATCAGCTATAGAGGAGTCAGGGGGAAAACGTGATCTTATGATAAATATTAAAACCCAACAGCCGTAAAAGAATCATAATGCCAACGTAATAAAATAAAAATAATTAATTAGGTCCTGAGCTTTTGATGTTTCTCACATCACTTTCAACGGAGGATTACAAACGTGAAAAAAGGGCCAACAGATTGATTGGAATGTAAAGTATTTCTTCTATTGTTTAGCACTTAAGGACTATTCTGATACTTTCTAGAAAAGTCCCTGTGAAATAATATAAAAAGAGCGATTAATATATGACTTGTAGTAGCTTTTAAGCAAAATAGGAGTAGCTTTTAAGCAAAATAGGAATAGCTTTTAAGTGAAATAGAATTAGTTTCGACGATGTATAATACACTTATAAAAATATAAAAAACTATCTACATCAGCACATGCCATGAGAACAAAAGAGAAGAAACCTTTGTAATTGTGGGGAGGGGGGATAGTAGGCCCGCGGCTACATATTTTAGCTCATAACATTTTGAACCCTGGCCCGATTGACACGAAACTTGGTCACTTTTCCTAAAATTTACTGTGAAGTCCTACGATATATATTGTTTTTTAAAAGTTTCTTGAAATTTTGCTATATTGGCGTTTTGTTGACCTAGTGGATTTTTTGCCAGTCAGTTTTATTATTTTTGTTTGAAAAACATGATTATTATATCTTTAAACTTAGTTTTTCTTTCCTGAATTTGTACTGACGATTTCGTAGTATCAAGCTGTTGCTCAAAACATGGATTGTAAACTTAGACTGAGTTTCTCTACCAATTGTTGTGGTACCCAGAAAATCCTATCGCACTACGTTCATAAATGCTTTACGCTTATAGCGACGGGGGAAGCTAAGCCGGATTGGGTTGGGGTGGGGAGCAAGTAGGCTGGGTCCAAATTTATTTTTGCACATTCCACTAAGGTGCCTTTGGTCATTGTGTGGAAAGGTGTGTTTCGTGTCGATACGCGTATCTTGCTGTGAATGTGATACAATGTCTGTCGAAATCAATTTCAATTTACATACAAACCTTAAAACATGTTTTTTTATTGTAGGGTTTCAATGTGTTGCCTCATGCAACCGTTCTGGAACATGATCGGTTTTACCTTTCCCATTACAAGCTATCGCTGCACTGAACAAAAAAAAGACACTATAAAGTACGTGATGTACTACCCCAATGTTCGACGATGAAGGGGTATATAATGACATCGCCATTTTCTTTGTTTTCGTGCATCGTTACACAAACTATCCCCATAAAAGTTACAATCAGGTTTAAAAAATATGATTTGTGACAAAATAAACGCAACTTCTTTGAAACATTTGTGATTGTTCCGCCATGGACATTTGTGGCCAATGTGATACCTCTACGCTTCTAAAACATAACGAAGGCTGATCGTTACACACTTATCAACCCTTAACCCTTAACCCTTAACCCTTAACCCTTAACCCAACCTATTAAGTGGGAAACATTTATTTACTTACTATATTATTTATTTTATTATTATATTTTTATTTTCTATATAGCACCCTTGCCTTTAGTATACAGACTATCGTCCTGTCATCCCCCTGTTACTTATTTCACGTATATCAGATACTCATAAATACAGAAAGCGATTTGTCTTTTTGAATAGCACGCAAAGATTTAAAAACAAAGGTTTTTGTAATATTTTATTTCATTTAGAAACGGAAAAGTGGCAGCTGATAAATTAATATAATTTTGGGAATTTCTAAAAAGAAAATTCACGTCTGATTGATTTTGCGAATTTGTTTTTGAATTTTAAATTTTACATGCAAATACAAAAGAAATTAGACACCCGAAAGAAACTTTGCAAATTTTAATTTTGCTTGTCGGATTTGGCCCCTCGGATTTGGGAACCACTTGGTGGTGATGATGATGATGGTGATGATGGTATTAGTGATAATAATGATGATGGTGATGATAATGATGATGGTGATGATGGTATTAGTGATGATAATGATGATGGTGATGATAATGATGATGGTGATGATGGTATTAGTGATGATAATGACGATGGTGATGATAATGATGATGGTGATGGTGATGATGGTATTAGTGATGATAATGATGATGGTGGTGATGATGATGATGGTGATGATGGTATTAGTGATAATAATGATGATGGTGATGATAATGATGATGGTGATGCCCGTTGAATGTTTTTTCTATGATTGATTATTTAATTTCTGTTCGTTTTGGGTTTTATTTATTCTTTAATGGTAACTTCTGGTCGTTTTGGGATTGCGTTATTGTAGGTTTCTATTTATTTGGATCTTAAGAGCAGTAGGTCTTTGTTATTATTATATTTTGAAGACTTCTTTTTCGAGAAGTTTTATAAATTAATATATTAAAAGAAGGATTACTTTATTGTAATATTTACTTATTTAAGGTACAAGTAAGGGATTTAACTAATTAATTAATTAATAGTAAGGGAGATACTATAGTATAAACATTTAAAAAGCAGCTTTATTGTTAAGAAGGAATTCAAAATGCTGATAAGCTAGTTTTACATAACTGACAAATTATTTTGTGCCTTACTTTGTCATTTTGAAGAACCTATAAAGTATTTGAGAGTAATATAATGTAATGCAATGTTCATGGATAATATACCATAGGATGGAATCGTGCAATATACATTATAGTATATACTATAGTATAAACATTTAAAAAGCAGCTTTATTGTTAAGAAGGAATTCAAAATGCTGATAAGCTAGTTTTACATAGAGTCATTCAGTCACAAATTAGAACTTGTATTTTCCTTATTAAGGGTCAAAATTTATTGGCAGAAAGCCAACAATAGGGCAACAAATATTTTGTCATTGGTTTTTCCCTATCCTGCTCTCTTTACTTTGGTTTCCTTATACTTACTTTGTAGTCCCAAATTTTGAGGGGAAACGCCCTCCCCCTCTGCCGGCGCCCATGATGGTAGTAGCTACTGGCACAACTGCATTCCAACCCTTTCCCTCTTCTAATGCCTGGCTATTCACCTAGGCTGAATATTTATCTTTATAAGAGGTTTTGAAAAAATTGGAAAAAGAACAAGAGAGATGAGGACGTATATTTGTCACTCAAGAGTACATTTGGCAGAACAAAACCAGTTCATTCTAAAGAAAAATACTTTTAAGAGAACACGAAATATGTATGATGCACCTTCATCATGCCGGCGCGCCCTTTGGTGGCTCTCACCGCCCCTTTTAACCACTACCGCCATATCTTTGAGTTATACTGCTCACAACATGGATTAACTATGTCTTCCTTATCATATTAATCTGTAATCAGAAATTACAACACTGGGGACACGACACGATAGAATTTTCCCAGGAATTCAACCTCACAGCTGGCCTAATGCAGTAGAAATAACGTAAATGACATAATTGTCTTTAAGGTCTAGAAAGGTTGAATATTGAATATAAAAGAAAGAAGAAAGAAAGAAAGAAAAAAAAAAAGAAAGAAATATTGAAAACAATATTTATCAATGTCAATGGAAACAAATGACATCTAAAGCTTCAAGGTATTGAAAATCTCTGCCTCAAGGTATTAAAAATCTTTGCCTCAAGGTATTTACAATCTAGATGGTAAAAAAAACAAAACCGGTGTTACGAGGAGAAAAAAAATGCAACAAGCTTCAAGAAGAAGAAATAAAAATAAAGCAAGTTTTTCAAAGACATAAATCAAGACACATTAAGTTTCCCTAAGAAATAATCCAAAGACAAGATTTTTCACGAACAAAAAATCAATATGCATCATGTTTCACAAAAAAACAATATGATAGAAGCTTCAAATAAATCAGTAGGCAACAAGTTTCACGAGAAAAAAATAAACATATATTATGTTTCACGACCAACAAATCAGCATGGAACAAGTTTCACGGAATACTTGACTGAGTGGTAAAGAAAATGGAAAAGAACTGAAACCTATTTTTTAGTTTTTTAAATGTTTTTTCTTTTTTATTTTTTCCTTTTTTCAGTTTTTTATTTTTTTTGTTTTTCGTTTTCTAGTTTTTTTTTCTTTTCTAGTTTTTTCATTCATTCTTTATGATATTTTAGTTATGATTTTTATTTATTTTAGTTTCTTCTTTTTTTAATTTGTATTCTTTTTTAATTCTTCTTCTTTTTTAGTTTTTTTTAGTTTTTATCCTTTTTTTATTTTTAGGTTTTTACGGGAAACGGCGTCGTTTTCAACCAAAGATTTGTCTCCTCTTCCAAACTTGAGTTAATAAGAGAAATTGCAAAATGTAACAAAATTTTCTACCGATTTAAGAAGCAGTATATACACAAGTCCTTATTCTATTCGTTCCCAATGGCCTCCAAGGGGGAGGCTACGGAGCCATGCCTCACATTAGGAACCCTGACCTATAAGGTTCGTTTAAAATTTGAATATACTAACACTTGTCGACTCAGTAGAAGCCATTCTGGTGGAAGAAGTTATCATGACGTGAGTCAGTGATTTTGTTAATGGAGCTTGTTGCGTGCTGATTTTTGCTCGGTGAGCTTGTTGTGTGCTGATTTTTGTTCGTGAATCATATTTCATTTTGATTTTGCTTCGTGACGCTTGTACACTGATTTTTATCCTCGTAAAAATGATTTTGTTCATCGAACTTGTTATGTAATGATTTTTTGGTCGTGGAATTTTATGCGGCTGATGCTTGTTCGTTAAACTCATTGCTTGTTTATTTTTCTCTTCTTGGAACTTGTGTATGGATTTTTATCCTTGTAAAACTGATTTTGTTCACCACTTTGATACAACGTTCTGATGGCAAGGTACGCATTTATGTGAGTCTGTCCTACTCACTTCGTAGTTTTCTAAACACATCTTTCATACTATGAAATGTTGATCCAAGTCCATTTCACACCTTGAAAAAGTAATCTCTATAGATCTATAGATCAAATTTTTTGTCAGTGGGACAAAACAAGCATATTGCACGAAATAGCGTAAACATATTGTACTGAAAAGCTTTTTTCGTCTGACAATCCTCAGAGTACTAACGTCAGAATGACCGAAATGGAATGTGTGAAAGATTCATTTTGGTCATTCTGACTTTAGTACTCTGAGGAGTGTCAGACGAAAACAGCTTTTATTCGTGGATGCTGATTGGCTCAAAAACACAAGCCATTCAGGCAGTCCAAATTCTGATTGGCTCTTTCAAAGGTAGTTGGGTATACTCTTTCACACACTTCATTTTGGTCATTCTGACTTTAGTACTCTGAGGAGTGTCAGACGAAAATAGCTTTATTCGTGGATGCTGATTGGTTCAAAAACACAAGCCATTCAGGCAGTCCAAATTCTGATTGGCTCTTTCAAAAGTGTAAGGTCATACGTAAGG
Source organism: Alatinidae sp. Z8VKAUB7J3 (assembly GCA_010016025.2). Lineage (NCBI taxonomy): Eukaryota > Metazoa > Cnidaria > Cubozoa > Carybdeida > Alatinidae > Alatinidae sp. Z8VKAUB7J3. The sequence goes on from JAAAKM020721499.1 coordinate 105,405,770, forward strand.
TCATACGTAAGGTCATACGTAAGGTCATACGTAAGATCATACGTAAGGTCATACGTAAGGTCATACGAAAGGTCATACGTAAGGTTATCCGTCAGGTCATACGTAAGGTCACACGTAAGGTCACACGTCAGGTCATACGTCAGGTCATACGTAAGATCATGCGTAAGGTTATACACAAGGTCTTAAGTAAGGTCATGCGTAAGGTAATACGTAAGGTCATACATAAGGACATGCATAGGGTCATACACAAGGCCGTGTATAACAATCGCTGTTCAAATAGTGTAACTACGCTCAATGGCACTATTGAAATGCTCATATTCCAGCGTGCAGAACGCATTCCAAATATATTCAAATAGTGTAACTACGCTTAATAGCACTATTGAAATGCTCCCATTCCAGCGTGCAGAACGCATTCCCAATATGTTCAAATAGTGTAACTACTCTCAATAGCACTATTGAAATGCTGACATTCCAGCGTGCAGAATGTATTCCCAATATGTTCAAATAGTGTAACTACGCTCAATGGCACTATTGAAATGCTCACATTCCAGCGTGCAGGCAGAAAATAGTTAAAGATCATCAAGGGACTTCTTAAATATCTGTAACAAAAACTGTAGCTTGTTAACATCAAATAAATGAAATAAGTAAAATAAGGTGATGACTTTAAACGAAAAATGAATAAATTAAGAAATCAAAGATGAAAAAGGAGTAATAGGGAGCCTCTGACGGGACCGAATAGTATTTTGTACATTTGAGGTTGTTGTAAACAATATTCCACAATAAACAATAACAATATAGTAGTAAGGACTGAGGAACGTAAGACGATGCTTACAAGTTTGGATATATCAATAGCTACATCAAAAGAATCGCATTTTAATGCTGATTTTAAATATATAAGTTTAATCAAGTTTAATCTTACCAATCAAAAGTTACGAGCCTGAGAAAATTTACCTTATTTTAAAAATATAGGGGAAAATAACCCCTAAAAGTCATAGAATCTTAACGAAAATCACACCATCAGATTCAGCGTATCAGAGAACCCTATTGTAAAGGTTTCAAGCTCCTATCTATAAAAATGTGGAATTTCGTATTTTTTGCCAGAAGACAAATCACGGGTGCGTGTTTATTTGAAATCAAAATTCAGTCAATCATCAGTCTGTCAGTAATGAATCTTCCACCAATCACCAATCAAGCTTCAGTCCATCAGCAATGACTTATCAATCAATCACTCATCTATGAATAATTTCAGTTGACCGTCAAGTAATAATAAACTTACATAATTTCCACTTTGTCCAAGTTGACTCGATAACTAAGTAATAAAAAATAGCCTATGTTACAATTCATTGCAATAGTTATGATGCTCGGCGATACATTTGTAAACACTGTTGTCCTAAACAGGTGATAAGATCTGTACCTTCGACTATATCGGGAACGGCAATCGAGGCAAGGACTGGGGCCCGACTATATCGGGACCGGCACTGAAAGGGTTAACATGTTCCTTGCTGTAACTCTCCATTGCTAAAAAAGGAAATAAAATAAGATATCAGGCTAGTAGTAGCGTTAAAATAATGACATGTAATGTTTGAGGTCCTGGTTTTTCAAATTCTCAACAACTTACAGGGACGGAAGAAGGTAAGGGGAATAGAAGGGGGGAAGGGGCAAGTAGGATGGGTTCAAATTAATTTTTGCACATTCCACTAACGTCTGTTTTTTTAGAATTTGAGGATACACTTAAGCTATTGTACATTCCCCGATTTATGGTTAGAACTCGGTCTCAAATTTGGAATGATTATACTGGTCAACACGATTTTTGGTGTCAAATTTGGAATGATTATACTGGTCAACACGATTTTTGGTGTCAAGAAACAAAACATAATATTTTAGCTAATTTGATGGTGCTGATTCCGAAAATAACCTTAGGCCCAAGTCAAACGTCGCTCTTCTCATGCGCCGAACCTAATACAATTAGGTTCGACGATGGAGCGGCTTTGCGTCCCACATAATTCAATCCCGTGATTGGTGCGTTAGACACGAATAAGGTCAACAGATGTGTAAAAATTGTCGACGTACACCTTGAAATTCATTCCCCATGGCACATTGTCGATCAGTCGAAGGACAACGTCAGCACCCAGCCCCAAAGGACTAGCCGGAACGGAGCCTTTTCCTGTGTAGATTTCTAGGTCATAGACGATCCCACTCACGCCCGCTCTCGTAAATACTTTTACACCCTATGAATGAGGCTTGTCTTTCAAGTACTGCTTGAAACTCAGCCGACCCTTTTTCCACTCAAAAATTTGGTTGACAAACACTTTAATAGATGGTGAGCAAAAATGTCATACTATATAGCCTTTTAATTTTATTGTATGAACGCTATGAAATAACGGGAAGTTTTTTTTTATGGACGGCATGCATGTGTTTGGAACAATAATATACAACACCTAAGTGACCTCTGAGACTAGGAGGTTATAATCATACCTTCTCAGTAGTTCTCAGAATCTTTGCTTGGTAACGTTTTAGCTGTTTTCCAATAATATTTATCCCAATAATCAATTTTTGCTTGACACGGTAATTAGTATAGGTAAGTAGTTGTAGTGTAGTTAGTGGTAGGTAGTGTAGGTAATAGTAGTAGTTAGTGTAGCTAGTAGTAGTTAGTGTAGCTAGAAGTAGTTAGTGTAGGTAAGTAGTTGTAGTGTAGGTAGTGGTAGTTAGTGTAGGTAATTAGTGTAGCTAGTAGTAGCTAGCGTAGGTAAGTAGTTGTAGTGTAGGCATGTAAGCAGTGTGTCTAGTAGTATTTTATGTAGGTAGTAGCAATTACAGTAGGTAATAGTAGTTAGTGTAGTTTTAATGCAGATTGAAATTTAGAATCTCTTTACAAATTGGTCAGAAAAAAAATATTTTCTTATATCTTTTATGTAAGAAGCTAAGAAATGAATAATGTTTCATTTATCTTGAAAGTTTGAAATCAGAAGAAAACTGAATATGGCATTGTTTCAAAATGGGGCCCAATCTAATACGATTAAGGGTTTGCTGAAAAAATGCTTCATTCATTGAAAATGCCTACATGTAATCATAGAACTTCAACCTATGGAATGGCAACTCAGCTAAACCGGAAACGTATGTTGTGTTAGCCTCGTTATCGATCTTTCTTCTGGCAAAAAAAATACAAAATTCCACATTTTTGCTGATATGAGCTTGAAACACCTACATTAGGGTTGTCTGATACGTAGAATCTGATCATGTGATTTTCATTAAGATTCTATTACATTTAGGGGATGTTTTTCCCTTTTTCGAAAATAAGGCAAATATTCTCAAGTATCTTAACTTTTGATTGGTAAGTCTAAATTTGATCAAATTTTCATATTTGAAATCAGCAAAAAAATATAATTCTTTTGATGTATCTATTGGTTTCAAAATTCAGTTTTCTAGCAAAATTTGCACCTGTCATCGTCATCATAGAATTTCCGCGTCAGAACAAAAGATGCGCCAGCAATTCAAGTGATAGTCAGAAACCACTGGAGAAAATTCGTCGGAAAAGAAGAAAATTTTTGGTTACTTTCCGACGACTTTTGCTTTGGCATATGTCAATCAAATTTTAAATTTCGCAGCCAAATAGTAGCGTTAGCATGCAAGAAAACTTGCCTTTAGCATGCCAGACGCCTGTCTTGTCTGGCGACGGATTTTACTCCTATGTGAACCAGGTTTTAGTTCTAATATTATTTTCCAGAATTGTAACAAGTGAAATGCCAGGCGGAAAACGTAATCTGCTTTTAGAAATGACAGCCATGCTAAGCATCTTTAGAGAAAGAGACATATTGATATATATTTTTTCTTTTATTTCTTTTCTTTTTTTTCCTTTTTTTACTTTTTTTCTTTTTTTTCTTTTTTTTCTTTTTTTCTTTTTTTTCTTTTTTTTCTTTTTTTTCTTTTTTTTCTTTTTTTTTTTTTTTTTTTTTTTTTTTTTTTTTTTTTTTTTTTTTTTTTTTTTTTTTTTTTTTTTTTTCCAATTTCAACAATTGATAAGGTTGATTGAATTGAGTTTTACCCACTGAGGTCTCTAGGTCTCTCACACCTGCCATTCTATTTGCCGTTATTAAACATTTTAAAACTAACCAAAATAACTTATCGGCTTATTTTAGTCATTGTTACAAAATACGACATGTTGTATCGTTGAGGTATAGCCGAGAGAGGAGGGCAGTCATTTCCAAGATTCAACACAAAGTTATTCACATTCACCTAACTACACACTTTTATACAGAAATAAAACAATAGAATAATTATCATAAATTAAATTCTGATTAAAAAAAGGGGTTAGGGAGGAGGCCTGGTTGCCCTCAAATTTGTGGTTACTTAAAAAGGCAATTAATTTTTTTTACGAACGTTTTTATGTGTAATTAAATAAAAAAAAACAAGTTTTTTTAACGGAAAGTAAGGAGCGACATTAAAACTTAAAACAAACAGAAATTACTTCGTATGTGAAAGGGGCTGTTCCCTCTTCAACGCTCCGCTTTTTACGCTAAAGTTTGACTCTTTCTCTCAACTCTAATTTTTAAAACAGTACATCCTTTAGCGTAACGTTTACGGGTTGGCTGCGGCGACACTTTAACTGGCAAGTACAGGAAGACTGGCTGGTTTGGATGCCCGGTGTGGTGCCGGGTTTGAACATGGCGGCGCAGACGCTGACCGAAGGCCAGCTGCTGCTGCCGACCCCCGTCTACCATCCTTTTCTGGACGTTGGTCAAAACAGCGGTCTAGCGGAGGCACGGGTGCCCATGGCGGTGGATGCAGGGCGTTGGTCCATGGACCTGGAGCAAATGCAGCACGCCGTTGATCGCGCCGGTGATGTACGGATGCTGCTTATCTGGTCGAGGCTCGGCCTCGACCAGACGTCCGTTCAGGCGCGCAACGACCGCGCGATCTTCTCGCATGGCAGTGCCTATGGTCTCCGCGGGGAGCGCGCGGATTGGCCGGGATACGATTCCGTGTTCCAGTCGATGGCGGGCTGGAACGTGGCGATGGCGGGGGAGGGCAATCCGCCCGTCTTCAACCAGCTGGGTACCCTCGATTCGCTGACCGCGACGAGCTCCGCGATCGCGACCCTGCTCGCGCTCTACCATCGCGAACGCACGGGCGAGGTCGGAGCGACGTGGTGTGGCTGGGCTTTAAAGCTCAACAACCTGATTTTTTTAGTTAATTTCTTGTTGACTTTAGTGTCTTTCGAGTCAAATTTCATGGGATTGTTGATGCTTTATTGTGGAAATTAGGTAGGGCTCAGAAGGGGCAGACAACTCTGACATTTCCTACCCTTCCTACAAAACCTTCCTACATTTATGCTGAAAAATTGGCAATGGGAGGTGCTCTTCAAGGGATCAACAGCTTTGTGAATCTAACGATATAGATAAAAAAAATTGCATATATTTCCGCTTTGTATAGGATACATCAACAGAATCGAAAGCCACAATGTCAAAATGTCACAATGTCTGACCACAATGTCAGGTATTAACACAAGGTTTGAACTGAATGAATCCAATACAGTCTTGAATGAGCCACAACAGTTTTTATTTGTTTCGAACAGCATAATGAAAGCTGTGGGGAGAGGGAGTAACTGCAGTCGTTACTTTTTTTTCGCAGATGTAAATTTTAGCTCTGATCAACGGTTCTGAGCTAAGAATATTTCTAAGAACCCGTGAATTGAAAACATATTCATGGTTTATTGGGGTTGAAGTCCTTTTCGATCCTCTTCCTTTCTAATTATTATTGTTTAATTCCAAAGGCATAAATAGGCTAATATAATACCTTTGCATAGTCAATTAACACTTATGTGTAGCTTTCATGTGAGCAATCCAATTATTAAAAAGAGATATAATATTTCAAACCTGTTCCAGAAAATTTGCCCATGAGTTATTTTGGAAGGACGAGACAGTTATATGCAAGGAATGGACGTCTGGCAGTGCGTTTGCTTGGTGAATAAATCCTCTAGGAAAGTACAAAAGATCGCCAGCTTCTAAGACGGTATTTTTCTGACAACTGCCTTTAGCTTCAATGTAGATAGCAAGTCACGTTGTTATCCTATCCTTAAATGGGGATTTGTGCTGTTTAATTGTCTCTCAGACTGGCTTGCTGCCTTAATTTCACATCATCAATGATCTTGTATCCAAGCTATTCAGTTTTTAAATGAGATGTAAGCTAGGATAATCTTTTCCCCTAGGGATTTCTATCCTCCTGTTCCTTTCTTGGGATCCCTCCTCTTTCTATTTCCGGTAACATTATCCCAAAACAGAATCAATTCTCTTTCTTACAAAAGGTTTTTTCAAGTATGTTTTTGGATTTTATTCCCTAAGAAATACTGTAAATAACATGTCTTAAAATACGATCGACACCAGAATAAAAAAATCTGTTTTTTATACTCCTGAACCTATTTTAGGTCTATCCATACCTGAAAACCTTAATTTAAAAAAAAAAAGAAAATTCTTGGTTGTTAAAAAATTATGAGGCTAGTAAATTAGAATTACTTTTTGTCAGTATTACCACGTTAAACTGTGAAGACAAATAAGCGAAATTAAATATCTAAAGTTGGCAACATTTTTCTGTCGACTTGAAAACAGAGGTAGCGCAACTTCGACAAGCTAAAGTCAGCATGCGCAGTGCGGAAATGGAGACTGTATTTACAAAATGAATTTTAGTTACGTCGGAATTTAACCATGAATAAATCGCAATTTTATAAAACAACGCTGATGCTTGGCTTGTTAGGAGCAATAAGTGCCTGCCAAAGTCACGATATTCAGCCAGCTCACACATCGCAATCGCTGCCGCTGTCCACATCAACGTTGACCGCAGGCGCCGTCGACAGCTGGCAAGTGCCCAATGCCGATCGCCACCCCTCCTAGATTGAAAGCATAAAGCTCACAGTGTAAGACTGTCATCACGATTCCGTAGTGTAGTGGTTATCACGTGAGTCTTACACATTCAAGGCCCCCAGTTCTATCCCTGGTGGAGTCATGTTCATTCTAGACTTTTGAAGAAAAAGAGATTTCGTCCTAGCGAAGGTCTAGGAAGAACATGATTCCGCCCGGGATCGAACCGGGGAACTTGAGTGTGTTAGACTCACGTGATAACGACTACACTACGGAATCGTGATGACAGTCTTACACTGTGAGCTTAACCTCCCTAAAAAAATAAGGCAGCCTTAGACCAAGCAGTTCGTAGCCACAAAATGTAAGTTAAGAGTGGCACTCGTCAATATAAATCGAAGCTCTAAATACAGGTTAAAAACTAAAGGGAGTCAAACTTCCCCATATGAATAGAATTTTGACGAAAATTATATAATGAACTATAGTTTGCATGACAATCCCAAAGCCATTACCTTCAAAACATAAAATATCTTATATGTTCCAGACAAGGATGGCCATGTATGCGCGGTTTTATCCCAAGGGTAATCATATTGAACTATTTTACCATTTACAGGTCTCTACTCACTTATGCTTCGTACACAACTCAATAAACTCATTTCCTCTGTTTATCCTCCGACACTTAAACTTTTTTCAGTTTAAGGACCGAACCCTCCAAATTGCTGCACTCAGGCGTAGTATATCATTTTAACTGTCGCTTCTGTGAAGAAGCGTATTTAGGTCAGACAATACGTCAATTTCATAGACGTTTGTCTGATCATTTGGGAGTTTCACCTTTAACTGGAAAAACGCTTTCTAACCCTCCATTTTCTAGTATTCGTCTACAACTTCCTTCAACGTTTCTCCATTTGCCAGCTTTATACCATCATATCCAACAATTTTCCCACGCTTTAATTTCAAGACCCCACATTTCTTCATTCCAAACTTCATTCCTATGTCATTGCTGAACATATGAACGGTCCTCACAAAAATACTCAGTTGATCTTCATTTTTTGCATAAAGCTTCAAGTCGTATTATTATTATTATTATTATTATTAAAATTGATTGTGTACATCGTTATTTATACTCCAAAATAAAGTGGACCTTAACTATCTATAAATTTGATTCCACTTTTATGATTTCTCTTGGGCTTGAAGGGCGTACAGACGACGTACGCTTTGGGCTAAAGCAAACTAGAGGAGTGTTTTCAACCACTGTGAAGGACTGCAATGTGTGCAGTGACAGACGGACAGACATGCCGTGGAAAACAGTGATCCGGCTACTGGCAATAATTTACCACTACTAAGAAATACAAATCATTATCAAAATCAAAGTTTGATCCTGTCTGTCAGGAGGCGGTCAGATCTAATTTTGCTAATAAATTTCCTTACAACCTGGGATATTGAATGAAATCGAGGCATTAACTTTCGTATTCCCACCATGTCCTCTCTAGAAGCCAACAGCAAAACGATTCTCAAATATCAACCATGGCCAGTAACTATACAATTTACACTTAATACTGAAAGATGCTAGAGTAGAGTAGAGTCAAATAGTTTGATTCTTTAACCAAATTCAAGAATATATAACTACTAGAAGACTGCATGTTCTTTGCGCCATTTTGTTGCTTTCTACTTCGCTTTCTATACTTATCTTCTAACTACAATTTCTTTCGATCTCTTTTCATACCAGGTTCTTAAAGTTTCTGCATGTCTGTGGTTTGCAGCATGTGATCGATATTTTAGTCTTTCCTTTGAAGTTCCGAGGGTAGCTGTTCCGTACTCGACAAAGGGCAAAAGAGAAATGAGCCAGTATTTTCAATAAAATTGAATCGTGTGTGGAGGACCGCAAATTTCATCAATAAAGGTCTGTCCTCATGATTGTCAATTTTCATTGAGCGTCTGTGGGCCGCTTAAAAACATCTAAAAGTCGTTTTACATCTACTCTTTTCTGACGTCATAAATGTATAGTCCCTATTCAGAGCCTTAAACTTTTTTAACAAACACGAGGCAAAGTCAATAACGTAGCCCTTCACAATCACATTAATTGAAACATTTCTGATCGGCAAAGAATGTCTTTGGGTGATCATGCAATTTAGTAGTAAACATTGCATTCTAACTTTAAAGTGGATTTCAACGATATGATCATTTCTACTCGTGAAGGCAAGAGAGCTAATTGCTCATAATGTTGATAGAACGATAAGCCTACTGTGAAACTGCCTACCTTATTGCAAAGTTCTTAGGTGGGTCCTGTGACCTATATTCACCGACAGTAAAGTTCTCCAATTTTATAACATAAGGCAAATTTTCTCAGGTTCTTAACTTTTGATGGGTAAGTCTCAACTTAATGAAACTTATATATTTAAAATCAGCATTAAAATTTGACTATTTTGATGTAACTATTGTTAAAAAAATTCCGTTTTTTAGAGTTTTGGTTATATTGAGCCGGATCGCTCCTTACTGCAGTCGTTGCCACGAACTGTTGATAAAGCAGGACCATTTTTCATTAGCTACTTTTTAGTCACCTCCTGGAGCTCGTACGGTAGTAAGTTTGCATGTGTCACTGTTTGTATCCTATGTCAAAAGTTTTAGTTTTCGAGGGTAATAGCTACGTATGTTGGAAAAATGAAGATATTAGACTATTTTAAAGGTAGGGAGAAATACTCAGTGGAAGTACGAGACCAGATCGAAATGTTTAAATATTCAATTAGTAGACATCGTTTGTACATTCTTGATGGAAGCTCGCAACAGACAGGAGAAACATCAAGTCAAAAGGGTTGCTTTGGGCGACAAAAATGTGGTACACCAAAGATCCACTGTGAAAATTGCGAAATATATTTACAACCAAAAGGGCAGCAATCTATAGGAAGATCATGTATGTTTAGTTATCTGTCTTTCCTTTCCTTAATAAGCGCCCAGGTCCGAATAAGCGCCCACCCAAAAACTTTCGTTTTTAAATAAGCGCCCAGGGCGCTTAATCGGTCATTTACAGTACTCCATTATTCTGTTTTTATCGTTGTGCAGATATCATATTACTAATAAATAGTCAAAAGCTTACAGAGTCTATGCATCTTTATACTTGAGGATTGCAAAACTTTATTTGCAAATACAGATTGGGCAACACGTTTAATACCAAAGAGAATTAACATGTCGCGGAGAGGCTTGTCTCCAAATACGTTGAGCTGGATGTCGATGTCCACCGGTGGATGATTGGGAGCTAATGTGACGACTAAAGAACTAGAGTATGTTAACATCGGAGCCCCCGTAGCTTAGTTGGTAGAGCACACACCGCGTAAGTGTTGGTCATAAGTTCGATCCCCGGTGTTGACATATTTTCTACTTCTCTAGTGTTCTCTTCAAAACTAACAAATCAATAACTTAACCCTAGCTCATATACGAAGGGTACCTACTGACTTCATAAGAAAATTTTAGCGATACGGGTGACAAGAATCAGCGTGTAAATATTGGTGTGTATCTGTCGACTTAATGAATAGGTCGGTGGCTAGAGTGCCACCTAGTTTTGTAACCTTGACATCTAAAACGGTTGTTGTGTGTGTAGACCACGATGCCGTAAATTTAATTGTCGAGTGTATAAAGTTTAGGCATAGTAACTGAAAGGGGACTGGTACGGAAAGCTGCTGTTCTTTATCACCAATGTTATTGTTCTCGTTTTGGTAGTGTCACGTGATTTCGAACCGGTACACCGTGTTCAGGAAATTCAAGCGTTCAAAATAGGCAAATAAGACATATTTGACATAGTTTGCATACACTAGATACGTACATTCCATGCTGCAGAAGGCGTTCAAAATACGCTAGTAAGCCATATTTGACATAGTTTGCATACACTAGATGCGTACATTCCATGGTGCACAAAGCGTTCAAAATGCGCTAACAAGGCACATTTGACATAGTTTGCATACACTAGATGACTACATTCCATGGTGCACAAAGCGTTCAAAATACGCTAATAAGCCATATTTGACATAGTTTGCATACACTAGATGCGTATGAAGGATCTTTATAAGATAAACTCGAAATTACCGCATACTGCATGCTTAGGAACTGTCCACAGCTATACCTACACGTAGGAAGGGTCTCCAGGTCCTTGAGATTACTCGGATTGACGCCTCCCTGGGAAAATAGAAAGTAGTGGGCTATAAATTCCCTATTTTTGCGACTTAACCCTCCCCCCACCACCCCCAACACACATACACACTATAATAAGCTTGCAGATGCCCCCACTCCAACTTCTCCAAAGATTTTCAATGCGGCGTTTAACTGTATATCGTCAAAGAAAAACAATATATACGTCGCTGTTTATATGACTGTCAGCTGAGAATCGATACAAGTTTATTCTTAAAATGCCATACGGAGACAGATATTGTTACCTATGATAGCGGTACAAAAGCAGAAATAGTAGAATACTCTTCATGTTGATGACCCAATATAAATATCAGGCATCCGACGAATGACACACGAGTTTTGTTCGAAGCACTGAACTATCAATAAAAAGTCTGGAAGGATAATTCTATTGTTCTCCCGGTATTGAATGCGTAACCAAATATGGCGCACTATGGAGGCCTAGAATGCAGAACATGTGGTATTCAATACATAGGTAGCACCAAAACAGCTTTCAGAATTAGGGTCAACAACTACAAGTCGGCTTTTAGAAACTACTCGAAAACTAAGAATATATCTAACAAATCTCCATGCGCATTTCCAGTCATCGGACCACAACGGCCAATCAGATTGGCAGTTTACACTTATTGACTCGGCTGAAAGCGAGACACAGGTTTTTGCCTTTTTTTTTAGTTTTTTGTCCTGGTCGCTTTCTCTTTGAGTGTCGTCATTTATTAGTTTTTTCCTTTGAGTTTACTACAAATTTTTGCTGGGACTTTGATTTTGCACCCGCATTTCAAAGCTGCCCTTAAAAGGAAGCTGGCCGAAAGGACAGAGCTGCCTATAGTCCTTACTTTCAAGCCTGCTGGGCTAAAAATTGCTCCCAAATTAACATGTGGACCACGGTAATGCAATTTAACGGATTCAACATAATGAGACCATAAATCATTTTACGACCAATTAAGTCTAATTAAGGTCAACGTTTTAAGTAGATCCCGCTTTAGTTGACCGTTTGTAAACCTGTGACCTCTGCTGAAAGGAATATGTACATGAAGCAACACCAATCAAGAAGTTTGAAATTCTTTCTTATCCGATTTATGTTCAAGACTGAATTCTTTCAGATTATTTATCTGGTTGAAACTAATTCTAGTGCCAGTGTTGTTTGTGATACAGGAGTAACAGAGACAAATACTAAAATACCTCAATTTTCTGATTTGATTAAAGTAGTATGCATAGCTTGAATACGGGAGAATTTTACAAGGATTTTAGATTTTTCTTGCAAGGAAAATTAGGACTTATCACATGCAGCCCATAATGCCCTAGTTAGTTTTTTTTTCAGTTTTTTTTTACGTCATATTGAATATGACGACATGTATAGTTCTTTTTTTGTTTTTTTTTGTTTTAGTTTTGTCTTTTTCTTTTTTTCTTTTTTAGTTTTATTTAGTTTTTTTCTTTTTTAGTTTTTTTTCTTCTTTTGTTTTTTCTTTTTTTTAGTTCTTTCTTTTTTCTTTTTAGTTTTATTTTTAATTTTTTTTCATATAACTTAGGTTTTTAGTTTTTTGTCTGTCTTTTTCTTTTTTATTTTTTTTTTTGTTTTTTCTGATTGCAAAAAGTTCAATACGCTGGAACTTCAGCATGAAGGTGTGAACTGCTGAAGGATTCAGACTCGTCACTCATGTGAACACATATGATTGGCCATCCCGTCGAAGTGAAGGCGATAAAAGGTCTCACGTGAATAGGGTATAAGCCTGTCTTCTTCCGAATGCTCGTAAGTGTATACTTGTAGCCATACAATTTTTTTTATAAGCAACTCCATTTTTGGGGTCAGGCCTCTAGTTGCTTAGCAATTTTCCAAAATCAGGCCTGGAGTTGCTTAAGTAGTTGCTTAGGTATCACTTTAGCCTATTTTGAACGCTTTGTGCACCATGGAATGTACGCATCTAGTGTCTGCGAACTATGTCAAATATGCCTTATTAGCCTATTTTGAACGCTCTCTGCACCATGGAATGTACAAATCTAGCGTATGCAAACTATGTCAAATATGCCTTGTTGGCCTATTTTGGACGCTTTGTGCACCATGGAATGTACGCATCTAGTGTATGCAAATTATGTCAAATATGCCTTATTGGCCTATTTTGGACGCTTTGTGCACCATGGAATGTACGCATCTAGTGTATGCAAACTTCATAATTGTTTGAGGTTTACGGACTTTCTTTGCGGCAGCTTTCTATAATAATCAGTTGATACATGCTCTAAAATTTTACTGCTAAACTTTTAGCCAGTTAATCTGAACAATAGATCATCCCAAATCAATCCAGCATGCAATTGACCATAATTGCGATATGGTTTATGCTTTTTCAAGTGTTTTTACTGCACAAAAGAGGGGTGTTACTTATAATAATAATAATAATAATAATAATAATAATAATAATTTATATAGCGCTTATACATTTCTGTTCTAGGCGCTTTACAATTTTGTTTGACAATCTGAAGTACGAATAAGATTTGTTTTAATTCTTCAGCAGAAAAACAGCTTATCAATAATAAAGCTATACCAATTACAAACGAACAGGAATAATTTTGAAAAGTGTTTTCTGAAAAGAAATTTTTCAATGAATCATAGGAAATAAAAGTAAGCTGAACACAAATAAGTTCATATAGTAATTCAAACTTTACGACGATATATTAAAATAAGTAATCACATCAAACAAAGACAACAGATACCGCTCTGAATGAATAAATGAATCCCGAAAAGAAAAGATTTTAGGTTCCCCCCTCAATTCCCCCCAATGTCACCAGATCCAATCAAAATTTAAAATAAGAACTCTGAGACACGATATCCTTCCAAACTTCAAATTTCATTAAGATCCGATCACTCCTTCATAAGTTAAAAATACTTAATTTTTTTTTAATTTGTTCAGAATTAACCCCCCCACCCAACTCCCCCAAAGAGAGCGGATCCGTCCCGGTTATGTCAATCACGTATCTAGTACTTGTGCTTATTTTTCCCACCAAGTTTCATTCTGATCCCTCCACTCTAAGTGTATTTGGATCTGATGATCACAGTTCAAGTAAGGCGCTACTTTGTTTAAAATTGAAAGATCAAAAGTTTTATAAATACACATTTCTGAGGGTAAAATCAATTTTTAGTTTATTAACTCTACCAACACTTTCCTACAAATGCTGTTAAAACCATTGGCAAGAACATCATAACCACCACCACCACCATCACTACTACAATACCTACTACTACTGCTACTACTACTACTACTACTACTACTACTACTGCTGCTGCTGCTGCTGCTGCTACTACTACTACTACTACTACTACTAATAGTGCCATTGAGCGTTATTACACTATTTGAACATATTTGGAATGCGTTTTGCACGCTGGAATGTGAGCATTTCACTAGTGCCATTTAGCGTAGTTACACTATTTGAACATATTGGGAATGTGTTCTGCACGCTGGAATGTGAGCATTTCAGTAGTGCCATTGAGCGTAGTTACACTATTTGAACATACTTGGAATGCGTTCTGCACACTGGAATGTGAGCATTTCAATAGTGCCATTGAGCGTAGTTACACTATTTGAACATTTTGGGAATGCGTTCTGCACGCCTCTTTGATACTTTGTCACACAATTTTGATGGAGTTGATTTAGAGTTTTAAGATAATGCTTTGCCACGAAGGCCCTACAACAAACAAGCATATAACTATAGCAACAACAATCTTTAATTAAACTTCCACTAGCAAAAAACATTTTGATCCTATATATTCAGTACTACCTGATTGATTTCGAGCATTTTATATCTACCTCTTTGATACTTAGTCACACAATTTTGATGGAGTTGATTTAGAGTTTTAAGATAATGCTTTGCCACGAAGGCCCTAGAACGCATATAACTTTCCGTGATCTTACGCAGGAAATCGGTAGTATCCTTAACGTACGACTTGACTTCTCTCGCAATTGGTTGTAGATGATGATAGAGCTATTCGGAAATTCGTTCCGTAAAATATCCTCAATTTGAAACCACAGGACGCCCCAGAACATTATACAGCCTCTTATGGATTTTGGGCAAAAGATAGAACCTCCTAAGTTTCTAGTCCTAGTTGCCAGTTCATTGGTGTGATCCGTATCACATTTAGAATATACGTTTTGATCGGATAACTGTAAGTCTGCTTCCGCTAAATAAGCCTCGTTTTCGGTTATGATGATGCAACCTAATTAAGAAGGGTCTATTGGTAAACAAGTTAACATCTCCAAAACAAGTCGAGGCTAACGTCAAGATATCTGTTTACAAATTCAACATCTCAAAAACAACTTTTGAAAACAATAGAAGAAACGAGGCTTCCCCAAATTCTATTCCATATTTAAGGCATTTTTTAGTAGAAATTTAAGTTGGGCACACACGAACAACTTTCAGGACAACTCTCACGACAACTTGGTTGGCCAACTCGGTTGTCGACGAAGTTGTCCGTATATACTTAACAAAAATTGAATTTCCCTTTGGGAATTAAATTTCACATCACAAAACGATGAATCATCAAAGAAAGCTGACGTCTGTCAATAATTGAATGCTCTTTCGGTAACTGAATTTTGCGTCCCCCAGTGACGACAAGTCTTCATGTAGGTAAATAATCTGTTTCCTCCTGTTTCACACCAGAATTGAAAAATCTGTTTCTCCGGCCAGCAAAATATGACGTAAAATAGATAAATGCTTCTGTTTATACAATGGTAAAGATGTACCATTGATATTTTTTATAACTGAACTAAATAAAAACAAGAGCCAAGGGCTCATATGGCACTTATGATGACATCAGATCCTAAAATTAGACTCAGTACTAGAGTTATTGATTATGCTCTTCGTCCAGAAGCACTGAGATCGCTAAAGCACTTGAAATCTCCCCCCAAATCACCCAAAGAGATCAGACGTGGTCCGCTTATGTCAATCACGTATCTAGAACTAGTGCTTATTCTTCCCATCAAGTTTCATCCCCATCTCTCCACTCTAAGTGTTTTCCAAGATTTCCAGTTTCCAAGATTTCTGCTTCCAATTTTATGAATTGTAATTTTATGAATTGTAATTTTATGAATTGTTATTTTATGAATTGTAATTTTATGAATTGTAATTTTATGAATTGTAATTTTATGAAGAGTAATTTTATGAATTGTAATTTCATGAAATGTAATTTTATGAATTGTTATTTTATGAATCGTAATTTTATGAATTGTTATTTTATGAATTGTAATTTTATGAATTGTAATTTTATGAATTGTAATTTTATGAATTGTAATTTTATGAATTGTTATTTTATGAATTGTAATTTTATGAATTGTAACGAGTACGAGTACATCTTTTTCACCCCCCGCAAAGAACTCGGTCTCGTACTCGTACTCGTCGTGGATCTAAACCTCCTAATTATGAAAGTTACAGCCATTTGCACTCAGCAATACTTGGTACATTTGCAAATTGCATCATTGCCATAAACATCATTGCCGTAAACATCATTGCCATAAACATCATTGCCATAAACGTCATTGCCATAAATATCATTGCCATAAACATCATTGCCATAAACATCATTGCCATAAACAATTCTGGTTTTCATAGTTTTAGGTGTTATATGTAAAAAAAAAAACACTCGTGCAATTCAACCCCCATGCAACTCAACCTCATTTAACTGAATCCCTGTTTAACTGAACCCCTATGCCACTGAACCCCGTGCAACTGAACTCCCTTGCAACTAAACCTTCGCGCAGCTGAACCACCGTGCAACTGAATTTCCATGCAACTGAACCCTCGAGCAGCTGAACTCCCTTGTAACTGAACCCTCGTGCAACTGAACCACCGTACTCAGTTCATCAGTATTAAACAAATATGAGGTACTATCAGTTTCTTTCTGAACTCTCAGTAGGCACACCGTATAGGCATTGAGGCACTGAGGCACACCGTATAGACATTGAGGCACACCGTATAGGCATTGAGGCACCGGTATAATGAACGGGGATCACAAAATAGAATGCTTGGGGGTATCATCGAGAAGAGAAGATTTGAAATACCAGTTTTGCAATGATTCTAGAGAAATAAAAAATTTTTCATCACCTGGGATCGAATTTTGAAACTTAATGGGCTTTGGATTAATGACAGGACGGATGGCAGTCCTTCATGGTCCAGTCACATGGTGCAGAGAGGATGATCTATTTGTTGTGCAGTAAGGAAAAGTTTGCTAGAGAACCTTATATAATAATATATGCAAAATAATTGTGAGAAAATCACTGTTTGAAGTAGTAAAGTAGTAGCTGTAGTATTAGTATTAGTAGCTGTAGTAGTAGTAGTAGTAGTAAAAGTAGTAGTATTAGTAGTAGTAGTAGTAGTAGCAGTAGTAGTAGAATTAGTAGATGGTAGTATTAGTGATAGTGGTAGTAGTAGTAGTGTTGGTGGTGGTAGTAGCATTAGTACTAATAATTGAAGTAGTAAAGTAATAGTAGAGGTTTATTTATTTCATTTATACCTTTTAAGTCTTTGCACATAAAAGGAAGAGCCAAATGCACAATGTATTATTTTAAACCAGCAATAAGGCCATAAATAATTATTGTCAAAGTAAAGAATGAAATCACCAAGAAAATTGCCTTAAGTCACTCCACTGGTTTGCAATTAGACCCCCGCCCCTGTTAGAAAAGGTTCATTAGCTAGCAGTAGGAACATCACTTATTTAATAAGGCTAAACACAGAGAACAAAGACTCAAATTTTAGAAAATACTTTTTACTTGTACGGCTGTCGACTAATTTACCCTGTTTTCGACGTTCAAATGATTTCTTTTTAGTATTCAACATATAATACAAAGGTACTTCAGTATACAGCAGTTTTTTTGCAAAAGAATCATTTTGACATAACGAAAAGAAAGCAGTTAACGATGTATCTAGTATATTCAGGGCTCTTTATTGCACTTTGGATTCCGAAACATAAACACGTCGACCATTCTGTAAATGTACCGCTAAGTGAAAAACAATGGGACCTCGTTCATGTATTGGAAATGAAAGAATTCGCCAAACAGCTTCACTTGCAAGACCAGTGTCAGTTCCAAATTTGTCACAAACAGGTAAAAGTGTATTGACTTAACTTTACCATATTTTCATTGTATAGTTTGTGATGCACTGTAAACATGCTTTAGAAACTGTCTTACTTTTATCAAAATAGAAAAGAGCAGGTAGATAGTAAATTGGTGGATCTTATACAGCTACGCAATTGAAACAGCTTTGGATTGATGATGGGCCGGATGGCAGTTCTTCCTTGGTCAAGTCACATGGTGCAGAGAGGCTGGTCTCCAATTGCGTAGAGCTGGATGTGGAATGTGAGCATTTCAATAGTGCCATTGAGCGTAGTTACACTATTTGAACATATTAGGAATGCGTTGTGCACGCTGAAATGTGGGTATTTAGGTAGTTCCATTGAGCGTAGTTACACTATTTGAAAATATTGGGAATGTGTTCTGAACGCTGGAATGTAAGCATTTCAATAGTGCCATTGAGCGTAGTTTCACTATTTGAACATATTGACAATGCGTTCTGCACGCTGAAATATGAGCATTTAGATAGTGCCATTGAGGCTAGTTACACTATTTGAACATGTTATGATCAATTTTTGCTTCAATAAAATGTGTTCTAAATTCTTCTCTGTAACCCCTAAGTACTCTTTGGTTCCTAAGGGTAACATTATTTTTATTTTACCATTTACAGGGCTCCACTCAATTATGCTTTGTACACAACTCATTAAACTCATTTCCTCTGCTTATCCGCAGGTTAACCTTCATTTTGTTTTCCGCTCTTCCTTTCGTCTATCTAACTTTTTTCAGTTTAAAGACCGAACCCCCAAATTACTGCGCTCAGGCGTAGTATATCATTTCAAGTGTCGCTTCTGTGATTTTACTCTACTCCCTAAGTTTATAGAAGTTTAGAAACTCATTACTTAGTGTTAGGAAACATAAGGTTAGGTGATATAAATGTTATAAATTCAGATAGGAAGGATAGGGTATATACGCATGGAGCGGGAAGAATAGGATAAGATATAAGATAGGGCAGAGAAGGATAGGGTATATAAGCAGGGAGTGGGGAGGATAGGACAAGGTATAAGATAGGGCAGGGAAGAATAGGGCGTACAAGCAGGGGGGAGGACTCATGATTAATAAGAAAGCTGCTATTTTTGTTAAGATCATCGTGATCATCGTGATCATCGTCATCGTGATAATCATCATCATCGTCATCATCATCATCGTAATTATCATCATGATTATCATAATTATCATCACAATCATCATCGTCGTCATCATCATCATCATCATCATCATCATCATCATTGTGATCATCATCATCGTGATCATCATCGTCGTGATCATCATCATCATCATCATCATCGTGATCATCATCGTGATCATCGTGATCATCGTCATCGTGATAATCATCATCATCGTCATCATCATCATCGTAATTATCATCATTCTGCGATTTTAGGCTTCCCCATATTATCTCATGCCCGTAACGTCAAGATTCGTATCATCAGGTGTACAGGAAGATATAACAAATGCGAGTTTAAGTAAATTAAGTTATTTTCTTGCTACGACTATGGAACCCCTTACAAGTAGTCAAAAATTAGCTTTTCGCACCACAGCAATTGCATGATAGCAAATTAGGAAAACAAAGATCTGAAAAAGTTCGCTATTTTGCTTCCCCGTTAGACAGAAACATTCAATCCACTTCTGTCTGTACAAAATCGGCTTGTTTCTGTAAGACATAAGCGCAAATGTAGAAGGATGGCTAAATACGTGAGGGTGAAGTGGTTTGTGTTAACAACGCTAGACTACTCAAACCCCACAACAATAGAGGTCAATCGCATACCTATTGGAACTTCGATAGTAGATAATAGACAAGCTGCTCAACTTAACGTGCAGTTTGGACGTGGTAAAAGGATGGGATTCACACTTAGAGCATACTGGATTTAGGGTATACTGTTAGGAGATCTCGGATTCCACTAACAGCATAAATATAATGTCTGCTTCGTAGATTATTTCATTGTTGTATAAAACTGTGGTTTATAGGAACATCTAAAAAACGAAATTCTATGCTCTCTTATATTCCTGTTGATTTGCGTAATAAAATAAAATACAACTGGAATAATGGAAAAACTGAATAGGAATAAAACTGACAGTTTTTTGTAGCTAATGATCTTAAGCTTATCCATTGCAAATGCTGACACAACTTTCAAAACAACCGAAATAAACTCTGAGACAACACTTAAGTGCACAAAACGAAAAAAAAAAAAACGGTACTTATCGGTTATATAGTAGACATTATACAATGTGATGTAAGTTGACAAAGTAGGCAGATTTCTGGCATTTCTTCAAGCGCTATGGCTTAGAAAAGTGGAAAAATTTGGTCACGAAAAAAGGTCCGTCATTTCTGATGTTTATAGGCTTATAATGTAGATTGGTGGCCTACAAGAGTATTCCGCGTGAAATCAGAGTCAAATTCCGTGTAGTTTTGAAGAAATGGTAACAAATGTAAGTTGACATGATAGGACGATTTCTGGCATTTCTTCAAGCACTAAGGCTTAGAAAAGTGGAAAAAATTGGTCACAATAAAAGGTCCGGTATCGATGATTACCTCACTGGCGTAGCAAACTGTTGGTCGTCTTGGTTGGTCGTCTTTCGCTCTGCGAAAGCAACGAATCCCAAGGCCCAGCGAACGCATACTTTCGCGGAGCGAAAGGCGACCAACACACGCAAAACTTTTCACACAACAACTTTTTGAAAAACAACTTAGTGGTGGCGAGAGGGCGTGACATTCACGTCTGGAAGGAACACTTAACCCACACCTGCAACTTTCCACGGGCGATCGTTTGTGGAACGCGAGATGCGTAAGCGTTGCTTATCCATTCGCGTGGCGCGCTACCTGGAGCGCAACCTTCATCACCCCGCGCTTTCCGGCTTGCGAACGTGGTACAAGCAGGCGCTTCCGGAGGCCGATGGGCTTCCGCCCCATGGGCTTTGAGAGACCGATCCTTTGACGAACGTTTCGACCGCCATGGTTCTCGCCGCTGGGCTCGGCACGCGCATGCGCCCCTTGAGCGACAGCCGGCCGAAGCCCCTGGTGCCGGTGGGCGGCAAGGCGCTGATCGACTACGTGCTGGACGGGCTGGCGAGGGCCGGGGTCGCCCGCGCGGTCACGTTTAAAAGGATGAATTGGTAAGATTTAATACGGTACTGCATTAAGTTATGAATTTGTTAATGTTTGTCTTTAGGCTAAGAGTATCGACACCTTGATTTGCAAGAATTTAGTCTTTGGAATACACATTATTCATGTACTCTAGAGGCAGCAGTCCCCATCCAATAACTGTCCAAAACTCGATATGAATTTTTGCATTTATGTCTTAAAGTAAAAGTAGCAAAACCAAATCTTACTTTGGTAGAACTCTAGAAGATGCACTTTTTGCCAACTTGGAAAGTAGCCTATAAATTTTTAAAATAATAAAATGATAAAAATAATAATAATATAAATTAAAATGAAGAATACATTTAAACTATAAATTCTATGGAAATAAATCCAGAAACTGGAGAAATTAAACATAAAATTATACCTAAATAAAAAAATCATAATTTGTAAAGTCCTGTATATTATAAATAAATATAAACTTTATAAGAAAAGCATAAATAAATGTAAAATAAACTAAAAAAGTAATAATTTATATGATAAAGTTAAAATATTATATTATAAAATTTTATTATATTGTATATTTATATCATCTGCTAAGTATACCTTTGAGAAAACGTAACAATTCTAAATATTGACTTGTTTTCTAAAAGCTTGGCCTCTAGTTTATTTATTCACTTGCAAAAACATTGTATTGGTCATTTATATTTTTAAGTTTGAACTTGGCAAATTTATCATTTTGTTCCACAATCTGAAATTCGCATCGAAAACGTAGCTTCAGCACTTAATTATTATTAATCAATTCTCAAAAAGTTCATTAATTTTGTCAAGACTCTCTTCTTTTGACGAGGACTCTCTTCTTTGTGGTAAACTATAAAGCAGGTTCCAACAACCACATTGAAGTGCTTCAATCGCAGAGGAATCATCATGGTGTACAATGTTGTGACAAAAAAAAAAACGGATAAAATCTAAGCTAAACAGTGAAAACGATAAATTAGTTGAAAAATGTTGTGCCGAGAATTAGCCATGTACATCCGGAGATACAGCATTTTTATTTAACAAAGTATTTTAACTTTGATATAATGCCTAAATAGTAGAGATCCTATATTTCATATCCAGCAAAGTGGGAACTCTGATCAGCGGGAAAACGCCATATAAGAAAGTTCAGTCGAGTCCGTTCCTCATACAGGAACGAACCCCCGCGAACACCCGTGTTCAGACCCGTTCGTTCCGCATAGGGGAACCAACGCAAGCGAACACGGGTGTTCAGCCCAGTTCATTCCACCCGAGGCACGCGCATTGCTCCTCGAGGGGCATGACGAACCTCTATCACCTGACCCTCGTGTCCCAGGGTCGCCGGACCCTGGCTCGCACGGAAGACGAGGTGCGCACGCTCGTGCACGCCGCGCTCCGCCCGTGCCGCAGGCGGCTCCTCCTGTTCTCGATCGTCCCCCTCTTGGCGGCGGTCCTGTGCGCCGCCTGCGCCGTCCCCCCGCCCGAAGGCGATGCGGGCCGCATCCATATCCGCGACCGCCTCGGCAAGTACTTCGACATCACCCACGCCGTGCGGCAGTACGGCATGCAGCGCGCCGGCTTCCGGCACGGCATCGGCATCAACGCCTTCCCCAAGCTCGAAAACCCGTCCATGCTCGAAATCGGCGACAGCGGCTACCCCGGCCGCCGCGAGCGCGGCCTGGACGTCATCGCCGCCCGCATCGGCGACGATGCGCGCAGCTGCTGAAATCGTCGCGAGACGACCGAGCTCCCTCGGGGAACTATCGACCATCCGAGGCATGGGGTCGAGACGACTCGAAAAGTACGGTCGTCGCTTCTTAAGGGTCTTGGCCTCTCGAAGCAGCCGTCGTGGACGCAAGCGCTGAGGCGAGATATCTTGACGACAGCAACCGCAACGCCGAAGCCGCCGCCCGCCCGAACGAACGTGGCCGCGGCGGCTTTCGACCCCGCACGGAGACGGCAACTCGCCGCAGATCAGATGACACTTCGACCGGATCGCATCCTCTGGGAACAGCATCATCGCGCCGGCCTTGCGGGCTTCGGCCAATGGGACGATTTGCCAGGACACTTCGGCGTCCTCGCTGATCCGCGTCATCACGTCACTTTCGATTTTCACCAGCACATCGTCGGGGATCGGCTTTTGGTTGGTGAAATCGAAACGCAGCCGATCCTCTTCGACCTTGCTGCCCTGTTGTTGGGCGTGGTCGCCGATGTTGGTGTGCAACGCGTGGTGCAGGATGTGGGTTGCGGAGTGGGCGCGAGCCAACGCGCCGCGTCGCTCGGTATCGACGGTTGTTTGATAGTGAGTTCATAGATATTTGATTATGATACAGGAATAAGAATTCTTTTAGTCCAAACTCCACTGCATATTTATCAGAGCCCCAATTTCTGTGGATAATCAAGTTGTCACGGAAGTCTTAGGAAGTCTTGCAAAGAATTATAACATGTTGGTTATAGCTTAGGCACAAGGAGACCAACTTCGATTAGCCAATGTTTGCAATGCTTTGCTGCATGAAGAACAGAAGCAAAGGGGGTCTACAGACTCATTTGCTAAATCCAGGAATACAGCATCGCAATATTCCTTGGGGACGACTTAATCCCCCACAGTCCCTGGGGTAGGGGCTGCAAGTTGCAAACTTTGACCATTGTTTACATATAGTAATGGTTATTATTAAGTGTACAGACGTTTTCAGGGGAACTTTTTGCGTTGGAGTGGGGGTGAGTCCGTGGAGGGGGCTACGTGGGAGGATCTATCCACGGAGGAATTTGTCGTGAGGGAAGATAATTTCCATAAAAAGGGTGCAGGATTTTCTAGCATTATTAAAAAAAAACAATCAGAAAATAAAAACATTTTTTTTCAACTGGA
Organism: Alatinidae sp. Z8VKAUB7J3; assembly: GCA_010016025.2. Lineage (NCBI taxonomy): Eukaryota > Metazoa > Cnidaria > Cubozoa > Carybdeida > Alatinidae > Alatinidae sp. Z8VKAUB7J3. The sequence goes on from JAAAKM020721499.1 coordinate 105,429,857, forward strand.
AGTGTATTGTTTGTCTCCTTAGGTTTTCAAGGTAAAGCCATCCGCACACAGCAGCGGCTAATTTTACGTTTTCCCGAAGACCTTTCGCTTCGCAACGAATTGGCCGTCATTTATATGACAGTTGGCCAAAATGATGCTGCCAAGGAGCTGCTCGAAGACACTCTGAAGACATGGCCGGATTCTGGTTTCGCCAAAGCCCATTATGGTTTCATATTGAAGAACATCCATCATGATATCAAAGAAGGCGCAAGGTATATGAGAGAAGGAATTGATAGTGGTGAGGAGGGAATGTTTATGTTAAAATGTCAATTTTTATAGATCATTTCAATTTTTTTAAATATAAGTACCTTAAACTATGTACTTAACTGTCTATATATAATATAGATGCTTTTCAAATTCAAGAGATTATTCTGTCTTTATCAACTGTATGGTTTTTTTTGCATCACGCAAAGGCGCCTTTAAAATATGCAACATAGTGGGAAATCTGAAGTTTGAAGTAAAATTGTTAATTATTTGAGGATGTTGCTAGACTGGAAAAAGTTTTGACATATAAAATGGAGAAACAGAGTATTTATTTCCAACGAAATATTTGATTAGGAACGTTTTGATTAGGGATATTTTGAACACCTTTAAACCTCTTTAAAACTTTTACACCTTTAAACCAGAAATTCAAAATTATAATTCCAATTATTATAGCGACAAACATTGTTGAATGAACTTTATTTATAAGTGTTCTCTTCAACATCGGTGGCTCCTCTCATGTTGAGCTTGTAGCGTCAGTTTAGTCGATTCTGGTTTATAGTCAGCAGTTTTAAGATGAATACAAACATCTGAATTTTTGGCGTTGTCTATAATTAACCTGTTGCATGGCCCATGGCCCATCTGGCAGAAGAATTGATTTTATTATCAGTGCAGATCATGAAATCAAGCTAATGTCATTATGTCAAACAAGTAAGTGTCCACTATTGATATTATGTTGAGTGATCATGATGTCAGCAAAGCTTGCACGCAACATGCGCAATCAAGCTAATGTTGTTAATGTCAAATGTTGACATTATGTCAAGTGTCAACATAATGCCACTTTGAAATTTTGAAAGTGGTATTATGCATTATGCAAACCTTAAAGTCATGTGCATGAATCTATTACAGTCCTCGTCGACAAGACGGGGCAACCCCGGGAGACGCTGGTCGAGCTCGCAGAGGGGACGCCGCTCGTGCTCGGGCAACTCGAGATCGAGGTCTTCCACCTCCCCGGCCACTCGCCCGGTGGCTGCGCCTTTCTCGCCGACGGCCACATGATCGTCGGCGACACGCTGTTCGTGCAGGGTGTCGGCCGGGTGGATCTCCCCGGCTCCGACATCGACGCGATGTTTCAGTCCTTGCAGCGACTCAAGGCCATGGATCCCGAGATCCACATCTACCCGGGCCACAACTACGGCAGCCGGAAGATGCTAGAGACGCTCAATTTACTAGCCAACCAGAGCATGAACAATTTGCAGAACACGGTAGCCCTTTCTCTACTCCTCAGGATCAATTTTATACTGAGCCCCAAGAACCACATAAGCATTTACAGCAAGGTGCTGACTATTCCACTGCACAGGAATTTGTAAATAGGTCTTCGATTGATGATGAGGCTTACTCTTACAGTGTGGATCAACTTTCAGAGCATGCGCCGACATCTCATTTAGATGGAATGAGAGACTTTCCGCAGCAGGGCGTTCCTATCATAAAGGACTAACTTTACTTTTTGTTGCTATAAAATCACATCAGATTTACTTGTTGCACTAATCCTAAGCCAATGCCTTTTAAACAGAAGCTATGTGAAGCTTCATCAAACAGTTCGTGGCAGAGAAAAGAAAAAAAACTTCAAACTTATGCTGAATTCAAATATACAAGATTCATTAAGTTTAGTGTTGCCCATCAAAAGCTACAAACCTGAGAAAATTTGCCTGAATTTCAAAAAAGGGGAAAAACATCCCCTAAAAGTCAAGAAATGCTAATGAAAATCACATCTGCTGGCATACGGCTATTCAAAGTTTGAGTATCGGCTTATCCTGTTGACAGTTTTACTGAGTACTCTCTTAGTTTCCTGCGATACCAGTATTCAGGAGCCAGTTACTCCGCAGGCAGCGCGCCCGAATATCATCCTGATCCTGACCGATGACCAGGGCTATGCGGATGTCGGAGTTTATGGTGCCAGCGATCTGCGCACACCCAATATCGATAAACTGGCACAGCAGGGGATCCGCTTTCTCGATTTCTATGCGCAACCTTTCTGTGGTCCGACCAGGGCCTCATTGGCTTTGCTACCAGGCGAAGGAACGCGGCCGGAACCGCGTGGAGCATTGCGGAGCGGCATAGGGTTTTCGGACAGGCGGCCGTCAGACTTCCTTATTCCTGGTCAGGTAAAGCAGTTGCGGGAAGATTTCTTCCAGCGCCGGGTCTCGTCCGGTTTCCGCATTGGCCGTATAAAACTGCCGATTTGCCTTCAGATTGGCATAGCCGTGAATGAACGCCCACAGCATGGTTTCAACTGAAGTCCGGTGAACGGGGTTCTCGCAATTCTCCGGTGAAAGTCCTTCGGAGTAGCAGTCACATGTGGTTGCAGACGCAAGGAGTCGCTTTTATTTTGCCAATTATTCACAATCGCAAGCTGTTGGAGTCAAGGCATATGTTGTTGCAATCACTGTTCCAAGTAATCACATTCGCAGCTACAAATAGTTATGGTCGCAATTGCTAGTAGCTTGAGTCATAATTAACTCGCATTGGCAAGTGGTGACAAACATACGGAGTCATAGTTGCAAACAATCGCAATAGCAGTAGTATAAGCAGTAGTTGCTGTAGTAGTAACAGTAGTTATAGTAATAGTAGTAAACTACTTTTAATGTGCAATCTTTTGTACATCGGACAGACGGGCGTTATTTTATTAGACGATATTCCGAATACATAGGTAGATCTGCTCTGACAAGGGAAACTATCAAGGGAATTACCTTTACATCCTTTTTCAAGCACGCAATGCAATGTAATACTAAAGTTGATAAGACTGACTCGGAATCTTAAGCAGATATTTTTCTGGAAATAGGTATTCTTCATTCCCAATGGCGATTGTGAGTCACGTGACATCAACAATTCCGCCATGTTGGAGTACAACCGCTGCTACCGAATGAACGTGGGGGTCTATATAAACGGGGAGTCATCATCACGGTCTAAAGTTAATAAACGGGGGGGGGTCTGAACTCCAATCTCAATTTCGTGAAAGTTGTAAATAAGGATGACGCACATGAGGACAAAAATCGTACTTGTTGACTAATTAGCAATTGTTTCAGGGTCAAATGTTGCAGGGAAAGTTATTCAAGTGTTTTCCGACATCATTTACATTTTGAGTACTGGGAAAATTTCTTTAAGTTAATAAACGGTGGTCCTAATAAGGAGCGGAGGGTTCTAAAATGATATTCTTTAGGACATTGTGAACCCTATCGTACCTCACCAACGAAGTTTGAAAATTGGGACGTGGTATTGATAGCATTTAGGACGTGGTTATGGCAGCAAGTGAGACGTAGTTATGATAGCAGTTGGGAGGTGGCTATGATAGCATTTAGGACGTGGCTATGATAGCATTTAGGACGTGGCTATGATAGCAGTTGCGACGCAGGTATAATAGCAGTTGGGACGTGGCTATGATAGCATTTAGGACGTGACTATGATAGCAATTGGGACGTGGCTATCATAGCAGTCCAGTGGAGAGAAAAGAAGCAAAAATGACAGAAGCAGATATTATGTCAGGGGCTTTCACCCAGCCCTCTTATGTACACAAAAAAAAGAAATTAAACTAATTTTTGAATTAAATCTAACACAGCAGAAGAAAGGCTGAATCAGGCAATAAATCAAAAAACCAAATCAAAATAAAAAAACCAACAATAAATAAAAAAACCAAGGTAGATAGGGGAAGAATTCTCTGTACTTGTTAATTAGCAAAAACACACTCAAGTTTTTGATCTGAATTTAAGATCCAAGAAAACCGATTGTATGCAGGAAGGTACATTAAAATCATAAATGTTCTGCCATTTTCTTACCAATCCCAAATTAGAACCGCATATTCAGGTTTTCAGACAACCTAAAAGAACTCCCCGGTCTAACTATTACTGGTCTTATTAGGGCGGCCCAGTATAGGAGCCCCGGGGGAAATTTCTGTCGGGGTGCCACGACATATCGTAACTACGAGCTGTTTCTGTTCAGTTTCTGACACCTCAATACATGTCCAAGCCAGTATATTAGTACCACTTTAGGAACTGCAACCTTTGAACTTTCCCTATCAATTAATCTTGTTGTAAAGGACGCTGATTGGTCCCAAAACACAAGCCGTTCAGGCAGTCCAATTTCTTATTGGCTCCTTCAAAATACAGTTGGGTATAATCTTTCACACATTCCATTTCGGTCATTCTGACGTTAGTACCCTGAGAAGTGTTAGACAAAAAAAGCCTTGTAGTACACAATGTTTGCGCTATTTCGTGCAATATTCGAATTTTATTAAACGCTAAACGTGTATTACCTGCAACATTCCCTTGCACCATTGGGTTATCCGTAACGACTCCTTGAGGAAAAAATTTTATTTAAAACTGTCGCTTGGCACCAGCAAGAGGAGTAAAAATCAATGTTTCGGGCGTTTTAGCCACTTTTTCTACTCTGTCAGCGCTTTCTTATTGTTTTGTATTAGACGATAATAATCAAACTCTGAATTTGATTGTGACACCAAAGCATTAACCTTATATGAATCACTCCCCTGAATATCAATGCGACGTTTTAATTGTAGGCAGCGGTGCTGCAGGTTTGAGTTTAGCTCTAAATTTAGGTGAAAAATGCCAAGTCATCGTATTGAGTAAAAGATCTGGATGAAACCTGGTGGGAAAAATAAGCAGAAGTCTTAGATACATGATTGACATAATTGGAACGGATCCGCTCTATTTGGGGAAATGGGGGCAGGGTTAATTCTGAAAAATTAGAAAAAATGACGTATTTTTAACTTACGAAGGAGTGATCGGTTCTTCATGAAACTTCATATTTAGAAGGATCTCGTAACTCAGATCTCCTACTTCAAATCTTAACCGGATCCAGTGTCATTGGGGGGAGGGGACCGGAAATCTTAGAAAATACTTAAAGCGGAGAGATCAGCTTTTGCAAATATATAGCTCAAATTATATATTTACGAAGTGTTTTCTGGTTCTCAATTTCGTTGCAGTCGATTCAGTTTACGGGTAAACCGGTTTATGTTTCATTTACACATTGCGGAAATTCGTCCGGATTTAGCAATCCGTGCGGAGGTTCCGTCCGTTTTCGTGCTTAAAAAATTCACTAGCTTCTCCAACGATTTGGTCAAATCAGACAGATTCTTGGCAAGAACTTTAAATGAATGAAACCATTACTATGGAAAGTCAAGATCTTTGTTGTTTGAGACTAAATCTTCTTATTGCCTATTTTGTCGAAGAAAGAAACATTGGACAAGCCCAGAAAACCTAAATTATCATTAAATTAGGACATTATATTTTTTCAAAAAAACTTGTAATTGCGTCTTTGGTTATTGCCACCATCGCTCTTGTTTGTATTGTTATTATTGTTGTTATTGCTGTTATCCACAACTATAAATGTCACTCTCCCCATTATGCCGAGCGAAAACAGTGAGAATTTTATATCTTGCAAAGGTTATTAACTGTAAATTTACAGAAAGAAGAAATGGCAGTGAAGTTTATGCATTAATTTATGGACCTCCAGGATGTGGAAAGACTTTGCTTGGAAGAGCACTAGCAACAGAAACAGGTGCAAACATGATTTTAGTTAGAGGTCCTGAAATACTTTCAAAATGGGTAGGAGAGTCCGAAAAAGCTGTTAGAGAGATTTTCAGAAAAGCAAAAGCATCATCTCCATGCGTAGTTATTTTTGATGAATTAGATTCACTAGCACGTAGTAAATCAGGTGAAGGAGGAGTCGGTGAAAACATTCTCAGTCAATTATTAACAGAGATTGAAGATGGAGTTTCGTCATTGGGCAGCTTTTAACAGTCACGTAATAAGAGCTATTTCTTTCGGACTGAGGAATTAAACTGCCAATCGTTTCGGAACAAACTACGATTTTTTTCTCCAAAATACATGAATATTTAAAAGAAATTGCATGGGAGTTTTCTAACGGAATTTTTCTAGGCGCAGCGCTGCTCATTCCCACTGAAGCATTAGTAATGTCAGTTGGAATAGTATTCACTCAAGCTAGTGTTGTACTGGCAGACTTCGCTGAATTAATGTTACATCGACTTATATCCTAATTGTTCATACATTCCATGGTGCACAAAGCGTTCAAAATAGGCTAATAACGCATATTTGACATAGTTTGCATACACTAGATGCGTCCATATCATGGTGCACAAAGCGTTCAAAATAGGCTAATAAGGCATATTTGACATAGTTTGCATACACTAGAAGCGTACCTTCTATGGTGCACAAAGCGTTCAAAATAGGATAATAAGCCAAATTTGACATAGCTTGCATACACTAGATGCGTACATTCCATGGTGCACAAAGCGTTCAAAATAGGCAACTTAGGCATATTTGACATAGTTGCTCAACCACCCAACGACTAAGGTAAACATAGGAATAACTACGATCCGTCGAGTTTGACCAACTCGGACATCATTCAAACCGTTCAGGTTGGTCTTCAAAGCCACAGGTCCCCTTGTCTTAAGATTAGGTAACCAAACTGACCCTCCCTTGCTCCAAATATTCCTAGTCACTGTGACGAAAATTAATGGCAGGAAATTTTTCGGCAGTTCATTTTTTCACGTCTAGTCTACATTTTCGGTATTTTGATATGTAACTTTATTTAGTCAATTTTTACTACTAATGTCTGGCCAAGATTTCTGTGTTTCTTTGAATGTCGTCTGTAACAACGGGTCCTGAATACTTGAAGTTATTCACTTGCTCCAATACGCTCCCATCTAGCTGGTCATTACATTTTCCGCTAACCATCACCTTGGACTTTTCCGTCCTCATTTCCATCCCATACCTTATGCTTGTCATCTCTAGTCTGTTTGTAAGTTTTTTTAAGTCTGTTTCCGTAATGAGATCAATGTCATCTGCGAAAATGTAGGTTACTGACAACTAGTCCGTGTAGACAACTGTACAACTAGACAATTGAAAACAATGCCCAAGGATTTGAATTTCATTTTTTAAAATATATATTTCTATAATTATTGTAACCTTCCTTTATATTCATTTTTAACTAAGTAAAAGCAAAAAAAAAAAAAATTATGACCACTAAAGCTGATGAAAATCCACTCTCCCTGTCTGAGGGACATTTATTATCTATACCGCCTTACCCCCTAACCATATCATATACTTTATGAACCAAAAACTATATTTGCATCCCCTTTCCAAATACATATGGATATAACGTAGCGTAAAATATATGAAATATCTAGCTTTTCCATATTACCATGGCAGGACTCCATACTTCTTTTAAATTTCTCCTGGCATTCTCTTCTCTTTTCTAAATCTGCTAAATTATAAAGTCTTATAAATTTTATGCTAATTATTAGTATTTTATTGGTAAAATACTTTCTATTTCTCTGTTATCTCATTAGCATTTCTCTCCTGTTTCAGACTGTCCAGAGCAAGGAGATGTGTTACAAATACTTTTGGCATACTGGCCAATGAATGGCTGACAAGTGTTTCATACAAGCATTCGTGTTCAATCTTAGAAAGTGGAGTTTGTGTCAGTTTGGGTCTACTACTATGTCTATACTGGTCAGGTCACATTTGTATGAAAATATTAAAAAGTTAAATAGTATATTTCAATATTTCAATATTTCAATATTAGAGTAAGTTATAATAATTTCGTATCTTTATTCAGAAAATAATCTTGGGGTCATCCATGGAGAACACAAGTCGGTAAGGGCAAGGATCCATCTAAAATTCGTGCATAATAATAATAATAATAATAATAATAATAATAATAATAATAATAATAATTTGGTGTGGAGAGTACACTCCCATCCATTCTTGATCGCCAGCCAGTGTTGATGCTGCTAAGCTGAAAGACTGGTTTGTGATTTTGAGAAATCACACATTCGGAATGTGTTCAGAATTGTTCTTCTTCTTTTTCAAAAATAAGAATGAATTATCTTTACCTCACTAGAAAAGAAATCTGCAATCTCTGAAGAAGAATTCAGATTGACTGGAAAAGCCGTCATATGTTATTAACCTTCTCCCTTCCTGAGCTCCCACTTATGATTAAATACAATTGTAATGTTTTTTCAGGTACTTGTATGATGTACCCCCTACCTCATTTAAGACGAAACAGCTACTAACAAATTGAATCTGCAAAATATCATGATATTAGATTCTTCTATTTCTCAAGAAAGAGACATACATATAAATTTTTCCATAGCTCAAGAAAAATAGTTCTATAAAATGAAATTAAAAGTTGTTTTGTAAATAAGTAATATTTCATAAATAATTGTTTTCTCTGCATGACAGTAACAATAACAATAACCATACGTAACAATACCCATTATTTATGAATGGGTTGTTTAAGTATGAATTGAGTCAGTTCTGCAGTAAGTTTGGAACCATCCTTACGCGTTGAAATCCATTTGCCGGGACGTAATAAATAAAACTCCACGCCATACTCAAATGTTCGATAATGTTTCGAATATACCGGAAATTTTGAAAAATTACCTAACTTATAAGGATGAACTTAAAAGTTTTAGAACTACTTTTTTCAAAAAATTTTCTATGTTTGGTAGTTATTCCGTGGAATACACCCGAAATAAGAGAAGTTGGGTCAGGAGAAAGAGTGATTTAAACATGATTTTATACAACAAAAAGCCATAAAACGTCAAAACTTCACATGGGGTCCAGGTACATTTCGAAAAACTGTAGTAAAATTTTTACAAGATATTCAAGAGTTCTCTGCTTTTCTGGGAATTCAGATCTTCTTCTACAATTTCTAAGCAATTTTAATACTGTATCTCTTACAAAACAGTTTTGGGTGAACATTTTTCAATTCAATTCATTTATTTGAAAAAAGAAGAATGATAAATCGCTACTCACCACTGGAGTCACCGTGTTCACCAATAATCCATCCGTGACAAGAGGACGGTGCAACATTTAAGCGTTGTGACATCAAAAAACGGAAACGCGAATCCTAAATCACTCAAACAAAAACTGGTTCGAGCGAGAGTTAAAAATGTTCAGGATAGCGATAGGAATTGGTGCACACCCGGAGAAAGAATTGTTATGTGTGTAATTATTTAATTACAAGCACAACATTTGATGGGAGCGAAAACTCACGCACCTTTAAAATTCGTTATGGTCCACTTGATTGCAACTCTATGGGCGTCGTGTACTTATAACAGTGTAAAGTTTGTTGACTCCAATATGTAGGAAGTACCGTTACACCTTATCCCACGAGGTTTAATAATTATAAATCATATATGCATATAGAGAGAGGATTTTGCTTCTTGTTTTATATATAAATATAAAAATAACTCCTCTTATCTGCTTTTGCTTTCTTCTTCTTCTTCTCCTCCTTCTTGATCTGTTTTCTTCTTCTGTATCTTCAGTAAAATTTTCTTCATGACTTATACAACTGCCAATTGGCATTAATTCTAATGTATTAACACTTAAACAGTTGTATTAACACAGTGAACGAGGAGTGGCACCAAAACCCAAGAGAAAGATCCTGCGATGCAAGAAACCTCTTCTTCTCAGCACCTTAATCGCTTGACTTTTTGTGGATGTTTCCCTATTTGTGTCGAACATCAGTCTTGTACCATTAGACCTAAAAAGCTCTATATATTTGTAATCAACATAAAAAGCCAATTCATTTGGTACGTTCACTTTTATCAAAATTTCATATATAGGAAATATGATAACAGACTAAGTTGTTTTCAGGATAAGGAATGATAGGGTGCCTGAAGTCATGCTTCTAGGAAATTTAGGTGTGGCAAAGCAAAAGGTAATTGTGTCCTGAAATGTGACGAGATCACAAGAAAAAGTCAAAGTGCTCACATTCCAGCGTGCAGAACGCATTCCCAATATGTTCAAATACTGTAACTACGCTCAATGGCACTATTGAAATTCTCACATTCCAGCGTGGATAACGCATTCCCAATATGTTCAAATACTTTAACTACCTTCAATGGCACTATTGAAATGCTCACATTCCAGCGTGCAGAACGCATTCCCAATCTGTTCAAATACTGTAACTATCTTCAATGGCACTATTGAAATGCTCACATTCCAGTGTGCAGAAAGCATTCCCAATATGTTCAAATAGTGTAACTACGCTTTTTTTTGAGAGAGATTCTCAAAAATTGCAATCTAACAATTTTACTTTTCCTTTAAATCAAAACGAAATTCTTTAATTTGTATCAACTAATCATTTTCTTTGAGTTACGATGTGGGAAAACGGCTCTAAAATTTTTAGCAACAACACTTTTTGGAACTATTTCGTACACACATGGTTATTTGAACAATGTGTTTATTATTATCAAACCGTTCGTGGGAACGAACTGTAAGTAAGGAGTGACTCGGTTCAAAAGTCACCGAAACTCTAAAAAACGGAATTTTAATATCGTGATTCGTAACTCGTTTACTGGGATCATCACAGATATGTTATGGACGCGACGTGCACAGTGGGAGAAATCGACAAACATCACCTTGAACAGGAGCATTTGTTGTCTCAAATCAAAGACGTGCAATACATTGTTGAGGATCGAAGGTTAGCGAAAACAAATACGAGCATCAGGAAAAGGGTGCTTTTCGGGAACTCATCAACTCCTTTTTTTCTAAAGAATTGCTTAAACGCTTTTATATGGTTACGTATGATTTAATGACTTGCTTGTTGTGTGGGGCCTTTTTCGAACATTAAAAAATGGCATCATTTTAACAAAAATTCCAATATTTTCAATATATTGGGGGGGGGAGGGGGGCTGAAGCTCCCTAGCCCTCGGCTCCACCGCCGCTGCGAGGTGATTACGAGAAGCTCTATAGTCTCCTCAGATTTTTATTAAAATCATTCTCAGAATTTTAATTAAAGATTTTATTGCTTGTAGCTTTAATCGATCAAAAAATGTAACCGAAAGAGCACTAAAACCGAATACTGAGTAAGAACAAAATCACTCAAGACTTAACGTAATAAATGATCAATGGGGCGTTGTAATTTTTCTAAGTGAGAATTTCAATTATGGAGATTCCAATGGTGTTGTTTTCGCTGTGGGGTTTCAGGCTGTTTTCCAAAATTTCCAAAAAGAATTTTGCGATAAACTTTTAAAATTAAGATCAATCGAAATAATATTTAATAATCCTTAATCAGCTTTAAATGGCCGTTATTCTTCACTTGACATTTTTTTTCAAAACATGTTTTTAAATATTGGGTTACTATGGGTTAGATGTTGTTCTCTACTGACCTGCAGCAGATGCTACAGCCATGATAGCTAAAGTTGAGGACAGCCCTTGAGAAGCAGGTTGTTAACTCTGCCTATTCTACTTAATCGTTGATAAAGTGCAACCGTAAGAAATCACTTGTAGTAAAAGAATTAATTAATAGAATTGTCGATGTAACAATATTAATTATAAGCACTATAGAATTGTACAATCTTTGAAGACTTACTACTCTACAAGAGGAGGCTGTAGAAGTAGGGCATTTTGGTAAATATAATATACATACGCCATGAACATATAAAAGTAAGACATCTCTGTAAGTGGAATATACATGCGGCAGTATTCTGGAACAAGAAATCTAAAATATGAAAACCTTTTGCAGTATATAGAAGTTTAATTAAAAAACAAATTTAAAAACATTTTTTAAGCATTTTGCTCTTAGGGCACTGAAATTTATATTATACTTTTAGGAATGAGTATTTACAACTATAAAGTTATTCAATTGAGGATTGTCAACATACATGCTGAGAAATTTGCCGTAAGTATACCCACAACATTAAAAATATAATGTTCTATGAAAACCACAGCTTTTGATCGATAAATCTAGATCTGCTGAGGGGAGGGGTGACATCCATGGTAGACGGCATACAGTTTATACAAGGTATACCATCTGACATTGAAGAACTCTTTGAAAGTGGGGGGCCGTCCACCCTAGTGATTCTTGATGATTTAATGAGTTCCGGTGGAGATAACCAAGGTGTGTGTAATTGTGTAAAATGTCTCGAGTTGTTAAGAAAAAGTTGCACTATCTGCAGTTGATTGCAAGATGCCCTGCTAAGAAAAGAAAAGCTCTACTATCAAACATTGACCGTGAGACTTTGAAGGCTATAAGCGAGTGCTGTCTAAACTTTCTCCTATATGGATTCTCATTGTCCCTTGTGTTCTAGCCATAGACAGTGCTGGGTCCTGGCAGCTTTGCCACTGGGCCCTGCAGGCCCCAGCATGGCATGTGGCAGGCTTCTATATATGGATTCTCATTGTCTCTTGTGTTCTGGGTCCTGGCAATGCAATGTCATTTTTGGATTGAATTGATGATGTAAATAGGACATTCCTAATCTGACCCTTTCTCTTTGAGCTGCAAGCCTGGTTTTGCGTTGCTCTGGTGTTCCCTTTTTGGTGACATTGTAGGATATTTATACACATGGACGTCAAGGTAAAATAGCATCCCCTAGTTCATGGTCGTCTGTCCTAGAGTTTTGAAATGTGTCAGAGTATTTCTAAGACTTGTTGAATACGCGGCTCCATACATCTTTTCCAAGATATATAATCTGCACACCTAAATTTGAAAATTTTGAATTACTGTGGTACTGCAATGATTCTTACACAGCTTTACCGTATTGCATCTTGTATCGTGTCTCTTTTACGCATAAAGTGACATCGACTTGTCTAAGAGAAGATCTCAATCACCTTATAGAGAGTGTAGCTTGACAGTGGTTACACAATTACTTCAATCTGAAAAGCTGTCCTAACTGAAATAACTGTGTAAACATTATGCTAAAAAAAAGGGTGACCACTCCTTGGTTAACAACTAGGTTTATAGCTATAGAATCTACAATACTCCCTTCACAAGGAGGTACGCAAGGGGGACCTCATTCCTTCCTAGAAATTATGCTTTTCCCCAGATTTTTGATAAATATACTTATGTTTATATATTGGGGAAAAATGCCCTTTTGGTATTTTAATTGAAAATATTGTGAAAAATAACAAATTTACCACAATTTCTTATACCATCACACTCGACTTGGACATTTGATATTGTAAAGTCCTTCACTTATTCAAGCCACTAAATGGAATTGATTGTATATTCTTTACGTAAATATCTGTGAACATAATAATTTGTAGTAAATTTGCTCATGTAAAAAGAACAATTTGTAAAAAAGGTTTAACGAGTAATCTTTAGAGTAAGTTTCAGTCAGGGATGAATTTCAGCCTCTCCTTTTAGTGGGTAGCACATAAAATTTATTGTCCTACATACTCGCTAACTTTCAAGTTAGCGATTATTAGCCATCCTTTCTGCAGCAGAATCATCCGATATATCAGCCATGATGGTAGCTGCACTGATTTAAATATTTTTGCGTACGATTCTACAGTAAATAGATCATCAACATATTTCCAGCGATCTGGCATGCTTATTGCCAGCTCGTTTATCATGATTAGAAAAAGATGTGGAACCAGTATTGTACCTTGAGGCACTCCACAAAATACAGGCATTTTATTAGAAAAGTTTATTTGTACTTGGTACGCTGTATTGTATTTGCAAGGATATTAGCTATAATTCGCGCTAAAAAAGGCTACGAAATGCTTCCCTCCCCATCCCTCTGCGACCACTGGAGCCGAAGATTACTTAACATTGTCGTGGGTCGCCTCTTTATAGAGGAACGAGTGTGCCTCCTTGATTTTTCCGAATTTAAATGCCAACACGAATACAAGTTGAATCCTGACGAGCTGCTGCCAATTATCGTTTCCAACGATCACATATACGTGAAAGAAGAATTCTAAAGGACGCAGAGTTTTTTGTACGAACAAGTTTTATTAATAAAAAAATTCACAAACATTTTTAAAGCATTTTTTTAGGGCCGTAACAATAGTACACTTGTATGTTACATAATAATATAGTAAACGAAGAAGTTGCGTAACTTGTTAAATTTATTGATAGTGACGTAATCTTGCGTGAATTGTGAAATTCATAGAGGATGATGTAATCCTGCGTGACTTGTGAGATCTTATGGCCTGTCAGTCATGTGGAAATCCCCCACTTGTAACTGCCGGTGGCGCTCACGTGAGAGTTACGAAATATTTTAGGAAACATTTCTTTTTCTTGAAGATTATTTTTGTCTTTTTCGAGATATTTTCTTTTCTTCGAGACTAGATGCGTACATTCCATGGTGCACAAAGCGTTCAAAATAGGCTCATGACGCATATTTAACATAGTTTGGATACAGTAGATGCGTCCATTCCATGGTGCACAAAGCGTTCATAATAGGCTCATCACGCATATTTGACATAGTTTGCATACACTAGATGCGTACATTCCATGGTGCACAATGCGTTCAAAATAGGCTAATGACGCATAGTTGACATAGTTTGGATACAATAGATGCGCACATTCCATGTTGCACAAAGCGTTCAAAATAGGCTAATGACGCATATTAATCGGAATGCGTACATTCCATGGTGCACAATGCGTTTAGAATAGCACCAAAAGCTGTTTTCAGTGACACTTGCATAATTAGAATGCGTACATTCCATGGTGCACAATGCGTTTAGAATAGCACCAAAAGCTGCTTTTAGTGACACTTTCATACTTGGAATGCGTACATTCCATGGTGCACAATGCGTTTAGATTAGCACCAAAAGCTGATTTAGTGACACTTGCGTACTTGGAATGCGTACATTCCATGGTGCACAATGCGTTTAGAATAGCACCAAAAGCTGTTTTGCCAGCCCTGCTTATGTTAATTTTTGCTTGTTTTGACTTTTAATCGGTTATTTATTGTAATTTATGTTCGTTTTTGGTTTAATTTATTTTTGACGGCTATTTGTAATAGTTTTACACGTAGAAAATTATTTGAATTTATTTCTACTCATTTTTGACTTAACGTAGCTCTTTATTTTTCTTTAACAAACTTGTTTTGTTGAAAAAGTTTTTTTTTAAGTCAAAAAGATTCCAATTCATCCCGGACAATTCCATTCTAGCTGAAAATTCCTCCAGAAAATTTCTTGTGGCTTCAGAGATTGAAGCCTTTGTCGTACTGTCATATCCTTTAGAGCAGGGGTTCTCAAAGTGGTCGATATCGACCCCGAGGGGTCGATGGGACCATCCAAGGGGTCGATGAATACCCAAGGGGTGGAATGGGGGTCGATGAATGACTATGTTCCCGTCCTTTAGTAAGAAAATTACAAAGTGTACCCCCTATCAGCCCTCCCCATCCCTTCCCACACTTTCCATCCACTCCCACGCTTCTCCCCGCTCCAGACAGGGCTGATACAGGAATCATTCGTGTTTTAGTTTAAATTTTCTCAATACTTCTCTAACCTGACTAAGTGCTGGATGGAATGTTAAAACTATTGGAATTAATGTCTCCTTACTTCTGATTCGCCTATTACCTTCTAATAAAGCATTCCTGTCTAAAACGCGTGCCCTATCTATCTGCCCCCGAACAAAATGCTCCTTATAACCTCTTGCCTGCAACCACTCCGTTAATTCTACCATCTCCGTTAATTTTAGAGGAGGGCCACACGGGGTTTGAAAAGGACATTAGGGTTAGAATCATAGATAGAATAGTGGAAAATAGGCATCCTCATTAGCCTATTATGAACGCTTTGTGAACCATGTAATGTATGCATGTCGTGTATGCAAACTATGTCAAATATGCAATATTAGCCTATTTTGAACGCTTTGTGCATCATCGAATGTACGCATCTAGTCTATGCAATCTATGTCGAATATGCCTTTTTAGCCTATTTTGAACGCTTTGTGCACCATGGAATGTACGCATCTAGTGTATAAAAACTATGTAAAATATGCTTCATTAGCCTGATATCAACGCTTTGTGAACCATGTAATATACGCATCTAGTGTATGCCTCCACGACGTGAAAATTTGAAATGTACATGAACCTTCTCCCAGCTATGTCAATAGTAGAAGTAGTAGTAGTAGTAGTAGTAGTAGTAGTAGTAGTAGTAGTAGTAGTAGTAGTAGTAATAATAATAGTAGTGATAGTAGTAGTGGTAGTACTAGGAGTAGTAATAATAGTAGTGGCAGTAGTAGTGGTAGTATTAGTAGTAGTACTAAAAGCAGTGGTAGTAGTAGTGGTAGTAGTAGTAGTAGTAGTAGTATTAGTAGTAGTAATAGTACTAGTAGTAGTAATAAGATCAGTCACGAAATACCATGTCTTCCTTGGCGAAAAGTCGCATCCAACCTATTCACGCTCAAAAATAATGACTATCTTGTAACAGTGGACTATCATAGCCGTTTTTTTTAAGTAGACAAACTCAGCTCCACTACGTCAAAGGCCGTCATCTCTAAACTCAAATCTCATTTCGCCAGATATGGCATCCCATCTATACTAATATCTGACAATGGCCCTCAGTACTCTTCAGTTGAATTGCCAGAGATTTTGATTTTGCCAGACATGTCCTGGCAGATTTTGCCTGGACGACGATTAGCCGTGAGTTATAAATGCTGCGACGATTATTCATATGCAAAGCGAAACCACGTGGCAATTAGTCATACATATACACAAAAATATGTTTATAGGGTAATTGACTATGAATTATTCAATCATTGACCAAAGGAGTACGATAGCTAAAAATTGAAATCACTTCAGTGCTCAATCTACTTACGTTAATTGGAATAGAACAAGAGCACTTTTTGATTTACCTGCCGGGGATCTATTCAGTTTGTCTCATCTCTGTATACTTCTGAGGATAAGGTGTAGCCATGTACTACAGTTCGTTACCACGAATTGTTTGATATAAGAGCTATTCCGGATAGAGTTACTATCTGGCTTTGGTACTGGGATGACGGACAGCACTACCATACATTCGTCTTACAGTCTTACTAGGTCCTATTAGATAACTTCTTTAACCTCAAACACGATCCAGAGTGAAATTGGATTCAGAAGAGTGATAACAGAGAGTAGGCTAGTTGGATCCTAGTGAGGGCAATCAGCATCCTCCGTTCTTCAAAATTTAAAGCTAGAAGACAAGACGACTTATGAACGACATAAACACGTAATATGAAAGATGAAGAGGTTCTTGGCAGTTTTTTTGCAAGCATGAATTACAAAAAGTTAAAAACAACGGAATGTATAAATTGAAAAGATCTTAAAGAGTCTAAATCGTAAGGATAAGAGACAGTTGCTTGTTCCTTGGCTATGATACAACTCTGATTTTGATTCTTGGATTACTGCTGAAGACGCCCACAATGCATAACAATTTCTATATGACATTCACGTCCAATGTCTCTGACAACCATTATGATGGTTTGAATAAAACAAGTGATTTTCTGGGAAAACTTATGTATGTATGTACGTATGTATGTGTGTATGTAGGTATGTATGTATGTATGATGTATGTATGTATGTATGTATGTATGTATGTATGTATGCATGTATATATGTATGTATGTATGTGTGCACATATGTATGTGTGTATGTATGTATGTATGTACGTTTGTATGTGAGTATGTATGTATGTATGTATTTATGCATGTATGTGTGTACGTATGTATGTGTGTACGTTTGTATGTAAGTTTGTATGTATGTATGTATGTATGCATGTATATATGTATGTATGTATGTGTGAGGGATGATTGTATCAAACTAATGGTCCTAGAAGATTAGGACAAGACCTATTCGAACGGAAATCAAAAGTTCTAGTGTCGTTTTTAAGTGACCAGAAGATTGGAGGGCATCTAGCATCCCTCCCACGCTCCTTTTTCCCCAAAGACATCTGATCAAAATTCTTAGACAGCCATTTGATAAGCTTAGTTGAAAGGTCTATTAACTATGCCTTTAGGGATACCTTGACTCCCCCCCCCCCAAACACACACATAGTCCCTGGTGAAAGGACTGTAAGTTATGCATTTTCCGGGCGTGCTGCTCGTCAACGGGCAACCGCAGTTCGAGATCGAGCGGGACGAGGTCGGCTATCTCGCCGCGGTGCTCGAGCCTCCCGGCGGCGACGAGCTCCCCGGCGGTCCGGGCTCCGGCGCGCCGTTCGCAGTCAGGGTCGTCGAGCGACACGAGCTCACCGAGAACGTCGACCTGGGCGAGTACGACGTGATCGTGCTCGCGAACGTGACCGCGCTCTCCGAGCCGCTCGTAGCGTCTCGAACAACGCGTCGCGGCCGGCGCCTCGCTGATCGTCACGGTCGGCATATGCTCGTAAGGTCCAATGTTTAGGATTTAATAGAGAGCGAACTGGTTATCTTTCCAATTTTGTAGAAAGCGATCCAGCGGCCGTTAGGATATTTTTTGTTATTGCTGTGAGACAGAGTAAACTGTCTAAACTACTGAGAAGCAGCTGAAGCTCTTGAAGAACTACTACAGACATGCATCTTTGTGGTCTCTAGTTCAAAAACAAAATACTGCTATCTAAATTTTTGCTTTCCAAGGTTATTCATAGATACGCTGGTCTGGGCCGTATCTAGGAATTTTTTTCTGCTTAGCAGGGTAGGATAAACGTAAAAACACTAATTTGCCCCCCCCCCCTTTCCTTCCAGTCAGTGATGGTAAATCTTAAAGCTGGGTCAATTAATGTTTTAAAGTTAAAGCTTTCTGCAATGGAAATGAAAGTTTTTTTTTTCATTTTTGTCGAGTATCTGAGAAGCTCAGGCACTTAGAATCCAGAAGTGGAACAGAAAGGGTCTCAATTTCTCTCCACATGTTCGGGTGATAGCAGTTCTTCCTATTAATGAGCTTTCGAAGTGTCAGCTTTCGAAGATTTCCAGCTATTGAGCCGGGTCGCTCGTTACTACAGTTCGTTACCACGAACTGTTTGACAAAACAGTTTTTAAAGATTTACATTTAGAGCTCGTGCAGCTTAGTTTGCCCTACTTGAGATCAATTCCAACGATATATCAACATTCCCATTCTTGATTCTCTTCTTTCATCATTGGCAATGGCCTAATTTGTGCAAGGGATTTCTGAATTTTTGTAGAAATCAGTAAGATCAAAATTAACTGTCGGTAAAGAACTTTGTAAAATTTTATGTTGAGAATTTTTCTTTCATTGTGTCCACAACGGATATGGTCTAGGTTATGAGATTTCGTAGCAGTCCCTGAAGCAGTATGCCCTAAAGTAGTAGGCACAGAAGCAGTAGGCCCCACAGCAGTAGTCCTCGAAGCAGTAGGCCCCGCAACAGTAGGCCCCGAAGCAGTAGGCCCCGAACTAGCAGGCCCCGAAACAGTAGGCCCCGAAGCAGTAGGCCTTGAAGCAGTAGGCCTTGAAACAGTAGGCCTCGAAAGTCGAGACCCCATCTAAATACAAAAGCGGAAAGGCCCAAAATCCGGTCATAGGAAAAGGCAACGCAGCAGTAGCAACGCAGCAGTAGCAACGCAGCAGTAGCAACGCAGCAGCAGCAACACAGCGGCAGCAACACAGCGGCAGCAGCACAGCAGCAGCAACAACACCAGCACCAGTGCAGCAACAACAACAACAAACTAGCAGCAACAGCAACACATCAGCAGCGACAAGACAAGTAAGAGCACAACAGCAGCAGCTACAGCAGCAGCTACAGCAGCAGCTACAGCAGCAGCAACAGCAACAGCAACACACTGGTAGTAACACCGTGACAGCAACAGCAGCGAAGGATTAGTCAAATAGTGAGGTGGCAGTAAAAGTTGGAGAGTATATTACAAAACAAGCAATTAAAGTTAAAAGATCCGAGTCTCAGGGCTCTGCTCTGAGCTTAAGCCTGTATAATTGAATCTAACTGATTAACTGTTAGATGACTGTTTAGTGATGCCATCTGTATTTAGTGATTATACTACATTTTGGGCCATTGGCAGAACAGTAGAAGTAGTTGCAAAGGCATAGGATACAGTTTCAGTATTATAAACAGGGGCTACAGAGGCAGATTAAATTTTGTATAGAAAAATCCTTCGAAATAAACAAAATAACAATACATGTATATAAATATATAAATATCCGATCTTTATAACAAGTAGTGATTTTCATAAACAAGCTATATTCTATGTTTCTCTTTCAGCTTCTTTCACTGCGTCGTATGAACCGGATGGATGGATCGATGGATGGGTGGATGGATGGATGGATGGATGGATGCATGGATGGGTGCATGGATGGATGCATGGATGGATGCATGGATGGATGGATGCATGGATGGATGGATGGATGGATGGATGGATGGATGGATGGATGGATGGAGCGTTCAAAATAGGCTTATAACGCATATTTGAAATAGTTTGCATACACTAGATGCGTACATTCCATGGTGCACAAAGAGTTCAAATCAGGCTAATAAGGCATACTTGACATAGTTTGCATACATTAGATTCGTACATTCCATGGTGCACGAAGCGTTCAAAATAGGCTAATAAAGCATATTTGACATAGTGCGCATACACTAGATGCGTTCATTCCATGGTGCACAAAGCGTTCAAATTTGGCTAATAAGGCATATTTGACATAGTTTGCATACACTAGATGCGTACACACCTATATTTTACAAAATACAAAAATACCTGTATACAAGGAACTGGCCTGAACAATAAACTCAGCTAGCAGGAGTAAGAAATTGAGTGGAGGTCGGGGCTGTAAACTCTTAAACCTTAACGCTTAATTACATTTAATGAGAAAAATTTCAAGTTACTACAAGTTAATACGTACTCTTGGGTTCCTAATAGACGTCATCACACACCCCCGCGCCCCCCGGTACTTAACTTTACGAAACTTTTTCCACTAAGGACCTTTTTATTGCCCCCCCTCCCCCCCGCCTATCTTACTTTTTGTGTTATTTATTTATGTTACCATTTATGTTGCTTTGGTACAACATTTGAACATTGTTCAGCCTCCTGACATTTTCAAAGGGCAGTAAGATTTTTGACATCCAGTCACTGATCAAAATGACTTGCAATGACATCAAGTCAGATTTTGACAAAACAAAGTCCAGATATATTTAATGGATTAATCAAGTTAATTTAGTTAATTTAATTAATCAAGTTTAGCGGATTAATCATGGATTAATCAAGTTAATTTGCAGTTTCGAGTAAACAGTGCTGTTTGATAAGGGTCAAAACCAAGCCCGCAATCAGGCGCTGCGCCTTCTCGCACAGCTGGTTCGAAACCGAGCGCGACCGCCAAAAGCCAGTCTCAAGAAAACTCAAAGAAACCCAACATCCTTGTTCCCATGGCCGTCGCCACCATTCTTGGAGCAGCAATTGGCGCAGGTGTTGTGAGTTTTATGGCTTGGAGTAACATCGCACCATTTGAAAAATCCGTATCCTCATCGCAATTCAATTCCGCTTTTGAGAACTTGCAAAAGCGCGTCTATGATCTTGAAAACGCGCCTAAGTTGGAAACGGGGGGCAATGTGAATCTGCGGGATGAGCCGGGAATGACTCCCTTGCATCATGCCGCGAATGCGGATTCAGACGGGAGTCATCGCGACATGGTTCAGCTTTTGATTGCAAACGGAGCCGATGTGAATGCCATCGACGATACCCACCACACACCGTTGCACTTGGCGAGTAGTCTGGTCGTGGCTGAATTGTTGATCGATGCCGGGGCGAAAGTGAATGCCAAGACCCTGAGCACGGGGGAGACTTTGTTGTATGCAGCGGCGTGGGGGGCTGCTCAAGGTCAACAGCGTTCGACTGCCCTGCGTTTTACCAGCAAAGGATTGGCTATCGACCAGTTTTCCATTGACGTAGAATGCGAGCTTTCCCTTGTCATACACACCAACCAAGTGCATCCAGCCGGACTTCTGAAGTCGTGTTGTACATGGCTTGCTCCCGACGAATCCCGGCTGCGTGAATAACCACTGTATAGAACTCGAATTAGCAATTTGGATCATCGCTTGACTAGCTTTTGAGATTCCAGGTTCGATCTGAAGAATGTGGGAATAAGGAACTTTTTGCTCTCCTGGCTGTCGGCTGCGCGCGTTCCTGTTCGGGATCCTGCGCAACTTCGCGTTCGACTGGATGCGGCAGCATGACGGACCAGGTGATCAGGCCGAGATGCCCGAACCGGTGTTTGCCGAGCTCCACGAAGACGAAGAGATGCGCCTGTGGGCCAGTGGCGTGCTGCGTCATGCGATGCGTGACATGCGACGCAAGTGGCCGGACAACGCGCTGGTGCTGACTCTCTTCTACGGGCTGCCCGACGACGAGGGGCGCGACCCCGACGGACCGCTATCCGTCACCGAGACGGCGGAGCCATACAGAAGAAAGATGTTAGATTAAATTTTTATGGAGTTCGTTCAATTACCTTAACGCCAGTATTCTATAAACTGTATGAGAGGTTCGCAGCAGATTGGCTTAAAAACACGATCCTTGTACTTATTGATGAACAACCATTCGGAAACATTAAAGGTTCATCAACGACACATTACCTGGTCAGTCTCCTCGATACTGTACATAAATTACTTGGCGAGCCAGATACCTCGCTCAATCTCCTTTTAATTGACCTCTAAACGGCTTTTGATCTAGTTGGTCATAATGTTTTACCACAATAAAAAGGATGATAAAAGCCAACGCGCCATAATTTTAATGATAATTTTGACTGCTGAAGTTGAAATACTAATGATGGGTGCATTATAGTCAGTAGTGATGCCCCTCTGTTTTAAATGAGGCCCATAGAGTCTGTACAGAAGGAGCTACTAGTCCCTCAAGACGTTATTAGATAAAGAAAAACAAGTTTTTTTTTAAACTGAAAGTAAGGATTGACATTAAAACTTAAAACGATCAGAAATTATTCCATATAATAAAGGGGTTGTCCCCTCCTCAAAACGCTTTACGCAGCCGAAACCTGATACTTGAACGAGGTTCAGGAGAGTAGAGTCATTGCTTTCGATAACACAAGTCTCAAAAGAATTCTCCAAGACCCACTGACAGCGGAAAATAGCCAACCAATGCAAACATGACTCGAGGGGCCAGCCTCTTGGACAGTTACCACGCATGGACAGTTCCTGACTATCAAAGAATGATAATAAATGAATTTCCACCCTCTTTACATGCATGAAATGTACTTAGAGGAGTACAAAAGTACAGAAAAATAAGAGTAAATGAAAACAAAACCCAACATATTACAGACACGGAAAGTTTCTTCACCGACGCGCTTCACAGCGGCACCATCAGCAAAGAGACCGACACTAGGCAATGTAACTAATTTACCCTCACGTAGACTGGTCGTCATCCCGGCAGCGTCAGATGCTTCTACACCAATTACCTTGACCGTTGGACGAACACGTTTCACATAAGAAGCAACACCAGCTAACAAACCTCCACCACCACAACATACAAAAATCGAATCTAACGGCTTCGACACACACTCCTTTAATATTTCCTGTCCCACTGTCCCTTGTATGATAACTCGTGCAAGGAATTTTTTCTCCAATCTTGATATCTGTATTATACAAATACAGTGGCGAAATTGAAAATAATTTGCTGAGTAGGTTAAATACTGTGGCGGCATTCCTCATTTGGATCTGCCCCTGGCTGTTTTCTGAATACCGTTATTTTAATATCAGACGGGAAAGGCGGGCCAGACGGGAGCGTTTCAATCGGATGTTAGTAGTCTTTGAGTATTCAAGCTAACAACATGCCTATTTTTATGTGATATTTTGCTGGAATATTTTATTTTAGACTTATTCTACCAAGAACGCACCACGCTGGGCCCGCTCGTGCAAACGTTTCCACTCCGCCGAGCCATCGTTGTGCCACTGCCGGGTCTTCACTCCCGGGACATAGTAGGGAATCTTCCCGGCAATCCCCTCGGTCAGCATGAAGTTCACCCGCCCACTACTCGCGTAATACATCCGTCGCCCATCGGGCCAGACGGATTCCACCAAGCGCGGAGGATCCGGACGACTCGTGGGCTTCGTTACGCGGAAGGTCTCCAGGGCGTCTCGGTCCAAATCGTAGCCCAAGCCTGGTGTTGTATGTAATCAAGCCGCATTGAATTAAGCGGCGCTTTAATTGAGCCTATTTAAGTACGCGGCTTAATTTAACGTGTTAAGGAATACGTATTGGCTGTATCTGTCCCAATTTTAATGTCGTTGTAGTTGCCTTTTGATGTTGTTGTTTGATGCCTATTGAGGATTTTTCCCGTTATTTACTTATCCTCTGCCGTAGACTTTTAATGGGTTCATACTCTTTCCATTGCTATCATAAACTGTGCCCTTATTATCTTCTCTAATTTGTTGAATAATGTTGCTTTTCTTTTCTCAGGTTCCTTCCATGGTCCGTGAGAGGCGGTCCTATGGGGCGGTTGAGTCTGCTTCATGGCGTGCTTCTCTGCCCGGTGGCCTAAATTAAGGGGCGCTGCTCTTTGACGCCCCAGCTGCCCTTTATTTAACCCATATTATCCCAAGCATGTATAAAATAGAACAAAATTTACAAATCTCTCAGAATTTACTTAGTATGGTATGGCAAATTTACATGGAAAAATTCATCATCCTAGCTTCTGCCCAAGTTTGATTTTTTTACAGGTCTACAATTGTAGAGATTGGGACGATAAAAAAAAAAATTCAGGTGCACTTGTCTCGGCAAATCTGACTGAGGACACTCTTTAGACCACAGACAAAAAGACTGCGAAAAATAGTGTAGAGCATTGAAAGACTGAAATGTTTTACTCATTTTGTAGTTTCAAGCCTTCGAGTATCTGTTCTGTCTGTGAATTTCCTTCTGAATGTACCAAGCAAAGTAATCCAAAGCAACTTCGACGCTAAGATATACAAATAATGATAAAAATGTATCAATCAAATTGTTGATTCTAGCTCTAAGTAGGATAACTGAGGGGGACAGGTGTCTCTTTGCCTTCTTTTATCACACACCGCGGTTCTACATATCGTTAAATCATTACGCATAACGC
Organism: Alatinidae sp. Z8VKAUB7J3; assembly: GCA_010016025.2. Classification (NCBI taxonomy): domain Eukaryota; kingdom Metazoa; phylum Cnidaria; class Cubozoa; order Carybdeida; family Alatinidae; species Alatinidae sp. Z8VKAUB7J3. Next base: position 105,454,902 of record JAAAKM020721499.1, read on the forward strand.
AATCGGGCTGCATTCTTCATAAGTGTAGGTAGCATCAAAACGTATACACAGGGTGTATACTAATCACGTATTCACGAACATCATGACGATCCTGTCAAACCGCTACGTCAGTCAACCAATGAAATGAATCAAAGAATGATTTCATTCTAAATTAGAAATGGTAAATTGAATAAATAAACCACTACACAACTGATTGCAAAGAGAAGCCCTGAAGTTAGAGAGAGCAAAGCACATCAAACGGCGTAAGAAACCAAACATCAAGTGTGTATCAGCAAGGTGATCGCAGTACGAGCTTCTACTATCTTCTACTACTTTCAATAGGTTTGAGGCGCTAGCAATATCTGACGATTTGAAACTGGATTTTGATGGAGTGATTTCAGAGATCAGCAAAGCCGCACTGGAATTAAGCAGACAAAAGAGACCTTCCAAACCAGACAAACTCTTTAGAGTTACAAAATAGTTGCGACAGAAAAGAAAGGCAAATGAAGAAAGATGGCAAACTTAGTTTCAATAATTTTTACAGATTGTTCTTTTTCATGTTGAGCTTTTGAGAATTTTAATTTTGCAGCGTTTAGTTGTGCATTAAGTGTTTTAATTTTTTCATCGATTTCAGATTTTTTTGCGGCAGCTTCAGATTGTTCTGATAATACTTTTTGTCTTTGAGAATCTATAATTTCTAATTCTTTGCCAATATTGTTTTTCTTTTCATTTGTTTCTTGGATAGAGGATTTAATTTTTTGAATTTGAGAATCAATATCAGTTCTTGCATTGTCAATTGACTCTAATTCCATTCTGATGAGGGTGCAACGAAACCGGTCAATGGCATTTCAATAATGATTCCGTTATTAAATATTATCTACAAATTTTGTAGTAATAATCTCGTAACCATGAGTACCTGAATTTAGTTTTTCAGTGTAAAGAAGTTATTACTGAGCTAGATCGGGCCATTTAATTTTACAGCAGTCACTGCACAATGGCTTTTTTCTTCACTGTCATTCAGCCCACGTCTCTTTCAACCGTCATGCGCAATGTCTCAATGTAGCCCCCTTATCAGCAGTGGGACCTTCTCATTCAAAAAAGTCTTCCAGAAAAATCTAGGTGTTACATATCTAAAAGGACCTTTGAAGTTAGTTTGAAAAACTTATACATGTTGATGCATGGTTCATCAATAGAACACTGAAGCAATAGCATCTGAAGTTAAGCTACTAAGATTTACGCATACACATAGGAAAAAGACGCTGCACAGTGATCACCGGGTACCAAGAATACCTGCTTCAGAGCGACTATATTACCTATTTGATGCACGATAAACATATCTCGCACACCCTTTACCAGGTGATGGCCAACCCGCAGCCCGTTCATTGTAGAGAGAAACCACGATGAGAAAGAGAGAGAGAGAGAGAGAGACCAACGAAGGAAATCCCACCACCCTCCGCGCACGCGCTTCCAACCCAACATCACTCATGACTCGATTGAGGAAAAAAAAACACGAAGGACAGACGTTCTTGTCCCACCATCGCGATTCTTTCTTTTCTCAGACAGACAACTTACTAGTACTTCCATGATCATGATCATCGATCATCAGTCGTCGTCGTCGAATTATTTGCTACGCACAGAAAAACCAAACAAACCATCATCATCACCATCATGAATAATCTCCCCCAAAATAGGTGTGATCGCAACTCTAAAGGTGGAGGGCGTTATATACCCCTTAGTTGTATAGCCTGGCCCATGGGTCCCCAACTGAGTGCCAATCTAACAACTCAATGAGGGTGAATATATCGCTGTTCATATTATTGAATTATGAAAAAAGCAAATATACTACTCGATGCCGTTTTTTATACTCTTTACAAATATAATAAACTCTTCTCTCGCAAATTCAAATTTAATCCCTTTTTGGACCCTTGATAATGACCGTAACATTTCTAGTTTTTGGTCGTTTAAGTTCAAGAGATTTTTGTTTCTCGGGAGACATCATGGAACAGATAATTCGACATATCATCGGTTACTATAGACTTTCTTGGCGACAAAGTATCTGAGCACCAATCATATGTAACCCGAATGCGGTATTAGATATCAGCATGTCTGCTTTTGTCACTTTTAAAGTGTTCGTTCCTTACTTTGTCTTAACGTTGCTTTTAATCACCTGTGAGCTCACATAACTGAAACCTGTACTCCTCATTAATAATTTTAATATAACTGCCAGATAGGTAAATGGCCAAGGGGGCTTTTGAAAATTTTAGTAAGAGTATTTTCGGGACTTTGCCTCCAAGACCATATTGCTTACATACTTCATAGTATGTTTCACATTGGATTAATTATTTTATCTTTCAATTTCACAACAAGTTGAAAGATTATCAATTAACCAATGAAACTAGAATGAAACACATGCATAATTTGCTTGTTTATGCTTACAAAGGAAGGTCCTCAGGATCTTAGTTTTACTCCAATATTCTAAAATAGATCAAAATATTCAACACTTTCTTAGACACCCGAGGCTTCGACTTGATATAAAAGGGTTTTAGGCTTCCGTAGATTGTCAAGAACACAAGAGCCAGAAAGCTTATTTGGAGGCTGATTATGATAGGAACACAGAGGGCAATATCTGAAAGACCCGACTCACTATGTCCATGAAACTTCAATGATACTGACGAGTAATAATATTCGAGAGCATAATTATTTCTCAAAAACTATGCAGATGATTGGAGGTAAAAGTGCCTTTCTACAGAACGGTTGATGTGCCTACGATTTTTCTCTTTCGATTGTTTACGTAGGTAGTTTGAGGGATACAAGGTCAAAAAAAAAGCAAAATTTTTACCAGAAGGCAAATTTCACTGTAACATAGCTTTCACCACGCATAAACACAGGTTGGGAAAGCTCATCCCCTTATAAATCAGAAATTGTAATCTTTCTATTTATGTTTACTATTATTATTCTAGTCTTCAGTCTGAAGTACCCTATATTACTGCTTTTTAAATTTCTGGCTACGCTCTTCCGGGCTTCTATCAACTTGAAGATGGTCTGGTTCAATGTCATTTTTTGTTGTTTTTTCTGTTTTTCTTGTCTCTTATTGTGCGTTTTGCTGTAGGGTAGAATTGGGTATTTTTAGATAAGGTATCGGCAGTGAAGTGAAGTAGATAATCATTAATAGTAGTCAAGGGGAAAAAATTTGCGAAATTGGATCGAATCTATGCAATAGCACTGAAGTGAAGCTGAAGTGTGGTGTAGTGCAGTGCAGTGCGGTACAGTACAGTGCAGTACAATACAGTACAGTGCAGGGCAGTGCAGTGCAGGGCAGTACAGTACAGTACAGTACAGTACAGTACAGTACAGTACAGTACAGTACAGTACAGTACAGTACAGTACAGTACACTCCATTTGCGCAGTTTCTAATAAGACTAAAAATGTAAATTTATTCAACCAAACAAAAGAGGATTCTATTTAAAATTGTAAACTTTGTATGTTATACTACTGTCAATCATTGATGGGAATAAGCATTAGTATAGGTCTCTTATGAAGATCACACTCTTTATTATGTATTTACTCCATTTGCACAGTTTCTAATAAGACTAAAAATGTAGATTTATTCAACCAAACAAAAGAGGATTCTATTTAAAGTAGTAAACTTTGTATGTTATACTACTGTCAATCATTGATGCATCAATTTTTGTGTATCTTAATATATGTTACAATTTGGCATCATTGTATATATCTGGGGGAGACAGTAGAGTTTACTAACTCATTCGGGGGATGCTAAAAAGTTTATTTATAAGAAGTTCGTCATCATTTACATGTTTTCCATGTGTGCTTCTTCTGTTATTGTTTTACTATATTTATTTCGAGCCGTTTTGCTGTATTTTCTTAAACAGTACTTTTTAGAAACTGATGAATTTGTTTTCGGGACGGAGGTTTATTGTAAACTTAAAAAGTTTTACCAGCCCCTTCATGAAGATATTAGACTATTTTATGATTGCACATGGTAAAGAATGTGATTAAAGGCTCTTTTCCTATTTCAAAGTTATAGTTTTCGGGGGTAAGAGCTATGTCTGTAGAAAAAATGAAGATATTAGACTATTTTATGATTGCGCGTGGTAAAGAATGTTATTAAAGGCTCTTTTCCTATTTCAAAAGTTTTAGTTTTCGAGGGTAATAGCGACGTCTGTGGAAGAAATGAAGATATTAGACTATTTTATGATTGCACATGGTAAAGAATGTGATTAAAGGCTCTTTTCGGTCGGGTTCGGGCTTACTACTTCGGGTTCGGGTAGGGTTCGGGCTGAACCAACTCGGCCCGATTCCATCTCTGGAAAGATCAGATCTGATGCTTCAAGGCAAACGTAAGCGTAACGCATCCTTATGTTGACAATATACTATTCCAGGGAAACGGTGAGGTAAAACTACCTCTATCTTGGCATTTTCTAATTCATACACGCTCTTTTTAAAATAAGCAACTCAGTTGCTTAGGTGCGAGGCCTCGATTTGGTCCAAAATCTAAGCAACAAGCTAAGCAACTCGAGGCGGGGGAGAGGGGATAAATTAGGGGGGGGGACAGAGTATTATAAAGGAGTATTGCATCATCAACATTATCCCATTATCATTGTTGTCTACTATCATTGCGAAAGGTCAGAAAGTCGATCTTTTACACTAAATGCCGTATTTGAAAAGTTCTGATGCTCTCCGAGTCAGCAAGGTAACCGCAGTTTTGAAATTTAATAGCATAGTTTAAGGGGTGTTAAAAGAAAGTTAGGTTTGGAAGATTGTTTGAAAACCAACTAGGAAGACGGCAATTACGCACCCAGCCAAAGGGTAAACGAAACTCTAAAAAACGGAATTTTGATGCTAAAAGATACATCAAATGAATCGAATTTGTATGCTGATTGTAGATATATAAGTTTCATCAAATTTAATCTTTGTTATCAAAAGTTACGAGCCTGAGAAAATTTGCCTTATTTTGGAAGATAGGGGAAAACACCCCCTAAAAGTATAAGAATCTTAATGAAAATCACACCATCGTGTTTAGCGTATAAATGAACCCTATAGCAAAAATTTCAAGCTCCTATCTACAAAAATGTGGAATTTCGTGTTTTTTTGCCTAGAGAAGCGACTTTCGAAATATGCTTGTTTCAAGTTATCTTGTCAATAGATTGTTTCAACTAATATGGGTTAAATTTCATTCTTTATCCTTTATATAAAGCCATGTTACTAGTGAAACATTAGTAATCCCCGTTTATAATGAGCTGTATCGATCCTAATATGATCCACGATCGCTGTATCGATCCACGCGCGTAAGTCGTTACGCCCCATTTTTGTTACGCGCCATTGTAGTTGTGTCCCTGTGTCCCACCTGTGAATACAGATAGATATATATATGTTTTTAACTGATTTGTCGTGGAAATTTTTGTGTGCTATTTTTGTTCGTGAAACGTGTTGCTCCTCGTGAAACTCATTTTGTTCATGGAATTGCTGCGTGCTCATTTGTGTTTGTAGAACTTGTTTCGTCCTTATATTTGCTCGTGAAATTTGTTGTATGTTGATTTTCCTCTTCGAGAAAATTTGTACGTTGATTTTTCTCCTCTTGAACCTGATTTTGTTCATGGAACTTGTTGACATGTAACAAACATGTAACAATTTTCGTGAGCAAAAACGAGCAGGCAATAAGTTCCACGGCTAAACATTCTTTGTTGAAACCAACACTTGTTTTTGCTACATAATAGCGGAACATTAGTTTGTTTCCGCTAAACCAACACTTAACAATTGATCACTTTTTTTCCGCTAAACCAACACCTGGTAACTTGTTTACGCTACCTATTATGAACTCTTCAAATCCGATAGGTAGGTTAAACCCCTACTAGAAAAATCCTTCTCACTTCTGAATCCACTTCCAAAAGAAAAAACGCCAGAGATAAGCCCTTTCCTTTAAGAATTAAATAAAAAAAAACAAGTTTTTTTTAACTCCCCACCTCACCTGAACTAGACAAATAAATAAATAAAAAACACTTAGGGTCTTTTAATGTCTAAAGGTATCTAGAAGGTCAATGTACTGAACCATCCCCCTCCCCATATGTTTATCTTCTACTTTTCCTAATGAAAATACCAAAAAGGGTATTTTCAGTGAAAATACAAGAAAAAAAGCGTTCTTTAAAGTCTAGTTCTTTAATTCGCAGAGACATTACATACTTCTAAACCAAGAAAAGGAGAAATACTTTAATTCATAACTGTTCAAAAATACGATGATGGTCACCATCAGATGCAAGGTGCGACAAGGAAATTGTAAGAAGGATTGGGATTGCTAAAGCTGCCTTCAACTCCATGAAGAGAATAGAGACATGAAGAACATCAAGAAACATCAGTGTGAAGACTTGATTACATTTGTTAAAGTGTTATGTATGGTCGACGTTGCTTTATGGCAGTGAGACATGGAACATTAGTCAAAGGATGAAAGATAAGCTGAAAGCTGCAGAAATGTGGTTCATAAGAAGAATGTTGAAAATACCATGGACTGCAAAAATGACAAATGCAAAGGTTTTGAAACTAAGTTACAACAATCGTCTTTGTTGCGTTTTTGTGTCTGAATCTGTGTGTTTGTATATGTTTTGTCTTACTTACTCTGTGTTTGGGTGTCCCAGCGGGTGTTTGTTTGCTCTATGTCTGTCGTTGTATGTTTGTGTGTCTGACTCTGTGTGTTTATAGGTGTTTTTGTCTCTCTCTATGTGTCTGTGTGTTTGAGCGGCTGTTTGCATGTCTCTATTTCTCTGTATCTATATGTCCGAATGGATGTTTGCTTGCCTCCGTGTCGGTCTTTGTGGGTTTGAATCATTATATATAATTCTCAAAGAGTGGAGCATTACCACAATAGCTTGCAATTTAACGGCGCTGACTGGATTCGAACCCACAACCTCATGATTACTAAACCAACACCTCAACTATTGAGCCATCAAGGCTCAAAAAGGTAAGGTGGAGATTTTTAGTGTCAATCTTTTGCAAATTCTCCTCCAGTTAGTGGGTACGGGGAAATCGATTAATTGATATTTATTGTGTTTTGGCTTTAAGCCTTCATCAGTGCCAGACATATACATATTCTCAGCAGACACATTGCAATTATAAACCTTTTAGTGTACATGAGTCCCTTGAGTTGTTTTATAGAGTATCATCATTTTTTGTGTAATTTCTTTGTGTAAAGGTTTTATTTAACTGATCCAGTTGAAATGTAAAGTTCATCACTGAGGAAGAATTATCTCGAAACGTCAAATATGAAGTTTTTCTCTATGAGTATTATATATAGCTCAATGGTTAAGGCGTTGGTTTAGTAATTATGAGGTCCCGGGTTCGAATCCGGTCAGCGCCGTTTAATTGCAAGCTATTGTGGTAATGCTCCACTCTTTGAGAATTAATACGTACTATGATGTCAAATCTCGTTCATGTATTCGTGCTGACCAATGTCCTTGCTATGATGTTGCTACGAAATCTTATATTCAACCAGGACAAAGTATCTCACGCTCATGTACAAGTTGTACTTGTGTACATGGTGCATTTCAATGTGACGATCCTAATTGTCTATCGACTATGACTTGTCCAGGAAATCAAGTTTATTCCAACAATGCTAGTACTTGTCCACAAACATGTGACAATATGATCACTTATTCCGATTGTAATACCTACAAACAAGGATGTACATGGACTTTGGAGGCCAAAACTGGTGATCGATTTACGAAATGCGTCCAAGATGAGGACAGTTTAATGGATATTGCTAATCTATTTGCAAAATGCGCTAAAGAAAGAATAGAACTTCCCAAGTTCGTTATATTTGATCCTCAAGAAGTACCGGCCAGTGGAGCTGAAGTAGGCGCATGTGTCATACCGACAGTGAATGACATGTGACAGCAGTTTTCGGGTTTTCTCGAGCGCTACAACCAAGTCCCAATCCCGCGGCCTCCCGGCAAATCTATAAGTGACGGAAACCAACAACCAAAAGAAACAAAAACAAAACCGATTATAGGTTACGTGGTTGCTGTGTTGTGCATAAACTATAGGACTTCGATACGCAATGGTAGCGGCAAGACTTTTACATCCGCGGCAACGAAACTAGCGTATAAAACGAAAATCATTACCAACAGCTTTGTTGAGGTGGAAGTGAAAGTGTGTCTTTATAAACTTATAGATGCAGCATTTATACATGTGGACATGAAATTGAATTACATAGTTGCTAAGAATAGATAGAGAGGGGGGAACCCCTGTCGTGCAATCATTACAAATTCCAGTGTGCGGCTGGCTATGTTGGCCGCACGACTTTGAGGTTGCTTGACCGAATTAAGCAGCATGTACCATCGAACCACCTGGGGTTTCTAAGACCAAAAACACCACTAGGCAATGTGACTCTGCCATAGGGCAGCAATGGCTTGAGAACCCAGACTGTGCCAAAGTGTACAAGGACGATTGCTTCCGTATGATACTAAAGCCCACGTCTGCATTTCATTTGGCCATTCTGGAGTCAGTCCACATAAAAGCAAGAAAACCTTTGCTATGCAGACAAAAAGAATAAAGTGCTTTTTTCTTCGAAATTTCGTTTAATAGAAAAGTTTTTTTTGATATTTCATTTTCTTTCTAGGCGGTTCTTAGGGAAACTTTTTGATCTATAGATTTTTTAGCCCGTATTCGAAAGGATTCGAAAGGGATTCCCTCTTAATGGAATTGATCGCGAGACAGGTGGACTAAAAAAGCCTATCTAATATTATTATTTGAACAATTCTTTCTACATGATAACCTGTTCCACACACGGGGGAATCCCTACTCATTCGCAAGTTTACAACTCTTTCCACCTGGAAGCTATAAAATAATTAAAGAAGGTTTAATTCTATTTCCATTTGATTTATTCCATTATATATACAATCCGTCGGGGACTTTTAATATGCAGAATTCGAAATTCTAGAAGTCAAAATTCAACTACTTTCAGTTCGCGTCGATTAATATGACGATACTACAATTTTTTTTTTAAAGCAATGGAATGAGCATACACAATCCAAAACAAGGGTTTACGCTAAAACATATCACAAAACTCATCACGTTAGAAACCAATTGCTAAAAACCTATCTCGTAAAACAAATACGAAAACCAGTGTTGAGTTCACGTTCCACTTCAGAATTTTCACTGCACACTTTGACCATTCTACAGATAATATTGGCCAGTCCTTTATGAAAACGAGCCGCCATCACGGGTCGTGGAGTCTTTAACACCAAATCACCCAACAGAGCTTCCCACATGGCCAACGGTTCAATATACGGAAGGTTGGAATTTCGCAGTCGTGGAACGGAGAATGGGTAGGCCATCGTCTCGTCTTCCTGCTCCAAGGTGGCCCGATCCACTATCGCTTCTAATTCCATAGCCGCTTGCCCTTCATACAGTTTTTGGGTCCGCCCTGATTTACGAGAGGACCTCCAATTTTTATGGTGCAGCAAATTATGGGGGGACCTGAGAAAATGTTTACCCATGGGGGCACCTAAAATTATGGGGGGACCTAGAATTTATGGGGGGACCTGAAAAGCTGGATGAAACCATGTATACATTCCATTTCGGTCATTCTGACGTTAGTACTCTGAGGAGTGTCAGACGAAAAAAGCTTCTCAGTACAATACGTTCACGCTTTTTCGTGCAAGAAAAATTGTTCCTTTTTTTCCATTTATTAATTTTAGTCAAAAAAAAAAAAAAAAAAAAAAAAACACTTACACACATAAAAATAACATGCATAGCTATAGCACATAACAACAAGAATAACACGTAACATATGGCAATTCTTTCTTCTTCTTTTCTTTCAGCGGGAACCAGACAATAATACATCCTGCCCGACACCAAAGAACGATGGGATGACTGACGTAGTCCGAAACGATCTGTCAGCAACAGCCTCTTCTTCACTCTTCAGCCAGTCCTTATCCCAACGAAGTCCGTTGTCCCCAATGATCCAGGTCAATCTTGAATGTCGAAAAAGAACTCTCATAATGTTAGTGAAGCTTTTCGCCGATTCTCTTCAGACTAAATACATCGGTACATAATACATCCTTACAACAGAGTTTATACACATTGAAAGGATTGAAATTTACAAAAGGTGAGACATGATTGGTGGAAACAAATACGGACGTCACGGAAAACAAGTACAAAATTTTAGCGCGGATAACCTTAATGAAAAACAGCTTAGTCTGAAGAGAATCGGCGAAAAGCTTCACTAACATTATGAGAGTTCTTTTTCGGAGTATTTTCAAATTCTGTACATTATCCTCATTGAAAAGTGTATCCACATTTTGGCAAACAAATGGCAGCAAGTTTCCGTTCATCTGATGTGAAGTACTGGCTCCTCAAAGACCAAGTACTCTGAAGAAAGAGTCTGTTTAGAAAAGATATATCCTTCGGATAACATGGATCGTTTGATTGTAACCATCTGATATTAAGCCAGGACTTAATAAGTTTTACGTTTTACGTAAGTTTTACGTTCCAGTAATCTCTAACTCCCTTTCCATTATTGATGAAGCGTGATTTGCATTAAGTAATAATTGTAGTTAAGAAGCTTTTACAACACCTTCATTTTGTTCTTCACCAGAAAACTGTTTTAATGTGTTTTTCTTACTTTTAAGATCTTCCAAAAGACCTTCAAAGTACTGCACCTCCTTTTTTTTACTATATTCTCATGTTTGCTTTCAAAATAATGTTTTAAAAGAAAAGGTTTCATAGATTTGTTTGATAGAATTTCAGAAAAGACAACGCATTGTGGAAGGATCGCCCGAGCTTCCAGTCCAAGGAAAACCTAATTTTAAGTACAATCAGTCATATTTTCTTTCTTTACTTTTACTTTTAATATCAGTCTCGTGTAGAACATGAAATTATTTCATGAGTACTCGAGATCGCAAATCTGTATCTCTTTTTATTTCCAGGGCATAAAATGGGCGTAAAATGGAAAGGAGGATTCCGAAATTACGTTTTTGCTTTTGTGCAAAATTTGTAATTTTGATCAAGTCTTACAAAATTTCGTATGCTTTTTATAGCTTGGACATAAAACTCAGTTGAATAAAGTCTAGCTCCGGTTAGGCGAATATATGGGATTAGTTTTAGGCAAATTATATTATATTTTTTAGCGCAAATTATTTAGACAAGGTAAAGTAATTTAAACACTTTTTAAAATCCTTGCCTCAAAAGCTGACTATGCTCAAACAACATATTCTTACTTGCACGTTCCATTCCATGACAAACATTGAAAGACATTTTTTCAGATACCCAAAGAAATCGAAAACAAGTAATAGGTGCACAAACTTACTTACCTTGGCTAGAAACGTGATTTTCTTGCCAAGAACTAACTTTCGAATGCCACCACTACGAAAGAAGAAAAGGGTAAGGGCCGATTTCCTTAGCAATGAGATGGCTATTAGTCATAGCAAAAATGACGACAACTAACTTCATGACGTCAGTCGACACAGAAACATGACGTCACCTGATACACAGAGAGACAGACAACTTATTTTTATATATATAGATAGATAAGATGTTTGTTTGTGTGTATCTGTTGACTGACATCATGTTTGTGTGTCAACTGACGTTATATTTGACGACTGAAGTCATTATAAGGATTGAGCTGTATGTCGTCATGAAGTTGTTTGTCGACTGATGTCAAGTTTGTCGACTGACGAAATTACAGACCGGGACACCGGGACACAACACCGAACAAGGAAGGATGGAAGGCGGAATCACATATTTTAAAGATTATCAAAGGTGAGGGCCCTCGGGAGGGAGAAGGAGTGGAGATGTGTACTTCAAAATACCTTTCCGGGATATACTTTAGCCTTTAGACTCATCCCTGAAAGTTTCATTTTCCTAACCTAACCCCTTTCTGAGAGAGCCAAAAGTCAATCAACTAGAATTTTACCCTGTCATTGTTAAAATACCAGGGAGGATGGAAATGGATTTTGATTAAGTATTTGAATTCGTATAGTGGAAACTTACATCGTAACAATTGCAAAATAATAATTATATAGTAATGTTACACATATTAATAATAATAATTACAATAATAACAATTACAAAACAGGGTACTTGTGTCTTATAGTTACCACACTAGTTCTTTATCTGAGTAGTACCAGTTTCTTTCTATTTTTCAGTATGCACTCGGTGATAATCAGCTTAGCGTGGGGGAGATAAACTACAATGTAGGTATATTTTGATTGAATATTCTGTTTTGTAGCGTTGGTATTTTGGTTAGGTTAGATTAGAAACCATTTAAATACCATTTAAATCAGTCTAAGTATACAATTCAGCATTTTCCCTTAGTTTTTGTGATTTTTCCCATCCTGTTGACAACCCTGAACCAATGCTTCCATTATTCCAAAATTGTTTATTGTTCCTCAAAATTTCCCCCAAAGAAAATTGAGTTCACTGATATCTCCACAAAAATTAACGATTTATATTTTGTGCTAACATTTGTGCCTTTATAAATGTTAATTTCTCCTGGTATTTTTAAGAGCCTTGTTTTTCAGCATTGCAATTAGGAAAACCCCAAAAATTTCAAGGAGAGTGAAAGCCAGTACCAAGAAGGCAGAGAAAGACAGGGAGAGCCACATGAGTGGTAGCGAGAAAAAAAGAAGCCAAGAGAGAAGGAGCAGGACCAAGACAGGGAAAGACAGGGAGAGACGCATAAGCGCCAGCGAGACAAAGAAGGTACAGGGATAAAAAAGCACCAAGAAGACATTGAAAGATAGGGAAAGCAGCATGAGTGGTAGCGAGGCAAAGAATTCAAGAGAGAAGAAACAGGACAAAGAAGACAGGGAGAGACAGGGAGAGGCGAATAAGCGCCAGCGAGACAAAGAAGACTATTGAGCCGGATCGCTCCTTACTACCGTTCGTTACCACGAACTGTTTGATTTAAAAAGTGAGCTACTTCTCTTCTACGAAAACTAAAGGGCTTTCAACCAGGTGTAGATTGTTTCTAATTACCCTCTGAAAGATCAAACGTAAATGCACTATTTAAGGATCCTAGGGTTTTTTTCATTCTATTTCTACAGTTGAGAATTAAAAAGTTTTGAAAAACGTTTAAACGCTTTGAAAACTTGAAAACCAATTGAGATACTGGAAAACAGACAGAGCAAAATAGCCTGATCGCAAGTTAACATTAAACCACTTTAAAAAGAAAGGATAGTAAGTCACAGAAGACAAAAACTGGTGTAAGAAAATAGAAGGTTGAGAAATAGAAAAGCCAGAGGAAGAAAAACGGCTATTGATATTGATATTGACTTTAATGACTTATGTTCCCATTTTGTAACCGCTTTTACCATTGTTTCCTTGTATTTACGTCCGCCCATGCTATGGTAAGGTAATTCCACTTGTTGTTTATTATAAATGTTTTTGTAATACGTTAGATTGTTTGTAATTGAGTAGACCGAAAGTCATAGATAGAAGGGAAATGCTGGTTTTTGCTCAGTTCAACCGGTCTTGACGCTCTCATATAAAAAAAAAACAAAATGCTCATTTTTATTTAATTACTGATAGCCACGAAGTTACCGACTCGCCTGGTCAGATCAAGGACAGTGACTGATGCGTCCTCGTGGGGAAAATGAAGTATTCCAAGAGGGTAATTACCTTCGAGTCAAAGGAATTGTCTTTCAGTCGTTCGTCTATCTCGACAGTTTCCTCCACTACTCTACGAAACGGAGTTTTCGGCTAGAAATATATCCACACCTCTTTTGGAGTGATTTACCCCTCGGTATGCACCATTGAATGTACGCATTCAAAGTATGCAAGTGTCACTAAAAAACCTTTTGGTGCTATTCTAAACGCATTGTGCACCATGGAATGTACGCATTCCAAGTATGCACGTGTTTCTAAATAGAGCTTTTGGTGCTATTCTAAACGCATTGTGCACCATTGAATGTACGCATTCGAAGTATGCAGGTGTCTTTAAAAACCACTTTTGGTGCTATTCCCAACGCATTGTGCACCATGGAATGTAGGCATTCCAAGTCTCTCCTTCTTTGATCCCGAGGCCAGGCAGATAGAGGTGATCACAGATGCATCCCAGCATGGTCTGGGTGCCCAGCTATCAATGATGGAGCAACTGTCGCTTTTGCATCTCACTCTCTAAGTGAGACAGAGCAGCATTACTCCCAAATGGAAAAAGAGATGCTTGCAATAACCTTTGCTTGCAAAAGATTTCACCTGTATCTGTTCGGAAGAATGATCTGCATGACCACAGACCACAAGCCTCTTTGAGTCGATCTTTAGGAAGTCTATACAAAGGGCACCTCCAAGCCTGCAATACCCCAGTGGAGATGCTGAATACACTAATGACTCTGCGGTCCACCATCACAAAACTCTTGTAATTATCACTCCAAACAACACTCTTAAGGCCTTTACATTTTCACAAGGTATTTCATAGTGTAAAAGAACTGTAAACATGTATTCACGATGAATGGAATCAATGGCATTTTTTAAATCTCTGAAAGTCGCAACTAGAGGAAGCTGGTTTGTTCGGAAACCTTCGCCAGTATTTTCAGCTACTACCACCCCTACTATTACTACTACTACTACTACTACTATGGTAATGCTCCACTCTTTGAGAATTATGTATAATTGCAATGTGTCTGCTGAGAATATATATATATATATATATATTGACACATTGCAATTATATAAAATTCTCAAAGAGTGGAGCATTACCACAATAGCTGGGATTTTATGGCCCTGACAGAATTCGTACCCACGACCTCATGGTTACTAAATCAACACCTCAGGGAAATTATTTATTTATATGTACATATATATATAAAGTTCATGATCATAAATCATAAATTCAAGATCATAAATTTAACAAACTATCAGATTGCAATGAGAACCTTTAGTTTGAACCTACCTAAGAAATAATGTAAACTTTCACATGAGACCAGTCGATCGGGGGCCCTTTGGGGGTAATGACCTGTAATGTCCGCAATGACCGCGTTAGAACTGATACCGAGGAAACACACTTTAGCTTCATAAACTAGAATCCGTATACAGGATTCTCTGTAATAGCTTGTTGTGACCTTCTCATTAAAAAGTGAGCCACGAAAAGCATGTGATTACAAATTTCGATCTCTCTTACATATTGCCAACCGGAAGTGGTCTGGCACTAATCTGTCCGTCTGTTGGTCTGTCTGTCTTGTCTGTCAACCTGTCCTTTCTTTCTGTCATGTCGGCCTTGTCTGTCTGTCTTTTTAGTTTGTTGGTCTGTCTGCTCTGTCTGTTCGTCTGTCTGTTTGTCTGTCTTTCTGTCAGTCTTGTCCTTCTGTCTGTCTGGTTTTTCTTTCTATTTGGTCTGGCTGTCTGTCCGTCTGGTCTGTCCGTCTATCTGGTCTTTCTGTCTGTCTTGTCTGTCTGTGTGTCTTGTCTGTCTGTCTAGTCTGTGTGTCTGTCTGTTATATCCATTCTGATGAGGGTGCAACGAAACCGGTCAATGGCATTTCACTAATGATTCCGTTATTAAATATTATCTACAGATCTATAAATACTAGTGACCTGTGCATGATCCGATTTGGGGTAGTAGGAAATTACGAAAGACTAAACATTCATTCTGAAAATAACCAAGCTACCCAACCAGCGTACCTTGAAATCAAACTGGCAGAAGCAAATTGCATGAGGGGTCTTTGGCAGGGGGCGGGGCATGGTTAGTCACTGCTCTATGACGTCTCTGCCCCATGTAGTACATGTAATGTTAATCACGTATCTAGGACTTGTGTTTATTTTTCCCACCAAGTTCCATCCCGATCCCTCCACTCTAAGCGTTTTCCAAGATTTTAGATCCCCCCAACTCCCCGCAATGTCACCGGATCCGGTCGGGATTTAAAATAAGAGCTCTGAGACACGATTTCGTTCCAAAAAATCAAATTTCATTAAGATCCGATCACCCGTTCGTAAGTTAAAAATACCTCATTTTTCTGATTTAACCGTCCCGTCACCCCCCCCCCCCCCAGATGGTCGAATCGGGGAAACGGCAATGCAGAACGCATTCCCAATATGTTCAAATAGTGTATCTACGCTCAATGGCACTATTGAAATGCTCACATTCCAGCGTGAAGAACGCTTTCCCAATATAGTCAATTAGTGTAACTACGCTCAATGGCACTATGGAAATGCTCACATTCCAGCGTGCAGAACGAATCCCCAATATGTTCAAATAGTGTAACTACGCTCAATGGCACTATTGACATGCTCACATTCCAGCGTGCAGAACGCATTCCCCATATGTTCAAATACTGTAACTACGCTCAATGGCACTATTGAAACAGCGCTTACCAAAATAACAACTTTTCACCTAGTTCACCGCGCTAGTGGAAACTGTTCTAGTTTTTGCGAGCGGAATGATATTGCAATGATTAGAATGTCGCGCGCAAAATTCCGCCTAGTGGAAATCCGGCTTAAGAACAATTTTATCAATGACGTGCCATATTCCTCAAGGTTGCCCCAACTGGAACATGGTTGGGTGTATTGGGTTATGTGACAGTGGTAACAATAAGAAAAAGCCTTGCTAAATGTATACTTCATTTTTGGCAAAGAGTCGGCGTCTGGAAGTCCAGACATTAGTAGGGTGGTGGAAGAGAAGAAGGAGCCTAAGAAGAATGTAGAAATAGGTTTCTAGGAACGTATCCAAATATTAGAGGGAAGATGGAAGAGAAGGAGGAGCCTATGAGGAATGTAAAAAGAGAAATAAAGGAACGTATCTAGACATTAGAGGGCAGATGGAGGAGAAGGATGAGCATAGGAGGAATATAGAAATAGGAATCTACGAACGTATCCAGATGTTAGAAGAGTGGTGGAGGAGGAGTAAACCTAGTCACGATTTAACAGCAAGCTTTCGATCTCCCTTCCCATTAACCAGCTCTGTTTTAACACCTGGAAAAGATAGAAAGTGACTATTACTTATTCCTGAGGGAAATTCCCTCGAAACATTATCCTTTTCCCCTTCTCAAGATCCTAAATTTGCTATCAGTAAGTTTGGAACTAACAACCTACTAGTACGTAAAATACGAGAAATGAAACATGTGAAGAAATAAAGTAGCCATAAATTTGTACCAACTCTTTTTTTTTACCTAGTTCTATATTTTCGGTCCTTATCGAAAATCAGACGGAAAAATAAGAGAATTCTCAGTGAGTGAGTGAGTGAGTGAGTGAGTGAGTGAGTGAGTGAGTGAGTGAGTGAGTGAGTGAGTGAGTGAGTGAGTAATCGAGTGGGTGAGTGAGTGGGTAAGTGAATGAATGAGTGGGTGGGTGGGTGGTTGGAAGAGTGAGTGAGTGAGTAATCGAGTGGGTGAGTGAGTGAGTGGGTGAGTGAATGAATGAATGAGTGGGCGGGTGTTTGGAAGAGTGAGTGAGTGAGTGAGTGAGTGAGTGAGTGAGTGAGTGAGTGAGTGAGTGAGTGAGTGAGTGAGTGAGTTTTTCGGAAAACTAAATACATCCGAAACATTTAAAAGCTAGCAATATCAGCTTCTCCGTGCCAATTCAAATTTATTTGCACTAACTTAATCTTCTTCGAGAAATACATCCTAAGTAAAGTCAAATACATCTGGAAACGAAACAACTACAAAAATTCATTCTAAAAGAAGGCTTTTGTCTAACAAACCAACAATGTCCCATAATTCACAGCTCCTCGGTAGTATAGTGGTCAGTATCCCCGCCTGTCACGCGGGAGACCGGGGTTCGATTCCCCGCCGGGGAGTTTATCATTTCTCACCTTTGTAATCCTTCTTATTCCTCACATTTCCTACCTATATATAGAAAGTAGAAATACATTAGTATAGGTTAAGGTAAAATGTTGCATAGCTAAAACGTACCATATATAATCAATATAACAAACAAATAAATTACACTAAAGATCATGCCTAGAAATATAATAATGATAATCGTTTCTCACCTGTGTAAAGCTGCTTATTTTCACATATCCTCTCTACATATGGAAAGTAGAAATACGTTAGTATAGGTTAGATTAGAATGTTATAAAGCTAAGACGTAACTTAAGCTTTGGTGTCATATTTGTGATGGCCTCTTTAAAAAAAGAGACTTGGTTTTCCCTTAGATTAACAGGAGAAAATTTGGAACAGATTCATCTGAGTTTTCAGACATCTTTAAAAATAACTTAGGTTTGTGTTTTTCACAAGTTTTCCCATACCCATTTTTACAAAGATGGTTTTATAGGAGCCGACTGGGAGCACTCGCCCCGGCCGCAGAAATCTTAGCAGCGTGAATTTGAAATAAATAATCTAACATTTATAATCATTTTGAAGTTTTTAAAATTTACACACAAGTTTAAAAATCGCCAAAGTCATGTATCTTGCCCATTTTTTTCATTTTCACCTCGATGTTCCCTTGAATTTCGTCTGTTGCTTTATGGGTATGTCCCTTTGTGAGGTATCTCAGAATAATGCGCTCTGGCCCAAAAGCATGGTTCACTATTTGTACAAGGGCTGTGTATAAAACCCAGTTCTTGTTTGGGCCTGAACAATTCTCCACCAAGAATATGAATGATTTAACTTTTCTTTCACTTCTTGCAGTGATCATCAAAGTAGAAGTTAATACTTCATTGGCATCAAAGAGTCAAAATTGAGGTTTCTTTATCTTACGAATTGGTGATCGGATCTTAATGAAACTTGATATATAGAAAAATCTTATGTCTCAGATTCTCGATTTTCGTTTCGAATAGGATCCGGGGACATACAAGGTTGGAGGGGGGAAACAGAAATCTTGGAAACTGGAAATCTTGGAAAACTCTTAAAGTGGAGAGATCGGGATGAAACTTAATGAGAAGAATAAGCACAAGTTCTAGATACGTGATTGACATAATTGGAATAGATCCATTCTCTTTAAGGAAGTTCTGATATACAATTCGTATGGAGGGTGGGTTGTCAAAAAGCAGATAAAATACTATATGTTTTCGGACATCATCATGAAGCGGGTTTGTACCAACACTGCAATTTTTTGCTCTGTGTTACAATATATGCATGCTTTGTGTTACAAAGGGCGGATGAGCTCATCAATAAGAGCCAACGGCCATCCATACCCGGAGAGGAGATGGGCAGCACCGAGTCACATTGCCTACCGAAACACTTTGAATATGATCACACCAGACTCAAATGACATACCGGATCGGCCGAGGCCCGGATCACACTGTTGATAATGTGTTAAGCAAAGAGATCAAAGATCCAACCATCATTTGGTATTTCATCATTTACAACACAATAAAATTCGACGATAACCTGTAGTGATACCTAAACAACTACTTAAGCAACTCCAGGCCTGATTTTGGAAGATTGCTAGACAACTCGAGGCCTGACCCCGAAAATGGAGTTGCTAATAAAAAAACAGCGTGTAAGTACGATATGGTTCTTAAAATTTCCGCTCAATTATTGCCTGGAGAATTGTTTGATCGACCTTTTCTATACGCAAAAAACTGGCTGCAAAGTCAATTTAGTCCCTTTTTTCTATACTATTTTGTTGTTGTTTTTCAACGCTGAGGATAGCCTTCGATCATGTGATTACTGATGTGAAAGTGTTGCTTTCGCAACACTTTAGCCGGCGAAGTCGGACAAAGGTTGCCGCAACACTTCACGTTGCCAGGGCAACATAGGTCTAGTATGTCCTTCCTTTAATAAATTATTGCTTCAACCGCATCTTAATTCCTCCGCATAAATTATGTATCTTCTCAAGCATTCTGATATATTTAACCCATTAACGATATCTTGGATAAAATTGGAACCTGAAAAAGACAAAGAACAAATTTTAGTCATGTGCTAAAGCAGTTGATTTAAATAAATTGTAAATTACTTACGTGAAACCTGATGTTTTTATTTCTTCCATCTTGGATAAAATTGGAACCTGAAAAAGACAAAGAAAAAATCATAGTCATGTGCTAAAGCAGTTGATTTAAATAATTTGTAAATTACTTGCGTGAAACCTGGTATTTTTTTCTTCCATTTTGGATAAAATTGGAACCTGAAAAAGACAAAGAACAAATTTTAGTTATCATTAATTTTAGAGCCAGGTCTGGAAGCCATGGAATGACCTTCCACCTGAAACATTTCTAACAAATAATATAAATACATTCAAAAAGAACTAGCAGAAACACATTTTCACAGTAAATCATTTTTAAATCCTTTATAGTATTACTTGTTAGTGTTTGTTGTAGTTGTTGATATATTTGTTGCAACAAGATTAAAGCATACTGTAGTTCTGGATAAAAATAAAGTAGTTTTGCCTCTACAGGTTTCCATACTAGGTATTATCACAATTCATTTTGAGAATATTTTTTGTCACTGCAGCAAATCTATGTTTTACCTCTTGCCATATTTTTATGGTCTAGCTTTGCTTAAGGAGCCATCAAGTATCTACACTTTCTTACCCAACTATCCTGCTTCATTCTTTCCAAACGACCCAGCCAACTAAACCTACTCTCCTAAATAACATGTTAGATGCTATGAAAACCTCTATCTTAGTTCGTCTGGAGTTTATATATATATATAGATATATATGGCTCATTGGTTAAGGCGTTGGTTTAGTAATCATGAGAACGCGGTTCGAATCCGGTCAGCGCCGTTAATGTATTTATACATATAGAATTGCAATCATTTCCATTTTTGTTGATTGTATATTTGAATTTTCTTATTCGTCGAAAGTGATTGGAGACCAACCAGTCCATGTCCTAAAACTGTTTTTCATATCGAGTCCCTTTGTTGCCCCTTCGGAGATCTGATTGACATTTTGAAGTACCTATTTTGTACTTTATTTTTGGCTGCTCCGTTTTGTGTGTGGAGGGAATTTTTTGCCGGTGGAGGGGTATATGTCTAGACCCATTTTTCATAACCAAACTAAATTGTATAGTTTCTGTGATATCTTGCGGTGAATGTGACACAATGTCTGTCGCAATCAATCTCTATTTTGATAAAGCTGAAAAGTGGTCACGGAAAAAATTGAGATTAGGCAAAACTTGGGGGGCATGGGCCCCTCTGCCCCCTGTTCCGCCGTCCCTGAGAGGTATAAGGAATGAAATCAGAAAATGAAATCAAGAAGCCAAAAAGAGCAAAAAATATCGAATGTTATATTTGAAACCTAAAAAGCATAGAAATAATTTTGAAATATATGAAAATGAAAACCAATCACAGTTTTCAACGTGTTAATCACGAATAGTTGTGACAAAAAACTGAAAGTTTAACGTAAACAGCCTTCTAGGGTTAAAAATAATTAATAAGGACAATTGTACCGACAAAACACTACAATGCTGCTTAATATTATGTCGTACAAACTGAGAAATCCTTAAATTTTTATGTACCTCGCCATCAACCCATTTGACAAAAAGTACTTCTTTGCTTCGTGATAGCAGAACACGATTTATTTCCAACTTTTTATAAGGACTGCCTAGGGATTTCAAATAAGAATTTATTTTTGGATAGATAAAAGTTTTTAGTAGTAGTAGTAGTAGTAGTAGTAGTAGTAATAGTAGTAGTAGCAGCAGCAGCAGCAGCAGTAGTAGTAGTAGTAGTAGTAGTAGTAGTAGTGGTAGTGGTAGTAGTGGTAGTAGTAGTAGTAGTAGTAGTAGTAGTAGTAGTAGTAGTAGTAGTAGTAGTAGTAGTAGCACGTGCTCTTGATATTCGTAGTCTCTGCTTATTGTTCAACCCTGAGCCGTAGAGCAAAATTATTGCAAGGGATCTTAAACCCTGAAAGTAGCCTCTGTGAATATATTGCGAACTCAAACGACAATAACAATAATAACAATACCAACAAGATCGATTGTGGCGATAACCAAAGACGCAAAGTCAATACAAGTTTTAAAAAAATGAAGATAATGACCTAATTTAATGATAATTTAGATTTTGTGGGCTTGTCCAATCTTTGTTTCTTCGACAAAACGGGTAATAAGAAGAGCGCAATGGTACCTCTGCAAGTTTATCCATGACCGTCTTACTACTACTACTACTACTACTACTACTACTACTACTACTACTAATAATAATAATAATAATAATAATAATAATAATAATGTACAAGAATTAAAAACATAAAATATTTGTAAAAGGATTCTGGCCTGAAACTTCAACCTTGCGACTGTATTCTTACATTCTCTCTAAAAATACCTAAAATACGGAATGGAATTTGGGGAAGCTTCGTTGCTCCTATTGTTTATGAAAGTTGTTTCCTTACAGCCAGGCACTTCGTATTAGGCGAATCTGTAAGGAATTAAAGGGATGGTTGTTGGCTAGGGGATATAATAGTAAGTTAGTATCTGACCAATTGACAAGAGCAAGGGCAGTAGATCGTGAGGAACTTATTTCTGCCAAATTTGTACTTGACTTGTCCATCCTTAGTGGTAATAAAAAAAAAACATTAAATGATCATTTGAAAAGAAATGTCCCATGAGAGTATGTGAATCGGAAAACTTTAGAACCTAAATAGTAGAAATTAATAAAATACGAAACATCTGGCCCCTCCCCAAAAAAAGAAGAAAATCACTAAAAAAAAATAAGTCAAATATCTGAAATGAGACAAAAAGTTTTTTTTTCATTTTTGTATTCATGGTACCTGGTACTTAAATTTCTGACATGCCGCTTTTCAACTTTTCTCTCTTGCAAAACAACCGCAAACTCACCGTTATGGAGTTATTCCGGTCCAAATATTCTTGTATTTATACATACAGAATTGCAATCATTTCCGTTTTCGTTGATCGGAAACTTGAAATCGCTAACGTTTTAAGACCGAAAATTGCTCTGTGGCCTTTAGAGACAATTTGCGCAAATTTTGGATGTTTTTTAGAGAAGATTATTTATGAAAGAATTGGCCTAAAATAATTCGCTTTTGGAGCGTACTTAACCTAACCTCTATCTAATATTTATTTTCTATTGTGTCACAAAAAAAACATAAAAATGATAAGGACACTTATAAACGATGACGTATATAAATATTAGGTTCAGAAAGCATTCTGCATGGTGCATTTTGAATTACCGTAGTTTAATCTGAGGGAATACGTGCCAAGTTTTAATCTTTCTAAATAGGAATGAGACTTACCACTCAGTCTAAATAGGACTGAGAGCCAACATAGTAAATTCGATTAATTCATACACCTCGTAATTTTTTTTTGGAGGGGAGGGGACTAAATCAGTGTGAGGAAGCCTTAAGCGCTACTCATCTACAATCGTCAAATGTTCTTAACAATTCCAGTAAGCGTTGCTTCTAGAGAGATCACTTTCCAGACTAAGACCAATAAAAAAAAACTATGTGATATCAATAATAAATCAGGATAGACTAAATAGTTTAGCAATCATGTTGACTGAAAGTGAAGAAACAAGGAAAATCGATTCTAAAACCGTTTTAGAAGCATTTGTAGAACAAAAATCTGAGATATGTAAATGTATGTGCCCATATACGATGATGTAAATGTTAAAAGGCATTTTCAGCAGTTTCATAATATCTAAGACATGTCGCCGACCCCCGCATTCCCGCTTTGCTAGGCTCTGTCGTTCATGACGGCCCACGCCGAGCGCCTCATCCTGCTGGTCCTGTTGCTCCCGGTCCTGACCGGCCTCTGCCAGTTCGTCTTCGGCGGCATCCTCGGTCGACAAGGGCGTTGGCTGCCGCTGGGCGCGCTGTGGATCGTCGTGGGCATCGCCTTCGGCCTGCGGGTGGGCGAGCCCCAGGTCGTCGGGGAAGACCTCGCGCTGCATCCACCGAGCGAGCACGTCCTGCGGACGCGGGTCGCCGCCGCCCACGTTAATTAATTTTATTGATCGGTAAACCGGCTTTTTTCCAGGCATCGTAATGGCCTGTTAAATCGATCACTTGATTAAAACCCGCCTTGCTTAATAAATTTGCTGCTTCCTTGGCGCGGCCGCCGGAATGACAATACACCACCACTTCTTTTCCCTTGTATGGTTCAAGTTCAGCGAAACGCTGTTTTATTTGTTTTAATGGAATATGTACCGCACCTTGTAAATGTCCATCCTTGAATTCCTCATTACTACGAACATCAAGAATCACCGGCGCACTCCCCTCTTGGTGGAAGGAAATTCTCCTTGTTGGGAGAGCGGGATAAGTAGTACTATTTTTTACTTTCTATAGTATTTGGTATTTGAAAACATAATACTGATTTTCAAGGGAAGAAATTATATGGGAGAGATTACTACTGATTGAAATTTCTTCAAGAATATTATTATTTGTAAAATGTTGAGTATTAAAATTAAATTTATATTAATTTAAAGAAAATTTTCTGGAGGGAATTTTCAACGGAAAGTCTTAAGCAAGAATAAAATCGTTCGGGGAAAGTTTCAACGAATAGTTCGGGTGTAAGTTCATCAGTCATTTTAAACCTAAACATTAATATATTTCTACGTGAACATATATGTCTTAAATATCTTTAAGGACGTCACCGTCATAGCAAAAATGACGACAACTAATTTCATGACGTCAGCCGACACAGAAACATGACGTCACCTGATCCACAGACAGACAGACAACTTATTTTTATATATATAGATTAGGTCAATTTATTGTAATATGAAAGAATTTGGCCCTAATGGTGCTCGGGACAAATTTCTTTTGTAGTAATTTATCTAAACGATTTTAGTTCAGCTATGAACAGCTCCGCTCATCTCAGAACGTGTCGTGAATGACGGATTCAAGTGGTGGGGTATATTCTCAGGACGGAAAGGACTGTTTCCCAAGTAATGTTCTATCCTATACCCTGTAAGGTAATACGAAAAGGTCGGTTGCCTCAAATTATGCCTGGACGAGGCTAGTAAAACCCAAACGTTTGGTATTTGTTTGGTGATGGCCAAAGCAGCAACGTCACAAAGTGCGGAATTGAGGAAGAGTGCTCCTTTGTGTGTTGAATAAGGCGGGTTAGTGTTGCCATGAATTGACCTGCATTCCAAGGATATTGAATATTTATATAATGGATAAAACTAGCCCAAAAGAAGAACAAAATAATACTAAAATACTTCCTTAAGCATTTATAAAAAATGGAAAAAAATAGGAAAACGAACTTTGATATGAAATTTAAAACGATGTTGTTTGCTACAAGACGAAATAGAATTCCGTTGTTCCATTTTTTGGAAATAAAACTAGTGAAAATCGCAAGATTAATGCAATAAATCGAGAGAGAAATGATAACTCCAATATGAGTTGAATTTCTAGTAGTAGACTTGTAAGGCGCGTTGGGGTATCTCGATGACCGCTTCGAGGTTTTTCCAGTTGCCGGGTTGGAAAGCGAGCGCCGCCGCAGCATGGGTCTCCGGATCAGGTTCATCGACTCGTAGGGTAGCGTTGGCGAACAGCAATACGTCGTATTTGCCTAATGAGTCGTCACTCAAGGTATCCAAGTCCTCGGTAACGTCAAGCGCAAACTCAGTGTGTTGGTTGATATGTGGTACTAAGGCATGCAGGGTTTCGATGGCTGGGGTATGTCGGTAGGTATGTGTTGCCGTCATCGCTGGGCCCGTGAATCTTCCACCTGATGGGTGGAGGGTGTCGGGCACCGAAGGCGAGGTCCAGGAATCACGTGACTTTTTGGCGTCTTGCGCAAGCAAGTCCTCTGCCCTTTAGCAGGTCCATCTGCTCGATACAATGAAGGCATGACGCCACAGCCGAATCCGGGACGATAGCAGGTATGGAGGCGAGGACGCTGAATCCGTGGGAAGCCTGTGTGCGCTCGTTGCCTTTGCCGGCTTACGTCTGCGATGCCGCCGGGAAGATCGCGTGCTACAACGAGGCGGCTGCTGTGTTGTTCCAATCGGGATTAATTTTGAATATTTGAAATTTCTGCTTGAAGCTACAGTTACTGTAGCTCCTATATTGGACGGGAATCAACTTAACGGAGGCAATTAGTGTCCCTAGAATCTCAGATCCCCAGCGAATCCGGGCCTCAATGTTGCGGCACCGAAAAAATCTCTGATCCCGGGTTAAACAAATCTGACCTTGGCCGAAGTTACCGGATCAACGGTTTATGCTGTGCGGAAGAAGTAGCAACGCTTACCAAAGTTGTTGCACCAGAAATTGGTGGACCAGACCGAAACCCGGTCAGATCGGCATGCCGAATTCGAGTTCCTCGAAACACGCGATCCTGGTACGACTTGGTCGAAACCAGCGCATCGGCGGCTTGGTTTTTGCCAAACCACAGCTGGCAATCCTCTACCTTTGCACCTGACAAATCAACCGCAATTCCTTTTTCGAAATGCAACTCCGCGCCACGAAGATCGAGCCCCGACAGGCGGCAGTCCGAACGCGCATAAAACATCGCTGGAAATCGCCCCGAGGCAACCTCCTCGGTGTGGCGAAGCTGTTCGAAATCAAGATGTTGACTCTTTCAAAGGAAGAATCAATAGTCATCTAAAAACCCTCGATAAAAGACTAGCGACAAATCAGATATTTAATCAAGCCTGGCACCACGATTTTAGGAATTAAAAAAATAAATTGTTTTAGCCGTTATTCCAAGCTAACGCTTTAATTTTTCAGTACCTTCGTACTTATTATTGGATACCATTTTTATTTAGATTTTTTAACATATCCCTTTTCATTGATAGAATGCATTTACGATAATGCACAAAATACAGGTTAGGTTTTCTACTGTTGTTCTATTCTTGAACAGTAATTTGTTTGGGGCCTGGTGCTTCACTAGCTTCGGGTAAATGAACCCGTCACAATTGCTAAAGTACATTCGAGAGCTAATGTGCATCTAAAACTGTGCATTCAATTCTTCTTCCAGACCTTCTAATAAAATTTTCAGTTTTAACTTTTAGCAAAGTAAATGGTTATCCCCGTAATATACTTGAACTTGTCTCTATAACTGTAATAACTATATTATATTAACTATATTAACTGAATTCAAAAGTTTAAGAAAAACTACTAAGGAGGGCTTTTGAAAACTAATTTCAGATTTTATTGCTAATTTGAAAACCCATTTCCTGCCCAGCATGAGTGGCAGGACGCCTGCCTTCGCCACTGCTTTTAATTCTATTTTTTATCTACTGTCAAGATTTGTGTACTAATCATTATTTCTTGTTGGCGCCATGGCCATTTTGGAAATACTGAGGCTCAAATAGCTTTATGAACGTGAAGTAATGATTTGCTAAGTTTTGGCGTAGTGGTAATTTAAGCTGTTACTTACATGATTTTGATGCTATTAAAATTTATTTGAAAGATTACAAGTCCCATCGTCCTCTTATTCCAGAAATTCTGGTCCTGAAAAAAAAAAACGGTGAATTAGGACAGGCATGAAGAAACCGGACCAGACCACCAAATTTGCCTTGGTTGATAATATCTAAATAATCTACAAGCTAAATCAAAGGAAAATACAGAAACTGATCCTGGATTTTACCAGATAGCTTCTGGGTAATACCTTGGGAAACCTTGCTTAAGCATAGAAAAGTAAATTTTGGGAAAATATTGGAAAAATAAAGTATTCAGGTAAAATATCGAATATCCGAATTCCCTATCCAAAAAATGATCGACGCAAGGGGACGGAGGTGCGTGCCCGCTTGTGTGCGAGGGAGTATCGAGTGCATGATGATCGTACCGATACCTTCGCATCCACGCCGTCGAGTGCAGCTTGCCGGATCATTGACATGATCGCTGCTACGTTGGGACTTGAGACGATGACCGCGGACGTGTCATCAGCGTTCCTGCACGCACGCGTGCCGGAGGATCAGTGTATCTACGTGGCACCGCCCGTGGATTACGTCACTGATGATGGACGAAAGGCCACTGACGTTGTTTGGAAGCTGAACCGCTGCCTTTCGACGCCTGAGAGCGCGACAGGGCTCGGCGGCATCGGCAAGGTGCAGCTTCTGGAGCGTCCGCATATGACGGAAAACTATCTCACCCGTGAAATGGGATTTAAGGTCGCCCGCAAACACGGTGCGAAACTGGCGGTTTTTTCGCTGTTTTTGGGTTGTGTGGTTCCGGTTGCGTTTTTGGGTGCGATTCTAATGTTACCCGTTACATCCCAGATGACCGCTGTGCTGGCTTTTGGCGCTCTCACAAGCCACATGGTTGGTGTGTTGACTGAGCGCTGGCTGTGTTTCCAATGATTACCACGACGATCTTTTCCAAATGTTGTGTCATTCGTAATTTTCAATCGAAGACAAGGAGTTGTGATCAATCGTTGAAAATGTTGATTGAGATTTGAAAATGCTTCATAGAGATCAATTCCATCAAGATAATCAAAGATCTCATAAAATAATTCATTCGAAAGATTTTCTATCGAAGTGATCGAGTGATTATCCATTGCAGTGTCAATTCGTTTATTTATGTGAATGATAGAACTATTCGAATGAATTTATTTTTCCTCTCTCTCTCTCTCTTTCCTTGTATTGAGTAAATCAGGCATATCAATTTCCTGCTAGCCGCTTCCCACTGTCACTTCGCAATGGAGGCCTGCCGCCCGGTTATCGGCCGCGTCTCGCTCTCCTTGAGGTTTGCAATTGCACTCTGCATGGTGTCGCTGTTCGCGACACGCGCTAATTTTTGTGCGTAGGCAGGGTCCGTCGCATAGCCGCTCGACTGCAGCGCGCTGGCGAAACCGTCGACGTCAGCCCTGTGACCGCTGACTGACGCATAACGCGGGTTCTGCAACAACAGCTCGGCGTAATCGTTTCCGAGTCGACTTTCTCTGTAAACTATTTAAGGGCCAGCAATATCAATTCAGCAGTACCCAGAGGAATCGGATACATATCACGTCTTCACCCTGTCACAAAACCAAATACAAAATGACAAAATGAAGCAAACTCACATTTCAGATTTCTTTTTCAAGTTGAAAAAGCGCAAGCGAGAACGCTTTGTGAAGATTGCGACACAGGGCTTTTCTGTACCTAAATCGGAGCTGTTCTCTCAAGACAACTGCAAATTCTTAAGACGATGATTTCGAAAACGATGGAGCAGGCATGGATTGAAAACAACGAAGTTTGTCATGAGGGTATGGAATGGGTGTCTCCTATACATCAGGGGTCGATGATACTCATAGTTATCTGATAGCGCGTCAGCCGATTATTGATACGCGGCTACAGCTGGTTGGCTATGAGCTGCTATATCGTTCGATCAATGATCAGCCACTGGGCTCTATCTCCGGCACCATGGCGACAGCGCGTGTGCTATCGACCAGTTTTAGTGAAACCGACTTCACCGAATTAGTGGGAGAGTGCGTTGGTTTCATCAATATGACACGTGAGGTCGCGGTGGAGGCGAACAAGCGCGCCTTCCTGTGGGGCCGGCGCGCCGCCGTGGACATGGCGGCGGTCGAGCGGGCCGCCGCACCCCTGGACGCCGAGAAGGACCGACCGAGTGCCGAGCCGGTGCCGGACACGCTGGAGGCGATCCGCGCGCACCGGGCGGAATTCCTGGTCGGCTACCAGAACCGGGCCTATGCCGACCGCTATACCGCACTGGTCGACAAGGTGGCCGCCGCCGAGGCGGATCGCGCACCCGGCATGAGCGGGCTGGCCGAGGCGGTCGCCCGTGGCATTGACGATGAAGAAGCGAAGAACAAGTTTGGCTTCTTGCTTGACGCGCTGCGCTTTGGTGCGCCGCCGCATGCAGGTCTTGCGTTTGGTCTAGACCGTCTGGTAATGCTTATGACTGGCGCGACCTCTATTCGTGATGTGATGGCATTCCCTAAAACAACCACAGCGGCATGTCCATTAACATCGGCGCCTAGCCCTGCAAATCCACAGCAGCTTGAAGAGCTAGCTATTGCAACGGTGAAAAAGCAATCGTAATTTATGGCGTATAAGAAGCCTGAATCTGGTCTTATTACAATTGACCTCATACGTTGCGATAAGGTGATTATTGGCTGCGATAAGCCGTTAAAATTCTCTAAGATCGGAAAGCCACTTATAACTTTACAGCTTAAATAGCCCGACCCAATTGATCTTTTTGACTCATAACAGTGTCCAAATAAAAACTTTGTGGTATGTTATATTGTAACAATTTGGTCTGCAATCAATCTTGCCATGGAGTGCATTTTTTTACGATAAGTTGCAAATGTTGCTGAATAAGCAAGGAGTCATATGGCTATCATAATCAAACACGCCGAAAGTAAAAAAATAAAAGTGAAAAAATCTTGAATCTCCCAGTTTCCAGGAATTAATATCACTTAATATCACAGTCTTGATTGAGAGTTCCTTGTGTGAACATCTTATTTTTGAATATTAACCTTTTTACTAAAGTACCTATGTGACTTCCCGAGAGACATTTATAATCGGATTATGTGAGTGATTTCCCAGTGGACACTTCTTTGAAGAATTTATTTATAATCTGATTACCTTTTGTCAGGTTATTTTGAACGCTGTGAATTCCCCTGGGAACAGTTATTTTAGCTTTACAAGAAAACAATATTTTGATTAACGCTTGCTAAATTACCTTTTTGAAACTGACTTGGTAAAGTCTATACTAAAATGTATGAAACCATATTTTTCCGCACCCAAACACGTAATAGAACCTGTAATATCATGAAGATAATTTTTGACCGAAATCATTGGCATATTAATATCAAAAGTAGCAGCGAATTCTTATTATGAATTATCTTCGCGTCGTTTTATGCTCTTAATCAATTGGCTTTTCTTCGGACTTTTCAATTGTACCCAAATAAGATTCTCGTTTTTTATGGCGGCAATCGTATAGCAGGTCTTGAATAATCACAAGGACTATTGTTTACATCGCGCTTTGTTGATTGTATATTATCCAACCTCATGGAGGTTTACTAATGTTTTACAAAGCTTATTTATAAGTTGCCTAAATAAGTTCGAGTTGAAATAAAACTTTAAACAAGATGTAACGAGATGTAATGAAGCAGGATGTTTTTTACTTGGCAGTTCCACAGCACTTACCCCGCACGCCAGATGCACTGATTGCCTGTCACGGCAATTTACCTTTACTGACATGTTTAAGTGCGGTTTACTCATTTTACTTCCGAACTTGCAATTTTGATTTCCGTCACGAGAGCTTTCAAATCTCTCCAGCCACGGACATAAAAGCTCTTATTTCTCCTTGACTGTTTCAACAACACCAGCAAAATTGTCAGAATTTTTATCAAGCTCTTCAAGAATTGTTGCATAACCATCATGTTCTTGACCTTTATGAAAGTTCTCAAATGCTTCCCAATATAGCTGGGTACTTCAAGCATAATGACATGTCCAGAAATGGCACTGTAATACGGCTTTCCAGTCATAACTTTCCATAATTGACCGGTTTTGCCTGGATTTCGCTCCATCCGGATCCGATCCGTCTGCGTGTTGCCGCCGATCGCGAGGGCACTGCGCCACACACGCTGATGCGGGAGATCGCCGACGTTGTCGCGCGCACCTCCGACACGGTGCGGTTGGAAGTGGTGGCCACCGATGGACCGGATGGCAATGTGGCGCTGCTGCGCGCGGGCGAGGTCGAGCTTGCGACCATTCGTTCCGATACGGAAACCGGCGGCGATGCCGCCGGCGTCGCGTTGCTTTATTCGGATTATTTCCACCTGATTGTTCTGCCAGTGCATCGGATGCGGCAATCGCATAACTCATACCAATGCCGAAAGAAACTATTGTGCAGTCGGACCCGGCCTTATGAATGCGTGCCTTTCCGATGGGTAGTACGAAATCGTCCATCTCCGGCACATCAAATGTCTGGCCGTAGAGTACCTCATTTTCGAGGAATATCACTGGATTGGGATCGCGTATCGCAGCTTTAAGCAGACCTTTGGCGTCAGCTGCCGTGTAAGGCATGATTACCTTTAAACCGGGTACATGGCTGTACCAAGCCGCATAGCAGATCTGTTTAAAACCGATTTCTCTGTCTGCACTCGGAACTAATCAGCTTAGTCCGAGTGAGATCAACTATTATGCAGGTATATTTTAATTGAATATTTAATATATAGAGTGGGTTATGTTAGATTAGGTATTTAATAAAATTGGTTGTGGGTGGCCTGCTTTTCATAATTCTCTGTTGTAGTTTCCACAATTTTGTTGATAAAATATTCTATTTTCGTCATATTTTGGTATACCCCTTTAGGAATAACCTAACTTCACTTCTTGGGTCTGGTCGGTATAAAACTTCTCGGAACGCATTGTGGCCAGAGAAAAGCTCAAGACCGCCCACGAAGTGGAAATCATCACCTGGCAACCCGAGTATGCCGATGACTTTAAACGACTCAACATAGAATGGCTGGAAAAGTACTTTTACGTAGAAGAATACGATAACGAAGTACTGTCTAACCCGGAAAAGTACATCCTGGCCGACGGCGGCAATATTTACTTTGCTCGTTATCGCGGCGAAATTATTGGCACTGTTGCCTTAATGGTATCACCAGATGGCCGGGTGGAACTCACTAAAATGGCTGTAACTCCTTTCCATTCTTCTTTCCATGATTCTGTTAAATAAATTAAGACATTTACTCTGCGATGTGCTTGAATCATGTGATTCCAATTAAAATCTACGTGTACTCCTAGATAATCTCCAGCTTTTGACATGTGTACTCCGCCATTAATAAAATATGGATCTGGAATCAAATATTCAATTCCTGTCAATGCTTCAATGAACAACAAAAATTGTTTTGAATTAAATTCTCTTAACATTAAACGCAATATTTGTGGTAATTTGGTATCATCAGCTTGATATCTTTTTTTGATATTATGCCTTATCAGCCTATTTTGAACGCTTTGTGCACCATGCAATGTACGCATCTAGTGTATGCAAACTATGTCAAATACGCCTTCTTAGCCTATATTGAACGCTTTGTGCACCATGAAATGTACGCATCTAGTGTATGCAAACTATGTCAAATATGCCTTGTCAGCCTATTTTGAACACTTTGTGCACCATGGAATGTACGCATCTAGTGGATGCAAACTATGTCAAATATGCCTTATTAACCTATATTGAACGCTTTGTGCACCATGGAATGTACGCATCTAGTGTAGGCGTTATGTAACTATTAAAAAATACCTTACTTGGTCCGCAGCATTAGTTGTACAGTATTTGTTCACCAGTTGGTTTTGCAACCCCTTACAATGTTAAACTTAGCAGATCTCATATGTACGCATTCTGTTGTTATTGACCTCTCTATACTAAGTACTAAGCTAAAGAAAGCCTAACTTTTACTACTGAGAGTGGAACCAGCAGCTGGAAGTATTGGGCTACATGCCAATGTAAAAATACCTGAGTACATCACCTAAGATGAAAGTGAAATATTAACACTAACTGGAATTGACAAAATCATGCAACTGGCATCATCACTTGCAATACTATATTTAAAATCTAAGACAGCTAAACAAACTACAGATGTGTTGTTGCATGATTGTAAAAATGAAAAAAATAAATAAAATAAAAAATGCAAAACGAAACAGATTTTCTCTAACAGACTTTAACATAGTGGACAATGTCAGTCTCAAAATCCCTAAAACAGATAGGCATGCCCTTGACAATAAACATCTACCATGTATTGTTATAGCACAGAAGGGTACTTCATATCCACTTTACAAACTGCAATCCAAATGGTTTCTCAAGATCAGAACATAATTTACACTTTACCGAAAATCACATAAGTTTTAAACATTTTCACTTTTTAACTTTAACAAATCAAATTATTAAGCAGTAGCCTATATGTGTTTTAAACTGTCAATCCACATTCTTTTTTTTTTAGAAAAATGTGAATTATGTTCTGGTTTTGAGAGGACATGGGGTTTGTCAGCCCTACTCAGGTTAATTTCTGCTCTTTTTGTGTTTGACTCGGTTATTTATTGTAATTTCTGTTCGTTTTGGGCTTCATTTATTTATTTATTCCTTAGGGATTTTTTCCCAGTGCTAGTTCTTATCATTCCTAGAGAATTGGCGGTATTCTCTTCTCAGACACTTGAACAGCTCCTTTTTTCTGTTTGATATATGTTGCTTGTGGTTAGCCAGCTGGACTCTACACGCTTACGTCAATTTTTTGGAGAGAGTTTTGTGGTATCCCATCTCGGCTTCTATTGCCTCAAGAATTGCATTGGTTAAGGTCAAGCATTCTTCATCCAGGATCTCGGTTTGCTCGTCCGTCGCTTGCATATGACTTATGGGCATATGATTACTTGGGACCAAGCTTTTTGTTCGAGATGGAGAGAAGTTCGAGATAGAGGGTAGTCGAGATAGAGAGAGTCCACTGTATAATTTAACTTTCTTGATAAAGAGCATCTTACCAAAGATAGGTTGAGAAAGGGTGTCTTGATCAACCTATTTTTGTAAAGCTTTTCAAATGTTTAGCGCTATTTTAGTATTCCTGCACCTGGAGTCCCTCTTCATTTAGACATACGCCCTCCAAAACTTAAATTTCCAGGCAACCAATAAGCCTGGGCTCTAATCAGTCATGATAATCAATTAAGGCGGTCCCGACCTGTTGCCCTGTGACCGGGTGGAAGATGGGGTGCTTGAGAGAGGCCACGGTGATGGACGCCGGCCCCAATGTGGTGAGGAAGACTTTGCCCCACTTGGTGCAGTTGGTGCAGTCGGCAATGTACTGACAGGGGTCGTTCACGTTCACGACGGTGCTGCCGTTGGCCAGTTCGGCGACGATGGTACCGAAGCGATCCACTGCGTTGAAGGTCCAGTGGTCGAACATCTTCCAGTACACGAAGCGGCCTGAGGGCCACCGGATGGCCACTACGCAGGTGGTCTACTTAGAGTTTTCCCTTAGTTTCAAAACTCAAATCTGAAGTCTCTCGATTTACCCTTGCATCCCCTCACAATATGAATGAAAGGTGAAAAGTCCACCGACAAGTTATGACAAGTAAAACGCCAAATGTGGAAACTTTATTGACAACATTTCGTCTAACAGACTTCTTCAGGTCACTACTGAAAATTGGCTAAACTAAACTCGGGGGTTACTAATTCATGCAAACGACACATTTTACATGCATTTCCTTTTTCGGCTGACACTACATGCTGTTACTGAGAATCACACAATAAAAAGATGAAGGTTGTATTTTCCTACGTTTAGGAAGTTGCAGTTGATTCTAAACATTGATTCTTGAATTTACTTTGACCCCATTTTTTGAACTTTTTGTCTGCACACCCTATTACATTTTTGTCGTTTTCCAGCCCCCCGGCTATTCCAGCCCCCCTGTTTATTACGTTCTTGGGAGTTTACCAACCCTCCTTCTATTTGCCACCCAAGAGTACTTATTTAAAAATCCATCTAATGGACTGCTGTGTAGTATCTAGGTGAATAAATGTGAGAGATTAAGATATTTGCAATTGTACTAATAAGAAATCATTTCTACAATGATGCTATTAGAAATCACTGTTACAATGGTTATATCAAAAATCACTTCTAATTTTCTCAAGCACTGCTAGTAAACTGGTGTTATTGACGATGCCTCTCACAGCCACTACTAAATATAATTGATGTAAATAACAGAGTGAAAGTGCAGGAGAAAGTGCAGTTTATAGTCTTTAAACATATTATTGGTAGTGCAAAACTTGAAGATACTATTTAGCAGGCAAATCATTTTCATCAAAAAGCTTTTCGTAATAGTTTATTTGATTCTTGAAAACCTACGAAGGCATGAGGGTGAAAACCTTTATGGTCCACTAGTGGGGAAGTTTCAAAACACTGGATCCCAAGAGAGCGATTCCACCATGCCCCTAACAATCAATTCAACCAGGTTCTAGCGACCGATTCCAATGGGGCCCCTAGCATCCAATACCATTGGAGGGGAGCTAGCATCTAATTTCACCAGGGAGCCCCCTAACCTAACCGACGGGGGCCATAGCATCCAATTTCCCTGGGGAACCCTAGAACCCAATTCCGCCAGGGGAATTATTTGATCGCTACTATTTTATGTTGAAATATTCTGGAATTAGATTGTTTTGATTTGGGAAAATAATCTCTGATTCAACCCACTTTGCTGTTTTATTTTTTTTTTTGGGGGGGGGGCATGGAGTATTTTGGCAGAGTTACAAAGGTTATCCTTTTTTCTGTTTAAAAGTCAAGTATTGTCAGTTACCTGGTTGGGTGCATTTGTAGACGAGATAAGTTGGCCAGTTTTCTTTAAAGAATATTTTTAAATTTGGTTCCAAATCTGGCAAGGGGTGTTATATCAATGAAATCTACCGCATATCGAATTACAATGAGTCATCTTTCTCTCTCGACCTCATTTCTTAGAATCAACCTTAAAACAGTGTAAACAGCTGATATAAAAATTATACATTTAGCTGACACCGATTTCTTTTACAATAGTACAATAGTATATATATTACGGAGCTGGAGTGTTCGTAAAAATATATCAATTTGAGCCGGTACATATTCTGAAATATTCATATATGATATTTTATTAGGGTCAATTTTGAAGAAATCTGAGGATAACTTTTTACAAGTACAAATTATGTTGGACAAACCCCCTCACATACATAATAAAATATAAGAATATAGAAGTTTGTTACGTAAGTTAATTCTTAAGTTAAGTATATTTTTTACTAATAAAAACGTTCGTTAAAAATTATGTTCTAGTTGCCTTTTTAAGTAACCAAAAAATTGGAGGGCAACTAGGCCTCCTTCCTCACCCCTTATTTCTCAAATTTGTTTGATCAAAACTAAGAGAAAGCCATTTAGCCAAAAAAAGAATTAATATGCAAATTTCATATTAATGATTTATGTGCAGAAAGCCAAAATCAAACACTTATCAACATAACAAAGTTGATCTATTTGTACATGATACTGTTACTACTAGATGCTCTATATTGTTTGCCTTAAACTAGCTTTTTACTCTATATATGTTAACTAAAAAAAATGTTAAATACCCTCCTCCTATATACGGGCAGTTTTGCGTCAGCAATCACATTTCTAAGCAACGCACATGTTTTAGGAGTACTGTATATCTTTTTAAATAGGAAATCATGAATCATAAACCTTTGAGAAAACAAATTAACATCATCATTGTGTCGCCAAGCCTCGTTAGGGGTGTGTCTTAATATTTCTTTATTCATTAAAATCAAAAAAGTGAAAACATTAAAAATATATCTTATTTTTTAGTAGGTGTAAATTATGTTCTGGTCTTGAGAAGGCATGGGGATTGTCAGCCCAACTCATGTTAATTTTTTCTCGTTTTGAGTTTGACTCTGTTATTTGTTGTAGTAATTGTTCGTTTTGGGTTTTATTTATTTATTGATGGTGATTTGTGGTAGTTTTACGCTTTGAAAATTATTTGAATTTATTTCTACTCATTTTTGGCCTAATGGAACTCTCTAGTATGGTTTAAGGCACCAGTCACTTCGGTGGCGTGGGTTCGAATCCCACCCCTGTCAAACAGTTTGTTAGGATCTACTAATGATGCGCGATCCCATGATTTTGTATCGATGCCCTTGGATACTGCGCAGAACTATTTGTTTCAATTCATGTTAAGCAATATTTTAGTTTACCTACACTTTTTTGGTAAATCAGCTTGAGCAACCCATGTTCGTAGTTCAAGGCAGGGTGGCCGAGCGGTCTAAGGCGCTGGTTTAAGGCACCAGTCACTTCGGTGGCGTGGGTTCGAATCCACCGAAACTCTAAAAAATGGGATTTTGATACCAATAGATACATAAAAAGAATCGCATTTTAATGCTGATTTTGAATATATAAGTTTCATCAAGCTCACTCTAACCCATAGAAAGTTACGAGCCTGAGAAAATTTGCATTATTTTTGAAAATAGGGGAAACAACCCATAAAAGTCAACGACAATCACACCATCATATTCAGCGTATGAGAAAACTCTACTGTAGAAGTTTTAAGCCCCTATGTACAAAAAAAAAATGGAATTTTGTATTTTTTTGCCAGGAGACAGATAAGACTACCTCAAGGATTGACGGGTCTTAAAACAGTAATTCATTCAAAGATATTGGCAAAATATTGTCTGACTACTTTTCATTGGCATAAGGTTTGCTAGTGAAGATTAAATTTATGCGTAGTGATTTGTACAATGCAGCTAAAATTGTTTAATAAACCCTAAGGACCTGAAAAATAGCTACTTTAGACCAGAAAATGAGAAAAGACTCAATAGTCAATTGGTCACAGATCAGAGATTGGGACTAGTAATCGAAAGCACCGCTTCTGTGTGGATATACGAAGGCAGTGTAGCTGGTTTCGTATTAATTTTCGTAAATTTTGTAAAAATTTTGTATTGGTTTCGACTGCGTTCTATCCACATTTGTGTTAATCATTTTTATGGACATTGTCCTAAGGAGCACAGTAAAGACAGTGGAAGAACACGGAATCAATTGGTGAAGTAAAACTCTCCTATTTAATGCGGATGCATCGACTTGATGTTTACTGTTAGATTAATAACTGAGAGATTTCTGAATCATCCATCCCCTTTAGTCCTCTGTTTTATAGATTATAAACAGGCATTTGATTCAACTATACAATAAAAAAAAAAAAAAAAACGTTTTACCACACGGAAGGAAAAGTTATAATCCATTAAAGTAGAAGATGTATCTAATTATTTTTAATATTGAATAAATAAAATAAAATTATTGACTATTTCTACTTCTTCTAGCAGGAGTTGTTATTAAACCGAGTAGAATAGCATCAGCCTCTAATAGCGTCATATCTGTCGACGATCCAAGAAATCGGGTTGACATTTCAAGCTCTTTAAGTCGCAGTCGCACTTTTGCTCCTCTGACATAGTCACTACAAGAAAAAAAACTTAAGTGGCGTCCACAAATTGTACAAGAGTACGGCTTAGCCCCAGTGTGCATCTTCTTATGTCTATTTAAAACAAGCATATCCTGGAACGTGCAGCCACAGAAAGAGCACTCAAAGCTTTCTTCCGCCGTCAATTCTTTTAAAGATGTCTTGGATACTTTTCTTCTTGCTACTTTGTTGACTGCCGCGCACGTCGCATTACGCAAAGTATCTGGTCCACAGTTTAGTAACAAAACCCAGTTTAACTTGTAAAGCGAAACTACAGCTACCTCATGATAATTTGCATGACTCGTAACAAGTTTAATGTTTTTTTTATATATCTATGAATATCTAAAATGCGTTTTGTAGAGTTTCTGTTACTATTGAACCGCGTCACTCCTTACTTGTTAGTTACCACGAACTGTTTGATTCTATTGTGTGCTTCATTGGTGGCCTCTGTAAAGCCGGGAAATATAAATTTATATTTGGAGTCAAAATTCAATAAATGATAGCAAACGATAAAATAGCAAATAGCCCCCCTCCTCCTACCAGGAAAAAAACAAGGAAGCTAGATTGTTTATTGAGAAGAAGTTTGGAAGGAAAGTGGGAAACTTGTCAATTTGGTCAACTATTACCACCCTTGTCGCATTTGGCTCCCCAAGATTTTGATCTAGATCTAGTGAAGTTTATTATCATAACTTATCCATATCTATCCATAACAGTAAGTTTATTATCCATACTTTACAAAACAATACATGCTTAAGCACTTAAAACAGGAATGTAGTATGGAACTAGCTGAGTATTCCCACATTGGGACCGATATTTGCTTGGGTTTAACGTTCTAAATAAATTTAATATATCAAGCAGGGAATAAAGCATGCGTTCTTTGGTTTTTTTTTTTTTTTTTTTTTTTTTTTTTCCCCAGGGGTGATAGTATCAACCCAGTGGTCCAAGAATGTTGCGAGAGGGCTCATTCTAACGGAAATGAAAAGTTCTAGTGCCCTTCTTAAGTAACCGAAAAAATTGGAGGGCACCTAGCCCCCCTCCCACGCTAATTATTTTCTTAAAGTCAACGGATCAAAATTCTGTTAGCCATTTTAGTCAGGCTAGTCGAAAACCATTATAACTAGGTCTTTGGGGACCTCTTACTCCCCCACAGTCCCCATGAGAGGGCTCACGCTTGGAAGTGGTCTGGGAGCGGATGTTCTGTTACAGCAGGAAGGAAAGGTTCAAATCATCGCACTTATAGTGATTACAGCCTGTGTGGTCTGGAATTTCATTGAATTGATGCCCTTTTACCTGCGCCCGACCGCACCGGAGACTTTAGCGCAATACGAAAAATTCGATCAGTATTTGTACCTTCCGTATCTCGGAAAACTGTTGCGCCGCCTCATGCGCCTGCGCGGGGAACAGGGACAGCGAATTTTTGTCTGGGGTAAGTTTTCCCAGCTCTACCATAACCAAAGTAGTCATCGTAATTCGCAGACATTTTTCCAATGGAGAGAGGCAAAACCATTAAACGTGACAAGAATCAGCTCCTTTTTTCCAATTTGGCTATTTTTAGTAGTAGCGGATGGTGGGCTTTTACCATGGGTGTGCTGTCCATATCTGCGTATGCAAACTGTGTTATTTAGTAAGTCTCTTTGTATATAAAATTTCAACACCCTTCATACTCCTAAGCAACGTCCCAAATAGCAAGAGCTATTAGGAGAGGGGAGGAGGGGCAATTAATTAGTTGATGAAGCTGTAGAGGTGCAGGCGCAGCCAGCGATCGAGAACCTTGGCGTTGGTCTTGATGCGCGGCAGCTTCTTCTTCAGCGCCTTGAGTTCGTCGGCGATCTTGGTGCGCACCTCCTTGTCGGAGCGCGGCACTTTGTAGGGCGGCAGCGCACACCCGATTTTGAAGTGCGCGGTCTCCACCCACAGCAGTTTGACCTCCTTGCCCAGGACGTGCTCGATGTCCTTGGTGCCGTGGTCGTCACCCCAGGCGAACGGGCCGTAGGAGACGTAGCCGGCGGCCTTGAGCGCCTCGGACTAAGAAATCGTTGCAGAACTGACTGCTTTAACGATAATCCTAACCCGATGATTACTATGGGGGAGACTAACAATGTAGTTGATGAAATGTCACACCAAAGATAGCCATGAACTAAAGCAATAAATCTAAACGTAAAGCTACAAATGGCTCAGGTCGTAATCTAGTGGTTGTCAAGGCATTTGCAAAATGTCTTTGAAGAAAAACAGTTAACCAAGTAAGAAGCAGTAAGTATAGTTACTATCATTAAATGTTTTACAATGATTGTATCTTTAAAATATTGTGTACGGCAAAACTCCGGGCAGAAAACGGCGGCACAATCTAGCGGTTTCGCCGTTCAGCGCATCAGCAAAGTGCAGGCCCGACAGCAAAAAAACGATCACGTCTCCAGGCGGTAGACCTCAATCGACGCCGACCGGCCCTTCACCTCGTGGTGGCCGACCGCATGGACCACCGTCGAACCGTCGAGGGCCCGCCATGTGGTATCGCTGATCAGCACGATGACATCACCGCTGGCCTGATCATCGAATGACTTGCCGAGCTGCTCCAGCCGCTGGCAGGTGTTCACGGTGTCGTTCGTCAATAATTCTTTACCACTGAAGATCTTCCGCGGGAGAAGAGACATATCAAGTCAGAAACATATTCACTATTGCTTATATACTCTAATAATAAAATGAGTGAGTGGAGCGACTACTTTCACTCATAAAATGTAAGCACGTAAAAAGGAAACAAACATAAAATACGTATTTCCTCTAATTATAGACCCGTCTATAATAAATTGAGGAAGCGGAAAAGGGGGTCTTCAATTTCCAGAACAAAGTTTTACATAAAAAAAGCATACCGAGTTTCAAGAAAAACTTCAAAACTTCCCAAGACGCTTGGACTCTTTGAGCGCCAAATTCAGCTGATCTTCAACAAGAAGACCGTCGGCGACTAACCGTTCACCAAGACGTTTTGGTTTAGCTGGTGTTTGTTCAATTAGTGAGGAACTCATCGGTCATCAACCTTGCAGGAGTCCTGAGTGACTTGGGGAGGAGGAGATGGGAATGGCTGTCGGAAATGCCCGTCGGCATGAAATATCATTACTGTTGATGCTGTCTAACACCTCCTTTCTCCATTTAACTAACGAGGCTCATTGTACTCATCCGTGTATAAGCTCTAACTCTTGGTCAATTTCATTCTTGACCCAGACAATAGACTCGACATTGAGATCTGTTTCGTCGTTCATTTAGAAAAATATGTATCGATAAGCGATTTAGAAATTCAAATTTTAAAATTTGACACCGATGCTTTTAATTCAGCAACAAATCCAGAAATCTGTTTAATAGAAGTAGAAGTATGTGTAGTACCATTTGTAGTCTGACGAGTAATTTGGAGAATTTCTTCCATGTTTCTTACAACTTGATCCGCGGCTTGTGCCTGTATCTGTGTAGCATAAGATCTCTTCCCCTTTCTCACTTTCAGCTTCCGATTCACCTATTTTCATTGAGCCATCACTATCATCAAGAATCATTTTTTCATCATCACTTCCTTCTGAACCCCACAAATAAACTTTTTGTTGTCTGGTCTTTTGTTGCTTTCCCGGCTCTTCCAACAGTCCCAACTTTTCCTCAAGCCCTGCCACCCCATGCTTTATTATCTTCTCTTTTGACTTCTTGTTCTTCAATCTGTCTTTTCACAGGAGTGTCAGTAAGAGTCTTTGTAAAGCTTCACTTCCTGCCTCTGTTTACGGTCACAAAATCTATGTATCATTAAGAGGATATTTGGCTCATGATTTTCTCAATTTTTTTGGTTATGGCCATGGCGTTCTTTACTACGCGTAGTAGTACACGTAGTACACGTAGTACACGTGTACACGTAGTACACGTAGTAAAGAACGCCATGGTTATGGCCCAGATTTTTGGCTGGCTCTCATATAAGGCACCTGCCTTACGATTAATCTATTACTCCACTAATCCACCCCTCTGAGCGGTTCCCATGTATTTTATTTTTCAATAAGTTAATTACCTGTGGCCACCAGTGCAAATGGGGTATGTATCGTAGTGTTGATGTTGAAAGAGTATCATCTGTATTCTGAGTAATGGGAAATATATGTACACCTTTATACACATTACATTTTGATAGGGTAATGTACGACAGAGATCTTACAGAAAGCAAAAATCAGATATATGATTTTGTATATTGGTAAGACATAAGCTGGGTACCATTTTTCCCTTGGTGGGTTGTCTGTTCGAAGCGAAGTTAACCCCTACATGAGGTTTTCCTTGTCTTCTATTTTTCAAATAACTTCCTCTGTCCTATCCCAACTACAAGAACTTCTTGCTGCCTCCCTTTGTCCCTCTTGGATCCCGGCTCCCCAGAGAACCGGCTGCGAAAGTTCCAAGACTAACACCAGTTTACTCTGGGTCAAAGCTTTGTGCTTGTAACTTTTGTGCCTGGGCAAATTTTCTTGAGGTGACCGTGTTTTAATTATTATAAGTTTTCTTTGTTTTATATCTAATTGACTGGCTAAAAAATATCATACTTGTACCTTGCCTATGAGAGTGTATTCTGTAAACAATAAATGATTTAATTTGATTTTTTTGAAAGAAACTGGACAAGAAATGGTACCCGAAGGTTTTTTGGACATGCGCAGTAGCCTAATGGACGCAATTAGACAAGCCGGAGGAGCTGGGAAAGCAAAACTGAAATCTGTTGTTAAAACAACTTCTGAGGTAAGAGCCACGTTGCTATAATTTTTGTCCCATGTATTAGCAAATAGCGAAATAAGCAGCACCGTTTGTCATTCACCGTGTATGGCAAAAACAGATCACATGTGTAGAGAAGGTATTGTGTGCGTCGTGTTGTTACGGCGGTAGAGTGGCTACCGGGACTAAGCTGGATGTCCAGTTTCTATGCTATAAGTGCTGGTAGAGGACAGGGACGGAACCAGGCGATGGTTTTAGTGGCTCGTGCCCCTAAAAGGTTGAATACTGCACTAGTTGCAGATTCAGATTGGTGAAAAATACGAATGAAGAGCCAAATTTTCATACATCTCCCCTGAAACATTTTAATTCTGTTCGTCCTTGGTAAAGGATCCATAAACACTAATTTTTGCTTAACTAATCAATTCATTTTTTCTTTAATAGGATCATCTTCAGAGATAGACTAACCTAGTATCTGCAGAAATGATGCAACGGTAGGGATAAAAAAGATAATTAGTATTACGACCTCTACTACTACTGCTTCTGCTACTACTACTACTACTACTACTACTACTACTACTATTACCACTACTACTCCTTTCCTAATACAAATCTTCATAATACTAGTCTCCATACCACTACTACCACCACTGCTAATTTTTACTATTACACCTGCTATTACTCCTATCGCCACGGCTATTACTACTGCTATTACTACTACAGCTCTTCGTACTACTACTCTTTACCTCAATATCACTACTATGATCTACAATAGCACCCGTTCCTGATAAAGTTGAACATTGCTACCTTGATCCTGACTCCTTCATGAATCAGAAACTAAAGTATTTTTTTTTTAATATTCAAGTATTTTT
This sequence comes from Alatinidae sp. Z8VKAUB7J3, assembly GCA_010016025.2. Classification (NCBI taxonomy): domain Eukaryota; kingdom Metazoa; phylum Cnidaria; class Cubozoa; order Carybdeida; family Alatinidae; species Alatinidae sp. Z8VKAUB7J3. The sequence continues at coordinate 105,499,138 of JAAAKM020721499.1, forward strand.
TTTTCAAATAATTTTGAGTGTTGTTTTGCTTTCAGCCATTACGTATTTATTAGTAAAATCCAAATTTTGATTGGACGAGTATAATGGGTTCTAACTGTTGTCTGAAACTTAGCAAACTTAGCAAAAGTTTAATGTAATCCAATTTGAAATCAGAGGACAGTAATCCATGATGAAACTGTGTACCTCGAATCGAACCTCGGTCGCTTGATTTGCCACCCAAGTACAGTAACACAGAATCACCGATGCTGACATTGCCTAAGCAACTACAAAACATTGTCTGGTGAGTTCATACCACTGTAATTAAGCACTGAAGCTACTTTAAGGTTCAAAATAGGTTCACACTTAACGACCTCTTGCTGAAAACGAAAATGGAATTGCCTAATGAAGTCGTCACCGTAGCATTGATAATGCACTTTATATATTTTAATTGTTGTTTTCCTTGAACGCCAATTACTGCCCAGCCCCTAATTTTCTAGGGGGGCACTAAAAGTGTCACGTTTTTGCTGAATTTGACACTTTAGTCCCAAAAGGTTTTCCTCTTTTAGGGGTTTAGTCCCAGAGGTTTTCCCAAAAGGTAGTCCCAAAAGAATATCCAATGAATTCACATCTGGACTCGCTTCTTAATCTGGAATTCAAACCGAGAAAACGAACATGACTTTCAAATCATGGGAAATTTATGGCCAATAGACATTTAAAGGGACTCGACAAGTCTAACTGACAGACTAGGCATATAAATGCTCGACTAAAATGGTTAGAAAACGATTCTTACTTCATAATTTGCAGAATAATTGTGTCTAACACGTTTTGTATGCAGACCCGCTATACTCTACTCAACCTTTCCCCCTACTAATGTGCAAATATGTACTCCAAAAATTTTACAAAGTAACAAGGAAACCAACCAAAATTTGTTTGTTTTCGAGTTTTTCACAGCGTAAACTTGAATGAGTGACGTATAATGCAAAAGTGCCCCCTCCCCCCAAAAAATATTAGCGAATCGTTTATTAGCTAGTTCACTAGACTAATGTATCAAACTAAACAAAGCCTAATTATCTTTTACGACACCTTTATTTCGTCTCCTCAACAGCCTTCACTGCTGATAAAATATAGAGCAGGCTCAAATTATGTCAACAAAACAAACATTGTAGGTGACAACGGTTACCTTAAACCAAGGGCTCTCAAACTTTTTGGCTCGTCGACTCCCTAATGAGATTTTAAGATTTCCATCGACCCCCCTAGATTTTATTCAAGGAAAATAATTACAATATTAAATACCAAGTGTAAAATAGTGGTGGTGGTAACTACTACTAGTAGTAGTAGTAGAAGTGGCGAAGGCGCTTGCGGCAGCGAGGCCCAGCAGGTGCAGGGCGGCTCGGGCGGCATCTTCATGCCGCTGCTGGCCGGCTACCTGATCGGCAACATGCTGGGCGGGCGATCTGGCCTCGCTGCGTCGCAGCCGCTCTACCGGACACCTGACGGTCGCTTCACCAATGCCACCGGCGCCAGCACCTATTCCAGCAATTCGGGTCGCGCGAAGCTGGGCACCAGCATGTTCTCGAAGCCGCCGGCCACGGTGGGCAAACCGCCGATGACCCGGGCCGCCGTGGCCTCGCGCTAAGGGGGTGTACAAGAATGTGGTGAAGGCTGTAGTAGACGTGCGAATCGAGGAAACTGCGAATCGAGGAAACTGCGAATCGAGGAAACTGCGAATCGAGGAAACTGCAAATCGAGCATAGTGAAGTCAAATGATCAATTGAAGCGGCCCTAACGAGATAAGCGTAAGGACAACAAAGAATACCTATGATTGAAATAAGAACATCCCCTACCGCTACGTTCCTACCCCTCTTGGTACTTTTCCAGATATCCCCCACCACCATTGTTTAAAACTGCACTGAAAAAGACCAAACGGTAAATAGCTGTATTTTTTTATTTGTGAATTGTCGTTTTTTAATATTTTAAGACAGTTCCACAGCTTTGAAACTCACTGGAACCCAATGGTAGTTCGCGTCATTTCTTTTATTTTTCGTATTTCGTCGTATTTTTGTATTTGTTTGTATTTCGTATTTTATTTCGTTCGTCTTTTCGTCTTTATTTTGTCGTTATTTGTCGTATTTCGTCTTTATTTGTCGTGTTTCGTCTTTTTACGTATTTTGTCTTTATTTGTCGTATTTCGTGTCGTAATTCTTTTGCGTTTTGTTGACCTATAGTGGAGTTTTTTGCCTTTCTGTTTGTTACTTTTCTTTGAAAAACATGATTATTATATCTTAAAACGTAGTTTTTCTTTGCTGAATTTGTACTGACGATTTCTTAGTATCAAAAGTTGAAGTGGAAAATGCAAAATTTGTTGAAATTTCGCAAAAAATGAAAAAAAAATGTTGTGCAATTAGGTGAAGTTCGTTATAGAATCTTATATGACATTATATGCAAAATTATTATAAGAAAATCACATCTTTAGATGAATATTGTACCAACAGTAAATTCTCTCTTCTCGACGATTTTAAATATAAATATCGTGCACCCAGAGACTTTGGGGTAAATCCAACCACGGGAAATTCAAATGGCCTATTTGTCTCACTAAAAATAGTGCTTTTCTAAAGAGTTTCGGGAAGCACGCAAATTTACTTCCTATATGGGAATATACCTTTGCAGTTTTAATGCACAGTCCCATAAACAATTCCGATACTTCAAAGTCGAACCCAATTGCTCGGTAAAGCAAGATGTTATTCCAAGATAAGTTCCCAATATTCATGACGACGAGTTTCTATCAAAATTTTCAAAGAAATGCAGAGAGTTACCCAGATTATGATACGCGTACATTTGAAACAAATAAGTGTGTATCCCCAAAACAATATTTCATTAAGAAAAAAGACTATGTTATCAATTAGGGTTTATCAAAGAGATATCAGAGACGATTTGTTTCAATAAAACAAGTTGAAAAATATAAAAGTTTGATCTTCATTTATTTGACATTGGAAGTTACGATTAAAAACTACTAACGTGAAGCGTCTAGTGACTTCATATTAAAAGAGGAAAATTCGATATAACTGATAAACACTTAGTCATAACATTAAAAAGACTTACTCGTATTAAGTAGTCCTGAAAATAATCCAAATCACGGAGAACATACTCTAGTTTCTGGCTTGCGTTGATTCTTACTTCGTACACAGTGGCTGGTGTTGGCTTTGGTGAAGTTGATGAACCTTCTATAGTAGGGCCAGTGGTTGTCGTCAGCTTCAAACTGCGATAATTAAATTTCTTGGCTCTTCCTATTAAAGTAGCAAATGACATCCGAGATGAACGCGGATTGATTGATTTAGCTGAAAGTGACTTCGGTTTATAACAAAGAAAAAGAAGAAAAATTAAAAACATGATTTGCACAAGGAATCCGCTCTCGCCCTTCATCTCGACCAAGGAGGAACTTTTGACCTATAATTCACACGAAGAAACCGATCCAGTGCCCTTAATACTTAACGGTGACTCATGTGACAAGACACGGATGGCCACACCTCACTAAAGTCCTTCTAATATACTAGCTTATTTCCGTTAGTTGTGTGAAAATAATGATAAGCAGAATATATGGAAAATATACTAACGAAATTGACTTGCGCAAGATCATTCAAACAAAATTTAAATTAACAGGAATGTTGCCCTGTGGTATCACAGTGGATTGATGCTCTGCTTGGTAATACACAGCCCAGGGATCCCAGCTAAGAGAAGAAAGGCTTGCTACCTATACCTCTAAAAAAGGTACCAGAGACTCAAACGTCGATTTGAATCCCCTCTGCGACAGCAATTGCTCTAGATGATTTTAGTCATTTTATCCTCGATCACGAGTATGTTTGATTCCCTTGCCAATTTTCTCTTCTTCGATTTTGCCTCGCTCCCTCTGCTTCAAGAAAATCATCCCGTTTGAAAAAATGAAGATATGATGTAGGACACATGTGTCGCAAATATTGAAAATATACTTTGTCCCCTCCCCTCACTCATTCAAAATTTTTGTAATTGACACCAGTGTATCACCACTTTGCTACTTCTAGCAAAACAACAATAGTCCTTATGCGTATAATAATCCTACTTTTGTTTAAAGTTTTATTCAATGTGTTTCAATTAAAACTATTTAAACTCGTTTGTATTAACCCTTTTGTTGTCGTCGCAGAGTCATAAAATTAAGGATTTTTAAACAAATATACAACGTTCAATTGAGTAGTAGTAGCGTAGCATATCTCAAAATCTTTGCACTTTCAACCTTTTTATTTTTGATCTTACAACCTTTTAATTTTTACTAATAATTTTAAAGCTATTGACGTTATTTTTTATGAGACTAGAATCAGATACTTTCGAACGCAATATTTCACTCCTTGTTTCCGCTTTTAAATTTCGATTATATGCGTTTCAGACTTCACGAGTCTTTTTATGTGCTAAAATTTCTATTATGGTTATTTTAAAATATTTTGTACATTTTTTTTTGAAGAATTTACATGTCGCCCCGTCTAGTTGGAAAAGATCAAGAAGAACTGCCATCTCCAAGATTAATCAGCATACAACTAGCCAAAGAAGGTGAAATAAGGTCACGGACTTTACACAATTTAACGCACATGTTTTTAACTTGGGGCCAGTTTCTTGATCATGATGTCACAGCTACTGCACCGACCAAAGGTAAAGTTATTGTACTTATGCATTGATAAGGCCAGGGATGGACAGTTCAAGTCTAGAATACATTTGGAATCTATTAAATTGACTATTCCAGTGAGCATGAATTTGACTTTTCTCACCCCCCTCGTGGAAAATAAGGTTTTCCAAATTTGAGAATCTTATTTGAGGTTTTCTTTTCCAGAGGGGCAAGGAATTTTGGTACTTGTGTATTATACGCCACTCATTCGAGTTTACGTTGTGTAAAACTCAAGAACAAACTTGTTTCTTCGTAAGTTTCCTTCAGCTTAGCTTGAGATAAAAAAGTCAAGTGACAAGATAGATGCAAAATATATAGTTTCGGCTTTATATTTGCACATTGGGGGGGGCGAGGGGATACAGTATTTGGACAGTTTGAAGTCAAAAAACATTATTCTGAACAAAAACGAACAACGAAAAAGTCTATCTGTACAAAGCCTGAAACTGTATAATCACAGGGTCCAAGGTTCAGCCATAACCATATAATTTCTTTAAGGATATGGTCATGAGGATATCCTTTTTTGAAAACATGCTTTTTGATAATAATGTTTCCGCGTCTAAATATATGTTATCATTTCCTTGGACTTTTCCTCACCCCTGTGCAAATTTTCTCGCCCCGGTCCTGTGTACAAAATCCAAAATATTCTTATTTTGTATATTAACCCTGCAATTACTACGACTGACTGGAGAATCGAATCATCGATTTTAATTCTTAGACGTCTCATCTTCCATGGAATTAATTTTATGCATCCATCTCAGCCAAAGGGAAAGAGAGAGATTACCTTTCTATAGTTCTGTGATAAAGAGTGCGCTTTAGCTTCATTACCTTATATCTCTGACATGTTTTTATAAGCCAATCACATTATTCTTTAAGTATTGCCTTTAACTCCACCTTTAAATGGTTTTCTGTGTTAAATCTTAAGCCAGAAAAAGGAAAAAAAAGTTTTTGCGTCATGAAAATTTTGTAATGTTTTCTGTTGATTCATTATTATTTTTTTCAGATTACAGTAAATGTGATAAACCTTTATCTAAGAATTTCTTAAATTCTCAAGTTTTTTCATTCACATTTTGAAAATTAAATATCTTCGTATTTTTTTAGGTTCTGAACGCTTGCTGCCTAGAAGAAGATATATCGTCAATGTCTGAAGAGGACGAGACTTGGGTTACCAGTAACGGAGAAAACCTATCAGGTGGTCAAAGACAGAGAATTTCTATTGCCAGAGCCATCTATTCAAATGCAGATGTTGTGATTCCCATTATAATGAGCCCTCTTGCGACATTCTAGGACCACTGGCTCGATACGATCACCCCGAAAACAAACAAACACACATCCGTGATCCGTCTTGTGGCAAAAAATACAAAATTCCATATTTTTGTAGATAGGAGCTTGAAACTTCTGCAGTAGTGTTCTCTGATACGCTGAATCTGATGGTGTGATTTGTTAAGATTCTATGACTTTTAAGGGGTGTTTCCCCTATTTTCTAAAATAAGACACATTTTCTCAGGCTCATAAACTTTGATGGGTAAGACTAGACTTGTAAAGACAGAAGTGAAGTTTTTGAAGGTTTGAATTATTTTAGAGATTACACCTTCGATGCTTTCATTAAGTACGAGAATAGTTTTAACGATATACACAATTTGAATGTGATTTTAGGAACATCGGTATTTAAAACCACTGGAGTTTTTACAGGACAAAAAGGCTTTGATATTATAGATAACAGAGTTGAAAATGCAAGTATTGAGTTAGCTTCAGATGTAGAGAATATAAACCAAGCATTGGGTAGAGATGGAAGGTTTGATTCAAGGTTATTGTCATACTTCGCTAAGTATGACTTTAGCGGAATATTCATCGAAAAGCCATTCGGCGATATTATTCATATAGCGAAGTAGTAAGGTTTTCCAGTCGCTAGTTGGTGTTGCTTCTTTGCTCATGGGACAAACTATTTCTGGTAGACTTGATTGGCTTACATCCTTTCGCGTTGAAGGTGGTATCCATGCATTTTTTTTTTTTGTTTCGTCGTAAACTTACTGGAATTCTTCGTAGGGATATGAATTGTTCTAGGAGGAGTAGTGAACTGCTGATAATTATCAATTTGTAACTTCGACTTAGAAGTAGCGAAAAAATGTGACACATTTTGTGACACATTATAGAATCTGAGATGACGCAAAAAGCACATTTTCGGAAAAAAATATGACACACTCCTTAAAAAAAAATTTGGCAGCCCTGGCTTCCGGCAACAATCTGCATGGTTGGCGAAATACCCTTAGTGACTAAGAAGCGATGTTAATCTAATGCACTACACATGCGCAATATTAACTTCCTGGAGTGATATGCCAAGTTTAAAATTGTGTAAAACTATTAATGATAATGAAGCATATAGGAGAGGCGTACCATCTGTATGCAACAACCAAAAGTAAACAAAAACCCTTTTACGTTATAATCAAATAAATCCAGAAATAAAAACATTCCCTATGACGTAAGAGAACCTGCATCTCTTAGTAATTTAATAACACCTGCGCCTTTAGGGGGTCACCGTTCAACTTAAATGATTAAAGCAAGAAAGGAGTAGCAGGTATGGGTCTTCTCAAACCCATCTTGGGGATACTACTGTTTATGTAGTTCGCAGCTACGGCATTGTTAATCATAGTGAATTTTCAAGTACTATTAGGCAATAATAGCTTTCTTATAATGAGCTTTAAATAAGTCAATATTAATGACATGTTCACACCCAGTCTTTGAAACGTTTAACCAGTTTTAAGTGCATTATTGTTTTTGACCTTATTCACCTATATTGTTTTTTGACATCTTAAAAAATATATTATCCGTCTAAGTTCCATTTATATATTTATTACTATTATCCTGGAATCACTATCTCGACGGTAAACTATATTTTTTGTTGTTTATGAATTCAGCCTTTCAAAGCGTATGACACGCAATTTTTTAAATAAATATCTTATCTTGAAAAGTATCTGATCTGAGCCGGTTCATACAATTTCGAAAATTCTCTCCATTTCCAATCGCTTGCACATCTATTTTCATTTCTTCCATAAGCTCTAAAGATATTCTAAAATTATTCTATCTCGCGCAAAAACGACAAGTAAGACATGAGCCTCAATTTATTTTGGTAGTAATCAACCAGTTCGTCGTAACGAACTGTAATTAAGGAGCGACCCGGCTCAATAGTAGCCGAAACTCTGAAAAGAGGAGTTTTGATACCAAAAGATACATCAAAAGAATTGGATCCTTATCCTTATTTTAATCAGGCTTGTAACTTTTGATGACAAAGATGAAATTTGATGAAACTTATATATTTAAAATCAGCATAAAAATATAATTCTTTTGATATGTCTTTTAGCATTGAAATTCTGTTTTTAGAGTTTTGTTACTATTGAGCTGGGTTGCTCCTTACTACAGTTTGTTACCACAAACTGTTTGAAATGAAACTTTTGGGGATGAATCTACAGACTAAAGCATGTCCTTGGGAGGTATTTTGAAGCAACTACCTCTACTCCTTCTCCCTCTAGAGGGCCCTGACCTTTGATGACCCTCCAATTTTTCGGTTACTTAAAAAGACAACTAGAACTTTTAATTTTTAACGAACGTTTTTGTTAGTAAAAAATATACATAACTTAAGAATTAACTTACGTAACAAACTTTTGTATATTTTTTATTATGTATATGAGGGGTTTGTCCCCTCGTTAATACCTCGCTCTTTACACTGAATCTTAAGTTTTATCCCAATTCTTTGAGAATGACCCCTGAATCAGGAAGGCCGTAGAATAAATAGTTGAAATTACTAAAGATACTTTAGCAAAAAGAGCAAGGTATTTATCATAGCTTTTGTTTGTCTTTTATCCATATCATTTAATCCAGAAATATTTACTGATGTATCACCAATCTTTCCTGCAAAAAATCCCAACATTCCATATGTCAATTCATTTGGATTTTTTACTTTCATTCGAATTGTAATGTTTGGATTGTCTTCTTTTCTTAGTGAAGAGTATGGACTTTTTCCAACAATTGCACTTGCTAATGCACTAAATGCACTTTCTTTGTTTGTTTTGAGATTATCAAAAGAGTTTGCATGAATTGCTGCCTTGCTTTCTGCAAATGCAACTTGCTCGATGTTCGAGAGTTAAAAAAGAGAGAATAATTAAAATACTTACACAGGTACGCCATTTGGAGGTTCCCATACACACTCTCCAGTAGTGAGGTTGGCGTACATACGCTCCTTTGTTTTAGGTTCTATAATTTCAACCCATTCCATCGTTTTATCCTAAAAAAAAGAAAATCCTTAAAATGGTGAATTCGGAGGCAAAAAGCCATCGTCCAAGAACAAATGGTTTAACGATTGTTCTTTATGTACTTTTTTTTCATTTATTGCATACACAATCCATAGCGTTTAACCTATGGTTTTAAAAGTGAACTGACTTCGTAACCGAATAGTTTGGGTTCTTACTTTTCGAATGATGTGTTCACAGGTAAAAAATTGTTGCTTTCAGAATTCTGATCGTGTGTCTGAAACACAAATTTTCACTCTATTTCTGTGTGCTATTACTGTCTGGTGGAGGATGTTTAAATAGCTAGGGTATGTTTGGATAGTATATGCGTGCATATAATTTTGAGATTTTGATGAGTCAACCTTGCTATGTAACATTAGGGCTAATTCATGAAAGTTTAGGGGAGGTGGATAAGCTCAGGGGGTAGTATCGATCCCAAATTTTTTGTTAACTGATCCTTGGACTGTTTTGGACAGAATGGCTGTCTCAAAATTTTCATCGAATTTATTTGGAAAAAGGAGGGCCTGGGAGGGCTATTTGCCATCCGATCACTTAATACTCTTAAAATGGGCATTGGAACTTTCGATTTCAAATCGAATGAGCCCGCTTCGAAGTTTACATGACCACCCCTCCAAATGAAGTTCCTCTGGAAAAAACATGAAACAGTGGAGCCATATAACCTTCATTATAGGCAACGCTACTGGTTTTAGTTTCTTATTGTTTTGTCTTTTTTGAAGTGTAATCCCATATCGACTGAAATGCAGGGTAATTGATTGTTTTTTCGTTTCTTTTCTTTTTTCTTCTCCTTTTTCGTATTGTTTTTATTTGTATGTGTATTGGGGTTGTAAGCCCAAACAAGCTCTTCTTCGGGCCATTTGCTTGTTTTGTTTTGTTATTTATATTAATAAACCCATCTTCTTCTCTCTCTCTAAATATCCTGAATATGACTCGAACTCTACAGGAAATTAAATAAAAAAACAAGTTTTTTTTATACAAAATAGGATGTTTTCAACATACTTGACCTAAGAATTCCCCAACTAAATTCAATTAAGTTTCTCATATATTTAGTAGTTTCTTCATTTGATTTTATTCAGTTGACTGACATATTCAGCATACCGAGTTTTTTTAAATATGTTTTGTAGTCGTTTCTGCATTTTGTCGTTGTTTTTTTTTATTGATTTTAATTCTGATTGACCTTTATTTCTGTTACTTACTTGAAATTTACATATTATTTTTTCGTTTTGTTTTAATTGAACTCTAGTTTTCCCCCTTTTTGGCGCTTTTTCACAGTTAAAAAAAAAATTTGGAAGAATAGAAAGACAAGTCAGCAAACCAGGATTAGAATATTTGAAGGCACAGTGATGGCAGTGCTCAAATATGGCTCTGAAGCATGGGTGATCCGAAAAGCGGATGAAGATTTGCTAGATGTTTTCCAGAGAAATTGCCCACGGATTGTTCTAGGTACCCAGCTGACGGACCGTATTTCAAACAGTAGGCTGTACGAAAAATGTGGTTAAATCTCGCTTTCTAGGAACATAATAATAGAAAAGCTGAGATGGCTAGTACACTGTCAGGGCTCTGTGTAAAAGCTCTTGTCAACAATAAACAAAGTCTTCAAATAACATACAGAAAAATTGTTGCTAATTGTGGTCATTACTCATGTTAAGCACTTGCCTTTCTTTACAGTACCTTCTGTGATCACTCTATTTTATTCATGACTGATATGTATCTTGTGCTCCAGAAGAAGCAACACAAATCAATTCAAGTGATGTACTTTTGTTACCTGAAATATCTACTTTATTTGCCTTGATTTTACTGTAATCAGGACATTTCTAGTAAATATGTTGCTCCAAGATTTTAAATGTTCACTGACTTTCACTTTTTTTAACACTACTCCTACTCCTTTTACTACTCCTCATATATAAAGATCAATAAGAGCTATGAACAAAATGTCAAACTAGCATCAAGAACTGCTAAATTCGAATTAACAGTTCAACTGAAAATGACTATTACCTGTGCATTGACATCTAAATTCTTATAACGCAATTGAATGCCATCTATTAGCTGTCGCTCATTTTGTTCAAAATTTCTCCATTGAATCGTAGCTTCGTTGGCAGTTAAATCGACAGCTTTTAGGATTCAAGGGCCACAACAGGCTTGCCAGCGGCAAGGGCTTCGGCGACCTCGGGGGCGATATCAATATAGTCCGACATTCCGATATGCTCATATCTGGTTTAAAGTTTTAAAGGCCAGAATTAAACAGATCGTCCCAGTAAATCCAGTCCAAAGGACGGTGAATTATCAAGCTTTGGGAATAGCTGCCTTGCACACGGGGGCATCATCGTTGCGATCCCATCAACGCACTTGTGCCAGCGACTTCATTGTAAGTGGCTGATTTGCTGGTATCTTGTGAAAATCACCTACTAACTACACACTTTTATACAGAAATAAAACAATAGAATAATTATCATAAATTATAATAACAATTAAGAATACAACACATGTATCAGAAGAGCCAAAAAGCCCATGTAAGGTAGGGTTAAATGTCCCACAAAATTTGTTCGAGGTCTTCCACATACTTTCTGTCGTGGCGCATACAGAACTAAAGCTTCGATTTCTTCTTTTCTAGTGATATGGCCAACAAAACTGATTTGTCGATTTTGGATTATTTTTAAAAGAGATTGTTCCGTGCTGGCTCTGCGCAAAACTTATATCCCAAATCTAGGTCATTCTTAAGAGGTCAAAAAGTGCTTAAATCTGAATTTCCGGTAGAAGCGATTATTATATTTGCAAAAAGCATAAAAAAGGCATCGAGTGGTATATTCACTTTATACGAAAGCCAGTAACACTGTTTGCTATAAACTTACCGGCTAAATTTACTGTTCATATGCTGGCATTGGCTAGGCTTAGAGGTTACCCTGAATAGCCTGTACTTATTGTTGAAGTAATTGATCCGAAGGGAAGTGAAAAAACTAGAAATTACAAGTATCCAGTTTTCTTTGTTTTCATTTTTCTCTGTAGGGGGATCGTATCAAACAGTAGACTGGAGAGGGCTCATAAGAAACGGAATTCTAGGTTCTAGTATACTTTTTAAGTATAATAAGGAATGGCACCGCATCAGGGTGCCGATCTCTGCTATTTTTGCAGCCAACACAACAATTTTGATCTGAATGAAGCCAAAATGCTATTGAGTATAAGTTGTGAGATGGCTAATCGGTTAGCGCCGTCGAAAAATGCTCGTATAACTTCCCAGTTTCTGAGGCCATCCTGCCGCAAAGTGGCGTGGCCCTGTCGCGATGACGATGTCGGCAGTGCGTCCGATCGGCGAGCGAGCGAAGCTGGTGACGACCGCGACGCGTGCTCCGCGGTCCGCAGCGGCCGCGCACGCACGGAGCGTCTGCACGTTCGCACCGGAATAGCTCAGCCCGAAGCACAGATCGTCTTCACCCAGGGTGTTGACGGCGAACTGCTGCGCGAGCGGATCGACGGGCGCCTCCACCGGGCGCCCCAGGATGCTGAGCCGCATCGCGAAGTCCTGCAGCGGTGGTCCGGAGAACCCGTTGCTGACGAGGATCGCTGGCCTTGCCCGACCGCGTGCTCGCGGCGCGGGTCGGGTTCAACGGCCGGGTCGTCGAGACGCAGTCGGTGTACGCGACGCTCGGCACCGACGGAGTCGGGCCGGCCATCAACTACGACTTCGTGAACAGCCGCTTCGTCCTGAGCTACGGCGCTGCGCAGAGCAGCTCGCCGGTGTTTGGACGGCTGTGGGAGTACCCGACCGCTGCGGTCAACACGCCGTATGGCACGAGCTGTGGCGGTGACTTCGGTGCGGTGACGCGGCCGTTGGTCGGCACCGAGTAATTTTTTGTTTTCTCCAAATACACAAAGCAGGTATTGTTCACAACGAATAATACCTGCTTTTTACTTTATACCTATTCGATATTAATTTTTACTTTTTGATATTTCGTAGTTATATGCTGTTGTGGCACAATCAACGTGGTTAATTTTTACGCTGGTGTGGTTGTATGCGTCATTTCCCTATATTTTTAGATACCAAAGATTTATCGGTTCTGGTTGTTGGTGCCGGAGAAGTGGCTGCACGTAAAATAGAGTTGCTGCTCAAAACCGAAGCAAATATCCATGTCGTGAAGCTGAAAGTTAATACCTGGTTTGCTGTCAAATCAGGAGTTAAGCAGAATTGTGCCCTATAACCATTCTACGGATTATTTTCATTGATTTTAACCTAAGGAAAACAAGAAAGGCTATGGAGCCATAAAATTAAATTGGAAGGTAAAGCTCTTCTACATTTAGACTATGCAAAGGATTGAAGTGTCTTAGATAAAATTTTTAGCAAAATGAATGAATTTCTGAGGTTTTAAGGATTCACGATACAACAAAAGGTCTGAAAATTAATTTGAAGAAAACTAAGTCGGTGAGAGTCGCCACAACTGTTAAGCCCCCTACCGAACGCAGTTCTAAGGTCCACATGACCAGCGGAACCCACAGAACCCAGAAATATATCAAACAGTTCGTGGTAACGAACTGTGGTAAGGAGCGACCCGGCTCAATAGTAAACAAAACTCTAAAAAACGGAATTTTGATACCAATAGATATGTCAAAAGAATCGGATTTTTATGCTGATTTTAAAAATATAAATTTAATCAAATTTAGTCTTACTCATCAAAAGTTACGAGCCAGAGAAAATGTGCCTTGTTTTGGATTGAACACCCCCCTCAACATGCCATGAAAGCTTCAGCTTTGATCTTTTTTCCGTTCTTTTATCCGTTCCAAGATATCGTAAATACGCCCTCATAAGAAATTCTGATGGACATTTAATTCAACATTTTAAATAGCATGCTTTCAAAGTTCCAACGTAATCCCTAGCTTTCACTCGGATATTATAAATACGCTCTTTGACAATCTGTAAACACATAGTACTTTTCAACTGAGTTTTATGACCCCACAACTTTACCTAGAAATAAAACTTAATGTCTTATTCTTTGCCTGGATTGGTCTGCTTTCATTATGTTTTTAACTTTGGCTTTTCTGAGGGAACGGCTGAAAGGGATGGAAGAAGGTCAAGAAGAGGATAAGGATATGGGATAGTGACCTCAATAAAATATTGCAACTAAGTAATACATCACAAAAGCCATACCTATCACACTGGGAACACTGGATAATTAATTCTCCCTCAGTATGGTTGAAATTGCACTGAGGACAAACGGTCATTGACTGGCAAGGTGCACAGAGTGTAAAGTTATTGAACCAGGTTCCATTAATACCAGGGTCATTGACGTATTTAGAAACTAGAGAAAAATTGTAAAATCATTGACATTTCCGAATCTGTCCAGGGGGGAGGAAGCTTTTCTTTGAAAAAGAACTTAGGAACATTGTCACTTATACATAGATAAGTAGCCTTTTTGAACTTGAATTGCACAGCTACATAAAGGAAATTGCCCATTCCGTACAGAAGCAGCAAACAGAACAGAATGAAAAACAGAACAAAAACAGAATTGAAACAGAAGCAAGACTTCAAACGGGCATATTTTAAATCAACCGAACTGAAAATTTGGCTTTCATGGTCTTAATTCTGTCGAAGTTAGGCTGGGATCTGATAACCACGTCTTCTGGATATTCTGATCATAAGGACTTAGGTACTCCTCCGCCCAGAGGTCAAGATATGTCAACAACCCTTAAAGGTATAAACTGTAAGGGCTCCCTCCCTTAATTGCGGTCGGTTGGCTCAACTAGGATGCCTACTTTCGTTTACCTTCTGCTATGTGTCCTGATGAGAAACCAAACCAAATCCTTCTTGACCTAAGAAACTCACAAACCGGCAATACGCTGAAACTTGTTTTGTCTCTTCATTGTGCAAGTTCAATTTAATTGTATGTGAAACTTTAACTGTATCTTGTACTCCTCTCTCAAATGTTGAAAAAGGAAAAGCTTACCTTTTGAAAGAAAGGCCTACAGAAGTAATCCAGCGTCTTGGTTCTTGCAAAAACATGAAAGTGATCTTAGTTTAAATATATTAGACAGGCTTGAAAAATAATTGATTTTATCCTTTACCCTGGATCTCATCAGCAAACTTTTCCTGATTAAATTCTTATTGTGGGTGATGAAGTATCAGAGGAAATCCAAGTGAAATATAGATGGTTAAAACCAGAAATTCCAAGGAGTTTGTTGCTAAGTGAGACCTCCCACTGCTCTTTTGTTAAATTTTATTATAAAACTCTCAGTTCATTATCGAAATCAAAATTTGTCTATCAGATGCAATAAGTTTTGCCGAAAGTTGCATTTCTAATTCATGATGAGTCAATTCCATTTTGACATATCTTACTTATGCACCGGAATTTTCGGGCGGTTTTGTCAAAATTTATATTGATTTCGTTTTATATCAGGAGAGACTCACCTTAGGCCAATAAAAATAAGTAAAACGATCACACAGACACACAGACAACTTATTTTTATATACATAGATTTATGAAGGTTATGACGGTTTTTACGAATGATGGAATTTGTGATGAACATTTTTATTTAGAAAAATAAAATTTTTCGATTAACCTCATTTTCATAAGACAATAACTGTCAATAAGACAATAAGTCAATAGGCATAACTGTTGTGACCCTGAATTCAGTACGCAACTTTTGAGAAGCCTATGCATCCACAATGAGTAATTGTTTAGTGTGGCTATTGATCCAGCGGAATAATTAGGCGATTTATCTTTGCTTTAGAACTCCCTAAGCGAAAGAGCAGTCTCAGCCCCTAGTGTGGAGGCCTTCAAGGGAGCTGTGGACAAAGACAGGTCATCAAAAGCCATGGCTTAAAGAATGGGATGCAGCCGACGCATTGGCTCAACATCTCCACTCACCAGCACCTACAGGATAATTCCTTATTTGCTGGACAACGCAATTTAAGGTAATGATCAAGGGTTTTTCCCTAAATTTGAGAAATAGATTTACAGGATTTAAAACCTTATAAAATGGGATTGATCAAAGGTATAAAACTCTAACATTTTCAACTGAAAGTAAGGAGCGACATTAAAACTTAAAACGAACAGAAACTACTTCGTATATGAAAGGGGCTGCTTCCTCCTCAACGCCCCGCTCTTTACGCTAAAGTTTGACTTTTTCTCTCAACTCTTCTTTTTAAAACAGTTTAATGTCGCTCCTTACTTTCAGTTGAAAAAACTTGTTTTTTTTATTTAATCACAATAAGAAATTATTCCAATATTTAATAAATACAGTTAGTTCAATGAATGAACTTTTTTAGCTTGTAAAATGTTAGCTTTTATCACACAGGTGTTAGGTTTCCTCCGGACAGGGCTTCTGAAAAATAACTTCGATTGTACAGCCCGGTCAAGGGGTCGCATTTTGACGAATGATGCGCTTCTTCAAACAAACGCATTTCCACCACTTTTGGATTTTGAAACACATGCCGAACCGCAATGAAGTAATCGCAAACCGCCGTCAACAGATTCACCGGACGGTTTAGGGCAACACTCATTTTCTTTTGCTGATCCAGAATTTCGCCCCAAATGCTTTTGGCTTCTTCCGCCGGGTAGTCAAGTTGCGTGAAAATATTCAGCCTCCTCGAGATCGTGCCCGACGACGTGCGCTACGGCTTCGACATGCACCAGGTCATCGAGCACATCGTCGACGACGGCGTGTTCTTCCCCATCCACGCAGAGTTCGGCAAGGCCCTGATCACCGGCTTCGCCCGCTTCGGCGGCCGCTCCGCCGGGATCCTCGCCAGCCAGTCCAAGCACCAGGGCGGCGCCCTCGACAACGACGCCGCCGACAAGGCCGCCCACTTCGTCACCCTCTGCGACGCCTTCAACGTGCCGCTGATCTTCCTGCAGGACGTGCCCGGCTTTGGTTCCACCCTTCAAAACAAATTGGGCGATGGTAAAGCAAAATAGTCTCGGCGTTGTCACCTTTTGGCCGACCCAAATATATATCGCATTCAATTAAGACGAGATTACAAACGTGATGATCGTCACAATTACTGTTCATGCATGCATATTGTATAAAAATAAATGTCTAAGAGATTTACTTGAAAAATCAGGTTGTGATAAAATCGAATGGCACATATGGCAAAACAACTTGACTGAAAAAGAATTTTCATGGATATCATTCAGGAAGACACAACTCAAATGTTTATTTTGTGTACGGGCATTTGGTGGCAGGGTTAACACTGTGATGTAGTTATAATTGCTAATCCTCGAAGAATTTTTTGTGACGTCATCACTTTAGTACTCTATTGCGAAGTTAATTTACCTGTAACAGACAGAGAGGTGGTAGGTACTCTTGGGTGCCTAATAGAAGCGCTTTTACGTTTCCGTAATTTTACAGCCTGCCCACCAGTTTAGGTCTCTCCTAGCTAATATTTGGCAGAATTTAGGCGTCTTTCATCGATGTAAAAGGTAAAACACAAGATGATTCCAACTTTTCCTTGGGAACCAAAATTAGAGCTGGAATAGTACTACAATAAAATCTTTACCGAAGCTAATGCATTTAAACGGCTACGCGATGGAGTTATTAAGGGAGCTTAAGTCCCTTAATTTTTTTTCCCTAATTTAAGGATCGAAATCGTCCAAGTTTGAACGCTTTTTACAAGCAAAAGCCTAAAACAGCTTCAATACGTTATTGGCTTTCCCGAGACAAACAATTTAGAGCCAACGAGTCCTCTTTCTGTTGTAATATCTTTGAGTAAGATATCAACTTTTCTGGGGACGTATCAGGGTTTTGGGACTCATTGCCATAGGTGAAGCTTTTAGGAGGAGAAAGAGAGGGAGCCAAAAGCTGGGGATAACTTTTTTCCATCTTATTTGATAGTTTTTCAAGTAATGCTTCATCTTTAATTAAAAAATTATCTTTCTGATGATCAAGAACTGTGGATATTTGTTGATAGTTGTTAACATTACATCGTGGTCTACTTGCATTCCGTTTTGGTGACAAATCCCACTGAATAGCATAGTCAATTTCACCCAGCTTTCGAGGTTGAGCTTTGGTCAAAATCATCCTCGTGATACACCATGTCAGCTCACGCCACCATGACAATATATGCCTGCCACCTGACATGCCTGTGATAGACATTATCATTCCTGTTATATTCTCAACCTATCGCTGATTCCAGGATTTTTATGGGGCTACCCCCTGGTGCTCTATGACTTGTCATCAACAATAGCTAGTTTATTCCGCGTTATCAATAAGTATCATTTTTATATTGGAAGGATAAACACTAATATCTTATTTTAAAAAGCGAAGTTATAATATTTCAATAAAGTGTGCACAAGATAAAGTTATTGATCGGCCGGGTACGCACCCACATGTGGTGTATTGCCATTATGGCCTTAGGCTATGCCGGAATTTGGTGGTTTGGACAAAGTCGCGCCGTTATTTATATAATGATGGCCGTATTAGGCGTCGGTTGGGCCGCTACGGTAAGTCTGCCTTTTGCTATTATGTCGCAAAAAGTAGATCAGGCTAAAATGGGCTTATATATGGGACTTTTCAACCTTTCCGTCGTTTTGCCGCAATTGGTGGCTAGCCTTGGGGTAGGAGAAGCCGTAGGTAACGCCGCGGATAAAAACCTATAGAAGTTCGTTTACTTGATTTAATTCGTAAGTTGCGTATATTTTTACTAATAAACACATTTGTAAAGAACTAAAAGTTCTAGTTGCCTTTTTAAATAACAAAAAAATTGGAGGGTAACTAGAACTACTCCTCCATTCCTTTTTTCCCAAAATTGTCCAATCAAACCAATGAGAGAGCCATTTAGCCAAAAACATAGATTAATGTGCAAATTTCGTTTTAATTATTCATATGCGGAGAGCCAAAATAAAAACATGCATTAGTTCAAAAATGTTCAGAAATTAAATATTTCTATACTTTTTTCACCAATGTTTGATAGCATCTGTTTTTATTTCCTTTTTATGTTCAACTTACGATTCTTGGCTAAAAAATAAACATCAAATGTCTATTGAAGTCTCCAGGTCTGTCTAGGAATTTGCTATTAACACTCTGTCAAACATAAAATAGACAGTTCAATATCATTTAGCCTTATCACCAGTGTTGGATCAGTTTTCAAAAATGTCTTTAAATATCTTTAGAAAATGTGGGAAAAAATACAAATTTAGACACTTCTAAAGTACGACAAAGTGTCCAAGGCTGCTTATTATTTGAGGCTACCGGAAAGGAACTGCTTGAGACGCTCGGATTGTGGATTGACCAGCACATCCTTCGGGCAACCGCGCTCTTCCACCAGGCCCTTGTGCAGGAATACCAACTGGTTCGACACCTCGCGGGCGAAGCCCATCTCGTGGGTGACCACCACCATGGTGCGACCTTCGGTCGCCAGGTCCTGCATCACCTTGAGCACTTCGCCGACCAGTTCCGGATCGAGTGCCGAGGTCGGTTCGTCGAACAGCATCACCTCCGGCTCCATGGCCAGGGCGCCGTATCGGTGTGGATGATCATGATAGCTATGAACACTTGACCCGGTTTATTGATATTGTCAGCAAAGCACCTTGCAATACTTTCATTATTCATGCACGTAAGGCCTGGTTGACCGGTTTGAGTCCAAAAGAAAACCGTGAGGTCCCTCCTTTGAATTACGATACCGTTCATCAATTGAAACGCGATTACCCACACCTGACGATTATCATTAACGGCGGCTTTCTAACACTCGATGAAGTAGAAGAACAACTCAACACAGTTGATGGGGTGATGATTGGACGAGCTTTTTACTGCAAGTAAGGAGCGACATTAAAACTTAAAATGAACAGAAATTATTCCGTATATGAAAGGGGCTGTCCCCTCCTCAACGCCTCGCTCTTTATGCTAAAGTTTTTTATTGTTTTAAAAAGTAGAACTGTAAAAAAGAGTCAAACTTTAGCAAAGAGCGGGGTATTGAGGAGGGGACAACCCCTTTGATATACGGAAAAATTTCTGTTCAAGTTGTAATGTCGCTCCTTAGTTGCAAATAAAAAAAAAACAAGTTTTTTTTTTAACTGAAAGTAAGGAGCGACAGTGAAGCAGGTGCAGCAGCTTTAAGAGATGTTAGATAAAAAAGACAGTTTGAATTTTAGCACCATGTTCTTAAAAAATTATTCACATTTCTAGTGCTTATGACTGCAGAAGAAGTTAAATCCTTTAGACTGTTTTAAGACAAAGTTGGTCATATAGTGCTTGAAACAAGCCATTATAGTTTGTGTATTTTCAGGTACTTTTTTGATTCCACTGTCCTACGTAAAACTGGAGTCTGATAGTAATATATGTTTCACGGGAAGAATAAGAATAAGGAAGAATAAGGGAAGAAGCACCCCCACCCCTCCCCGTCAACTCTTCTGCTCTTTACGCACTTTAAAGGAGAAAAGTTCGGATTCTCGAACGCGTACTGTTTATCACCGCACTTCGAGAATTTTAGTAGGCTACTCATTTTAGCTGGTTTTCTTCAAAAAGTTGATTTTCAGTATACCTGGAAACGGTAGAATATGTAGTTCAAATCTTTTGAAAAACAATAGGTAAATACTTATACTGGAAACTATCACCAGGCTATATTTGTCATGTTGTTATAAGTTTTGTGATAAATGCCCCGTTGAGGTGCCTTCAACGGATATTGGCTTGATGCCAATACCGCAGTGCTGAGGAAAGCGTATTTTATTCACGCCCATTTCGTTCTGGAGGAACGCGAGCATCTTCTCTGCGCCTTCGCTATCGGCTTCCCATTCAACACCAGCGTATATGTCTTCAGTGTTCTCTCGAAAAATGACCATATCGGTCTTTTGCGGGGCAACCACCGGAGACGGTACGCCGGTAAACCAGCGCACCGGTCGCTGGCAAACGTAGAGATCGAGCTCCTGACGCAGCGCAACGTTGAGAGAACGTATCGCCCTGGCCGCTTTTGGTCGCGACCTCAACGATCCGCTCAGTCTGGTTGATCCCGATCGGTTTCCGCAGCTCGCGCTCGATCAGTTTAAGTTGGTGGCGCGCCGCTACCCCGAGGCACCGGCGACCTTGGTCAAACTCACCAGCGATTGTGGGCCGCTGGCGGAGCGAGTGCTGGCGCTGCAGCCGGACAATCGCTGCCTGTTCGTCACACTGAGTCTCAGGCGTTATCTGGAGACCATGTTGCGCAGCGACTTACGACGCCAGGAACTACTGCACTTTGCCCAGTTAAAAAGAAGACCCGCGCTTCCTGCTCGGAAGCGCGGGCATCCTTATGGCTGGGATGGCAGGACTCGAACCTGCGCATGCCGGGATCAAAACCCGGTGCCTTACCAACTTGGCGACATCCCAAAAACCGGCCCCAGGCGTCTTTGCGCTTTACGGGGCATACGGGAGCAGTATTCTATCCGTCCGCTAGCCGAGACTCCAGCGACGGGCGCGACATTTTAGCCACTTAGGCCTGGCTGTCAATCACCCAGCGCCGTACCACCAGGCGCACTCGGTTGCCGTCTTTGTAGTGTAAAGAGCGAGGATCTGACAAGGGGGCGAGCCCCCTCATATATGTAATAAAAATATGAGAATCCTCTGTTTATTTTGGACCACTCCGACTTAATATAGAATTTTCCGCCTTTGGGGTTAGGGGCAACTGGCGTGAGTGGAACTTTGAAACTTAGAACAAGATGATGACTCACTGTGTGTTGTGATTCAACTAGAGCTGAGCCCGATAGCCTTACGTTGGTTAAAACGTGGTTGATATTGCTAGTCGAGCCTGATTTATGAATAAAAGTAAACTGCTGACTTTTTGCTTACCTCTCCCTCCGCAGTCTCATCGACCAGGTTGGGCGGGCAGTTTCAGGAGATCCACCGACCGACGCAGCTCCGTGGTGAGCAGCAGTCGTGTTCGATCCAGATCCCGCTGCTGGAAATTGATGCGCTTGATCGCGCCGCGCCACACCGGGTACTGCAGCCCCTCGAGACCGATCCCAATGCCCATCTGCAAGACCATGAGATCGGCGATGTGGACGACCGTCGTGAGCTCGTGCTCGACGGACATGAGTTCCGGGTTGTGGTGATTCCGCACCGCGTGGCGATTTTTCAAACTTTTCAGCAACAACTTCAGCTGCGGCAGTAAATGGCTGACGTTGAACACTGCGGGAGCACTAAGAGAAAAAGAAAAGGAAATTCAGGAATGTTGAAAACAATAGCGTGCTCAAAAAATACAAATTACGTAGCGCATCTCACGTACTTAAAATTTGCAATCAGTTGCTCACCGTTAACGCGGAAGTAGTTTTACTGCAAGTATGAGGCACTTCCTCATGTAGTTCTGCACTTCGAAAGAGGAAGATAATACGAAAATACGACAGGAGTGAGTTTCCGGCTAAAACGGCTATGAGTTTCCCGCTTTTGTTCTTACGAAAAGACCCGTCGCCGATTTTCAGCGTTCGCTCTGCTCATTACTGCATTTGTCTGTAAAGGAATCGTGATAAGTTGAGGCTAGAGACGTAGTAGAGCTTTATAGACTTAGGTAAGTACTTGTAGTATTTCGGAAAGGACTAACTGTAGCTACCGAGAGGTATTTCTGCCCTTTTCCCAAAACCTTGCACTTTGAGTGCCCATGAGGGCGTCAAAGACTAGTAACAATTTAAATATTTATCAAGAAACCGCATCTTCTGCATTAAAAAAAATAACTCCTGGGTTTTCCCCAGCTTTTTAAGTTTTATATGGTTGTGTAACATTCCACTTAACCAATTTAAAGAATCACACTTCATCTTTAGTGTCCCTAGTACTTTAAAACACTTCCAGAGAAGTAATCTTCAAAAGATAACAACAAATACTTATACAACAACTTGTTAACCCAAACACCATGGGCAACAAGTTGAAATTGCAGCACAAATCCATAATCCATTTTAAATATTTTATCTACAATCTTCTTAAGCACCTTTTGTATTTAATTTTACAAATGAACCAATTTACCCCTCTTCCGGTGTACGATTTGTAGGGTACATTTAAATTTACGAATTTCTGTTTTAAACAATGATTTTGATTTAAAGATCAATTTCAGCACCCGGTTGAACTGCACTATATACTTTGTGTTTATTAGTGTTAAGTATCCTGTTGAACTGCACTGTAAATTATGTCTTTATTTGCTATAAGGAACAATATAGCTGTTATTAATTCCCTAAGTCAAAAATTTCGAAGATTTACGAAATGTAAGTTTTTAATTTTCGCCTTTTATAGCTGTTTTCGGGTTTTACACAAATACACATCGTAAAGTTGAGTAAATGGCGCATAATACACAATTACCGGAATTTTTCATGGACAGAGAGCCGGATTTCCCATTATTTATTCAAAAACGATCAGAAATTAATTTCTTTGAAAAAAAAAAAACATTTCTTTTTACTAAAAGTAAGGAGCAACATCAAAACTTAAGTCGAACAGAAATTATCATGTATATGAAAGAAGTTTCCCCTTCCACAAGACCTTGCTCTTTAAGCTAAAGTTTTGAATTTTTGTCCTCATTCTTTCCATCAGTGTATAATTTTTTCTGACAAGTTCACCCCCTGGAAACCTCCCTCCCCACAGAAGATTCCCCTTGGAAAAAAACTCCCGCAAAAAATTCGCCTTCACCCGAAAATGTATACACATTTCACAATAAGAAATATTATGTGTAAAAATGGGCAAATTTTATGACTTAAAGACCTTTCCCCTGGAACTGTGGGGGGTCTTTTATATCCAAAGGCATAGTTACTGGGCCTTCCAACTAATATGAGCAAAATGACTATCTCAAAATTTTGATCAGACGATTTTGGGGCACAGGACCCTTTACAACCATACTTTAAGACCATGAGGATTTTTTGGTGTCACTGGAAGATCCGTGAGGATAGGATACAGCATGCCGTTCTTAAGTCTCCATCCCCAATTCTCAGGGACGAGCGTAGGGCTCTGAAGCCTAATCCAATCTTGTACTTGGAGATAGGTTTGGAAACAGTGAAATTTCGCTGCTGCTTAAGTGGGAGGTATATTTTAGAGATGGACGAAAGTTGTAGACGTTGCTACTTTCTGATGAAAGATTCGGTGTCGGTAACTGTCAAGATTGTCTTTTGAGAAGTAGGTGTTACTTAACTATAAATAATATTGGAAAGTTCGTCCGGGTGGGTATGAGGTATCGTGATGTTTTCTTAAATAATTAGTTTAATGTCTTTTCAGTCTATGTTTGTTGCTGTATTCCTTTCATTTGTTTTGTGCATGTCACCATGGCCCAATTGGGCTTTTCGTGTGAATAAATCTATCTATCTATCTATCTATCATGGTTGGTACTTCTAATTTTTACAGCTTGGGAGGAGGGGGGTCTGGTTGCTATTCTCCGTTTATATCAATTTGTATCTAAAAAGATTATTTTAATCAAAGATTTGATTAAGATACACATATATTCAATTGTTTATAAAAGATGGATTCAGCCCAATAGAACACCAAAAATTACACAGATTTTCAAAATATTTGAACAAAAATCAGCATTCTCACCCACCCTGAATTTTAAAGCAAAATACTGTTAAAAATTAACTGCATATAAAGGCTGATGATCAAACAATTTGACTGAATACTTAAATTTTGCCTAGAATTTAAAGTAAAACCGAACTTCAATTCTTTGGGCGAAATACCTCCAATTGGCCGAATAACAAATTAGGAAACAGGTTATTAAATGCACATCGTAGTTATTTTGGATCTTGTATAATTTGATATTATTCAGAGATAAATTTAAGCATATATATATTTTTTTTAATTTGGCAACTCAAAAATAACGAGCATGTTAAGCTTTTGGGCGAAGATTACGTTGCCATGGCTAGCGTCATTCCAAAAGTAACCGCACTCAAGGACACAATACGATAGCATCAGTTGCTTTGACGTTCTCATTGAAGCAACTCTAATAGCTTCTTTTCCCTACGTGAATCAGTAGCGAAAACGTCAACTGCTTGGACTAAAATTTTCTACAGCGTAAAGCAAAGGTGGGAGGTTTTAAACGAAAATTCAGTGGTGGAGGGAATGAAATCTAACACCCAGTCAAAGAAATGGGGTATTTTCATTAAAACCTTTCAGGAATAACTCTTAATTTGGTTTCAGCTTATCTCTAATAACAAACCTACCTCTTCAGAACTGGTTACTAGGGGATGGGTCAGCCACCTATTGTCAAGGTGGCGTGAAATATGTATTGTCATAGATCAAATAAACTTGGCAATTTCATTAAAATAAAAATCTCCTAGCAAAAACACCATATTTCTACCTGGTACCCTTCCAATTATGTCAAGCACGTATCTATAACTTGTGCTTATTCTTCCCATCAAGTTTCATTCAAATCTCTCCACACTAGGCGTTTACCAAGATTTCTGTTTCCCCCTCCAACCCCCTTTGTCCCCGAATCCGATTCGAATTGAAAACGGAGCATCTGAGACATAAGATTCTTCTATATATCAAGTTTTATAAAGATCCAATCACCCATTCATAAGATAAAGATACCTCAATTTTACCGTTATCCAAGCTCCCGAGTTCCAAAAAAACTGAATAGTTCTCAAAAGATAGGAATATTGCAAATTAATTTTTTTTATTAGTTAATGCAACTGATTCCATACTAATATATACTTAAGCACAATGACAATAACTGAAACACATCCTAATCTTCCAGAATATTTTCAGGCATTTTTCTGAGTGATTATTGGTAAACCAGAATAAAACCGGCAGGATCTCTTTTGCCTAAATCCCATCTATAGTTTACTTTATATAATGAATCAATCAAGGCTATGGAAAGCTCATTTTGTAAAAAAATGTCGAAAGAATTATCCATTCATCAGTTTGTCAAATTCATCATCCAAAGACAGCCCTTTCCCTAACATTTAATGAAATATTATTCTTTTCTTTATTTTGAACTTGCCTATTGCTAGCCTTTTAACTAACGCATTCAAGAGCCTCAACTAATGTTTACCAAATTTTAAGGAAATACTATTTGGTTAATTTGGTAGCTTCGGGAGTTTCATCTGGTGCTGTGGGAATTTGCTAATGGGCCCTTTGTCTTTGAGACAGTCAGCTGACGCTGAGACTGTCAAAATAATTCTAATAAAAGACCTGTAGCAGTTTTAAAAGAATTTTAAAAGACCGCCTAGCGAATTTCAAACCGAGAAAAAGTTACCACCCATCTTTTGATTTAACCAATTATGACGAAGGTTCCCCAAAGGCATTTAAAGAATTAACCAATCACAGAGACCAACTCAGTGGTAGGTTTAAAAATTTATCTGATACCAAATTATTTTGTCAAGTAATTTTGTTTATATTAAAAAAAAAAAAAAAAGTTAGAAAGTGCAATCACTTTATATTCATTATATAGAAACTATTAGGTTTACCTAATTCATATAGGCTACTGCAAGTTAAAACGATATTAAATTTATTAGCACTAAGTAAAATGGAACTGATCAAACTGAAACGTAGGAAAGAATAAATCCAATTGTATTTTGAAAGAGCCAATCAGAATTTCAACTGCTGAATGGCTTGTGTTTTTTGGACCAATCAACGTCCACTACAACTAGAACAATCGAATAGACCCAAAGAAAAAACTAATTCTGTACAGAACAAAATCTGCTAAGTTTTACAGAAATAATCTTTTCCTTATGTAATATCTTGCTTTAAATGTGGTATGGCAAAAGCCACCCCAACCCCAAAAATGAGATATGCCAAAAGATTTTTTTAATTTGTCATTAAAAAAATACATAAAATGGAGGGTAAAATAGATCAAACAGAGTGACTCACATTTGCATGCATTTTTGCATCAACGGTGCTAATACTCTGGATCTGAGTGGTTGTAAAAACGGTGCTGGTGCTGTCTGTGCCAGATGATGTGCAGCATCAACGGCAATGTCGTGCAGAACATGAGGGCTCACTATGCTGCTAGCTGCTGTTAAGCAGAACTGCTGCTAATATTCCGTGTGGATGATGCGTGGCGTGATGGCGAGTGAATCGTTGGGCTCAAAACGCAGCGCAACGCGGGCGCCGGTTCGGTTGCCGCTATTTACATCTTCGCGCTCGCCGCCGCCTTCGAGGCGGGCATCAACGAAGCCACCGTACTCTTGTGTGTAGGCCACGGCACGCAGCGCAGCGGTATCGCTCAGTGGCACGTTGATCATGCCCTTCGCGTGGCCGCCAATCTCGCCATCTTCAACCGTGTTCAGGTTCAGTTCTACTGAACTTGAGAAGGCCTCAAAATCGGGCTGGTTGTCGAAAACCGTTGCTCACATCAGAGTAAGCCGCTCGAAGGTGGCCGAATTCGAAATGGCTATATTTTTTGCCCGATCCACGGTATGCGTTACAAGCTAGATAGTGGGGAGGGCATCGGTCAGCTCACACGCCTGCCGATACGCACCTTTGACTGCCGAATTCGCGACGGTGTTGTGCAGGCGCGGATATATCGCAGCTAAGCTGTATCGCGCGCTCCCACGCTTGGCGCGCTTGTGCTGACGCCTTTGTGTGAAACCTTGCTGCTTAGGTAGTCGTCGACCCTTTCCAGAAGACAGATCACGGATGCGTGTTTATTTGTTGTTTTTTTCTTCTTTTTTTCCCAGGGGTCATCGTATCGACCAAGTGGTCCTAGAGTGTCGCAAGAGGGTTCATTCTAACGGAAATGAAAAGTTCTAGTGCCCTTTTTAAGAGATCAAAAACATTGGAGGGCACCTAGGCCCCCTCCCACGCTCATTTCTTTCCGAAAGTCAACGGATCAAAATTTTGAGATAGCCATGTTGTTCCGCATAGTCGAAAACCGTAATAACTATGTCTTTGGGGATGAGTTACTCTAAAGTTTTGCTCTGATCTTTCATCACCATAGTCGGTTGGGAGGTAGACATTGATAATTACATGACTGTTAATCTTGATCACTTGATAGAAGGCATTTTGACAAAGTAGGTGCAGTCAAGAAGAGATACTCTGACCAACAATAACTGCACTATCTCTAGAAGGGTGACCCCAAGAGTTAGATTTAGATATAGGTTGGATGAAGCAATGTAGGTAGGAAGAGAATTTCATAATTATTTATTTTTATTTTCAGTCAGAAAATGCTCCTGTAGGCATATCATATCATATTGTGGGGGGGGGGGAAAGAAATTTCGGTGCTTGTGTATTATTCGCCATTAACTCAAATTTACGCTGTGGGTAAAATTCAAGAACAATCCGTTTTTTTCGTTAGTTTCTTTGCTACTTTAGAAACAAATTTGGGCTATAGGTTTGTACATCAGGGGAGGGGGTCTGCATGTATAGTGGGTCTGCATGCAAAATGTGTTAGGTACAATTATTCTGCATATTATGAAGTAAGATTTGTTTTCTGACTTCAAACTGTCCAAATACTTTACCCTCCCCCCTTATGTGCCTATACTGAGTATAAATTCCGTTTTAGCCACTTGATTCAGAAATATCGATAAGCTACCAATGTAGTCTTACAGCTTTAGAGACTGGAATTCTGCAAGGTCGCCCATTTGTCCCTTACCGTTATATTGTCCACACAAAATAAACAGTTTTTATAGACAATTATTTTATGGCTCATTTTGGGGGATATAGTTGGAAACCAACTATTATACAGAAGCCCAAGGAATCTTTCCGTTTGGGGTGGCTAGTGATTCAAAAAGTGTATTTTCAAGACAAATTTTTCAACAATTCTTGTCAATCACAAAAAAATATTGGCTATGAAATGAAAATTATTCTCAACCAACATCAGAGTTCTAGACAAATACTCTCAAACATTCACCACATATTAACTATATATTAGAATAATGAAAGATTTATTTATACTAGTAAAGTCAAAGAACTCGTTTTATTTCATTAGATCTTCCGTTTGAGTTCCAAATTTCTAACGCTTCGCTGCAACAAATTTCGCAAATACATCTTGAAAATGCCTTTATATCCATATCATTATTTAAGTCTGAATTCTTGCTTATATTCTAACAATTTTAAAATACAATAATCCATTATTTGATCAATTTAACATCAAACTGCGGTATTGTAGTTATCATCCATTAAATAATAAATCCAATAAGACCAGGGGATACTCTGCTAATCTATTTTGGGTTTAAAATTATGCCTTGAGTATGGGAAAGGTCTTTTTATTGAGGTAGAGGGAAGACAAAAAAGTGTGGGCAGAGAAATTTCATATTTTTATTGAATCAGTGCCGTCCTTTGGGGTGGCAAGTAGTGCGACCGCACAGGACCCTACGCCTACCTGGGCCACACTCTGACAGGGAATTTATTTCAAAATGAAATTTAGAAAATTTCGAAGAGTAGGGCGAAAAAAGTTTTGTGATATTATTTAGACCAAATCTGTTTTAACTATATTAATAGCTAGAAACAGAGGATACGCAGAAACATATAACGGGAGATAAAGACAAAGGCCACAACTGTCCTAGATACAGAACTGCAAATGGCCCTCAGGAGCCACATACCCAAAGGTTATTCACAAATTTTGTCCGTCCCTGCTTGTATATTTAGTAAATTGAAATCGAAATACCCTAATATGATCAGGTTTAGGCCTATTGAGTACTATATACGAGAAACGATAAACGATACGACTACGATATACGAAATTATATACGAGATATGCTGTTAGGGGGAGCTCAAGGGAGGGCAGACCAAAGAGAATCAGGTTTGACGGTGATAGTGCTGTGGCCAGTATAAGCATGCAAAGGTTGGTATCACTTATCACTGCTCCCGGAGACCGAGACACAGATGAAGTGTACGTAATGTATATGTCCAAATGGAATAATTTTATTTCCATCACTGAACTTGAAAAAAAAACAAGATTCCTTCACCAACACTAATCAACATTATATGCCTCCGGGGCATAATTTACAACACTTGCTCCCAGTTTCTGGGGGGGGGGGGGTGGTTATCCGTGGAGTTTTGTTATTTGATCTTTGGTCTATTTTGAACAAAATGGCCGTATAAAATTTGATCGGATGCATTTGGGGAAATGAGGATTGGGGGAGGGACTAGTTGCCATCGGATCACTTTTGATATTTAAAATAGGAATTATAAATTTCAATTTCTAATCATTTTCATCCCCTCCGAGGTTTATACAACAACTTCTTCAATAAAAACCTTTTACGGCAAGCGGGACCGGCCGGATGTATCAGCTATTGGGCATCGCGCTCCTCACTTGCGCGGCTTTCCCGCCTGACGCCCCGCCCCGCAAACAAAAAAAGACCCGGCGCGAAGGCCGGGTCAGTCTCAGGGAGAAACGAAGGTGCGAGGAAAGGCGATCAGCGATGCGGAAGGTCGGTGGTCTCGAAGCCCACATCCTCGGCGGCCTTGCGGATCCGTTCGCGCCAGGGATTGTCGCCAAAGCGCGAGCCGCCGGGCGGCAGGATGTATTTCGGCGTGCCCGGCACGATTTAGCTTATTTCGTTAGAATTCATTACTGATAATTCAGCAAAAACTCTTTTCTTTATTCGTACCCTGCTTATTTTTCTACGTTTTCCTCGTTCGTTCAGACAGTTAACTTCTTGTCGCTTTTGGAGTGTTTATGTCTGAAAATCTGGGCTTTATTTTCTTTAAAAGTACTTGTCATAAACATTGACGATATAATTAATCAATAACTGTGTATGGATGACTGCTTTTTTTGTCTTCCGTGAAAAAAAAAAGAAAAAAAAATCGACATTGCCTAGCTTTAATGAAAACCACTAAAAGATTAAATTTTGAAAGTCCAAGAACTGTATACCGAAGTTTTCAATGTCCTATATGCAAAATAAAAAACGAAATTTTTGCAGTTTTTCTAAGAAAGATGGTCAGGAATTTGAATTTTTCTTTAGGTGATCGTATTGAACAAACCATGGTGACATTTAAAACAAAAAATTCCTTCGAACGTGAACTCCAACTTCTAATGCCTTTTTTGAGAAACTTAATATATTGCTCCGCCGAGGAGTACCAATATCTGCCATTTTGTGACTCAGAACTGAAATTTTTAACTGGCCCAGTCAAAGATAGGAACGGGGCCACAATTAGTGACAAGGAAGGAGTTAAAGGGAGATGGACGAAACATTTTGAGAATGTGTTAAACCGAGATACAGTTACAGGCGAAGATATAAAGGAAAATGAAAAAGATTGTGATACCTTGGATAAGAAGGGCGATTTGTTTTGTCAGGAAGAATTAGCGGCAGTTCTAACAGGATTAAAAAATAATAAGGCTCCAGGTGCTGAAAGTGGGGCAAATGAGTTTCTTAAATATGATGGGTATGAGGTTTGCAATAAGTTACTCAAATTCAAGGATTTTTAATCCTGACACTCTCAGTATCGATTATAGACTAACAATGAACGAAGATTCTTTGTGCTAGTAACAAACTCACTTATTTCTTATAGATTAATTCAGATCGATGTCATCAATATATTTCATTAATGCATTTAATCCGTCTTGTAATCTTTGCATTATATTCACTTTTGCTGCAAAGCATAACTGTTCTTCCGACTTGAATTTGCTTAATCATATCACATATCGTGCAAACATGTCGTCCCATTCTATTGTTAAACGGTAAGCACTTGCAATTTTGTGCAGTCACCATAGCACCGGATAATGCACCCGCCCAACCCGCAAAGGCAACATCTTGTCCAGTAAAGTACAACCCATCAATGACATGTTCACAATCCGGTCGGATATCAAAATTTGTCATCCGACGGGGTGTATGACGTAAACCCAATGTTTCGGTTCTCATGGTATAATCCAACAAAGTGAGCGGTGTCCCCACTTCGACCCAATCCACGTACGGTTCCAAATGAGGGAAATTCAACAACAAAGAATGCATCATCTTTTCACGTATCAATTCCTTCGCTGCCAAAAAAGTTACATTTAACGTGTAAATTCAAAATATGATCTAAAAATAGAATTACTGTCAAAGCTTTGCTTTACTAGATCAAATTACTTTTCGGATATGTGTTTCCTCAATTTCACAGATTTTTTCTCTCAACGCAAAGAGAATCAGGAAAACGGATACACAATAAATAGTCACATTCTCAATAATTTGGCTCTTATTTTATGATTTTTCTAACTTTCTAAAGCAGTAGTAATTAGATACTGTAATTACAGTAATTAGATACTATGAAATTAGAACAGTAATTAGATAAGCTCTAGGTCAGTAAATAACATTTGTGCAACGTATCGAAAGAGCCTAAAGTTATTAAGTTGGGATTTTCAGGGAACGCTGTGAAGGGTGATGAACTAAATCAAAAGACACATCCTTGTTGTGAAAAGGGCGTGTGTAATAAATATCAAGAACATCTAAAGATATTAAGGCAAATCTCTTGGATAAAGCTGAGGGGGATACGGACGGAAACAGCAGGTATTACGAATATTCCGGTTGTCAAAGTGGTGTATCGGAAATATCTCAGGGACAGCTGTATGTTTTAAGCTCTGATAAGCCCATCATCTGGAAATTTCTCTTCCCTTAGAAAGTTTCCCCGTGATAAAACCCCCAACAGAAAATTTGTCCATCCTCCCACCCAAAAATGTATTCGTGCTTCCGAATAACAAATACTATGCGTAAACAGTGGACAAATTTTTTAACTTAGACTTTTCCCCTGGGGCTGGGGGGGTCATGTTTTATCCAAAGGCATATTTATTTGGCCTTTCAACTATGATTAACAAAATGGCTATCTCAAAAATTTGACTGGATGATTTTTGGGAAAAGGGGTGGGGAGTGCTGCTTTGAGCGAAATTGTAACTAAATTCTGATGTTGTGGGAGCAATAACAGTTTTCCTCTGACTTCCTTTTAAATGGCTCACAGCTCAAATTTAAAAGGTGCATCTTCTCTTTATCAAAGGAACTAATAGTTACAAATATATAATCTAGAAATTCTACAGCAATCTAATCACAGTTCCAAGCAGTTTGATTATCAACTTTCCTACTTATATATTCTTTTGTTTACATTTTCTACTTTTTCCATTTTTGCCTATTTAAGGCGCTGTAAATCAGTGTTGCTAACAGCCTGGGAAAAAAAAAAAACTGACAAAAAAACAAATAAACACGCATCCGTGATTTGTCTTCTGGCAAAAAATGCGAAATTTTTTTTTCAGTAGTCCTAGTGGGCTACCAGAACATCATAGAGAGATTCTTAATGGCTCACTCAAAACCTATTTCGTATATATACGTGTCTTTTATAAATTTCGTTACCTGCAAGTACCACATGGCACTAAAATGGCACTTTTTGTGCTATTTCTCAAGGGGTGGCACTAGCAGGCTACTAGAACATCGTAGACAGATTTTTTATAACCCTTGAAACACTAACAATAATTATACTAATTGCAATACGTTCTAAGGAACGTGGTTTCAACGTCTAAAGAGGGTAAACACAATGAAAAATATTTTGGTAATTTTAAAAAGTGTATTTTTAAATGTATAAGTAAGAATTTCACTTGTTCACCTGTTAAAAGTAGTATTTCACCTGTTTTACCTCCTTATGAGGTTTTGGGGGGGGGAATATAGTGGATTCAAAAGTGTTTCATTGTTTTCAGTTTTTTTTGAAAATAACTGCTTAAAACTTTAAGTAATTTTTTGTCATATAAGCAAGATACAGAATCTGGCGCTCTGACTAAATGGTTTGGCGGCTGTACTTGTGATTTTTTTTTATGTAGGTTTGGATTCCTAAATATAAAATAAAAATAGAAACAACATCAATCTAAAGCCAAGGTTTGGTTTACTGACTATAACTAGAAGCCATTTTACTCTATAAGCAGAAGCTATACTGAAAACCAATAGTTACACATTTTCTTAATGTGCATGAATTCAAATTTTGTTAAAAAAGTATATAGTCTAGGACACATAAGTTAAATTAGCACTTATTTTTTTCATTTAAACTAATTTGGTTCACTTAATTATTCATAAAATTAAGTTCAGTGACGTATAATTTCGGATTAACCATTATGAAGGTTATAGTGATTATAGGTGGTTATAGTAGGTTATAGAGTAGTATGTTATAGATGGAAGGCGATTCCGAATTATAGTCGGTTATAGGTGGAAGGGGATTTCGAATGCCTCAAATTGTTCGTTCCAATGCCCAAATTGTTTAAATATCCAAGAGCCTTCAGATAATTATAGGAAGGGGTGTGGGATAAAGGTTGGAATTACTCTTTTATCGTGAGTGGGTGATGGGACGGGAATATGAGCTGGTGACTCTATAGGTGGACAGGTCAGCTTTTTAGTAGATGGAGTGTTGAAAATGAAAAAATAAAAGCCTGTTATGGGTTTTGTTCAATGGACCAATGACGAGATCCGAACTCGTGATCTACTCTTTACGAAACTTATAGTGAAAGGACGAGATCCTGTGGGAAGGTGACCCTTTAACGATGTGATTACATCGGTTACTGGTAGTGTGATTGCTTTTGCTTCTGGAATGGGGCTTCCAGTTTCAATCACCTATGTGAAAACGAACAGAGATTATTACGCATATGGAGGGTCCATCTCTTCCTAAATAGATCGCTCTTTACGCTAAAGTATTTTTAGTAATTTCAACTGTTTATTCTACAGCCTTTGTGATTCAGGGGTCAATCTTAAGGAATTGAGACAAAATTAAAGCTTTTGTGTAAAGAGTGAGGTATTAACGAGGGGGCAAACCCCTTCATATACATAATAAAAATATACAAATATAGAAGTTCGTTACGTAAGTTAATTTTTAACTTATGTTTACGTTCGTTAAAAATTAAAGATTCTAATGAGATTTCATATTTAAAAGGACCTCGCAACTAAGATCTCTTATTTCAAATCTCGACCAGATACAGTGTCATTATGGTGGGATGTTGGAGGGGGGACCGGAAATCTTAAAAGAGGTTTAGAATGGTAAAATCAGGATGAAACTTGGTGGAACACCAACATACCCGCTGGTATTTTCTTGGAATGACGCTTCAAAAAAAGGTGTTAGCAATTCCAATATAGTACATCGGGGTAAAGATCGCCTATTATCAAAATACGATCCAAAGAAACTAATACGCGAGTTAACTGGGAGGTGTGTGGAGAGTCTGTGGATGCGGTGGTTTTGCTGGACGCGGATACGCTGATTTTTGAACCCGGCGCGTTGTCCATTACCCCCGGCGATTGGAGCGATACCTGCCAGTTCGGAGTGGAGTACTGGTTGCAGGAGGATGATCGCGGCCGGCGTAAGGTCTATCGCAATGTCCACAACGCATATTGTGCGTTTAAACCTGAAAGCCACATGTTGCCGTTTTTAATCGAGGCGGTGATGCGACTTGTGAGGCGGGCTGATGCCCAGCACATCCCGCCGCAGTTTAATCATGGGAAAATATGGTATTTTCCTACCAGTCCATACGACTTGGAAGTAGCCAAGTTGGATGAATGAAACTCTTAGGGATGAATGCCATTATCTCTACCCTTTCCTTCTTTCTAGGACTTAGAAGATTGCATAGATGACCTATCCTATGTATGTCAAACCTTTTACCTTAATCTTGGTTTTTCAGTCTCTTTTTTCATAGGCTTTGCATTTTCAAAAAAGTAATTCTCATCATTTCAACTGGATTTCAAGCCACATCAAGACCTTTCCTTAAATTCAAGTTATAGATTAACAAAAGATTTAGCACAAAAACGAAAAGAGGAACTAAGGTCGTAAGACTCATTGGGGGATTTCTTTACTTACTTTGATGTACCCAGCAGGGCGAACTAAAAGTAATGAAATCGATTTTCTTCTCTTCGCTGGAGTGTTCTAAAAAATTCGTCTTTTATATTATGTCTGAAACTATTCACGGTCCTGGCTGTTTTTAAGCTTACCGGTAAATTGTTCCATATTGTTGGTCCTAAGTATGAAATGCCTATCTGACCTTGAATGCTTTTTCGGAAAGGGACATGTAGAGAGCTCATCTTTTGTGGCACAATGGAGATCGGCCTTTTGTTTGCTCCTTAGAACAAACCCGCTTAGATGTATTTCAGGTCAGAATTCTACCTAGATTTTTTAAAAGATCTGTTTTGCTGGTATTTTCATTGTGATATTAGTTTAGATTAATAAATTATCACTGAGAGGCCATAAGGCTGTAGGGAGGGTTTATCAAACAGTTTGTGGTAACGAACTGTAGTAAGAAGTGACCTGGCTCAATAGTAAACGAAACTCTAAAAACGGGATTTTGATACTAATAGATGCTTTACAGTCTGACTCATCGGTCTTCATCCGTCGAAACGTTAAAAGAAAACGGGTATTTTGAGACTAGAATATGTGTATTTAGAAAATGAAGGCTTGATATAACTAACATCATAAACATATTAAAACTTTTAAAGACATTTTTCTATTATCTAAATAAGTTTTAAGCCTTTACCGCCCACATGTTCTTGAATAATGGAAGTGTATTTCAACGTATCAATTACCTGTGTAAGACGCTTAAAAATGGAAAAATGAGAACAAAGGAGCCTAAAAGGGCATATCAATTTAGATTAGGATTCTTACAGCTAAACAACTCCACCCTTTAATTGAAGCGAGGAAACGAAACCAAAGTGTTGCCGTCGCAATACTTTACTCGGCGAAGCCGAACAAAGGTTGCCGCAACACCTCTCTTTGCCCATCTAACGTAGGTCTAGTTTGCCTTCGTTTTTGTGAAGTTGGTTAATGGACGTTAAAATCAGTAACCGATCAAGATACACCTATATACGCTAAGGTGACTCCCATCCCAACCTAGAGTGCATTAATTTGTCGGTGATCATAGGTTTTGTCACTAGATTCGACAGCGTTCTGCAGCCAAACGAGCTCAATAGTGAATAAGTCCCAAGGAAAAGGACCCCACGACTACCCTATGCTGTGCTATCTGTAAAAATAGTGTCTGTAAAGAACATGCAGTAACTTTTTATTCAAGCTGCATCTACAAAGAAATTTCAAATTGGTTTCAATGTTGAGTATGTCAATATATTTGAAAATAAAAGCTTATGTTTCCATCTAAATATTTTATTGACTGGTACCCTTCAGAAGATGGGGGTCATTTTGACCCCACTCTACCATGAATGTTATAAAAAACCTCTATTCAAAACTTCCTTCTTTACACCCTCCCAAAAATTCCAATTTCAAACAAATCCTTCTTTACAACCTTATCCCACCCAATTAAGGGATCACCTACTTTTCGTTTAGCCTTAAATCGTTGGTCGAAAACGACGATTTTGGCAATCTATCATTCTTCATATGCAGAGGTTGTTCTATCCGTCAAAACCTTTCTTTCAGTATAGCCCTAGAAAGCGGGATACAACCATATTTTTCGGACAATTCACTTGGGAAAAATTTCAGGTTATTAAACTTTTTGATGATAGACGTAATGGTTGTTTTGAAATTGTTTTTATGTTTAATTTTCATCTAGTCTCCTTTTCTCAAAAAGTGATTACTTTCTTCTCATAGCGATTTTTTGATATTCTGGATGAGTAGGAGTGTTCTACCGTATTGACTCTTATTAGCGCCGCCTTCTATTAAGCACCACAGCTTGAAGTAAAATTATTTTATTAGCGCCGCCCCTTAATTAGCGCCTCTCCTCTAATGAGCCCCACACCTCGAAAAAGTGGCGTTAATTAGAAAAAGGGCAAAAACCATGCACAATAAAATACCCAACCCCCAACTACCGTTACAACCCTCACATTGGAATTTGATAGTAACACCCCACCCTTTTCCCCACCCCCACATCAAAACAAAGGTTGATCCCAACCCCCACATCAACTCCTTCATTATATGCAATTACAAAATAACAAAATCTGATTGAAACTCTTTTATGTTACAGCTATTGAGAAGATGCCTTAAAATGCATCGTATTGTCTGTTTTGTGTTCTATGACCACTTGTTGATTTTCAAATGTACATGATGTTAAAATTATTAATTAATTTGAAGATGTTGACCCCCTTGCAAGATTGAATTCAAAAAAGAACAACTTTGTTCAACTAAAAGTAAGGAGCAACATTAAAACTTAACACGAACAGAAATTATTACGGGCATGAAGAGGATTGCCCCCTACTCAACTCCTCGCTCTTAACGGTAAAGTTTTTTAGTACTTTTAAAAAAGCTTCCTATTTTTCCAATTAAACGACCCTTGTGTTTCAGGAGTCGTTCTTAAAGAATTGGGACGAAATTCAAACTTTAGCGTAAAGAGCAAGGTGTTGAGGAGGGGGCAATCCCCTTCATACATGTACTACGAAAAAGACCTCAAGTTAGCAAACTAAACCAAGTTGGTTAAAAAGCCAATATTCTCTCGAGAAGGCGCAAACATCAGTATCGTTGACAAGGGGCAAGTGATTGAGGAAGTACCAGGTCCCTATGGGGAAGAAGGATTTATCTACCAAAGCTATTATCCACTCCCTAAGTTTGGCGACAACTTTACCTTAATTGGCTCCTGGTTAGTTGATGACTTACCTGCGGGCATTTCCATTCGAGAAGACAAGCACAAGGTAACACAAGATATGTCTCGTTATTTGCCAAACATCAAGGTACACTGGAGTTTTACACAGTACATTTCATATTTTTCCCAACTAAACTTACTGATAGATCTATATGCCCCACCTATCCTAACTCCTATTTTAAGTGCAAATTTCTGTTGCTGCTACTGCTTATTGTATCTCGCAAATTATGTCTTAAACTGCCCAAACACTGGCCTACTCAGTCACTCTGATAGCCCTAAAATATACATTGCCATGGACCTCTACGACTTACAGTGCTTTACTGTCACTTACTCAATCACGAAATTGCATCTATAAGATTTCGAGAATTAGGTTTTATTTCTGATGATCTTAAGTTTGATATGGCCTTAGCTCCTCTGTAAAAAAATTATTTTTTGGAACGTTAGCTTCTATTAATTGTGGCAACAGCCCCAAGCACACTTATAGAGAAGATTGGTTTCCCTGAAGTTTTCAAAGCCAAAAAATATACCCTTGGCAAAGGTATCACAACAGGATAGGACAAATTAAATTATTGGAAATATGATACTCAAGGCTCATAATGAAGCAGTAAATTTACTAAAAATAACAAGAAACCTCATTAGTCGAAGCCATTTATATTTCTTAGCCAAGTCTTTTAAGAGGCCCATAGGCGAAAAACTTTTAACGTAACCAATGAATTTATAAAGTACTGAGATATCTCCTTTTCAGTTTTTTCACTTAGCAGAGTTTTAGAATCAATCAAAGCACTCACCGTGCGGCGGTGATTGAGGCTGATCTGGAACTTGAGGCAGCGGTTGACTCTCCACATAGATCATACGATCCCAAATAATCTGCTCGCTCTGCTTGATGTTCAACTCGACTTTCGATGATTGCGATAAATTTTCTAAACCTTTGTAAAGTTTATAAATGGTGTTGATTAGGTTTTATGTTCCGAGGGAAAGGAACAAACCATAATATTCATTCTGAAAAATGTGCCAATGATAGTGATTTAGTATTTCCCTGAATAACTCCAATCTTTGCACCAAGCAGATAAACTGAAAAAGTTGCCCCCCATAAGGAATTAACCCTTTAAAATTGTTTCTAAAATATTCACTTGGATCTTCAAGGATCAACAGAACCAACAACTGAACCACAAAAATGCAGAAACTCTCTGTCAAAATGCTCCTTTGGTACTTTCCGCAAGAACCCCGGACAGTCTTTTTGGCAAACAGGATTTTTACACAATAGCATTTTGGACTTCTTTTGGCTAGAATTGCTGTTTTCCACCACAAAACGGCAGAAAATGCCTCATTGCTCTGGGACAGTCTTTGAGGCTAAAATAAATGTCTATGCTAACCGTTATTTTGTAGAACTATCTGCACCCTTAGAAACGAATGTGCTACCTTGCGGCATTATTGCCTCTGAAACTCGAGGCAATACAAGTATGGTTTTTTGATAGTTCTAAATAAATTGACTATCTCAGAGTTTTCATAGAATAATAACCATATCTTTTTTTTAACTTCTTTGAAATATTTTCAAGACTTTAACCTCTTGCTACATTGCGCCAATAAGACACTTTTAAGCCTTTTAAAAAGTTAAAAAAAATTGAGTTTCCTTAATTTTTTGCAATTTGACATGTTTTTTTGTGAACAAGGTATGAGAGATAGCTTTTAAAAGAGAGAGCCTTTTTTTCGTTAAATTAATGATAAATAGGCTGGGAGTCAAAATACTGCAGCCGTCTTTTATCAGAAGCTCTGCTGCCTACCCCTGGCAGTTACTGTAATGAATCAACATGACCATTGTTACTAAAACTCTCGTCGCTGGTACTTTAATCACATGTGCTGGTATATCAATTTCGTGGGCCCTTGGAAAATATACAAAATTAATAACAGATTCAAAAGAACATAGGAACTCTCCTTCTCATAAGAAGAATGCACTCAAACCAATTAACGAGGATAAGATGACTACTGTTCCGGCCTCTAAAGAGTGTGTTCAAACTGAGCAAGATTTCAAACTTGACGTTGTTACTCCGATGCAATCAAACAATGAAAAAAATTCCCAGGCTGTACAAATCCTTCTTCTACTCATCGTAGTCAATATGGTTTTGCCGTAGCTTGCAGTTTCTCAAAGAGTCCTCAAGGAGCCACTTTGACACTCTTGGGTTTCGGTAAAGCCAGGCTGAGAAACCTGGGTCTAGACTGAAAATCGTTGGCCATTGTTGCTGATTTTATTTGACATTCTTCCCTGAAGATAGACAGTAAATACAAAAAGGACTCAGTTCTAGTCAACTCAAGATCGAGTATAAAAATGAATAATATTATATTTTAATTGAACGCTCTGGGCGTCGAAAGGCACATCATTGGAGAAAAGCAACATATTAAAAATTTGTACATAAAACATGGCCCTTAAACATAAAGAAAAATGGACAAAATATATGCCGTTTTTCAAAATATCAGTAAATTTTATTCCGGCAAGTTCATAACACATAAAGCAAATTAAAAGCAGCATAGAAAAATTTGTACATGAAACCGAGCCCTTAAACACAAAGAAAAATGGACAAAAATTTATACCGTTTTTCAAAATATCCGTACACTTTAGTCCGGCGAATTCATAACCCATAAAGTAAAATAAAAAAAAATAGCAAATAAAAACACATCTAAATTATACAAATTTTTGCTTCCACAAAAAAAATCGACCAAAAACGTTTACAAAAAACACAAACACAAAAACGATCAAAAACGCCAAATTCTACATATCTATTGCCTTTCAAAACATTGGAACTAAAATTTTTAATGCTGAAAGGAATTAGCCCTTAAATTTAAGGTACACCAAAAGAGATTTGATCTCATTTCCATTACTTTGTGTTAGAGAATTTGTTCTTGAAGTATTAGGGAAACATTTAAAGCTCTAGTGTAACGAATAAGGGGGTAAAGGATTGAATTTCACGGAGGTTGAGTTGAAAAAAGGTTGAGCTGAATATGGTTTAATTTCAGGTATTTTTTAATTAAGTGAGGGTTCAGCTGAAGTGGAGTTGATTTGCACTAGAGTTAGCTTTACGGGGTTCAGTTCCATAAGGGTTCAATTAAACGGGGTTTAAGTTGCATGAGGGTTCAGTTGCACGACCGTTCCGTTAAACAGAGATTGAGCTTGATGAGGATTCAGATAAACAGGGATTCAGTTCCGCAGGGATTGAGTTGCTTTAGGGTTCAGTTGCAAATGACGTCGGGGCGGAGCTCATCGTCGAGCTGCGCGCTTGAACACCGCCCGGCGGACCTCGCTGAGCGCCGTGGGGCCGAACGGCAAAAGTTGCGCGAGAACGAAGAACATTTGCCACGCGCCGAAGAAGGAGCTGAGGAAGTACAGCACCGTCCAGCCCGGACGGTTGCTCGAGCCGAGCATCTCGCCGACACGCGTCGGTCCCGGTGCCTCCACGGGTTCGCTCGACTGCGCCACGTTCGCGCGGACGAGCTCGGCCGCTCGCCGCGGTGGGTTGAGCACCGCGAGCTTATCGTAATGTATCTCTGCATTAACAGCTGTGAATATAATTTACGTTCTTTGGTATTAAAGTGCGTCCCGAGTACATGTTTATAAACAGGTCTACGAAAGTAAGGTTTTTTCAACTATGTAACTACCAGGAAGTTACTATTTATTTCTGAAGTAAAATATCTATTCCTGTCCCTATATGCTACGTTTCTGGAAAAACGAATCTGGGAAAACGACTTTATCAAGTCAATTTGTGCAGCTCCCTGACACGCCTACCTAGTTTCATCGTCCTAGCACGTCCAGAAGCACCCTTAAAAATAAACACTAGCATAAAAGATGTACTTTCTCGAGCAATGGTGAACCGAAAACCCGAATAAAAACTTTGGTGTTAAATGGCTATTCGAACCTTAGATTGGGAACTTCTCTTATGCAATGCTTTTTGAATGCTATTCCCTTACTGGTACATTAGTCCAGTAAAAATACGGTCTTGTCCAGGCATTTGAGAGAAAGAATTGTCTTTAGCACCAAAATGTTAAGAAAAATTCGCATAATGACATATTCAAAATCATCCGTTCGAAAATACTCTTTTTTTAGGGACATTAAAACTTCAAAAGAGTAGAAATTACTCCGTATATGAAAGGGGCTGTTCCCTCCTCAGTGCCCCTTTCTTTACGCTAAAGTTTGACTCTTTCTCTCAAATCTACTTTTCAAAACAGTAAACACCTTTAGTGTAAAGAACGGGGTATTGAGGAGGGAACAACCCCTTTCATATATGGAGTAATTTCTGTTCTTTTGAAGTTTTAATGTTGCTCCTTACTATCAGTTAAAAAACTTTCTTTTTTTATTTCTGAACGAAATACTTTAGCGTAAAGAGCAGGTATTTAAAACAGGACCCCATTCCCAAGACTTGGATCTGTGTGGGTTTTATATTGGTAACCTTTGCAGAATTGTGAAGAACAATCTGAGCTGCAAGACATGATTTTTCAATAAATTTTTCCATTAATATTTAACACTTTCAGACTTAATTATTTAAGACTTGATTTTTGATATTAGGGGAGGGAAGAACAAGTCTTCTTCTGAATATTCCCTCCTTTTATTGCTAAAAAAAGAACTTGGTTTTAAAAGACCTAAATTTACTAAATTTAGGAACTGAGAAAGTAAAGAGTTGAAGGTAGTAAAGGAAGTAGTACACATACTTTAAGCTTTTTTTGTCCAGGTAATAATTTAAAAAGTGTCTTAAGCCTCAAGGATTATCAGCCAAAGCACGTAGCAGAAAAGAAAAGAACAAAAAACAAAAACAAACAAACAATATCTTTAAATCTTTATGGAATCCTTGTCACCAAGACCAATCACCCTATTTGAGAATTTCCAATGCCTCCTAATTTTGTTAGGCAACGAATTTCACTTTACTTATTACTTTGACAACGGAAGTAAGACAACTAAGAAACTAACAAAGAGATGAAGTTGTTTCATCTAGAAAGTAACAGACTGATTTGACCAGTCAAAGCTAAGTGAAATTGGTATTAGGTTAGAAATTGTTTGAGGTAGGGGTAAAAACTGCTTTTGGGGGCGTTTTTATCATCATTATCTATTTTTAAAAAAAAAATAGAAAGAAGCTTAGCTTTGTACTATACGCGTGTTTACCAATTCACAAAAAAAAAAAACAATAAAGCGAGATCCAGGGACTGCGTGGTTACGGGCTCAACACTGTAATCAACTATTTTTGGCTTGCAGTATTGATTATTCACAAATTGAAAACCCTTGTGCCACTCTCCCGCGGCGAAACGCGGTTTAATTTTGTTACTTGTTTGGCCGCAGCCCGAGTAGCTGACAACGGCGCACGGTGCAGCAACCAGTACTCCGGGCTTGAACTGACCTGCGGCGATGCGGCCGCATGTGTGCAGCGAAATCACGTGTTTTCCTATAGCCCAGGTGACCGCTGTCAGCCCAAAGCGGACGTCTTTGGAATACAAATCTGTTTGAGAGCTAGAGGCGGACCGGGCTGAATTGCAAGAAAATACGCGTCCGCACTAGGGCAAACGGGGTCGGTATGACGTACCCAGCACAACCGTTGAGGCTGCATACGGTTCTAAACTGTAAATATACTCGAGGGTACTATCCAATACATTGGTTACCCCCTCGGGTAACGCGAAGAGCAGTTCTTGTTGTCCGTCTTCCATGATGACGATGTTGTGTTCGTGAGTTGCCTGTGTCGTGTTAATCAAAGTCTCCCCGCTCGCTAGTAGTGCTCCTCTCTTCGATCGGAGCTAGCGTCGTCGATGATACTGCCCACTGCAACTAAACGTAAGAACGAAGAAAGAAGGGGCTAATGCCCAAATA
Organism: Alatinidae sp. Z8VKAUB7J3; assembly: GCA_010016025.2. NCBI lineage: Eukaryota > Metazoa > Cnidaria > Cubozoa > Carybdeida > Alatinidae > Alatinidae sp. Z8VKAUB7J3. The sequence continues at coordinate 105,543,246 of JAAAKM020721499.1, forward strand.
GTACGTTTTTGGGTTTAAATAGCTTTTCAAAGAATTGAGTGAAGGTTTACAAATAATTAAACCAAACGTTAAAGGACGGGTGAATGGGGTTTCTCCTGGACTCTATAAATTTAGCTACTTCTGTAATATATTTCGGCGTTTGTGGCTAAACAGAATTATTTCTCTAATATAAACAAAAAATAAAACTAAGGGAAAAATCAAACATAAGAGAACCATTTGAGAATAATCATGTTGGTATTTTGAGACTCTGAATATTTGGTGGTTTTATACTTGCATAAACACCAGCGCCTCTAACTTCTCCTCTGACGTTGTTCTTCTGAGTGTCGAACACGTTATGTCGACTTTGGAGAAAATTCTTTTTGCGTTGCATGTTAAAACTGGAAGCGTCGCAAGGATTGTGAGCAATACAGATGTTCACGAAAATCTGCTCCTGACAGCTGTTGAGAGCTGGAATAGCCGCCTTTGGCTTCTCCGTTGCTACGTCCGACCAGTGACTCTTCCAGATCTCGAATTCCATGTTCAAATCAGTGCATATGCCACTTAAACGGTCCTTCACTTGGTCGATACGATGACCCCTGGGGAAAAAGAAAAAAAAACAAAACAAAAAAACAAACAAATAAACACGCACCCGTGACTTGTCTTCTGGCAAAAAATACAAAATTCCACATTTGTGTAGATAGGAGCTTGAAACTTCTGCAGTAGGGTTCTCTGATACGCTGAATCTGATGGTGTCATTTTCGTTAAGATCCTACGACTTTTAGGGGGTCTTTTCCCCTATTTTCTTAAATAAGGCAAATTTTCTCAGCTCGTAACTTTTGATGGGTAAGACTAAACTTGATGGTAAAGTGGAATGCATCATTCTTATGAACAGAGATTTTTCTATTGATTGTACGGCATAAATCAGTCATACTACCATATTCTTTGTATTTTAGGGTGAAACGTGGGTAAAAGTTCAATTTAAGTGATATTATGCATTCCTCTCCCTTACCATACACCGGGCAATCGTTTGGGCTGACTTTGATATCATATGCACGATATTGTCTCAGGATATCGTAAGTATTCTTAAGAAAACAATCAACAAGAGCAACTTCATACTTTCCGTCGAATTTGATGACAGGGGACAGTTTTCATTTTGTCGAATATTTAAGCAGAGGCTGACAAAAAAAAATTAAGATTTTAAAGATGATAATCTTTGGCATACTAATGCCTTTACTAGAGCTAATGGCTTTAACTGAGATTAAATTTAAAAAAAAGTTTTTTTAACTGCAAGTAAGGAGCGACATTAAAACTTAAAATGAACAGAAATTATTCCGTATAAGAAAGGGGTTGTCCCCTCCACAACGCCTCGCTCTTTACGCAAAGTAGAGTTGTGAAATTACTCCGTATATGTCAGGGGCTTTTCCTCTTTACGCTACTGGGTTCACTGTTTCACCCAATCGGGTGGTCCAACCTCCGGTTCCACGTCGATCACGTTGTGATATTCCGTCGGATCCATCCGTGTAACCTTCAGAAGCTCTTCGCGCATGCGCTCGATTGTCTCGGACCAGGGATGTGTCGGGTACCGGAAGAACAGCCGCATGGAAGGGAACCACGGAACGAACGGCGCGCCGAGTTGCTGCCAGATGCGACCGGAATCCGCGGCGCGGAAAACCCAGGTCGGGGTGCCTGTTGATGCAGTTGATGCAGTTGATGCAGTTGATGGAAGACTTTTGTTAAAAGTCAAATAACTATACCTCTGGGGTGACAAAGCCCCCGAAGCAAGGGCTAAAGGCTTTGCATGTTGCTGATTGATTTCATATAAGGTTTATTATCGTTGAGAGAGGGCATGTCTGGTCCTGTGTTTCCAAAAAGGCTTAAGGCATAAACATGAAACTTTAAGGAAATAACGGGAGAAACAAAATTAAAACATACCATGTGCATGCTGTTTATCGAAGGGCTTATCAGTAATATTTAAGAAGCTATTCAGGATATCAAGATTAAACTTTTGGTACCTCATCCACACCGGCGAGCGCCCGGATCATCCTTGTCGGCGACTGAGTCTACGCGATTACCGGCAAGCGCCGGTACAAATCCAGGATCTGCTTAGCCCTAAAGAGTTGGAGGGGCTGTTAAATCGAACAGAGCGTTATCCCATGCTGACGCTGCGTAACAAAGTGGTGATGAGTCTATTGGTTTATCAGGCTCTTTTGGGCGCGGAGATCTGCGCTCTAAGGCTGGAAGATATAGACCTGGAGGGCGGCCGCATCCACATCCGGGCCACTCGTACGACCAACGGACGACACCAAGAACGCCTACGACTCCACCCAACACGTTCGCAGTGACAGACGTACTCGACAGCGTGATGTCGGTTGGAGCGCGATTATCAGTGACGAGCGTATTGCTCGCGGTTACCACAAAACTGGTTCCACCAACACCAAAAGCTGCCTCAGCGGTATTGATTATGGGAGTATTCGGTCCTACGGAAAAGGCCACTTGCGCCGCGATCGCACAACAAAACCCGAACCCCATACGCACGAGCGCCGCGGGTATACCGCGGCGCGTGAGCGACGTTGTCCTTGGTCTTGAGATAAATGATTGCCCTGTTAATAGTGCTCAGTTTGTTTTATCCATGAATATGACTATTACGGCCCGGGGTATAGTTCTGCTCGCCCAACTTCAGGAGTCTCTGTCTTGAAAGTAATTCTTGTTTTAATAATCACTGGTTAATTGGGATTTGACATTAGAGGATGGCATTGACAATTATAGAAAGTTTGTGTTTCATATAAGATAAATAAAAACAGAGACTTACAGTAATTTTACTGATCTCATGAGTCACCACAGTAGGATTCAGTAACCATAGATCAGTGGTTCATCGAACCCGACACGTCGAGCAGGAAGACGAGGTTGCAGCGCGGCCGCACCTCGTCGGCGGGCAGGGCGCCCTGCAGACCGACCCGCAGCAGACGGTGCTCCGGGTTCCACGGGCACGCGCCGACCTCGGTGGTGACCGAGAAGGGGTGCGCGTCGTCCGCGGTGGGGGCGGGGTCGTCGTAGCGGAAGTAGTTGACCATCTCCTCGAGGCGCACCGCGTCGACGGGGGGCAGCTGGCCCTCGGTCAGGAAGCGACGCACGTTCGTGTAGCTGGCGGTGTCGACGTCTAGATTCCTCAGTATTACGTCGAATGCCTCCCAAAGCTGTCTGCTTGCTAGGTAAAGCGGGGTTCCATCTTCGTCTTCTGCGAGCTTGTTTTCTGGACACGGCTCCATGTTTCCGTTGTCGGGACGGAGCTACCGCAAAGACAACCATTGTACTAGCTCACCAAGGTCACCGGGAATCGAAACATAGCACTTGGGGAGATATTTCTTCAGTCTGAGCCGCTAGGAAAGCAAGTTGAGGCTCAATTTTTTGCGGTACCATATCCCGCTTCTTGCCCGAAAGACTAGTCAAATTTCAAATTTTGAATAAAATTTCAAATTTTGATTGGATAACTCTGGGGAGGGGGCCTTTAAGATGGGGGATGATTAGTTGCCCTCTAATATTTTCGGTCACTTAGAAAAATCAGTAGCAAATTTAATTTCTGTTCAAATGAGCCATTAAAAATCTCTCTTTGATGTTTTGGTCAGTCGCTAGCCCTGGTGAAAAAAAAAGAAAAAAAGAAAGGAGACAGATCAGTGCTACCCATGCAAAAAAGTGATTTTCCTTGGCTTTCAAGGCGGAGGACTGTAATTGTCGCAGGGCTGGATGCGTTCGGGAACAAGACCGACGTACAGCCCCATGTGCCAGAGGGCGATTGCGCCGCCGCCAAGCGCCAATGCGATGCCGTAGCGCCCCACGCGGCCGTCCCGCCACCAAAGGCCGAGCCCGAGGACAATGGCCAAGGGGAACATGAAGGCGCGCTGGAACCAGCACAGCACACAGGGCGTCTGCCCCAGCACCTCGCCGACAAAAAGCACGGCAAGCGAGGCGACGAGCGCGATGATCCACGCCAGCCCGAGGGCTGTTTCTCCGGACATACGGTGGCCCGGATCGATCTTGCGCCGGGTGCTGTAGGGTTCGAACCTGTCCTTGCTCATGGGGCCTCCGGGATCGCTCGCACCGAGTATGACCCGATGCCAGACGCCCCGATGCGCCGGATTGCGACCTGTCGGGGCGGCGGAAACGACCTGCCGTCCGCCTCAGCCCTTCAGATGCAGGTACGTCTCGTTGAACCGCTTGGCGAGGTGATCGCCGGCGCGGATCACCACACCCGAGCCCGGCGGCGCGACATTGGCGTCATGATTGGGGTTGAAGAACATCGGCACCGAGGTTGTCCGGATCGGGCAAAAAGAAAAAATCGCCAAGCGTTTCCTGTTGCAACTCGACGCGCTGTTTATGCAGCCTGGCATTTGGTTTGGTCGTCGCGGTTTCGTGTTCGGCGCCCCAACTCCAGGTGTTGCGGAACCAGGTCTGGGGGAGCAGATGAAAGGGTGCAGCATCACGACTACGGTTCGTTACCGAGATCTGAATCAACAAATCATTCGGTGATGACTTGGCGTATTCGACCTCAACATCAAAGTAGCGCTTCTCGTCAAAGATCCCGGTACCGGTCAATTGACATGCTCGAAAACGAGTACAAGCAGAGCGGATTGCATGGAGACAACATTGCGCGGATTCGAGGAGATCTCCCTGAACGCATGGTGAGCTACCGAGAAGCCGTCGAAAACGATCAGAACAGCACGACCACTGTCGGGGAGCTCGAAGTTTATCGGCCCAGAGAATCCTTGATCAAAGCAGTCATCGATGCTGATCAGTTCTGCCGCATCATCATCTTTCCTACCCGCCAGCGCGACGAAATCTTCAATCAGTATTACACTCGTTCTCGTCGATTTCTGGAACACATTCATGTGCCACTCATTGTGTGCCACGGTGGTATGAATTGTCATAGGAGGCATAATGTTTTGGGATGGCTTATGAAAAAATGAATCAATGGATTTAACGTACATTTTTATAATGAAAATATCTGAAAAATGCCGTATGAATGATAATATGTATCGCTGGGATGTCATGGAGTAGCTAGATATTGCCACGGTGACGTGAGTTGCCTTCGAAAAACAAGCTCTACGGCTTAAAGATACCGTGGGGAGGTGTTAAAAGAATTTCTTCGGTTGAAAGGGACTGAAATCTAACATTGGCGGGCTGACTGTTAATTTGGATGATGATTTTCTTAGCGCCTCCAAAGGAATTGGGAAAATGATTATTCCTAAGATCAGCGTTGCAAAAAATTAGGGCATTCCCAAAGCACTGATGAAAAGTATATTTCTGGGAAGTTGGCAGAATATCAGGACTACATCCGAGTTTACACAGATGGTTCAAAGACAAAAAAAAAAATGCAGCGGTGCAGTATTTATACCCTCCCAGAGCCTATCTCTTTCCTACCGTTTACCCCCCAACCTGACAATTTTCTCTGCAGAGCTAGATAACGGATTAATCCAACAAAGACCAAATCATGTCTAACTATTGTCAGAGTTCCCCTTCTATATGCCTACACGGTTCTCCAACAGCATTCAGCAAGTTGGAGAATTCGTCTACCTTGGATACCCTGTCAATTCGGAGGGGGGATCTCGCCATGAAATTGCACTCGCTCTTTACGCTAAAGTCTTTTAGTACTTTTAGAAAAGCTTCTTATTGTTCTAATTAAACAACCCTTGTGTTTAATATGCGTAATAATTTCTTTTCATTTTAAGTTTCAACGTTGCTCCTTAGCCGGTGCGGATCGATACGTCGGGCCTGGCGGGGATGAATCTTTTGAGACGCCAGACGGTCGCCCCGGAGTGATCATTCAGCTTCATGTACCTCGTTTTTGGAAAGATCGGGCAAAAAAGCTGGAGCGTTCGGCACTTGTGAGGATCAGCCAAAATATCTTGACTTGTCCTACCACAAGTTGTTTCAACTTGATCGACGGTGAAGACTATTTTCAGATGGGTCGAAAAGTATCCTATTTCGGAAATGGGTATCAAAAGCGAATCGAGCGGTTTGGTCGTAAGATGTCTGGATTGGGTACAAACTCCCCCAACACGTACTTAGGAAATTTATTGTTCTTCCCAAAAAGTTTGTTTGAAATCTGACAAACGTTCTGACAGATCTCGTAACAAAAATAATGTTGTTAGTCCTTCACCGGGAGATTTTTTTTTATTACTTACAGAAATACGTGTTGAATATTGAAGTTGTCCAAACGAACAACTAGGTTCCTCAATTTTTATTTTTTGTACATTTATGTGCTATAAAAATGAAACTTTATAAAAAAAAAGGTACCGATCCAAACGATACACAACTAGGTAAGTAAAAATATGAATAGATTCTAATTCATATTTTTATGTTAATTACAAAAGGTTTTTAAACATATCAGTTTCCTTTAAAATGAGCGATTAACAGCTCTCTATAATGTTTCAGTGGCCTGCTATCTGAAAAGAACCGAGAGAAAAGAATAAACCTGCCATTATCTTGTTTTTCAAGCAAATATATCTTCCTCTATTCAAGCCAAGGGATGGTAAGTTTCCTCTAAAATTTTGTGGGGAAAATAAGGACTTTCCAAAATGACGCTGGAATCTTGGAAAACGCTTAGAGAACCAAGCAAAGATAATGAAGATCAAAATAAACTGAGGAGAATAGGTAAGAATTGCATAGTTTTAGGACATAGCATGATTTTGAGAACATGCCTTTGGCATAGCCTTCGCACAATTACATCATAAAAGTTCAGCAAAGACTGAAGAAAAAGCTACTGAATCCTGTTATATACTTGTATTAAAAATTTTAATAATTCCTTTTTGTACTGCTTACTTTTTTGGCAGCTTGCCTCTTATATTTTCTGGACATGGGCTCATTTCAATTGGCTAATTAGTTTACTTTTTTTGCAGCTGGCTGGTGCCGGGACTGGTGGAAGACAAAGTCACAGCGTTGATCCGTGGTCTTCCCAGGCAGGTCAGACATCTGTTTGTCCCGGTACCGGACACAGCGAAACAGATCTGCGCACAGCTGGTTTTTGGCAGCAACAGTCTGGAATCACAGACAGCCGAACTGCTCTCACGGTCCGCAGGTGAACCGGTATCCGCAGACCTGCTGCGAGAGACCAAACTTCCGGAACACCTGCAGATGTTCTTCCGTATCGTCGACGGATCCGGCACCACAGTCGCGGAAGGTGATGAAACTTTTGTTTAAAATCAGCAGGAAAATCCGATTCTTTTGATGTATCTTTTAGCATCAAAATTCCGATTTTTAGGGTTTCGTTTACTATTTAGCCGGGTCGCTCCTTACTACAGTTCGTTACCATGAACTGTTTGATTTACAATGAAACCGGTTTTTTTGCGTCCACTCGGAGATAATCAGTGCAACTTGAGCGAGACCAGTACTATACAGCTGTATTTTAATTAAATATTTAGTCTGTAGAGGTGGTTAGGTTAGATATTTAATGTATTCCGTTATGGGTTATTGGTAATATTGTTTTAAGTACCCTTTTGTTTTAAAGAAAACAAAACCAGAATAACTGAGTACATTAATTTGGAAAATACAGAAAATGATAAGGGAGATGATCAAAACGGTGATATTTGTATGCCACCAATACTATTACAACTACCACCACTATTACTACCAAACTACTCCATTTACAGTATTGAGGGAAAATTTAAAATAAATCAAAAGACGCTATGTGCGTGCACATTGTCAAAATAGCGTATCTCAAGCATTGATTTGGGTAATAAGTTGAAACTTTCAGAGCGCGTTGCAAGAAAAAGTAAGCTACAGTGGAATTTGGGAATGGGAAATAGTTTACGTTCGACGTCTATTTTAAAGTGTTTATTAGCGAAAGTTTTCTCGAGTGAAATATTTCCTCGATTAACGTATTTCGTCGATCATAATAATTGACATGTAAATATATTTTTGTGGCAAAAAGTTTCGTCAGGTTGTGCAAGTTTCGTCGCTTTTCATCATGGAAGCTTTCACCGGTACGATCATGGGCGGAGGTAAAGACGGTGGACCATAACAAAAACTTAATACATTTTGCGCGATACTGACCGTAGTGGTCATAGATCTCGAATGGAAAGCCAAGTGGATCCATCAAACGATGGCATTTGATGCAGCGATCTTCTAGCGTGACACGCATGCGGTGCCTCAATCCATGGTTTGGTTCATCAGGAACCATTGCTTCCACATCGATCGGCACGTCAGGAATAGACCCGGCCAAGAGTTTTTCACGAATCCATTTTCCTCGATGCACAACGTCATTATCGAAATTCGTTGAATGCGCGACCAGCCACGCCGGATGCGTTAGGATCCCTGCACGCCTTCCGGGGTCAGGACCTCCAAATTGATTGGGAGAATTTGATACTCCTGAACGCACTACATAGTACTTGTTATCCGGCATAGGAGCAATGGCTTCGAATGCAGCCATTTCATCATTGCTGGTGGGCGTACTGGATTTGAAGAAAAAAGGATGCACAATGGTATTGACAATGCGGGCATTGTTCAATCCGTAATCTCCTGTTTTATTCAAGTCAATGCGATAGATGGCGGGTAGGCTAAAGGGAGTTCCATTGATCACGGTATCCTTTCTCCCCGTAGCCAGAATGTCCAAAGTGCGTAGGAAAAAATAATTGGAAGTATTACGTCGCTTCATTGTAGATACTAAGCTGCACTCGTTGCTGTAGTATGTACTATAATTCTAAATATTAATAATATTAAATATTATTCAAATATTGTATATGTATATTAATTGTATGTATTTGTATGTATGTATGTATTTGTCTATGTTTATAGCTAGTTAATATATCGAGCAGGTATAATATAAATATATTGCTTAAAATATATTGAGGCAATATATTTACAATATAAAAATATTGGCTAAATATATGGCTAAAATGTTATTCGACACCTTCAAAACAAAAGCTTATTGAAGACCTTCATCCAAACCGGAATATTGTTGTACATGATGTTCTTTTGCGGTGGATACTGGAAACGATTTCAAAGTCACAGAGATTCATAAAGCCGTCCAATTCGGTCTAAAGTCATCTATAAAGACGTTTATTTATATTTTTTTCAGTAAACGATCTGATGCAAAAACAAAGATTGTAAAGGAGCTATTTTATTCTTTAAAGTGACTTAAATACTTTTCTGTAATTTTGTAAAGTAATTAATATCTTAAAAATTGTAATTTGGTTATAACTTAAACTTCAAAATCACAAAAAATATTTAGTTTATATATATTTTTGTTACTTTTTTTTATTTGGAAAAAAATTTCGAGGTTGGGGTTCAATCATGGGACCCTCTCCCCCTGGTTACAGCCCTACCAGTGTACCGAAATTGGAATAATTTATTGTAAATAAAAAAGACACAACTTGAAATAAGTTATTGATTTAATGTATCCAAGTTTCTAAAAAACTTGTTATAATATTGAAACCGTTACGTAGATTCTATCATTTCAAACCATTTACAATAACCCATTATCAATCGCTTAACCCACAATTTTAAGTGAATGAAGCAATTAATAGTCGTAGGTGAGAGACGTTTGAAACGTGACTAGAAGAAACCAGAGTTGTCACACACAAAAAATGTACACAAAAACTTGAAGCACTAGCTGAGACTAAGAAGTTATTTCGAGGGAAACGAGTAAAGATTCGTGTAAACGTGCTCAGAAGCTTGGAGATAAAACTTAGTGTGGCTCAGTTTGGGAGTTTGCGAAAATAGGTTTCTCTGATATTTCTTGCAAACGTAATTCGGACCAAACATCGGCACACCGGCTGGCATTATCCTTTTCACTTTCAAACGCCTGAGCGGGGCTGGAAGAAGTCGATTTGACATAAAGGACAATCTTTCGACCGATTTTCTGAGCCGCCTGTTCTGCCAGCGCAATTGCCTCAGCCGGTTCGGTTTCGCGGCGAATGGAGAACATGACACCACTGATATGTTCCGCCTGTGGATGGGTGTCAAAAAATTCGGCCAGTTCATCAGTTTCATCATGCGTAAAGCCGTGGCTGATCAGGTGGTTATACTGGCCACCGGTGTGTTTGCCGCCATCGATCAGGTTATCGTGACTGAGCATGACACCCTTGGCCCGGCCTGTCGTACCGCCGGTATAGAACAGTGCTGCTAGATCATCACCCGTTCTACGTGCATCAACGACCGGCTTTGCAGCTGCTAGTTTGCGTTCGTATTCGATGGGAGGCAGAAAGTGGGTACAAGTGGACGTTTGTTCGAACGCAACCTGCGCTTGCTCCAACATCGCCTCGTCCGCAACCAACACCCGTGCACCCGCATCATCAATGCAGGCGACCATGTCATCTAGATGCCAACGAGTGTTAATGGCGTAGAACATATATCATGTTTGTGTTTCATGGCTATACGATTTAAGAGGCTTCTCCTTCGCAGTTGTATATCGATTGTCTTGAGTCGTTGTCGATTTCATACCCTCGGTGGACAGCCATCATAGTTGTCGCGCGCACCACACCTGTCAGAAGAAACACCCTCCCATTAGTTTCAGATTTTGTGATTCCCACCAATTTCATTTCCGACTTTACGATATTAGTCCCTTTTGTTGGAGTTTGATAGAAGGCTAGAATTGACTGTGAGCGAAAAAAAAAAGACGTAGAGTGAGGAGTCGTAATTTGCCGGCTGCCGAGTTGGATAGAAATTTGTTGCACTTGGCGAGGTCCGATCCTCTGAAAGGCCCGCTTCAGGCTTTCTGGGGTAATGCGCCCGTCTCGATAGAACTTTTGATACTCTTCATTGGCCAAATAGCCATTTCCACCGAGGAGGTGTTTGCCTTTTCGAACGGCCTGATCGAACGGCAGATATTCCAGACCATGAATCGGATTCTGCGCGACCATGGTTCGCATGGGCCAAAACGGCGCAATCGGTTCGCTGGCTTGTGCCACGGCTTGGGACTACCTCAGTCTGTAGGTAGTAGTAGTAGTACTACTACTAGTACCTACTGACCTGTCGTCTAGTCAGTCTACCCTAGTCAGTAGGTACTAGTAGTAGTAGTAGTAGTCTACTACTACTCTGTAGTACTCTACAGTAGTAGTAGTAGTATAGGTATACTACACTCCGTCTCTCTCGTCAGTAGTGTAGTATAGTAGTCTACTCCAGACTGACGAGTCTGCTGCAGTACTCTCAGGCTAGCAGTCTCTGTCTAGTCTAGTAGTAGTAGTAGTAGTAGACTATATTATGATTCGCCAAAGCACGGTTTGGGACACTCGACGAAGGAGCCGATCATGAACAGCCGCTACGACAACCTCTTGGCAGGCAAGGACCAGACCATCAAGGCGCTGTGGAGCGCGCTGGCCGTGGCGGCCTGCAGCGCTCTTCTTATGGGTATTGGCTGGATGCTCTCGCCGAGCTTTTTGCGCGTCTACGTACCGCCGGATCTCTCCAATGGTGCCGTTCTCACATCAAACGAGGTTGGCAAGGCCAATGTGTATTCCTTCGGCTACTACATTTGGCAGCAGCTTTATACCGGAAAAAATTATTTAACTTATCATCGCTTTCTACAAAGATGCAGAATCCTGTGTACAAACTGGACAAGGGAATACCATGTGTCCTCTCTCTTCTATTGTTCCTACTTGTTGCTGACTAAATCCTTAGTAAATGTGAGGGATATGGGATTGATACTGGTCAGCCGGCGAGACTTGGAGATCTCAATTTGGCTGACAACATAAGCCTTCTTGAAACTTTAAACTGAGACTGCAGACCTTTATAAATAGTTTTAAAGATACAGCAGAACAATTTGGACTAAAAATCATGCGGAGGCGCTTATTACGACCGGCGCGGGCTTGACGGTCGCTATTCCCGCACTGATTGGCTACCGCTATTATCGAAACCGGATCGACGCGCTGGTGGTCGAGATGGAGAAGGAAGCGATCAAGCTTGTCGAGGCCCTGCACCGCCGGCAGGACAAAGAACAAAGCGCCGGCCGAAAGAAATGAAACTCAACCTTCGCGCCAAGGCGGAGCCGGAAGTCAATATGACGTCATTGATCGACGTCGTGTTACTGCTTTTGATTTTTTTCATGGTGTCGACAAGTTTCGTATAATTTAAAGAAAATTCAAACCATACGAAATTGAGCTGTAAAGTCAGCTTATTTTAGCAGATTAAATACTAAAGAAGCTTATTTTAAATCCCAGTTACTAATAGCAAAACGAACTTTCCAGCTCCAAATTGCTGTGTTTATGCATAAATACATAAATGGTATACCACCCCAGGACTAACACAACTTGCCCTCTTTCATTTACTGACGTATTATCATGCTTATCCGGCGTTGTCATCTAAATATTTTTCTAGTTTCGGATATTTATTACAGGAAAAAAAACATTATTTTCGTCACACGGAATCCTTTGCTAGTTTTCTTTTTCTTTATTTTCCTTTTTTGGTAAAAAAAACAACTTTTATTTAGTATCCAAAATTGGTTAACTAATCAGCAATGCTTTAACTTATTTAGTAACGTCTATTTTTTCTTATAAGTTCTGGCTGCTAAGAAAATGATGAAGTCTGAAGCTATCAATGAACTATTTCCCTAAGTGCGATGTCTGGAGAATCTTCAACTGATTTTACGCGTAAAACCCTTTACTATTTTTGGCTGAAAATAACCAATTTTATCCATTCTAAAGTATTGGAGATAAAGGCATTGGTGCACGTGGCGAGGAAACTCTGAGCTACAATGATTACGTTGTGGTACTGCTCTTGCAGTCTGCAGGAGATGGCTAATAGAAAATAGGATGACAATCACCACTGGGGAAGGTAAAATAATATTGATAATGATTTCAGGAAACACCCGGCCATGTGATTATGACCAGTTCTTCTTTGACATTGCTTAGCAATATGCCCGGCTAAGCCAAAGTTGTAACACTTTGGGGTATAATTGCGGGGAGCACCAGCCCCAACTCGAAAGTGCAAAGATTAATACACTTTGCTCTATAGGTAATGTTACCTGAAAGCAAACCCACTTAACAGATTATTAGTCTTGTTGAAAGGGGGATTTTTGAAAGCTAAAAAATAGATTCTCTTCTCTAATAATGACAAAGAAACAATATGTAATCATTGGAATCTTACTATATACAGTAATATACACTTTAGAGCACTTGGAACAAAAGTAAACATTTACCAAAGAATCAAATAGTATATAGCCAAACCCACTTTACACATTATTAGACTTGATGAAAGGGGGATTTTGGAAAGCTCATATTATTAAACTTTCTGTCTTTTTCATTATTTTTACTTCATTGAACAAAATTTTTACAACATACATAGCAACATAATATTTTTCTGAGCTGCCAGAGAGCCTGACCTTTTCAGTAATTTCAGCAACTGACCTTTTCAGTAATTTCAGCAACTGACCTTTTCAGTAATTTCAGTAACTGATCTTTTCAGAAATTTTTGCTCAGGTACATGTATGATATAGCCCAAACCTAATAATAATAATAATTTATTTATAACCCACAAAGTACATTAAACTGTGGAGTAAACACTGTAGGTCGCCGTCTATAACTTTAAATTTAATGCCACCCCTTTCTTTTTGTATTTTGCTAGTGCTTCATTCAATACCTACTTGTATTGATGTCACATAAATCAGTGAGTTGAAATCTAAAGTGTTCTATAAATTAGGTTTTCTTGTCGCATCCTTATGTGTTAGAAATTCATATGGGAGCAATATCTACACGGTTCAGGAATCAAACAGTAAAGGATATTTATAAGTTAAGCCCTAGTTCCTCAGTGAAATTGGATCCAAGTTTTGACTCGAATCGCTGCTCATTTCAATTGCTGCGGACGTTGCATCAATAACATCGATGATTTTGTGAATCTTGCCACGAGCGAACTCATTCAACTCCGTTCTTCTGTGGAAGTGTAATTTCAGCCCCCTCCCTTTCCTTTTCAGCGGTAAAAGCCTTATCCTCCAAGAACTACACTTTCCAACCCTAGTCACTGTCCCTTATTGAGGAATCGATAATGCCCTCTCGTGTTGCGCCGTACGGATCGTGGGAATCTCCCCTCACGTCAGATCGGATTGTCTCAGAATCCATCAAACTGGGACAAATGACCGTTTTTTCAAGAGAATAACGAATAAATTGATAACGTAGAAGATTTCTTTCAATTAGATTGTGTTGGATTCTGATATCACTCGATTACTTCTCCCTCTCTCTCTCTCTCTCTCTAGATCTAGAAAATAAAACTCTCTTTTCTGATAAATTCCATGTGTTTTATTTACTGGCTGAGTACCAAAAATTTGATAAATATACTTTTGAGTAGAAAAAAAATCAGCTAGTTGATAAATTCTGAATGTTTTAGCTACCGACTTGCTATCAAAAAAATTATTAAAAGCGCTTTTGAGTTTGCCTAAGTCTAAGTCGTACCTTTTTGGGAAGTAAGAGAACTTTTTTTAAACTCCAGCATCAATATCAGCAAATCGGTCTGAATTTTAATGCTGAACTGTAGCAATCGCTTTCAATCTTAAGGGTAACTCTGACATTGCAACTTGAACTTTCTGAAACATCTATTCCGCCTTCTGAAAGCCTTTAGCCCGCCTTTAGCCCGGTATGCCCATTGGAAGAAGTATTAAAGAAACCATTAAGCTTGTAATTCAAAACATTCCCAAAAAGATTGGAATTGCATATGCTTCTATACTGCGGGGGATTTAGGCACGTATGCAATCCCTGCCCAAAAAACTCAAGACTTTTGCGACTTCTCTATAATTTCTTGTTTTTTAATGTAATTTGTGTGTCGAATTTAGAGCCTTCCCCTCCAGAGAACATCCTATGTTCGTTAAGGCGGGGGGGATTAGGATAAATTAGACAAATCTAAACATTTGGGACTTAAATACACTTGTTCCACGGCGAAATACTTTTCCTAAAAGCTTTCAATATTTGGTCACCAAAGACTGACTATGCATGTCTGCGTTTTCTCTTCCTACTTATCAAATATTGTTGATTCGGTTTAATGGTTCGTTACCAACTTAAGTGATTCTAAAATTTGAAAACTCGTGAACGTCATATCAAGCTTTACATCATGTCCTCTACACTTGTTTAGATATTAGTTTGAAAGGTTCGTATAGATTCAAACGTAAGACCTTTCTTTTCGGGTGGAAGAGAAACAAGAAATCAGTCCCTTACTTAGACGTTTTACATGTTGGCAGCTCTTATGCAAACTTGATTTCCATTATGACTGAATTCTGTCCTCTCTTTTAAAATACTATGCCAAAAGTTTAAAGACATAAAAAAGACTGGCTAGTGAGAAAATTTTTTATTTACAGCTTATTTTTTTCCTTAGTCTTAATATGAAAATGTGTTAAAGAAACGATTTTGTAAAATTTTCTTAAAAAGAGTCTGAAGCCCCTCAAAAATGACATCACAGCAAAATCAACATCATTTTTAATGGGTTTCTTGCTCTTTTTAGAAATTTCTTCAGATTTTTTTTCAAAATAACATTTCACTATTAAGATTAAGAGATATAATTATCACCATTCCTGAATCAGCTACAAATGTTCAAAAAGCTATCGATTATGAAGCAGAGCGACAAGCCAAAGTTTTGGACCAAGGGGATAAAATCGTTCAAGAAACCCGCCTATACGATTCTGATAAAGGCGTTACATATTCCATGAGAGGTAAAGAAGAAGCCCATGACTACAGATATTTCCCTGATCCTGACTTAGTTCCAATCGTTTTTGAAGACGATTGGCTGGAAAAGTTAAAAGCTGAACTACCTGAGTTACCGGAACAAAAGAGACACCGATTTGCAAAAGAATATGGAATTTCTGAGTACGACGCCGGTCTCTATTTTTTTAGGGTTATTCGTTAGCATACGTATGGATTTGACGCCAATTTCTTTTAATATTTTAGCGGCGGCGCTAAAATCTCTGGCGTCTTTTTGAAAACCGGCGGCTTCGTAGGCGTCTGCTTGTTTTAAACCCAACCTTTTGTGTTCTACACTCTTTAACAGAGCAAAATGACCGTTACCCTTACCTTCCTGATCCAGCCAGATAATAATTCCCTTTCCCGCTTTTTGTATGAGTCGTTGAGAAAATTCCATTTGTTCCCGGCAATCGCATTCTATGCTGAACACGGATTAAAGAGGGGGGTTACATCTCTCCTTACATTGCACAGAGCTCTGGCCAAATAATTTTAACTGTTGTAACTTAGTAGAAACTGTAGCTAAAGAGTGATCCTTGTCAATTTAAGCATAAAATCTAAGAATTGAGACCGGTATTACAGTATATACATGAACAGAATCTACTAACTTATGATAATTCTAAATAAGTAAGTTTAATTAATATCTAATTTGCTCACCAAAGGCTGAGAGCCTATGAAAATAAGTAAAATTTTAGAGCTGAATTGTATGGTATTTTGTTGCAGGGGCTGATGGAGGCCTTGGGCGGATCCGAACTGCGGTTTGTCAACGTCGACACCGCTGCGCAAAGCGCCAACGCATTCCTGAGCCTGTCAGGTGCGGAAGAGCTGCTCCAACAATACGAAATGCGGCTTGATTGCTAAATGCACACCAAGGTTCAGGTCTCTTAGTCGATCTTGCGGAATGGTGCGTGTTCGGCCAGCGCCTCGTTCTCGCGTTCGACGGCAAGGCGTTCGTGTTCCAGAAAATCGGCGACAGCCTGATGTAGCCCTTCATGCGCGATCGGAAGGGGACATCCAAAAAAGATTAAAAAAATTGCTGAGTCGGTAAAAAGGTGCTTGGATAGTTAGACTGGAAGCGGCTATTAAAATGTGATAAATAGGAGTCTCCTGAGCGCATTTAAGTAAATTTCACGTTATTGCAGTGGTTAGATCGGAAAGATACACAAACTAGACTACAACCTATCCAACAGATCGTTTTGAACCTGTTTGATCCTGAAAAAAGGAATATTGATAACAATTAACACATCAAAGGAATTTCTTATTCCTATTGGAAATATATAGAACTCGTTGTAGAACTCGTTAAGTTGAAAACCATAGCTAGGCTGAAATAATTATCTAGGATTTCCTTGATCCATAGGTAAATTTGCTGGTAATTCGAATTAACAAGATTATATTCTTGTTAGTTTGAAGAACTAATGTACTAGATGTTCTAATGTGCCACTAGTATTGCCTAGAGACTCAGTGTTGGCTTGTTATCAATAGACTAGATACTTGTGTCCGTCCTAGGGACATAATGACAGAATACTAAAGCTAAGAGTCCAACTGTTGCAAGGCAAGTGACAACCAGTCGACAGATTATGTTTTCATGCTGGGACCCGATCTGCTTTGCGATTGGTTTTGGCGGACTTTTTGTCAAAGTACAACGTGTAAATGCCATTTTCAATAGTAAGATTAGTTCATTATTGAAAAAAAAATACACTAATTCTCACCCAAGTCAATTTATATTTGGTTTAATTTTCCTTCAAATTTGCATTTTAGGAATTTGGTTTATGAGCGATACGATAAAATTCGAATGGATTTTAGTGATAACAGATGATCCATTCACTCAAACCTTTGTCCCATCCTGTGGATCAAAATCTAAAGGTTCGCAATCCCGCGTCGAGAGGAGGGAGGATATGTCGGAATCAGGAATCAGCGTAAGGGTTGCTGCTTCTCGATCGATCATGCGTGCACCACAGCAGCAGCATTGTTCTCACTGCGACTCGGTGCTCTTGGACAGATTCGACTTGCTACCTCAACTCCGTCATGCAGACCCTGTTCATGCTTCCGGAAGTCCGGAACGCAATCTACCAGTTCGAATACGACGAGGAACTGCACGGAACACGCGAGCGCTGTCTGCTGCTGCAGCTGCAGCGACTGTTTGCTCGTCTGCTGCAATTTGTTATTTTAAGTAACAAACGGGCAGAACCAGATACTGACGTATTTCAAGCTTCTAGTCATATATTCTTTTTTTGCTGCCAAATTTCCTAGTTTTACTCGAAAGCTACAATCTCAAAGGTGAAACTTTGAAACTTAGGTAGTTAATGAAAGATTGGCAAGGTCGTATCCAGGATTTTTGTCCCCTGGGAGGGATGGGGGTTCAAAACTTTGAAAAAAGGCATCAATATTTGTTTATATGCATTTGATTTTACCAGTCGGACAAAATGTCAAGAGAGGACATGGCCACTTTTAATTTGGCTTCTAGAATTTCTTTTGAAGTATAATCAGGAAGCTTCAGATAATTTGCACAAGTCATAACTGATGGAAGGAAGGAGTCTGAATCCTTGTTTTTTTCTCCCTTCTTGACGATGGTTAGTAGCGGTGAGAGCTTTTTAAAGCCTAGAAAAAGGAACAAAAGAATATACAAATGGCAAAAGCTTATCTAATGAAAAGCATTAAGCTAAAATAAGAAATCATAGAAAAAAAGGTTAACACGCAGTTGCTGCATTACATGTTGTTTAGTTGAATTAGAATAAGAAAACTTTAGAATAAGAAAACCCTAAAATAAACTTTAGCTCAAAGACCGAGGTACTGAGGAGGGGGAAAAACCTCTCAAATACAATATAATTTCTGTTTGTTTTAAGTTTTAATGTTGCTCACTTCTTTCAATTGATTTTTTTTCTTTCAGTTCATTTTTTTCTTTAATATAATCGTTTCAGGTTGGATTCCAGCCGTTCCGTTTGAAATATATTTGGGTAAATTGAACCTCTCCACAATTGCTTGTTTTTTCGTTTGTTGTTTTTTCTCTTATTGTTTCTGTAGTTCTTCACTTGTTTCGTTTCACCCTTTTTCGCTTTTTGAGTCCCTTTTAAGTTTCTTTTTGTTATATTTATTTGATTTTTTTATTGAATTTAACCAGTTCTTATCTTTTTAACCTGTTCTGACATTTCCCAGTTTAATTTATTGACAAACCAATGATTTGTCATTCTCATATTTTTTGTTTTGGCATTTTTGTCAGATTCTTAGGTTTTGTGTTTTTTATGATTTTTTGCAGTCATCTTTTTATTTACTGAATCTGAATTTCGAATTCGGCTCTTTGGAAGGAGTGTTCCCTTTTTAACTTCTGTTTTACCGGTATAGGTGTTTTCTCCTGTGAGTGTTAAAGTTGCAGGCCCGTGTTTGACGAGTCCTCCACTTTTCTCATTTCCTTGCTCGCTTTCGATGGGAGTTGGAACTGTGACATTTTTCTGGAGATCCCAAGTGATTTGGCTTCCAGACATCATGAAAATGTCTGATCCAAGAGTTTCACCCTCTTCAAAACCTGTTCCACCTTGAAGAGAACTATTTGTAAAACTTGTGGTATCTTTGATGACGAGGTGACCATCTGAAAAAACCTAAAAACGCAAGAAAACTATTATTCAAAGGGCCGATAATGATCATAATTGAAAATTATAGGATAATAGTGAAAAAGACAGAGTGAAACGGCTTTAATTGAAAATAGATACTTAATAAAGACGTCAATAATGAAAGACATAAAATGTTTTGTACCCTTTGGTAGTGCATTAGTTTCAGAAAGTTGTTGAGTTTATTTGTTAATAAACGAAGTCAGAGGGGTGGGCTCTATAGGTACGTTTCATATGAAAAGTATTTGATAATATGGAGTTTTTCTTATTGGGTTTTTGGAGCCTCAAGCGTGCCTTCCAGGCGAACCGGGTCGCGCGCGACGACGGCGACACGGCCACCGTGCTTGGCCAGGGCGTCCCCGGCGACCTCTCGGTACTGGGCGAACAGGGCGGGATCCTTGGGGTTGATATGGGCGAGGGCAAAAATCGACATGTCATTCCTCCTGTTTCTGCGATGACCGGTCTCATATGGGGTTGAGCAGCTTTGCGAAAATAGTTGAGAACTGAAACATAGCTGTGCATTTTTGCACAGATGAAAGATTGGGACGATATGCGCCGTGGGCACGGCGCATTGACCCTCCACCTCAAACACCCGAGTACATTTAAGAGTGTGTCGGCGTTTGCGCCAATTGTCGCGCCTACACAGGTTCCGTGGGGCCACAAGGCCTTCAATGGATACCTGGGCGCCGACCGGGCTGGTTGGCAGCAATACGATGCTTGTGAGCTGGTGCGTGCTGCCCCTAGCGAAGCTGAGATTCTGATTGACCAGGGCGCTGCAGACAATTTCCTGGAGGAGCAACTCCAACCAGAACTGTTTGAGGCTGCCTGCGCTGAGGCTGGCCAGCACTGAAAAATAAACATTGTGAAGTTCCAATTGTCCTAAAAAAATGTCGTTGAAACAATCCAATGTTTGTATCATCTTGTACACAAACTCGCTGCATACATTTTATTAACCCTGTTCGGCAAGTTTAAGAATAATAATGACGTCATCGCTTTTGTGTGAACTGTCAATCTTCAAGTTGAAATTTGTTTCTAATTTCAGTCAGCAGATAATTTAATAAAAATATACTAAGGGTGCTGTAACGGGAAAACGAATTTTCCCAAAGTCGCAATCTTTCTAGATTGTTTTTCGCCCCTCTACGGCCAGGCCCACGAGTTCACGCGCATGCTGGCCGGCGACGCGCTCCAGCCCTACCGGCGGCAGGGCTTCGCGCGCGGCGGCGAGGTACACCCGGAGTGGCCCGGCCAGCAGCACGGCTGGGTCACGCGGGCCGACGACGCCGAGGCGCATTTCCTTGCCTGGGGCAGCGAGATCGCCGTCTTCCATGCCGAGAGCGAGCACTACCGCAATCTCGAGGCCCGCGTGGACGACGGCCCCTGGGTCACGCTGCGCGGCCAGGTGCCCGAGCGCAAGGGCTGTGCAACAGTCGCTGAGATCGATCGGAATGTCTTTGGTCTTTTTGTTTCGGTCGGCATTCTCACTGTTGCTCTTCCTGCTCGTAGCGAATGCCGAGTGCATGAATCAAACGGCAAAATACCTATGGAACAGTTTTTCTTCGTTGACCGTAAGCGGCCTGGCACCGATTCATGGTGCAGTGACATTCGTGTGCCTGTACGGGGTCGGTTTTCTGGCGAACCTTCTGGTCGGTGGAGCCGTTTCCAGAGGCGTATCCAGAGTACGTCTGGTTTACTGCACGGTTGCGCTGTTACAAAATCGGGTATTTAAATATTTAACATTAAAATATCTCTCGGCCCCAAAATTTTGCTCCGCGACCCCATCTGGAGTCACGATCCATAGTTTAAGAAGGCCTGATCGAACTACAACGACTTGGGACACATGATCAAGCAATGAGTGACGTAACACATTTTGTTATATAAATATAATCATAGATCAAGATAACATTGGAAATTTTGCATGTTTTATTGGTGTAAAATTAAAATAGCAATCTTTGCAGCTCTTGCGATTGACAAACATGGAAACAAGAAGGTGTGTTGTTATAGTTTTCCAAATGACTTACTATTCGGTGAAAGATTGGACTAAAAATATTTATAAACAGTTTCTATTTTTTCTGAAAAAAAGTGCAATTGAATGAAAACAAAATTACTTAATTTGTGCTGAGGGACAACTGGGTTTTCACAAATTATACAAAGCACTTCCTAGCTGAATCAATTGTTTTAAAACAACCTTCAATCTATTTTTAAACAAGTTGAAAAGCAAAATGAACTAAAGTCCAAAATGAGGCATATAATGGTTTTCAGAAATTTTTAATTTAAAAATAGAATCCGATTCCAAAAATTTTCTGGTGAGTCCATGCCGCGTATTGTGTTCACACAATGGCCCGAAGGCCCGCATCCACTGACAAGCAAAATCCAGGATCACCTCATTGCCTGTTTTGGTGAGGATCAGATATTGAGTAGCCCTCCTGATGCAGATCAGTCTTTCGATGCCTTGCTGGTATTGATTTCCCCCTGCTCGGGCCAGCCTTTGTCAGAATTTTTTTCTTCCTTCGATGTCTCCGACAATCCGGTCCGTACACTCATCGAAACCGCGCTTGAGGGACAGGTGTATTTTTAGGTGTATTTTAGATTATTATTATTTATTTTGATAACTTAAAAGTTATTTTTTGGTTTCTTCGAGTAATCAAGGGGCTGTTTCAAATGAATGTATGGTAGTTTCTACTTATGCTCGTAGAAAAATCTCAAAGTTGTGTCAGCTTATTGCCCTCTTTCATACAAAATTCCTCTTTGTGTCTGCATTCAATTAACAGTCAGAAATGCGTCTGCATTAATGAGTGGAGATCCTAATGCCAGAAGTCCTCGTTGGCTTAGTACAAATTCTACGGATGGTAAAGGGTGGAGTCCAAAGCCATACTTTGTGTGATAGGCGTTTTTTATTCATCAGATCATATACCCTTGCTGCTAAATACATGTATTTTTTAAATCTCATGGTGGTAATAAAAAGCCTGTCCCGTCTCAAATGGAACTAGCTTGTTCAGTCCTATTTTCCAAAGCCAGTTCACAGAGATCTACTGTTTGCACTTATGATAAACGACATATATATGAAGTTTTGTCAAATCTAACAACTGAAACCTTTTTGAGCAACCAACGATCATTTTCAACAATTGTTGACATGGGTTTTTGACACCGACCTGTGAGTCTGTCTGTCTGACCTGTCTGTCTGACTGACTGACTGACTGTCTGTCTGTCTGTCTGTCTGTCTGTCTGTCTGTCTGTCTGTCTGTCTGTCTGAGTCAGTCAGTCAGTCAGTCAGTCAGTCAGTCAGTCAGTCAGTCTGGCGAAGGACAAGCGAAGCGAAGGCCTTCAGTCTGTCTATTTGCAGTCAGTCAGTCAGTCAGTCAGTCTGACTGACTGACTGACTGACTGACGTGCTGCACGCACTGGTCGGCCGGCCGGTCGTCTGTAGAGCGCAACGATCACCGATAACCACAATGCACTCTTTGGCAATGCCGATATCACCCTGATGGTGAATCCGCCTAGCGCTGAACAGATGGCACAGCTCAAGCAAGGTTCCGTATTAATCGGATTTCTCAACCCCTTCTCGGATCCCGATCGCTTTAAAATACTGGCGGAAAAAAACATCAGCGCCTTCTCTGTGGAAATGATTCCGCGTATTTCCAGGGCTCAAGCCATGGATGCGCTCTCATCCCAGGCATCCATCGCTGGTTACAAAGCAGTACTGCTGGCCAGCAATATCCGGGTATTTTCGGATATTTTACCAAGATATCCAGAAATATCCTTTGATCCCCTTGCACATTCAGCCATCAGTGTTTGTCTCTTATCCATTCTATGCTCGTGTCCAGATTTCTTATTTTTATTCACTTTGAACTTTTAACTCTAAGGCTACTTTTCAATTTGTCATTGTGAATAGACAAATAGCTATGACTGTATTACCACGTGCATGAAACGTGTTTAAGATACATCTTTTATCTTCAATAGGTGTTTCCATTTCCGTGAAATAGGGGAAAGTTCCATGTTCGTAGGAGGTGGAGTGCCACGGGGCTGCCGACGCGGACGCCGTGTGCGCGCAGGTGGATCGTCCACGCGTCGGCCCGGGTGACGATCTCGCGGTAGGTGAGTGGCGTGTCGAAGCCGAGCAGGATTGCCTGCGCTGGCGTGCGCGTCGCCTGCTCGCGCACCAGCACGTGCAGGAGGGATCCGCGGTCGCGAGCCGCCGAGGTCATGAGGCCGGCCTGCCGGGCGTTGGTCGCGGTGTATGTTCTGCGCAATGACCAACGCGGATGGTGCGGCCTCTTCGCTCGAGATCAGTCAGTGCTACAAATAATTAAATGGTGCTAAAATAGCACTTTCGTGCTGCGGGTGGTAGAACTGATTGGGAACCGGTTATTAAATCGATGTTTTATTTGCCCCTTGGTACATTTTTACCCAATTCCTAATTGAAAGGTTCATAGTTTGCAATAAAACCATCGGGATATGATTTCGGTGACAAGCCCAATCCTAAAAGTTTCATTCAATTTAGGGCGTTACATTGATAAGTAAAAAATACAAAGAAGAGACAACAATCACAGATTCGCAACTGTCGAGTGACGTCATGTTGCCAGCTTCCACGTCGTCGCGGGTCTCTTCGAACTCTTCGGGCCGAGCCTGATCCTGGTCCGGAGCCTCCATGCCGGGCTCACGATCGCGCTCGCCGCGACGACCTACGGGGTCGGGCGTCTCTTCCTCGCCGCGCCCTGGGCGCTGCTGGCGGGGCTGCTCGTCGGGGCCTCTGGCTGGGAGGCGATCATCGAGCGGGTCCACTACGCCCATCTCTACGGCGTCTTCCCGATGGCGGCCCTCGGCCTGCTGGTCGTCGCGCTCGAGCGCGACCGCCCCCGCGCGCTGTAACAAAGGCTTTTCTCATTCCAGCCATCTGATAACACACCAGAGAGCACACACAGGTGAAAAACCGTTTAAATGTGACGTATGTTACAATGGCTTTTCTCAATCAAGCAGGTTGAATCTGCACCAAAGAGTGCAAAATGGTGAAAGAAATACTTTTCTCGATCTCATCTTTTGATTGAGGATAACAAACTACATACAAGGTAAAAACTGTTTAAATATGATGCACGTAACAAATGTTTTTCTGAATACGGCGATTTTGTTGAACACCAGAGAACACACAAAGGTGGAAAGTTGAGGTTTAATTAAAATTAAATTTTGTCAAATACTAATGGACAGCTATATCCTATTGAACAGCTATCTCGTGATTGACGAGAAATTTATGCGATTGTTTTAAATCGCTTTAAAACGGTCTGTTTATCGTTTTAAAACGATCTATTTGACGAGAAATTTCGTCAAATACTAATGAACAGCTATATCCTATTGAACAGCTATCTCGTGAACGAAATTAAAAACTGAACTTGTAACCTACGACAATATTAAAATGAAGAAGATGAAATTTAATTCGAATGCTGTTATCTTGCCATTTTACCGAAAACGCACGATAGGGGTTTTCTGCTGTAATGCCTTCTTCATCAATAGTTAGGCTTACTTTTGAGCCACTTGCTCTACTCAGCATTTGTCTCGCAACCCACCATGGTCGCTTATAGTAAAAGGCAATACCTTCCAACACCGCGAGTAAAAATAAAAAGTTCCCCAAATAAGCTTGGTTTAACAAGTAGTGGGATAAAAAGCCCAACGATATAAGAAACGTGATAAGTCCGTATTTAGGCTTATGGTACTGGCTCATTTTCACCGATTCGGCTTGACCGCTGCTTTGGCTGCTACCGCAGCCAAAGCAGCCCTCAAGCGCCGGTGATCACGGCCGTTAGGCGCTCCAACAAGGTGTCCCGGGTATGATCAGAACCTTTCTATCTCTATCTCTTATAACGTTCCTTTACGGTTGTACTATCAGTCAGGCTGGTCCGATCTACATGTACCAGGGCAAGCCGACCGGCGAAGACAAGATATTGATCGGAGTTATAAATGGCGTTTGGTCGTACGATCAGGCTGCCAACCTAAAGCGTATCAAGCGCCATTTGCCTGACCTTTGTTTAACTAGCACTGAGTACTCCAATTTGTGGGATATATGAAATCCCCTTTATACAAAGTCACTCGAATGCCACAGAAAACAGTTCTTCATTCCACGTCATGCTGTCTCCTCACGTTCCCTTCAAACACTTGGCCATGCTTGCTGTTTTTCAATCCTTGCAACTTTCCAGAGGCCTTAAGCCTAGGTGCAACCGTTGCTCCACCCTGTGAAACATCGTGCACTTGAAATCTCGGGGACTCCAATGTCGGTTTTGCGGTGGCAAAAGTCATCAAGCAAATGACTTGATATAGGTCATTTTTAAGAGGTCAAAAAGTGCTTAAATCTGAATTTGCAGTAGAAGCGATTATTATATTTGCATTAAAACAGCATGAAAAAAGACATCAAGTGGTATATTCACTTTATATGAAAGCCAGTAATACTGTTTGCACTAATTTTACCTGAAGTTTGATATTTAGAAGGATCTTCTACTTCAGAGCTCTTATTTTAAATCTCGACCAGATCAAGTGACGTTGAGGGGAGTTGGATGGGGAAACCAGAGATCTTGGAAGATGTGAAAATTGAGGTATGTTTAAAAAAAAACAAGTTTTATTTATTTAATTATATTAAGACATTATTAAATTTGCTTCAAGTATGGACAGAAAACCTGACTTCCACCGTTCATAGTGAAGACACCTAAACTCGTTTAACCAGTGTTATAATTTGTTCGTGTCATACCGGATGCAGGAAATTGTTTGGATTAGCCTGCTGTAAACCTAATTTGGATAATATCTGGCCCTATTTGAAGCTAGGGGTCGCCCCCCCCCCCAGGCGCGTAAGTCTTTGTCTAATGTTAATTAGAGTTACTAATTTCTTGCAATCCTCATGCATGGATCTTATCCAAAGATTGAAGACAGTTCTTGTCTTGATCATTTAGTCAGTCAATCTTTTGCCATTTTGTGCCAAACTTGAGTGTGCATCTTTTGATTAAAAAGTTTGTAATCATAGATGAAATAGAAAGATTGAAAATGAAATGATCAAATTTTCAATCAATGGATTCAAGTTAAGCAGTTACAACGTTAAGTATGCACAGTTTGTCTGGGTTTAGAGTTAGAAGTTATTTTTTAATCAGAATTTTAAATCTCAAAAGTGCTTCCTTTTTTCTTTCGTTGAAAAATATTTTTTATTTGTTTAATTACGTTCATTCGTTTAATATCAGGAAACGGTGTACTTTTATGAACACATTACTTTTACTACCGCAGAAAAAATGGTCAATATTTTAATAATCTCTGTTTGGTTTTTGATGGCTAGCAAAGCTTAGAGACAAACATTTTTCAAAAGACAATGAAAAAATATCTCAAGTAAAGTAAAAGTATATAATAGTGAAAAAAATAAAGTAAGTTAAAAAAATACACTAAACAATAGGCTACTTAGGAAAAATAAGACGTAAACTCCCAGTTTTGATAATGTATAATTGGATAAAAACTGATTACCTTCTTCGCTTTTACAGTTTGCTATCATGACGTTCTTCTGCCTCAAAGCTGGGTAACGACCATATTTTCTTCGATTGTAGGACAATCCTCACAATCATCCATGTAACCTGATAAACAGGTGCCCTCCCCTCCCCCTATTTCAAAAATTCAAAAATTGGTAATGCAATATAACAATATATATTGAAATATCAATAAACAGAAATTGTCGCCAAATATAAATAACCGATTATCTAATTTTACAGTAGAACTCCTAATTTTTTTTTTCAGGTTTGTCTTTTCATTTCACTTTGTGGACTTTCATCTACCTTTTTCATTTATTTTGCACTGAGCAGAGCTGACTAGAAGTTTCAGCCAAACTATTTGCATTGTTTTTCTTGTTTTGCTGACAGGGAACTATCTTGTTATTTCCTAGCCCAACTTTTTCTCCTGTTGTCATTCTTAGCCAGTGTGATTTCAGAATTTATGTATTCATGATATTGGCTAGGTGTTATAGACACTTCCAGTTATATAAAGCAAATTTTCAAAAAACTTTTTTATCGAGTTGAGGCCTTGACCAAAGAAGTTGGCAGCTATGATGAAGCGCCTGCCGAGTTGCAAGAAAAACTTCGTGAAGCCAAGGCAACCCATGAAGAGGCGCTTCTTGAACTAAAACAACGTAATCCCGGCTTGAGCAGTTTTGTGTCCGTCGATCCTCTCAAGCTTTCAGGAGTGAAAGAAATGCTTGAGTCAGACACGGCACTTGTGTCGTATCTATTAGGAAAAGAAACCACCTATGTGTGGTTCATCAAAAAAAGCGAAACGATATTTTTCAAGTTGGCTGGTGGTGATACGCTAGAAACTAAGTCAGACAGTATTTCTCTGGCGGTTGTCAAATTGTCTTCTAGTTTTTCCTCAATAGGCTTCGTTTGATATAATACAGATTTGAGATCGCGTCCTGCCTTGATTAAGGCTACTTTCTCTGGATGTGCGAAGGCTTTGGCGAGGTCGGGAAGTTGCCGGGAGTCTATGACGGCGGTGCTGCGTCCGGTTGACCGATCGCCAAACATTGCCTGAACAAGTATCGTTGCATTCTCCAATCGGTTTAATGGGATAGGGTCCGGGATCCCCGAAAGTTAATATTAATATAATCTTAGTGAAAATCACACCGTCAGATTTAGCGTATCAGAGAACCCTACTGTTCAAGTTTCAAGCTCCTATCTACAAAAATGTGGAATTTTGTATTTTTTGCCAGAAGACAGATCACAGATGCGTTTTTTTTTTTTTTTTTTTTTTTTTTTCAGGGATGATCCGTGTCGACCCAGTGGTCCTAGAATGTCGCGAGAGGTCTGATGCTAACGGAAATTAGAAGTTCTAGTGTCCTTTCTAAGTGACCAAAAAATTGGAGGGCACTTAGGCCCCCGCCGCCCCGGCTCCGGCAGCTTTGTCAAATTCCGCTCCGACCCCAAGCCCGAGGCTTCCTATTCCTCGCTGGCCAAGGAAGTGTCGCCGCTCGACCACCTGGTGGTGCGCGGCATTCTGGAGCCGGAACTGATCCGTCTGGCGGTGATCAACATGACTCCGCGCCAGATCGAGGAGCTGGACGAGATTCTGTCCCGCGTCGAAGCCGTGCGCACCGATCCGGGTGAGTTCATCGAAGCGGAAGAGGATCTGTACCGCAAGATCGCCGAGGGCAGCGGCAATCCGCTCTCGTGACTCAGAGCTATTATGTTAAATCCCGACCGGCATTAAGCCTCCGATTTTTCTTTAAAATCAATCTACTGATTCTTAGAATTTTGTTAGAGCTCATACCATATGAACTCTTGGCTCGTCCGGCCTCGTCACAAGTGCCATATGAGCTCT
The DNA here is from genome assembly GCA_010016025.2 of Alatinidae sp. Z8VKAUB7J3. Taxonomy (NCBI): domain Eukaryota; kingdom Metazoa; phylum Cnidaria; class Cubozoa; order Carybdeida; family Alatinidae; species Alatinidae sp. Z8VKAUB7J3. The sequence goes on from JAAAKM020721499.1 coordinate 105,571,792, forward strand.
TAGCTCTTGTATTATTAGGTCAAATGACATGTAAGAGAAAACAATTATTACATTTATCTCAAAATGGCAAATCGCACGACCAAAAGTAGAACGATCTTTGTTCTTAGTGAATATGTCTATGCACAAAGCCTCGAAAAAGGGCAATAGCCCTTTCAATTTCCATTCGAATGAGCCCTATTCAAAGTACCTACGGCAACTCCTTTGATATGGACTGCCCCGGTTGAAAACAAACAAACAAGCCAATAAAATAAATAAACAAATAAATAAATAATACATTGTGCTAATATCGTTCTTTACTAAGATTAAATTTAAAAAAAAAACAAGTTTTTTTTAACGGAAAGTAAGGAGTGGCATTAAAACTTAAAACGAACAGAAATTACTTCGTATATGAAAGGGGCTGCTTCCTCATCAGCACCCCACTCGAGAATCAAAATGAGGATTGATGGACTTTCCAAGCCAATGGCAGGGTTTCACAAAGTCATTACCAGGTTGTTAAATATCTATGTTAGTAAATTGTAATATGTTATGCTTTAATTCCAATTGGGAGGAAGATAGTGTTTTGTTAGATTAGATAATGTATTTTCAGGGTCTTGGAGTAAAATGAATGAGAGAAAAGCTCGAATTATGAGGGAATGTCAGTGAGTTGGATCTGTGGTGTCCATTTTGCTAATATTACGACATTTGAAAGAACTCACATGATGACATAGTCTCAGACTTGATTAATGACCAACCATTTGTTTGTCTTGACATTCAAATCATGTTTGACGTTCTTGCTACAATCACCCGTTCTAAAATAAATATTTTTCAATTACTTTAAGTTAATTAATTAATTTGAAAATTTAATTTTGAATAATTAAAGTAAAATTAATCTTATAGTATTAGTTCTGTAATTAATAGTGATACTTAGGTTAGATTTTAGGTACCTTATATGCTTATCGCTATGCTTAGAGGGACCATCCCCCCCCCCCCCCCCACCGCACATATTTTATTTATGGGTTTTCACCATTCTAATTAAATAAAAAAGGAGTTTTTTTTAAGAATTTGAAAAAAAGATATTTTAAAAAAACTCGCTAAAATAGGGCGCTGTGTAAGTTCTAATGTTGATTTTTTTTTTCATTCCTTTCCGATGGTTTAAACCATTCTAATTAAATAAAAATGTATGTTTTTCTTAAAGAATTTGAAAAAAAAAGTTATTTCAAAAAAGAACTCGCCAAAATAGAGCGCTATGTAAGTTCTAATGTCGAATTTTTTGATATTTCATTCTTTTCCGATGGTTTTAACGTAGGCTAAATAGACTTAAGGCTGCAAGTTTTGAGCCGTAGAACATAAAGAAAAAGCAAGAAAACACAATTGTTGGCATTATTGGGCCTTTTTTAATGGAACCGCAGCATCCAAAAAATGTTGGGTGAACTATTTTTAATTTTTATTCCTTGCAATTTCAATTGAGGGTTCAAGTGCAACCTATACGAGTCCTTATTTTTGGTAATGAACTATCACTTGTATCCATCTTTTCGGCAGTTTTAATTCGTTATTGTTTTGTTGATCGCGAGTGTTGCTATGCTTGACATTTTATTTCTCTAAAAATGCAAAGCAATTTTTCTCTATAGCTACCATATAATTTGTCAGTTTGTTTTGGAGAGGGGAGGAGGTATAAAGTTTGACTTCCAGTCATACGCTTCGCGTGCCTATAATGAGAGCGCAGCCTTAAAAAAACCTACTGTCACCAGTTGCACAGAAAGAGAGCTAGGGACACAAAAAGTTGTTTATGAAAGATGGAGGACGAGTACGACCTAAGGATCCGAAGATTGATGGTAAGCCTTAGTGAATGCTCCACCGCTTCTCTGTTACTAAACGTTTACATAAATATTAAACTAGAATATAAAAAGGGGATCGAAGAAGAGAGTAGTGGCTCCCCTCATATTCAAAAGATCCTTGGACCAAACTGCTCGTAATAACAACGTGTGAGTGCTCGGCGACTCTTTTCAATAAAATTGAACCTGATAGACAAAATTTTGACTAAAATATATGCGACGAAAAAATTCATAACTGAGGCTGATGTTTAGTTTGTATGAATGAATGAATGAATGACTGTATATAAGCCATTTTTCAGGCCGTATACATACATATACAACAACAAGCAAGGTTTCAGTTTACTGGCAAAAAGAGACTACATATGAAGTCAAATAACTTGTAAAAACAATAACTTGTAAAGTCAAATAAGAGTAATTTCCAAGTAAAATAACACCTTTGATGTTTAACTATAGGAGATATCAGCAGACTATATTTGAAGTCAATGAACTTGTGAAGTCAATAACTCGTGAAACCCAATGTTGTAACTTGTAAGTCATATAACACCAATGAGGAGAATACCAATTAGAAATGTCAATAGACTATGTGAAGTCAAATAGCTTGTGAACTGAAATGTCATTGGGGGATGCATTCAATCTCAGCTTGGCAATTGTATTTTTTTTGTCTTTACATAAAATGCAACCCAAAAACTGTGCACCGTCTCTTGTAGCTACGCATTAACATCAAAGTGAATATATGGGATTTTTTTCCAAGAATTCCATGGTAAAGGTTTCTTTTATTTGCTTTATTATCTTATTCTTAAACAAAAATGACTTTAATTCTATTTAATTCCACTTTGTAAATTTATATAATTCAGCTTAATTTATTTAATTGACTGTGGCTTCAATTTTACTTGTTTACGTCGATGAGAATGCTAGCTATTTGAGTAGATATATATACACATATATATACACTATATTGAAGTGGCGAATTTTTTTTTCAGAATGTTCTTCTATTACGTTTAAACGCTCTTGTTTAAAACATTTGCAGCTTAAGTGTGAATAATAGACTGTTTTCTTTTACTATTGCTTATTATAGAGAGAATAAAAACAAAAATTTAATCACATAATAAAATAAAAAATTAAGGTCTAAGATACTCATTCAGAACAAAGTTTTCTGTAAAAATATTCCAAATATTCCAATATTTATTTCCCCTTTGTAGTTCAAAAAAATATATACCTACAAGTTCCGAGCTTATCAAACACATATGATCATGGGTGTATTTATTTCTCATTATAAATCAATGCGTAAAAAATAGGCGATTTGCTTAATTTACCTCTCTTGTCGCAGGAATTATGGAGGCAATGGCATATTTACTGAGAATTTCAACCATTTCGTACAAAATACATATAATCGAAATATTGATAGGATGTCTATAAAATTGCAAAAGGTGGGCAGGAAAAAACTACAGGAAGGGATCTGGTGGCCTTGCAGTCCCTTTCCGATGACCAAAATTAATTAGATAAATATTACTGGGTATTTAGAAAAACTGGGTAGAAACCCTCCAGTCTCCAAGGCCAACTCCCGTGTGGTCGTATGTTTCTTTCTTAACTTACACTACTATGTACTCTATGATTCACTTATTGTAGACACTTTAGCCGACAAGCCCTACTTAGCTACAAAAACCATGTATTTTGAAGCAAACACATATGAATGAGTAGTTGCACTCTCGAAGCATTCGGATAAAAGAGTAAACGTTATCCCCTCATATGTGGGTTGATTTCAATTGCTACAAATCTCCAAGGATTAAGAACATTTGTCCTGACGACCTCCGATGCGGACCGGACTTTCTCTTTGAGGATGTTTCACGGTAATTCCAGAAATACGGAAGATATACAGACCGTGGAACGGTCCCAAACACATTATTTGTCGACCTCGTGTCTAACGTACCAAAAGAGGCATGTTCCCAAATTAGTGTATAGGTTATAGACCAATAGCTGGTTCTAGCGTTTTGAGCAATGGTCTAAGGCTGCTTTTTCTCCTAGAAATTGGAACAAAATGCAGACCTGATTATCGGAGTTGATAATCTTTGTAATTGATTTTTCGAAGCTCGTAGTACCAAATATGCCTGCTGTTAGTACATATGAACCATATAAAAATAGTAAAAACTCTAAAGATTTTTTGCTCCATAGAAAGATATTAAGAATCACCTTCATCTAAGCTTATCTCCAGCTTAGCTTTCTCGTCACGAGAGGAAGGGGAAGAGGGCTAAGGTATAATCAAGGGTTTTGCTTGTTCCTACTTTAATTGAGAATGGCAAAATGTTTTTACATGTTTTGATACTTTTTGTGTCAAAGGGTTTTTATAATCTAGTTGGTATTATAAAGCTATCCGTGACTTAAGGATTAAAATACCATAGGTGATACTAATTATTACGAAACTACCTCATGGTTTTACGTTATCGTTTGTACCCGTTACGTAAACACTTAATTCTGTCAGATTTAAAGAGATCGAACACAATGTGTACCAATTTGCACAAATTTCTAGCCCAAAGTGAAAAGATTCTTACTTACAAGTCCCTCTCCCGTGATAGACATCAAGTTCACCAGAAACAAATAAATGGGTACACCGACTAGCATAGTTGCAAACCGCACAATTATTGCTGACTTGGTGTGTGACAGCAAAATTTACAACCTATTATATTTGTAGCAGTTGCAGTGTAATTGAGTGTTTCTGTGAAGTGATGAAGAAACAAAAGCGTGAAGAGTAGTCCGTTTCGTCCCGCTTTTACATTGTCATGTCGAGTTATACTTTCAATTTAAATTTCTTATATCTATCCTTGCTACAACCACGTTGCGTATCTCGTTACAGCTGTTTTACCAAAATACATTTCACGCACCACAAACTTGTGTTAGTGCTTTCAATTTTTGACAACTGAGTCCAGACAAAAACAAGAAAAACAAAACAGAAACTTATCCTTCTAGCCTTGATCTCATTATTTGCATTTTTTTGGCAAGCGGCTCCTGCTCAAACAACATTCCCGGAAGATGAACTGATCAGAATCAATGGAGATGGAACGGTTACAGATTATTTAATTCCTATGGGTAGCGAGGGAAAAAGACTCATTCTACATATCAGAGGAGCAGACGGAGGAAAAAGAAACTTTCAAGAGGGCATTAAAGAAGCGGGCGAGGGGGCGTATTTGGAAGCCAGCTTTAAGATTGGGAAATTGTCTCAACAGACTGGTATCTATGACGCTTACAGTGCCTTAAGTGATGTTTTAATTTTAATTCCGCTTGGAAAGCTGATAGACACATTGGACAATAGTAGCGCAAAGTTTCATTGATCGCTTGACTTGAATCCCAACTAATATTATAAATTGGAAAGATATGTTCAAATGAATCATGGATCCTGGTAGGGTCGTAAAGAGGAAATACCCGATGTTTCACTGATTCAATGGACGGAGCCCTTACTGAATATAAAAATCCCTTTTTATCTTTAAGTTCCCCCTATTTTTTGATGTAACTATTGGTATCAAAATTCCATTTTTTAGAGCTTCGGTTACAATTAAGCCGGGTCGCTCCTTATTACAGTTCGTTCCCACGAACTGTTTAATAAACAAATATCTGGAGGGAATAATTATTAAGGAAAATAAAACGTATTGTTTTTATGTTTCAACTCTTCAAACGAAATTTAATATCACAATTATCTCAAATTAGAGTATCTCAAATGAAGAGCTAGATTTTTTTCGGGGGGGGGGGTTATTTTGTTCTTTTGCTTTCTCTGTGGAATTTTTGATAATCAACTTTTTGAAAAATATAGTCAATTTTTTCCAAGTGGTTAGTATATTTACTCCTCATTTATTTTTTTTGTTAATGATTAGTATAAACTAGGTACAAAGTCAACGACAAAGACGTTTCCGGTGTGGAGCGTGTGGAGTGGAAAAACATTTTCCTCCGTAAGGAAGTCTGTAACTGGAAAACTTAAAAAAGGGACACTTTGGGAGTCTCCAATTGGTGCATTCCCCTTATCTGGTCTTCTGTCAGAGTGCTAATCAACGACATGACTAGTCACTAATCACTAATCTCTGTCGTTTGACCAATTCATCGACAAGAGAGAAAGATTGAAAATCGGGAGATAATTTTAAGGTACCGTAAACCCTCAAAAGATCTTAATCTGAAGGTAGTTAGCAAAGCTGAATAATAACATTTTTAGGATGGAATAATCTACCAAAATATCATTGGAACTGTTATAAAATTGGTGCAAAACTTGAAATCAATTTGTAGTCACATAAAACTTATTTATGAGGTAAATAATTGTTAGTTATTGTCAAAAATAATTTTTTTTTACATGATTAATTTGTCCAAACTGTATAGCTAGATATACCAGATAAGCCTAGTCTTGGATAATGCGCCTGGCTAATTATGGCACTAAGAAGAATAAATGAATAAGATAGATGGTATGGCAGTATTTCTCTTATTTAGAACAGCCTTAACTACCTTTTAGTAAAAGTAAATGTTTATCTTTAGTCATTTTGTGCTTTTGGGTTCTTGGAGAGGAGAGATTTGGGGGTATTGGGACTCAAGTATTAAGAAATATTTAAGAATCAGCGAAGTTTATATTCTCTTCTAAACTAAACTCCGTAATTATTGTTACTTCCTGACCCGCTGTTTGTCATGACTGCGGTCAAGTTGGCAGAAGGCCAACCCATTGTCTTAGTAGGAGAAGATACGGACTTACTTGTCCTTTTACTGTAACACAAAAAGCGAGACTGTAAGCCGATATTTCTCCATTCCGAGTCAAATTGACGAAAAACTGGAGGCCGAAAACTGGAAAAACTGGGGGAAAACTGGTATGTGGGATATATTAGCAGCTAAACTGAAACTTAGTTACACTTTTTCTTACCCAATTCTTTTTCTCCATGCTTTTGTCGGATGCGACTCGACCATTGGACAAAAATTTTGAGACTGCTATTTTGTTCAGCATAGTTAAAAAGTAAAAAAAAAACCATTCCTGACACCCAAATAAGGGCAGTAAATTCTGAAATTTGCCAATTGCTTATATATAGTATTTGATATTAAGAAGTACACAGACATTCTTGGGAAAAGGGGAATTTTCTGTGGGGGAAGGTTTCCACGGGAGTATTTTTCGTGGGGAGGAAATTTTTTGGAGAACAACTTTCAAGTGGAAATTTTACACGGGAGAGTTTTCCAATTACAGAGTGCCTTTTTTTTTTTTTTTTTTTTTCTTTTTTTTTTTTTTTTTTTTTTTTTTTTTTTTTTTTTTTTTTTTTTTTTTTTTTTTAACAGAATAAAAGCGTGGCTTTTTAGAGGGTACGATAATTTAGGCAATAGATTTAGCCGTTAGGAAAATAGTTCTCTGAATAGGCATTCATAGGGATTTGTAAGCAGAAGAACTTCTAGAAGAAAGTGCTTGAATTGACTTGCTGCATTTATCCAGATTTGCTAACTATGTCAGTATGGACAAATTAATTAATAGCTCTTTACGCTAAAGTTTGACAACACTTCTTTTTTTTTTTTTTATGTATATTTTTATTAACCGGCAGAGTTTGATGTCTTCACGCTACTCTTATTCTTGGTAATTCTCCACACTCTGTTTAAACCGGTTTACAAAATGGTGGCAGCGACGGAGATAAGATAAAACCCTCCTCCTAATAAAATTTATAAAATTCATATAACATTTAAAAAGTTTTTACGCTTCGTTTAAAAGCTTAAGACCACAATCTTTTTATTTCTACTGTACAGTGCTTGTCTTTTCTTCTTTATATTACCTTCTTTTTACTTTTTGATTTAACAAACGACGTGGCCGAAATAGGCCACATACCCATACTGCTTTTGCTGGGTGGACGTGACGGTCAAGTCGATGCTTTAGAAACGCGCGAAATATTTGAAAATTTATTGCCCGAAGATCAACTATCGGTCGGGTGGTTCGAACAAACGGGGCATTCCCTCACCCATGTTGATGAACAAAAGCCAATGGACGATTGGGATGGGCTATTTTTGCTGGCAAATGTCGCCTTTAACGGCAAATCGGCATTCCCGAATGATGTTTGGGCGACGATTGATAAATTCCTCCAATGAACTCAAAATGCTCAAAAAACGAATCTAGTTGCATGAATTCATAAAGTCCCGATTTTTCTATAGCATAAATATCATCGACATACGTTTGTTTAAATAAACGAACAGTTACACCAAAATAGAACACGCAAAAATTCTTTATGATAGACTGTGATTCGTGCTCATTCAAGGGTCTGTAAAGAACTGGGCAATGGGGTCAGGATGGATTCAGCCCGTCATGTCCAAATGCCTGAAGTTACAACGCAAAAAGGAGAGTGAGGCTAATTCGAGCATAGCTTTCATTTCTGCTAGGAGTTGAATGGAGCACGTCTCTTGTGACCTCTCCAGGAGTAACGAGTTGCACCAGCAGTCAGAGTCACCAGCAACTGCATCCAATTGAAATAAAGAGCAATTTCAATATAAAAAAGCTTTAAAAACGCTTCAAAATTATATTTATATGCTTTTTTCTTACTTTTTTACGAGTTAAACAAAAATTAAGCGAGAGGGGGGCTCCTACCCCACAACTCCCTCCTCCATGGATATGGCTTGGTTTCAATTGTTTTTGTAATGATTTCTGTTTGATTTATTCATAAGAGAACATGATGGCATTTGATAGAAGATATCAAACGTATGTAAAACTCTAGAATTTTGGTGGAAAACTGTGTTCCTAACATGATCCATTTCGTAATCGATGAGATGTCCGATGTTCACGAAGAAGTAGGCAGTCTGCTGAAACATTACAAAATAAAAAAAGAAACAATATAAGGCAAAAATAATTTCAAAATAATAAAAATAAAAATTTAGATTGAATTAAATAAAACAAAACCAATAAAATATAGGAAAATAAAACCGAAAAAATTAAAATAAAATTAATTTAATTATATATATATGTTTATAACATATAAACATATGTTTATATGTTTTTTTTCTTTTCAGCCTAAGATAACGAGTAATTTTGAGTCTATTCGACTGAGGCCTTATATGTTTCTTTTATATGTGTTTATAACATATAAACATATGTTTTAGTTTTTTTTTTTTTTTCAGCCTAAGATAACGAGTAATTTTGAGTCAATTCGACTGAGACCTCATATGTTTCTTTTATATATGTTTAAAACATATAAATATATGCTTATATGTTTTTTTTTCTTTTCAGCCTAAGATAACGAAATGCTATTTGCTACCTTGCCATATCCTTCCAACTGTTACTGTAAGCCTACCATTTGAACTCTGATAGGTAGAAATGTTAACTGTGTGAGCTTATTATTCACAGAATTGACTTTTTCTGCCAGTTTTAATGACTTTGTTAGTATGCAAAGTAACGAAAGGTTGCAGATAATGTACAATCAAGTTCCTATTTTACTAGAAGTCATATGTTTTTCGATTCTGTTGAAGATAGATGGCGGTTTCACGTCATCCAAGTTTTCATCCAATTGTAGCAATACTTCACTTTCCCACCAGGATAGTTCCGGGATCCCCTCCGGGGCCGGTCTCATCGCCGAGGCCGATGACCTTGCTTTGGGGCGTGTCCCCGTTCTGGAGTACGGCGAGCTGGTCGACGGCCAGATAGCGGAGGTGATTGTCCATTAGTACGCCCCACTGAACTTCGGGTTGGAGGGTGGATGCGGTCGAGTTGAGGGACTGATGGGCCACCCAGAGTCGGGCGTCTTCGTGGTTTCCTTGGATGGCGAGCCCGGAGATGTTGTTGGCCGGGAGCTTGAGGGTGTGTGTGAGTCGCGGGGCATTGAATAGTTAAAGCGGAATGCATCATTCTTACGAGTAGAGATTTTTTCATTGATTGAACAACACAAATCAGTTATACTACAAGTGATTGGCGAATCGTTTGGTCTAACCTTTACATCATATGTACGATCCTTTCTCAGGATATCATATGTATATTTTAGGATACAATCAACAAGAAAAAATTCATACTCACCATCGATTCTGATTGCGGTGGAGAGTCTTATCCAAAAATTACTTGTTTTATTCAAATCATCATAGAGGAGGCTTTAGACACTGGACATGAATGCGTCACGCCTTGCAGGGCATGCTGCCAAAGGCCCGCTCGGGCTCACATCTCCAAAGTCAGCGTTGAAAACGTAGCGCCCGCCACAATACGAAACATCGGGTGCTTGCCGTGTGACCTCAAAATAGTCATTGCCCGTCTTCAGGTTCTGCCAAAAGGCAAGATTCGGATCGGAGCTATGTAATGCCATGTTTTCAGGCGTCATGCGAAATGGATATGATTGTACCTGGAACTCTGACTGGCCACCACGAAGAGCATCGCGCGCGATCGCGTAAACTTCCGCAACATGCGGGCAAATTAAAAGACTACAAGAAAAGCTTGGCTCCCTAAAGCTGACAACATTGACATCATGCTTCCGATAAAAATTTGGTTGTTAACTCATCTCACTTTTCACAATAAATTTGAAAAATCAATAAAAGAAAAAACCTAATCATATTTTGTTTTAGTAAATAGTCTATAATAATATTAATTTATTTGAACCCTCTATACATACAAAAATGCACTTAGAGGAGTAAGGAAAATAAATGTACATAAGAAAAACACTTATCATCACAAACACTAAAAAACACACAACAATGGCATGGGCTTTCCCAAATGGGAAAGCCCATTTTTTTCAGTTGCGTCATATCCGGGGGTTGGCCGGGCATCGCCGGCGCGCGCGGAGGCGATCCAACACAGATGACTGGCAGTTTATCCCGGCCAGGTCCGTAGACCCTATCGAGGGACCGCCCAGCCGCTGCCAAATCGCCGCCGCGTGGGGGCGCGCCGGCGATGCGCGGCGGCCTTTCGGCCTTGTACCGCGCGGGTGTTCTTCACTTCACCCCCAGCCCCATCTGCATCAGCGACTTGCGCACCGGCGCCAGCGAAAGAATCTGGCGGCAATGATTACAAATACTACCTCAATTCCTTGCAAGAAGACGGCAACCTTTTGCCCCCCCCCCCCCCCCCCAGTCTTACTTTTCGGGAGGTTATATTGAGACATTGCGGAGGACGTCTTATCTTTTATTAACATCTCCATTCAATGGCAAGAGTTGTTTAAACTAATGGATGGAAGTACGTGAATTTAAAAGGCATGGGAATATGTTCTAAAACAGTAATAACACAGAAAGTCTTCAGTTTCCTTAAGCGGCCCACAGACGCGCAATAATCTTCCAACCCTTGAAAACAGTATATGCTGTTCCAACTTTGCTTTATAAACAGTATTTGGCAACTATTCCAAGGGTTTGTAAATGTCATATGCTATTTTCAGGCGTGACAGTGACGATGTTTATTGTTTATTTTGCACTTGTTCCCCGAACCATGTGTTTCTAGCTTACTTTTTCGGTACCGAACCATGTGTTTTTTGTTTACCTTTTCGGTACCGAACCATGTGTTTCTAGCTTACCTTTTCGGTACCGAACCATGTGTTTTTTGTTTACCTTTTCGGTACCAAACCATGATGTTCTGTTCATAATTGTAGAAATCTATCCCTGGCAGCATCAAGCTTATTATTTTTGTGTAGTACAATCAGTCGCTAGAGAGGGTTTCCTTGGTGAAATCCAAAGTAATTTCAAGAAAAGCATGCCACAATGAATTAAATTACAAATAGATTTGGCTTGGTTAAATTAGCTGAATATTGCATTAGGGAACGGGCCTAATCACAAGTGAAAAGTTTTTTACCACTGGGATAGGGAAGTGGCATTGCTAGGTTCTAAACATTGTTAATTCCAAGAAGTGACCTCTTGCGGTCAGAAAAACCTTGAATTGGACGAGGCTTTGACAAAGGCGGAGGCCGCGACCCAAGCCAAAGCGGCATTCTTGGCTACCATGAGTCATGAAATTCGTACACCGTTGAATGGAATTATCGGGATGACGGCTCTGCTCTCAGAGAGTACCTTATCCATGGAGCAACGAGAAGACGCCGAAACAATTCAGAAATCAGCTGAAGGGCTCTTAACCATTATTAATGACATCCTCGACTTTTCGAAGATCGAAGCTGGAAGGCTGTAGTTTGAGGTCATCGATTTTGACGTGCAACAAATACTGGATCACCAACGGGCCGGATGCTTCGACCTTGGTGGTCTACGCGAAAACCGACCCCGAGGCCGGATCGAAGGGCATCACCGCCTTTATCATCGAGAAATCCATGACAGGCTTTTCGACCAGCCCGCATTTCGACAAGCTGGGCATGCGCGGCTCGAACACGGCCGAGCTGATCTTTGACGATGTCGAAGTGCCGTTCGAAAATATCCTGGGCGAGGAAGGCAAGGGCGTGCGGGTGCTGATGTCAGGGCTGGATTACGAGCGCGTCGTGCTGGCGCTTAATTCAATGCTCTATAATTAATCAATGCTCTATGACTATGTACCTTAGTTCTACTGCCCTAGGAATGACGCAGGGATGGATAATAGATAGATAGATATATGTATTAACAAATGAACTGACATCATTTATATATCTTAATAAGGGAGGAATTAATGCCAGATTTGCCTCTCACTCAATTGGACTACCTGTCTTGGCTTTTTCTACAATTAGCCATGGCTTGATGACCACAACTATTCGATTTTAAATTCTATTTTAATTCATTTTACTTTTCTGAACTTCACCCTGTTCAAGTATCGCCTCCGCGTCGCAGCGCCTGGCGAAGTGCCCATTCCACCACGTGCCGAACTGGCTGACATCGCTACGGGGACCAGCGACATCGCGCTCGTCGTCGCCGACCCCACGCCACCCACTGCTCGCATCCGTGGTCGCGTCATCGCCGCCGACGGCTCGGTACCGCAGAACGTCAGGCTGTGCTACTACGCGGAGAAACGAGACGGCGGACTGTTCATCCAGTTCAACCCGCGCACCGGCGACTTCGACCACGGCCCCATTCGGCCCGGCAAGTACCGCTAAGTTTCCGTTTTAAAGATTTTTTTTAGAATTTTAAGTTTCTAACTATCAATTTTAAGTCGAATTCCTGGTTTAAAAGGTAGTTTTAACAGTTGTTTTTATTTATAAAGTCTTACGCTTAAAGTTTTAAAGTTTTAGTTTTAAAGGTTTGGTTTTAAAATCTTTAGTTTTGTGGTTTTAGAGATAAAGTTTTTGGTTTTAAATTATCAAATTTAAAGTTTTTATCTCTTATGCCCTTAAAAAAGACTCAAGACATGATAAATTCTACCATCTATGGTAGTTACTGAGTGTTGAAACAGACAAAGAGAGCCCTTTTTTAGTCCTAGTGATCAAAAGAATATCATCCACATAGGCAAGATAAGGAATATTTACAGAATCAAGGATGCAAGTAGGTGGGATAGAGAAAAGGACAGATAATATACAAAGTTTGAAAATAGATGGGGAGAGGACAGCACCTTGCCGGACCCCACATTGTACTGGAATTTTACTATCTGAAACCCATATATCTGTTTTAATCTTCAAAAAGGAATTTGAATACCAATATCTAAGAAGAAAAATTACCAATATGTTGATACGTTACATGTACAAAATAGTGCAATTGAATATCCTTATAAACTGATAATTTGTCATGCTAAAATCTGCGAAGATTCAGCTGAACTTTGGACAGGATTTACCAATATGACAGGAATCCTGTCTTTGACAGAATTTAAATACGGGTGATTATCAGACAGTAAAAGGCAATATGACAAAATTAAGTAATTTCGGCAAGTTTTTGGTTTTATTTCAGTAAGTATTGTTATTTTCAGATAAAATAATTCTCAGATATGATTCTCAAATAATTAAAAATTAAAATAATCCTCAGGTTGTATTTTATATTGTATACTATACATTAATTATACTCCCAAAAACATAAGTTAAACTTTACAGCAATGATTGTGAAGTTTAGAGAGCAGTTGCTAATCCCTATCAAACAGTTCGTGGTAACGAACTGTATTAAGGAGCGACCTGGCTCAATAGTAACCAAAACTCTAAAAAACGGAATTTTTATAGCAATAGTTAGATCAAAAGAATCGAATTTCCTGCGAAAATTTGCCTTATTTTAGAAAATAGGGGAAAACACCCCCTAAAAGTCATAGAATCTTAACGAAAATTGTGTGGGGGTGCGATACAAATATAAACAAGTTATATGGTATTCTATAGTATTCATTGCTAAAAAAAAAAACATTATGTCTTAGCAACTAACAAAGTTGCAATTAATAACCAACAACGAATTGCTTATCAACACAAATCGATCTACATAAAAATATCCTGTATGGCTCTACAATTTACATTGTTCTCTATTCTTATCCTGAGAAGCCTTCTTAGTTCAGCCATTCTAGGAATTTTCTGGCAAGCGTAACCTACCGTCGCCATGTAGACTTTCTCGAACCGGGGCCAAAGAAGAAGTTTTTGTCCCACCACCTGAACAATCAAAAGAAACAAAGGCGGCCATCAGTGCCTACCATGCCTTTGAAAACCAAAAACTCGGACTAGATAAATCGTTGGAATAAAAAGAAGATTTTGTCCCACCACCTTAACAATTAAAAAACAAAGGTTCGGCGATATGTCTTTCATAATGACAAAAGACAAGCCGAAGCAAAAGAAGAAGTTTTTGTTCCACCACCTGAACAATTAAAAAAAACCAAAGCCTCGGCAATATGTCTTTCATAATGACAAAAGACAATTGAAAATATTTTTTTGGAAACCTCTTGATATTTTTAGCTAGACAACCACTTAATACATATTCAAACATCTAACTCCTATAACGTTGAAATATTCTGCTTTTTATTTAATCATCCAAAAATGTTGGAACTTCTAAAAGTTTCTTTTTTGGATGGAAAGGTTACCTGCTGGGAGATTAGATGATGGGGGCAAGGAGAGGACGGGATAGTAGTCAGCAGTGTCCCCCTTTTTCATGGCTCCGCAGGATAGTAGAAATTTCAGTTTCCCTTCTTATGAACATCCGGAATTACAATTCTTTACATAAATATTTTCAAAGTATAACTATATCGTTTGTATCTTCCTTCGCTATAAGTAGGTGTTTAATTGAACGTTTTTCGTGTCGAAACTTGATGGTACCATGCGCCGAAACTTAATGGTGACAACTACTTCCTGTTATATTTTCAAATTAACATATCTCCTTTCAATAATTAAGAATGTTCAACGTATATTTGAGATAATCATGTTTAAAAATAGCGCTTTCTAACATTAATATAAGGTTAATGTTAGGTTTGATTAGATCGTTTGTAGATTTCTTTGTCAATTATAGCTAGTATTACATGACATTCATATGAGGAGGAAGGGGCTGTAGTACAAAAATCTAAGTCCAAAATGAGCCTTGCTATTCCCTTATAGAGCCTTGAAAGACTTTTCATGATCAGTTTCAAAGTAGACGTTTAGGAAAATGTATGAACTAGGGGGATTTTGTTGAATGCATTTGCTAGGTCAAGAAGAATCAGGCCTACTGCGATATTGTTGTCATAGAAAGCAGCAGCAATACTATTTGTCTCTGCAAGTTTGGTCTAAGCCAATTTTTCTGGCAAGGCGCGCCAACATTGTAAGTCAGATCATGATTTATTACTGTCAGACACCTCTTGCCGGTGCGTTTGTTGTCGATCCAAACACCTTCATCAATGATACGCTGACATAAGTTGAGATATTGATCCATGAGCTGCCTTATTCAAAATTTTGCTCTAGTTTAACAGGGCTGCTTTAAATCCCAATAAAAATGCACAGAAAAATTACTCTGTTTGAAAATTTGCCGAGCAGTTTTTGTCCTGTAACTGATTGTATGGTGAGCAATTATGGAAAAATTTATGTTTCACTTATACTCGCAACAGAAGTTACGAGCCTGAGAAAATTTGCGTTATTTTAAAAAATAGGGGGGAACACCCCCTTAAAGTCATAGAATCTTAACAAAAATCACACCGTCAGATTTAGCGTATCAGAGAACCCTATTGTAGAAGTTTCAAGCTCCTATCTACAAAAATTATTTTTTTGCAGGATTTACTAGCATTATTTAAAAAAAAACAATGAAAAAATAAATATGAAAATTTTTTTTCAGCGGGAAGTAAGGAGCAATAAAAAAACTTAAAACAAACACAAATTATTACCCATATAAGCATACAAATGCAATTTTTTGTGACACTCAAGAGATTTCTTAAACAAGAGGGGAGCTTTCATCACACAGCACCAATATTACAGATTTGTCCAAAATTACTCCTCAAAATCGAGGCAGATAAGTGGTAAAATGAAAAAATAACTGTTTTATAAGTAATTAATAAGATTTTATTAATAGTAGAAAAGTAAATACAAAAATAATTTGTTTTTTAAAGTATTATATTTTCATCCTACTTTGGTATTGTGTTGCGAGAGCAACACTTTGGTTTTGTCGTGTTTTTTCCCTGTGCTTTCCAACTCAGGTTTTGAAAAATTAGATAAAAAAAAATTATAATTTTTGTGCAGTTAGAGATAATTACTGGAGTCTACGTTGCAACTTTATGAAAACTTTAATTCCATCCCTTTGTATTAAAGGTGACAAGTGTGAGTTTAATCATTATAGAGGTATTAGCCTGGTTTCTATATGAAGCAAATTATTTGGTATTAAGTTGCTTTTTAGACTTATAGATACTGCAGGTAAAGTTATAAGGGAAGATCAGTGTAGTTTTAGGAAGGTGGAGTGGATGTATTGACTGTTTTTCAAATGATGCCAGTAAATCTACCTCACCCTCCATGGAATATACCCCCTCCAAGGGGAACTCCTCCATGGAAGTGTTATCTAAAGTAAAGTGCACTCCCCCCCATCAACGGAAACTCCTTTATGGAAATCTCATCCAATGTAAATTGCACCTCCGTAGAATTTCTTGCGAACGACTCAGCATAAAAAATTATCCTTATTACACTTTCATTTGAAAAAAAAAAACTAAATTTCTAATTAGTATCTCGATCACTCTGGACATGCCCCCTTTCGTGTGTTTTTTCCCCCACTTTTTTCCTCAAATTCTTCCGATAAAATTTGAGATAGCCATTTTGTCAAAAATAGTTAAAAGGCTAGATAACAAAAACTCTGGTGTCAACACAACCTTCCAGGGCCCAGGGGCAGGCGTTGTAAGTTATGCCATGGCGCATATATAGTTCTCATGGAGGGGAAGCGTAGATAAACATCAGAGAGGGCTCATTTGTTTGGAAATCAAAAGTTCTAGTTCCCTTTTTAAGGGTCGAAAGAGATCGGACGGAAACTAGACCCCCCCCCCCTAAGCCCTTTTTCGAGGGGACAAACCTTTTCATATACAGAATAATTTCTGTTTGTTTTAAGTTTTAATGTCGCTTCTTACTTGCAGTTAAAAAAAACTTGTTTTTTTATTTAATTTCTGAATGTTTTTGAATTAATTCATGTTTTGATTTTGGCTCACCGCATATGAATAATTAATCCGAAATTTGCTTTTTTTTTGCTAAAAGGCTTTCTCATAGTTTTGATCTGGCGATTTTGATAAGCGAGAGGGTGGGGGGAGAGGTCTAGTTGCCCTCCCATTTTTGGTTACTTAAAAATGCAACCATTACATATTTAATTTATGCACATCTAACACATGTTAAATTTATGAACATTCTTCTCCTAACTAATTTATTACATATTTTTATTAAGTACATATTTAATTTATGCACACCTATTTCGTAATTAATTTATGCTCATCCACTACATATTTAATTTCTGCACATCTATTACATGTCAAATTTATGCACATTCTTCTCATAATTAATTTATTACATATTTTTATTAAGTACATATTTAATTCATGCACATCTATTACACATTTAATTTATTCACATCCACCACATATTTAAAAAAGTAAAAGCATTTCATATGCATTTTGTTTTCAATTAAGTGCAAATTTTGTTCTTGTCTTGAGGAGGTGTGGGGGTTATCAACTCTACTCATGTTAATTTTTGCTCGTTTTTGAATTTGACTTGACTATTTATTGTAATTTTTGTTCGTTTTGGGTTTAATTCCTTTATTGATGGTGATTTGTGATAGTTTTACGCTTGAAAAATTATTTGAATTTATTTTATTCATTTTTGGCTTGACGAGGCTCTTTATTATTCTTTGTAAAACTTGTTTTGTAGAAAGTTTATTCTGATATTGAACTTCATGTGACCTTTTGATAAAAAGGAGGGAACCAATTTCACTAGGAAAGAGTTAATGTTGAAAAACAAGTTTCTCAACTTATATATTTTGGTTAACAAGATCAACAGCTCGTTGGAAACCGATAGAAATAAAATTTAGCCAAGCATTAGGCTCTTCAAGAATTTTTCCAATGGGGCTGATAAGATGAACAAGGTGAAGGAAAGTTGAATTGGATTTGAGGATCCGAATTGCTTTGGCCTGTAGACAGTTGTCAGTTAGTTAGTCAATGGCCTGCGGGAGTGCCTTCGGCTATGCTGACATCGAAGACCGCGTCATTATGCACGACCTGGGTCGGGGCCGTCGTCTGCAAGGCAAACTCGACGCCCGCCAACACGACGACCTCCGCGCTACCATCCACGGCCCCGCTGATCGAGGCGGTGAGCGACGCCAGGGTCGCGTCATCCACATCGGTGATCGCGGCCACGTCCGGCGACAGATCCACCGCTGCCCCATTCTCCGTGTAGGTCACGGACGACGTCAGCGGATCGCCGTCACCGTCGCTATCGTCCGGCAAGTCGCCCTGTTTGTGTTTTGAACAGTCCTTGGAAAGAACTAGTAAAATGAAAGTGAATATTTAATATATAGATAATAATGATATTGAATGTCGAAAGCTCAGCAATACAAGATTTTATTTCATATTAATTCTTATTTTTGCTTAAAATGTTGCAAGTACAAAAGAAAACATTTGTAATATAATTCGTTTTCAGTAAAGCGTAAATGATACAGTAGGCCTATACAGTAGGACTATACAGTTAGGGGAAGGGGAAGTAGTTTTCATTCGTTTAAAGATTTATTTGCATATCCGATGGGTAAGACTAAATGAAACGTATATATTTAAAATCAGCATTGAAATGCAATTATTTTGATGTAACTATTGGTACCGAATTTCTATTTTTTTTAGAATTTCGGTTGCTATTAAGCCGGATCGCGCCTTACTACAGTTCGTTACCACGAACAGTTTGAGAAGTCACTTTTACAGAACCTGGACAAAAAGAGACGATGTATCGTAAAGAGTATAAATTGAGCTTCCCAGTTTCAGAGGAAGTATGGTCACACAGTGGCGCAATCGCACCATCAAAAATTACATAATTCATCCTCACCTTCCCGCTCCTTCCGCTTAAGTTTGACTCTATGTCACAGTTCTACTTTTTAAAACAATAAAAAACTTTAGAGTAAAGAGTGGGGCGTTGAGGAGGGGACAGCCCCTTTCACATACAGAAGTATTTCTGTTTGTTTTAAGTATAATTCTCGCTCCTTACTTTCAGTTAAAAAAAAAACAACTTTTATTTATTTAATTATACGTAAAACGTTGGATCTCACACGTTTTATATTTCAAAAGACTTTTTGTGTTGGAGAAACATTTTTTTTTTGGGGGGGAGGGGGAAATAGTATTTATGCAAACTATCTTCAGGTGATTCATGTACCTAAAGTTGGAGAGCTAACGGTTTTATGCTCTGCAATTATTGGCAGTAGTCTTGGTTTTTTATGGTATAATGCAAAGCCTGCTGAGATTTTTATGGGAGATACAGGAAGTCTAGCTCTTGGCGGAGTGCTTGGTACAATTAGTGTAATCACAAAACACGAGCTGGTTCTGTGTATTATTGGAGGTGTTTTCGTTTTGGAAACTTTATCTGTAATTTTACAAGTTGCTTATTATAAAAAAACTGGTACCTACGAGCGGTTCGTGCGGGAAGTTCAGTCGAGCGTTCCGGCTGCGGCGCAGAGAGCGCGAGATACCGTGCAGCGGCTGAGGCGCCGGCTCTGAGCCGCGCTTTTGCTGAAGCCGGGTGCGCCAGCACCGGGATTATTTTTTACCGGAAGTAGAGAAGTCGAGAAGGAGAGAAGAATTTCTTTCTTTTGCCAGCTGACGACCGTTCGACGTGCGCGGTCGCTCGCTCCGGGCTCCGGGGCGTTTTGCACCCCTTGGCTCACCTCGCGCATCGCGTGTTTGTCCAACCAGTTGGTAAAAATAGGTCTGACCGGGCGTCAGGCCCCGATCGAGATATTCGCCCTCAACCAGCGGGTCATTAATGTTGTTGATCAGCAACAGCGCATCCTGACCTGCAGAAGTGCCGCGCCATAGTTCGTAGGAAAGGGCATTGGGCATGGGCCCTAGACGAATGCGCAAAGCCCCGGCGGGAACGGGGTCAAAAACTTGATGTTCCTCGCCTTCCATTGCTACGTAGGCAAAAGCAATGCCGGCCACGGCATCGTCGCCTGGGTCTAAGGGGCTGCGGCCGCTTTTAAATACATTTACACATTTTCAGCGTTCGGACTTGCCTATAAATTCCAATAAATTCCTATATTTTAATGGACTCCTATAAAATGCCTATATTTTGGCTAAAATCCTATTATTCCTATATTTTCGGCTGAAGAGCAATAAGAACATTGCTCATGATTTAAAATTTTTACTTCTCTTTAAGTAAGCCAAGATGTGCTTTTCTTTTTGCTTTTGACTCTGTTGCAGACTGTGCAGTCTTTCGATGTAGATCGATAATTAATTGCAACTGTTGAGCTGTTTGAACTTAAAGCGAGGTAGTTATTCTTCCTCATGATTTTGTGATCAATACAACTTCAATTGCCAAAAGTATTAACACCACTTAACTGTCACATGTACTCTTTGATGTTAACAAATACTGATGTCTTAAGGCTCTACAAGTGTAAGTCCTATGGCATGCTTGCACGTGACCATATTCAGAGAACTAAATAAATCGCGATGAGATGCACTTCCATGCCATTTTATTGCCTCCTGTTCCATTTGTAGGGCTTCGGTCAAAGTGTTGCCTATATAGGAAGTACAAAAATTTCCTTTGCTAACAGACAGACCGACAGACAGACTGACAGAATTGGCGATTGCTATATGTTCCTTGGTTAATACCAAGTGCCATAAAAATGGCCAAAATAGTAAAATATACTTTAGTTTCCTTCATAATTTTTACCCAAAGTGACTTTTAGTGAGATAAAAGTCAATCATACACTAAGTACTGTGTTGTGTTTACCTGGATCCTAATTCCCTATCAGATCTAAATATGGAGAAATTACCAAGAAATGCAGTAAATAGCATTATAAAAATCTTTGCATAAAGATAATCATATTGACAAATCACTAAACTTGGAAAGGGCTGGAGTATACAATTTCAAAAAAGTAAACAAATATAGGCCTACCCAAAATATACGATATAGGAGGAAAACTATCCACGATTGGTAAAACTGAGCATTCCATAGCCCATCCCCTTTAAACCAAACAAACTCTAGGCCACTGGCCACCCATTGGCGGATCCAGGGGTTCATCCCTCCCCCAAGATTTTTTCTGGTACCCTGTTGTCTTGTTTTTTTTTACTCTTCTTTTAGAATAATTTTGTCAATTTGGTCCACCCCTGTGGTAAACTCCGTGTTTATTAGTAAAAGATAAACTTAACTTACAAATTAGCTTACGTAACGAACTTGTGTATTCTCATGTTTTATTACGTATATGAGGGGATTCATCCCCTCGTCAGTACCTCACTCTTTACATTAAAGCTTAAATCTTGTCCCAATTTCTTAAGAATGACCCTAAATCACAAAAGCCGTAGAATAAATAGTTGAAATTATTAAAAATGCTTTAGCGTAAAGAGCGAGATATTAGGAGGAGGTAAGCCCATCATACACGTAATAATTTATGTTCGTTTTAAGTTTTAAGGTAAAGGTGCTGGCCGCTGACATCGATAGACTGAGCACCGTCGGCGGCTGGCTGCTGGGCCGCGGGCCCAATCCACTCAATCTTGCCGTCTTCGCCGACGATCAAACTGGCGTTTTCCAACACGTCGCCGTTACCCAGGTGGGCGGTGGCACCACGTAATACAAGGCGCTCGGCCGGCCCGGCGGGAGTCGGCGGCAGCGCTTGCGCCAATGTGGCGCTTACGAGAAGGAGCAGGCTAGCTAAGTGCTTCATCAGTGCACCTCCTGGCTGAGGTATTCGTAGCCATGAAAAACAATATGAAGAAATAGATTTTTTGTTTTTTTCCTTTTTTTTCCTTTTTTGTTTTTTGTTTTTACCTTTTTTGAGCTTTTTTAGTTTTTTTTCTTTTTTCTTTTTAATTTTTTTTCCATTTTTATTTTTTTATTTTTTTCAGTTTTTTCTTTTTTTAGTTCTTCTTTTTTTTTCTTTTTTTCTTTTTATTTATTTTTCTTTTCTTTAGTTTTTGTCTTTTATTTTTTTATTTTTTAGTTTTTTTCTATTTTTAGTTTTTTCTTTTTTTAGTTTCTTCCTTTTTTAAAACGAACAGAAATTATTGTGTATATGAGGGGGGTTACCCCCTTCTCAATACATTGCTCTTTAGGCTTAAGTTTTTGTAGTACTTTCAAAAGAGATATTTATTCTAATTAAACAACTTTTGTGATTCAGGGGTCATTCTCAAAGAATTGGAATAGAATTTAATCTTTATCGTAAAGAGCAAGACATTGACGACGGGGCGAAACACCTCTTACTTGCAATAATTTCTGTTTGTTTTAAGTTTTAATGTTGCTCCTTACTTTTAGTTAAATTTTTCTTTTATATTCCAAGAGATGACTACCGCGAATTAATCAAACGGTGCGCAATATTTGTGGGAGGAGACACAGAGATGAAACTGAAACTAAGGCCCCCTGGAGCTATGTATCGGGCCCACCGGATGGCTAGAGCAATCTATTCTTTAAAAATATGTTTTCTTCGGTCAAATTAAAGAATAACTGCGAAGAACAAAAAGACTCTACAAGATGTTTGCTTATTTATCGTGATGATGTATGTTAAACCTTGCCTCGAATACACAGTGGCGACCAAAGGACCCAACGAAGATTTGCGCTTCTTGAATAGAGTTATTTTTTTGCGTTGTGTTCATGTGTATGTGTTGTTGTTTTTTTTATATAAGATAGGCTAGGTGGATAATCATGAAATGTTATGTTTAGATATTTATTTGTAATATATAAATCATAATTTGCAGCAATCATGAATTTAGAGCACAAGTCCTTAGGACTTTCTTTTTGCTGCAATAATTTATTAGTATTGTCATTTTTATTTATTTTTATATTGTGGAAAAAAAAAATCAAACCTACCTACCTAAGGAAAATGCAAGGCATCAAAGACATCAAACGTGACATGAATGTGTGATTGAAATCGCATATTTTACAGGCATTCAGTGAAATCAGCAATTACGCGTAATGGCTGAAATCTCTAGGCATCTCATGTAACGACTAATATTTATAGTTAGGCATCGAGTGTAATCCCTGATTTGAAACGACTTCAAACATAAGAACCGTGTTTTGTTTTCACTTTGCAATTAC
Organism: Alatinidae sp. Z8VKAUB7J3; assembly: GCA_010016025.2. Lineage (NCBI taxonomy): Eukaryota > Metazoa > Cnidaria > Cubozoa > Carybdeida > Alatinidae > Alatinidae sp. Z8VKAUB7J3. The sequence continues at coordinate 105,595,070 of JAAAKM020721499.1, forward strand.
AATTTAGAGCATCAAGAATACAGACGGAGAATTATATATGTTAAACGTTTTCTGTAGACTTAATTTTCAATTGAATTCTATTAGCTTATTATAAACTTCGTAGACGATGAGCTCCTCCTTGGCGCGCTCGACCTTCGCCTCGGCCTTGGACACCTCGCGGATCGTCTTGCGCACCTGGGCATAGGTCGTGCCGTAGCGCGCCTCCAGCTCGTCGATGGCGGGCTTGCCGACGAGGCGCTGCCGCTCCTCGAATGTCGCTACCATGCCGTCCGCCTCCGTCAGCATGCCGGTTTCGAACAGCGTTCCGAGGGCGTCCTGCATGCCCTTGATGGCGCCCTGGAGCGCGGCATTTGCGTAGAGCACCATTCCGACGCCCATTTGTCGCAACGCTAACTATATAAATCACAGCCTTAACAATAATCAAGTGATATTATGCACCAGTATCTAAAGAACGTTATATATTTTTTCGATCCTGACAAAGAGTAAATATTTTTTTCTTTTCTTTTTTATGCTTGTCGTTGACAGACGCTGCTGCTGTTAAGATGTGGTTACTAGAAAGTCAATCTAAGAAATTGATACTCTGATTTTAAGGAGAAGCTTTTATTGCTTTCAATTAGCGATACAGCTTATTTCTCTGCCTTCCCACGCTCCTCCTTCGTTCTGTATCGACAAAATCTTACCACCTCTCCTTAATAATTGACCACTTTATTATAAGGCTAATCATTTCAGTTGAATAAATGATTAAAATAAATCTAGAAACATTTTTGTGCAATAAGAAGGGAAGTGTCACCTTGTAGCATCCTTGTGGACATAATCCACATTTTCCATGGGAAATACTTGCCGGGCAATTTGATCCCTTCTGAAAGGACATTATTCCAAAAAATTTTCTCCCCGCTTAAAATTCACCTGGACTCTCACTCCCCCCTTGCTGAAAACTCCCGCTAAAATGCCCGTATGTTTCCCATAAAAATCATGTCATTTCACTTGTTGATAGATAAGTTTATATATCTTCCATCCGTCCATACATCATTCCTAGGGTAGTTCGAGAAATAAAATCGAAGTTATTCTCAATATTTCATAGATTTCCTCCAGTCCATTGGAATTGAACCTGTGTGCGCTTACGATTGGTGTGTAATTAATTTGTTTTTTGATGATTAACCTGTTTAAGGTATTTAATTATCAGCATGTATCTTTCAGACTATTGCCAAAAACCTGCCAAATGATGTTGTTTTCAGCTACTTATGAGAAAGCATAGCCCAAATTTGTTTCTAAACTATTACAGATTTGTGACTTCAAATATCTTATTATTTTGTAAAAGATGACCAAAAACGCATGCTTTAATTAAAATTTCGGCAACAAGGAAGAAGAAAACGCCATAACATTCAGTGCTTGTGGATAATATATCATTAAAAAAAAGGATTTATAATGAAACACTAAGTTTGAATCCAATGTTATAAAGTTTGAGACCAATGTTTTAAGCCTTTTTATACCCCGTATTTCGGTCCTTTTTAAGAGGTCAAAAAGTGCTTAAAATGTGCGTAAAAAAAAAGAACAGACTAGTAGCGGTAATATATGATGAGGTAAAGGTTAACGTACAGTAAAAGTAGAAAGATGTTTGTGTCTATGTTCTAGTTTTTCTGTTTAGCGGCCTTCCTGAGGTGATTATCAGCCAGCCCATTAGACAGTTCTAATTTTTTGTTCTTCCCTCTTAATTGTCTTTGTAATGGCTATCTCTTAATATCCATGCTTAAGTAAAGATCTGTATTTAAAACCATATAAAAAGACCACAAAGAAATCAGTAGCAGACTTCAGTAAAAAGAATTCCTCTTTACGCTAAATTTTGACTTTTTCTCTCAACTCTACTTTTTAAAATATTAAACAACTTTAGCGTAAAGAGCCGGGTGTTGAGGAGGGAACAGCTCCTTTCATACACGGTATAATTTATAAGGAATAATAAATGATTATAATTACACGAAAATATACGGAATAATAACGCTAAAGTGTACTTTCACTTAAAAAAAATACTTTATTTAATTTCTGAACGTTTTTGAATTACTGCATGTTTTGATTTTGTCTATCCGCACATGAATAATTAAAATGAAATTTGTATAATGTTTCAAAAGCATTAGATTCAATATGCCATAGCCAACTTGATATTCTTTAATCCAACTTGGTGTTAATGTGTCTAAAATATCAACTCTTCGTTTTTGATATGCTAATTCATTTTTTTGTAAGCTAAAAATTTTAGTTTGCTGTATTCTTGGGGTATATTTTTCCTAATGATTTAAGTACACAATAAATGCACGGCATTAATCCCCAAAAAGGCTTTTGTTCTTTTTATTCACAGAAACACCAAGGTAAAGAGAAAAAAACAGGCATATTCCCTCCTGGATAACTCCCTCCTCATCACCTCGCTCTTTACATTAAAGTTTTTTAGCGCTTTTAAAAATGATTCTTATTGCTCTAATTAAACAAGCCTTCTGTTTTGGTACACAATTCAAACTTTAGCGTAAAGAGCAAGGTGTTGAGGAGGGGGCGACCCCCGTATATACGTAATAATTTCTGTTCATTTTAAGTTTTTATGTTGTTCCTTACTTTCAGTTGAAAAAACTTGTCTTTTATTTAATTTCTGATCTTTTTTTAAATAATATCAGGAAATCTGGCTCCACCTCCACGTAAATATTTCTGACGAGTACCGTAATGTAAACATCGACAGAAATATTACGTGATTTACCAAAAAACCGCTTGGAAACCACTTTTGTTGTAGTACCAGATATTATATTATGAATTGACGAGCAGAAATCCTCCGTAGCAGACTTGTCCATATTGATATACCACTTGTCATTGATGGGCTTTAATCTACGTACTATTTCATGTCCAGTAATTTGGTCTATAGCAGCTTTTCACTTAAGAGGGTCAGACGCAGCGTCTGGCACTTTTGAGACGATAACGGTTGCATGTGAATCTATCACAACCCGAGCTTCACCCAGAGGAACCCGGCGAAGGCCAATAGGAACACCGGGGCAGTGATTTCGAGCACTGTCAAAGCGAGGTTCACAGTCTGTTTCCCCGAAAATTTACGTCAAGAGTTGGACAATTGCTGCGCGAGCGCGCTATTTACAAAGAACGGGGGCTAACATGACCATGTTGAGAACACGAGCAAAATACAACCTTGGGCAGGTCGTCCGCCACCGGAAGCACCCCTTCCGCGGGGTGGTTTTCGACGTCGATCCGGAATTCTCCAACACCGAGGAATGGTGTAAGGAGCGATCCGGCTCAATAGTAAACAAAACTCTAAAACCCGGAATTTTGATACTAATAGATACATCAAAAGAATCAGATTGTTATGCTTATTTTAAGCATATAAGTTTCACTAAATTTAGTCTTACCCATCAAAAGTTACGAGCCTGAGAAAATGTGCCTTGTTTTGGAAAATAGGGCGAAACACCCTTAAAGTTATAAGATCTTAACGAATACCACACCATCGCATTCAGCGTATCAGAGAACCCTGCTGTAGCAGTTTCAAGCTCCCATCTACAGGAAAATCTCTAGTTTATTCAAATTGGGAATCCTAAAAGATGAATGAGGAGCAAAAATTGTCTAAATGAAAAATCAAAAGGGAAAACGGTGCTGACTTCTTTTGTTGAAAATGGGCGGATCTTTTGGGGAATAACCGTCTGAAAATTTATATTTTGATCTAAATAAAATCTGGATTTAGATTTAAGGTTTTAAGAGAAGTAAAAACAAAACCTGCCAAGAAGAGCACAACAATAATTGTTTTTTAGTGGAGATTTCTTTAGTCCAAGGTCTTGGGAAGGTTTTAAAAAAGTGCTGTCCTCAATGGTGTGGCCTATCGCATTCGCGCTACTTGGAGTGGCCAGGAACCAGGACCTTATATTGAGAACTTGGCGCCTGAATACTGCACCAATTCGCCCGATGTACAACTTGTTGGATGGCCGGACGGTGGCCAATTCCATGGTTTGGGCGTTCATGATTCGACGTTCTCACCTTCCTCCCTAACACCCGGTCTCTATACCCTTTCCTATGAAACTGATTGTAAAACGGTGAACTACGATGTCCAGATCCAAGAATACCAAGTACCACCCCATCCTGAAGGCTTGTCAAAGTTTGTAACTTGCAGCTCCTCCCACGGGGACTGCGGGGGAGTAAGTAGTCCCTAAAGACATGGTAATTAGGTTTTTCGACTATGATGAATAAAATGGATATCTCAGAATTTTGATCCGGTGATTTGGGGGGAAAATGAGCGCGGGAAGGGGCCTAGGTGCCCTCCAATTTTTTGGTTACTTGAAAAGGGTACTAGAACTTTTAATTTCCGTTAGAATGAGCCCTCTTGCGACATTCTAGGACCACTCAGTCGGATACGATCACCCCTGGGGGAACAAAAACAAATTTTTCTTTTTTCAAAAATAATGCTAGAAAATGCTGCGCCCCCTTCATGGAAATCTCCTTCCCCCATGACAAATTCCTCCATGGAAAGTTTCCCCTACATAACCCCTCCTCCCAACCAAAAAATCCCCCTGAAAACATCTGTACACTTCCCAATAACCATTACTATATGCAAACACTGGTCAAAGTTTGTAACTTGCATCCCCTTCCACGGGGACTCTGGGGAGTAAGCCGTCCCCAAAGACATAGTTATAAGGTTTTTTGACTATGTTGAATGAAATGGCTATTATATTTGGCCCTCTTAGATATTTTTTAACACTACTAGTATTTCTCTTTTCTATGATTTCATCTGCCCATATAATTTGTCCTGGTATTTGAGTTCTTCCAAAGGTTAGAGGGATAGATTTACCGTATTTTGCCATCGATATATAAAAACTATCATGGATATTAGTAAATTTATGAGTTGATTTATCGCGTTTAAACCATTTTTTTTCAAAATAATCACCTACTAGTTTTCCAGTATATCTACCTATTGTTGATAATATACCTCCTCCAAAATATTTTCCAAGATTTCCTTACAATCTTGAGGTAATTTGATGGCGACACGACATTCTTCAGAGCCTTCTTTGACGGCACGTAATGCAAAAAATACTTCAAGAGTACCGGCCACTAATCAATCGCGTGGCAAACAGCAAAGTGAATAGTCACGAGGCAAACAGCCATCCCTAGATGGCACCTCAAAACTTGATCTCCTAAAGAGGACCAGGAGTTCACTCTAATGTGTAGCTCTTTTTCTCCTTTACTGTTTTGTCATTTCGTTGTATTCAGGAACAAGTTGAACTTCACCGTAAAATTATGTTTAACCTAACCCCTTTCCAAGATAGCCAAAAGTCAATCAACTAGAATTTTACCTTAAGTTTCTGTCCTATAAGTAACATTACACAAAATTATCATCACCTAGCCTACCTTTTTGTTCCAATAGCCTGCCAAAATTTGCAAGAATTTCTGGTTATTCAACGTGTTATCTCAACGCACTTAACAATGGAACTGATTTTGTTTAGTTGCGGTTGGCGCTACTGCATGAAAAGAGAACGGGGAACATACAACTCTGGAACACACATTTTAGCAGAAACTTTCTCATAAATTCCGATAGTTTTCCGTAAATAATTTTACGAAGAGAATTTTCTGAGAGGTAGCCTACCAGCCGGACAAGTTAAAGAGATAACGATTCGGGCAATTGGGCTTATTACCTCTTTAATTTGTAATGCTTTTGCTGTTTAAATAAAGATCTCTCCCGCCTTCTCTCTCTTTCTTTCCTCCCTTCCTTTCTCTCGCTCGCTCCCTCTTCCTCACCTTTTCTTTCTCTACAAAAAGTTTGTAAACAATAAATTTAAGATTTATGGTGAAAAGGGAGAAAAAAATATATATCAGCCTTCTCTCTCAGTACCAGTGTGTCTGAGACGCTGTTTGCATGTCTTTTTGTATGTCTCTGTTTGTTTTTATGTGTGATTCTGTTTGTTTGAATGTATTTATGTCTCTTTCATTCTGTGGTTGTGTAACTAAGAGGCTGTTTGCTTTGCATATGTATGTGTCTGACTGGCTCTTTGATTGTCTCTGTGTCTGTCTCTTTAGGTATGATTCTGTGGGTATGTGTTTTTCTCTCTCTCCCCCACTCTCTCTCTTTCTTTCTGTATGTCTGTGTGTCTGAAATACAGTTTGCTTATTCATTCAGATCCGATCCCCGCTCGTAAGTTTTAAATACCTCATTTTTTCTAATTTTCCCTCTTCCTTCAGCCCCCCAGATGGTCGAATCGGGGAAAATGACTTTATCAAGTCAATTTGCGCAGGTCCCTGACACGCCAACCAGTTTTCATCGTCCTAGCACGTCCAGAAGCACCAAACTCGCCAAATCACTGAACGCCCCCTCCCAACTCCCCCAAAGATAGCAAATCCAGTACGGTTACGTCAATCACGTATCAAGGACATTTGCTTATTCTATCCACCAAGCTCACATGGAAACAGTTCAAAACCCTATATAAGAGAATTGCAGTCCCAAAATTTACAAATAATAAAAGTTTTTTTTTTTACTCTGAAGCCCTCTTGTGTCTGTTATTTTATCTCAGGGATGATTGTTTTGAACCAGTGCCCATATAATTTTAAGAGAGTGTACATTTTTTAACTGAAATGAAAATCTTTTAATAAAGGGCAAAACTGTTTAAGACAATGAAAAATAAAACAACTTTTAATACGAGAATTATGGTTGCTGCAACCTAGTAAAGGGCGAACATCCTCCAATCAGTTACAGGGAAGAAACTAACATTTATCTGTATTAAGCGAAAGGCTGATATTAGAGAAAGCATCAGAAACTATAGAGACCATTTGGGAAAGACCCTTTTTGGAACGGCTAATCAGAAGCAAGTCATCAGCATAGTAATAGAAATACCAAGCCAACGAATACAATCAACAAGAGGGATAGTGAAGTTATTACAGTGAAGGGGAGTATTGTAGTACAGATATAGAGAAGACACTCGCATTTATTTATATTAAGCAAAAGACCAATATTAGAGATTGCATCAGAAACAAGCTCAGAGGGTAAAAAGGTTATAGAATGGGGATCTAGTTGCCCTATAATCATATTTGGGCTCTAAATAATTCTTCAGATTGAGCCCCTCCAAAGCTTCTATAACTATACCTTCTATAACAAATGGTTGAAAAAAAGAGATATAAAATAGCCTACGAGAGGCACATTTGCGAAGTCAGCGCTAGTGCTTCTGATATCTGTCTATTTTGAGCTCAAATTCTAATACAAAATAATTTTATTCTTCCTTCAAATTCTTAAGAAGGTCTTTAATTTTTTGCTGAACAACTTTAGTTTTATTGGAACTAAATTTTGCTGAAAATACATTTATATGAAAATAAATAATAAATTGTAATTACCATACATCTTCGACAGTGAAACATAATTTTCATCAACAATTTGATGACATTTATGATGATCAGTAAAATCCCCTTTTGGAATCTTGTCCAGTTGAGACAGGTCAACGATTTCTTCGTTCAAATGTTTATGATTTGCTTTTAGAGCCATAATACCCATATTTCTATTTGCTATGTTCACCTTCTCTGCTACATGATCTTCGAATGTTAGCTGTTCATCGACGGCATGATACAAAAAGCTATTCACTAAAACAGCTCTAATTTATTTGATTATAGGGGCCATTTTGGGAATTTCTATGGGAAGTTTTCCCACTTGGATAGAGAAGTTACGTTTTGTCCACATACATTTTAACCTGTTAGGATTTATGACAATGATGATCGCTAGTGTCGCTTATCATGTCATTCCTCGCTTTAATGCCCGCCCCTTACCTTGGCCAGCCGGAGTAAAATACCACTTCTTTCTTCACAATATAGGTCTGCTGGGATTAGTCTCTACTCATCTTGCAGGTGCACCAACTATAAATATGAATTGACTAACTAAAACTGGATCTATAATAAAGCAACTGTTTTGTGACTTAACATCGCTAAAAAGACAAGACTTTCATGCCCTTTGCCAAAAACCAAGATTAAAAAATCCTTGAAATTAATTTCTTTCTTTTTCACAAACCCCCTTTTAATCATATTTTAATCTAATGGCGGGGTGGACCCATACACTCTGGGTCAAGGGTCAGACCTCACAGGCCTATTGCCTTCACACCAATCCATAAAAAAACAGTTTCTAATTTGTTGGAGGAACTTCAAAAATAAGGCAAATTTTTTCAGGCTCGTTACTTTTGATGGGTAAGATTAAACTTGATGTTGCTTATACATTTAAAATCATTGAAAAATTTAATTCTTTTGACGTACCTAATGATATCTAAGTTCCATTTCTTAGAGTTTCGGTTACTGTTGAACCGAGTCGCTCCTTACTTATGCACGAAAGCATGCTCTTCTTGCGGAAAAGATAGTTTATTCTGAGCAATTACGATTTTTCGGAAAGAAAATAAAACCAAGTGCCCTATTTATCTTAGAAGTTTTTTTTTAGGTTAGGGAATTTTGGAAATGTTATTTGGGAAAAGGTGGGGTTAATGGCCCTTGATTTCTTGATTTGTTTTTTTTTTTTTTTTGGGGGGGGGGGGGGTTTGACACCTTGCACTTGCCTTTAATAGGGGCTGGGGTGGTGTCCATATAAATGGTACTTTTACTGAAGCATAGAGCACTTTAAGACCAAATGCCCTTCCTGTTGTCACCAATGGCCCTTCGGGGATTGAAACTCGCCCTATGTAAAGAGGGACCAACCAATTGCCGAACCCCCCAATCATCACTGGCATCAGTTTACTTTCTAAAAGATATTGTACAATTTATTTTTTTATTGAAAACTACGTATGTTTTGAACAGTGGTTTGATTTTTCGAAATGAAATTGAAATTAAAAAAGAAAAAAGAAAAGGCTAAAAAAAGAAAAACCTAGGGGAAAAAACTAAAAAAAAGAAAAAAAACTTAAAAAAGTAAAAACTAAAAAGAAAAAAAGCTAAAAAAACTAAAAAAGCTACGAAACTAAAAAAAGAAAAAACTAACCGTTTTCGATGGAGTATATCTTCGGACATTTTCGATTTTAATTGGCCGATCTGCATAAGGACCCTCGTGCCCGAAGCCGGAGCAGGAGCAATACACCAGGCGGGGATTAAGTTCGGCCAGTTGGGCATACCCTAAGCCGAGCTTCTCCATAACTTGCGGTCTGAAGCCCTCGACCAGGACATCTGCGTCATTAACAAGGGCTTTAAAGCAAGCGAGGCCGTCGTCTGACTTCAGATTCAGGGCGATGGAACGTTTGCCGTCATTGGCGTTGGCAAACCATGCGCTCATGCCGTTTTTGGTACTGCCGTAGAAACGCAGGGCATCACCGCCGTTTCATTCATCACAATTGTTGGAGTACACATCCTTCCCTCCGGGTATTTCCATACACGAAAAGCATTCGAAAGGAATCACTGATTCGTGTACCCTTTCTCCTGGGTTGTTCATGGTGCGTCTGAACGGTAGGATATCGTGGGCGTGAAATCGGCAGGTTTCAATGATGGATGTTCCTAGGATGTAACGTGTCACCGTGATTTACTTTCAAACCAAACCTGATGTCGTATTTGAAGCCATCTTGCAAGAAGCCTTGGTGAGTGAAATGACCGAAGTGAGGATGGTGGATTTGGGTTAAGATCGTATGACTTTTAGGGTGTGTTTTCCCCTATTTTCCAAAAGAAGGCAAATTTTCTTAGGCTCGTAACTTTTGATGAGTAAGACTAAATTTGATGAAACTTATATATTTAGCATCAGCACAAGAATCCAATTCTTTTGATATACATATTGGTATCAAAATTCCGTTTCTTAAAGTTTCGTTTACTATTGAGCCGGGTCGCTCCTTACTACAGTTCGTTACCACGAACTGTTTGATATACGTAATAATTTATGTTCGTTTTAAGTTTCAATGTTAATCAATTTCTTCACCTCAGTGCCATAGCAAGAGCCGAAAACAAATTTTTAACAGTACAAAGAAGTAAATATTTTGCTTCTCAACGCCGTTGTGACAGCACAATCCTGAAACAGCATTTCGACAGCCTAAAGAAGTTAGGATTTCAAATTTCTCCTCCTTGTTATTACGAAATAAAGATTTTTGCCTGCTAGTTGGCTTTTGCGGTAATACGGACAGATTCCCTTGATAAACGTAAACTTAATTAAATACTTTTAGGCGGTATGCGTCATTAGTAAAATTAAACAGAGCCTGGTTCTCTACTGGCATCACGAATGTTTCAAGGCATACGGTTCCGATTTTGAGATGCCATTGCATGCCGAGTTGGAAATGGCATAGCTACTGAAACTGCTGAGCGAAATCTACCCAGAATCCTACAAGAAACCGTGATAGCTGGAGCATAGGCTTATCACTTTGCTAAGAAATTGATGCCGAAGCCATGAACTGCCCCCTATCAACGCACTATATTTACCAGTAATTATATCTTGGTTGCCTTAAATATGGCCATAAAAATCTCGGTGATTGACGGCCGCCCAGGCACTGACAACCACGCCACGATAGCATTTTCCAGCTTGAGGACTTCGCGCCACTGGGAAAGCAGCAGGGTTTTTCCGAAACCGGCAGCAGCCTCAAGTAATATCACTCGTTTCTCACTGTTTGCACTGAGCAAATTCAGCAGGTCATCGCGACGACTGGCATTAATGGAAATTCTTGGTGGTGATACCTTGGAACTTAGTAACCAGGGAGCGAACTCTTTATCCATTGTTGCATTATTGCCTGATGGCCATGGGCTTGTATAGCGGTACAAATCCCGACGACTTTGTTGTCCGCGGCTATCTCGACAAGGCCGACTGGGATCAAACCGATTTCACGCTCGAGGTCTTCGGCGATCGGTATCCGGTGACGCGCGTCGAAGGTCCGTTATACGATCCGGAAAACCGGGCATTGAGGGGATAAGGATGACGGAACACACAGATCGGGTAATGGAAGCTCTGCATTCGGCGCCGCAGTTTGCGGACGTGGCAAAAGCCGACAGCATCGAACGTCTCGGCGGCATGACGAACCTGGTGCATCGGGTCGATTTCGACGGACAGTCCGTGATCGTTCGCATCCAGGATGGGGCCTATCTGGCCGAGTTCCTGCTGGAAAAGGGCTATCAGGTGCATGGCATCAAGCGCCGCACGTCGCTGTTCAATACCGCGCGGATCGACCATCTGTTTGAGGGTGAGCCCGGGAAATCCGGCCAGTTCCAGCTGCATCACGGTGACATGACGGACAGTTCCTCGCTGACCCATATCCTGCAAAAGACCCGTCCCGACGAGGTCTATAACCTTGCCGCGCAAAGCCACGTCGCGGTGAGTTTCGAAGAGCCGGAATACACCGCCAATTCCGACGCGATCATCCACATAAAACAACATCAGAAATTAGCATTTTTAGTGATTTATCAAAAACTATTTCTTGATAATTTCTTGGTAGAGAAAATATATCAAATTTGGGTCTCATATACTCATGGAAACAATTCCATATTCTACATGACCACAACATTTGCAACCAGAGTCGCAGATAAAAAATGATTTTTTTTTCAAATTTGTATTAAAAAGAATTAAACCCTTTCTTATTTTAATTGACAGTAAGCAGAGGAGGTTCTGACCTCTATTACACCCAGAACCAAATCTTGATTACCCTCCCCATTTTGAATTGTTTAATTTATAAGTAAAGAGAGGCATTAATGCTTATAAAAACATCAATTATCCTAAATATAAGAAAGGCTATTGTTCCTCTTTTTACCTTACAGTAGAGTTGGACATTCACTTTGCTGAAAGCTTATTAGAATGTGACTAATCTAGTACATTGATAATTGCTAGTCTTTTTATATCTATTATCTTAAAAAAAAATATGGACTGATGATTTTGCTGTTTCCTGTCCAGGGGGAACAAAGAAATACCCGCAATTTAAAGGGAACCTCGACAATTACATATGCTCAAAAGTTTCACCAGCGACGATTCCGTAAATCTGCGTTTTCACCTTCCTATCGTCAACAAACTCATTGGCCGACACAATCACAAAGTCTTTGTGTTCCAAATCTCTGTGTAATCTGACTAGCGCTTCATCGATACTTGTATCAATGACAAATCCCGTTGAAAATTTAGCAAACTCCTTCTTTTCCTGTTGCAGGTTATTTCGCAAAACACATAATGGTGTGGAGCCATTTACACGGATGTTTGCATCAATAACGAACATCTGCCCGTCCATGTCTTCACACCCCAAGTGCTATATTTCCAGAGTTGTCTCCTCTCGTCCCTCCTTCGCCATTCCAAGCAATTCAGCTTAAGGTAGGTAGCCGGCTTGCACGTAAGGTTTTAATTGTTTTAAAAAGTAGAATTGTGGCAAAGAGTCAAACTTTAGCGTAAAGAGCGAGGGATTGTGGTGGGGACAACCCATTTCATATACGGAATAATTTCTGTTCGTTTTAAGTTTTAATGTCGATCCTTACTTTCAGTTAAAAAAAAACTAGTTTTTTTATTTAATTTCTGAACGTTCTTGAATCGACAACGGTGTGTCGCCATGTGGCGATGTCCGCGAAATGATTAAGGTCAGAGCCAGGGAAAACAGGCAGCGCATAGAAGATCTCAAGCGCTTGCAGACTCGAATGGAGGAGGCAGTAACCGCCTGGGAGAGCATGCCGGATCGGCCTCCCGATCACGAAAGCCTGTGCCACCTCATCGACGCAGTCGTGCAGGACGAAGGAAGCTTGACATGAGTGCTGCACGCAAGTTGTACATTTTGTCCGGTCTACGCCGTCCATCGTTCCGTATTTCCGGCACGAAGGCTCTGTTGTGCTTTTCAAGGACAGAACACAAGTTTTCAAAAAACTGGTTCACATCATATAAGTTAAAACTGATTGCCCAACTGAGCCTGGTTGCCTCTTTTTCAGTGATAATGTCATGTTTCACAACTGAAAGTTTTGCATCCATTCTTTCCCTGCCTTTCCATTGTTGAAAGGCAAGTTTTCTTGTTTCAGATTCAGTCAGACCAGAGCACATTTTGGAAGCTTAGATCAAATAAATTGTTATAGAGGCTTCTCAATTAGGAGAAAATTATGATAAGGCTATGTTTTCAAGGGTAGAATAAATAAATGTCGTAGATATGTGATTGACGTAATTGTACTGGGTCCACTCTCTTTGGGAGAGTTAGGGGGTGGGGTTCAGTGCTTTGGCGATGAAAATTGGTAGACATGTTAGGGACCTGCACGAATTGACTTGATAAAGTTGTTTTCCCGGGTCGGACCATCTGGGGGGCTAAAGGGAGAGGAAAAATTAGAAAAAATGAGTTATTTATATCTTACGAGTGGGTGATCGGATCTTAATGAATTTTGATATTTAGAAGGACCTCGTGACTCAGAGCTCTTTTCGGGTTCAACCACTTTTGATCAGATCAAGCGAGAAAGATCACAGATCTCCAGACACCGCTTCCGCACCTGGGCATTGACTTTCCGTGCTCATTTGTCGTGCGTGTCGTGCTTGTCGTGCGAGTAGGCAGGAGGAGCTGCAGATTGTGCTTTCTGGGAGCGAGAGCTCGGCCGGCTGTGTCGGCTTCATGAGCTGAGGAACAAGGAGCGGATCTCGGTTGCGGCCGCCTCCAAGCTCCTGTCCAACATCCTGTACTCCTACCGTGGATATGGTCTCTCTGTTGGCAAAGGCATGGAAGTTGTTTGAGCTTACTCATCTAAGCACAATGTAAAAGATTCCCAAAGTAGTTTTACAAATACATGGCGTTCTTTACAATGTTACAAAGCTATGTGTTGTAGTAGTCTCTGTATACTAGATTTGGGATGCACAATAATATCATGATGGCTTGAAATCTGAAGTACCGGAGAGAATTAGCTTCAGATGTAAATTGTCCAGAAGTCGTCCATTATGGTAACAGTCAAACATATCCAGATGCCCGAATGTCATATATATTGTTATTTGTCTTGGGACATGGCCAAGCTGTGGATTCTTATAGAAAAAAAGATTTAAGTTATTTTTTTCCACGAAAAAAAACTTCGTCAGTAAAATACGAGCAGAAATCAATTAAAAACCAACTTTGTCCAAAAAATAAGTTTTTCAAAGAAAAGTAAAGAGCTCTATTAAACCAAAAATGAGCAGAAATAAAGTCAAATAATCTCCCAAGCGTTGAACTACCACAAATCAACATCAGTACATAAATAAAACCCTTAACAAACAGGACTCAAACTCAAAACAAGCAAAAATTAACATGAACAGGGCTAATTTTAAAACGAACATAAAGTACCCGACATCAAAGGACAATTTTGAGAAACTTATATCAAACAGTTCGTGGTAACGAACTGTAGTAAGGAGCGACCCAGCTCAATAGTAATCAAACTTATAAAAAACGAAATTTTGATGCTAAAAAATACATAAAAAGAATCGAATTTTCATGCTGATTTGAAATATATAGCAAAAGAACCTAGATAGCAAAGAACCCTATAGCAAAAATTTCAAGCTTACAAAAATGTGGAATTTTGTATTTTTGGCCAGAAGACAGATCACGGGGCTCCCGGGTGATCCCGGCGCTCTGCAGCAGCCAGCTGAGCGGGTTTCCAATTGTCTTGGCCATGTACCACATCCTCCTCACTAACATCACCGAAGTGCCGTTCTGGCGGGGCCGGGTGCGGCACGTTCCATAAGGATAGCACAAAACCCGGCGAAGTGTGCTTCACGGAGCGTTTATTGCGGTGCGAAGGCAGCAATGCGCCTGCCGGCGCAGGCCTCCGGCGGGAGTATTTGCGGAAGGTGACTTTGGGGGCTCTGCGCGCGATCTCAGCGTATAGGGTCGAGGTGTCGGGACGAATTGTCGAAACCCAGGCGGTGTTCTCCGACGTTACAGAGCGGGAGCTGAATCGGGCAGCACTGGCACGCGAACGAGACCTGCTGCGAACACTGATGGACAGCCTCCCGGATCTGATCTACGTCAAAGATGCTGCGGGCCGCTTCGTCACCGTCAATCGAGCGATGCTTGAACTGTGGGGAAATCCGGATCCGAACAGCATCACGGGAACGACTCCCTATGACTTTGCCCGGGAAGACCTTGCCGCCGCATATGTGGCAGAAGACCAGGAAGTTCTCGTTTATATAATTAAAAATATCTTTAGTGTAAGTTAAAGAGTACAGAAAACTGGGGATCCTTTGTTCTTTCATGCTGTGATTTGCCGAAAAGCGTAATTCGAATGACGCATTTCTTTTGCGCAAAAAAAAACACACAAAAAAAGCTTGGAAAATCAAATGTATGTGGAAAAATCGTAACTACCCTTAGCTTATCTTACAAAAGATGAGTGTAAAAGTATAAAAGTATTATATCTTTTGATATATGAGTGTAATGAGTGTTGATGAGTGTGATGAGTGTAAAAGTATTATTGAAAATTTAGTTTCATTATCAAGAATCGTAATTCATTGGATTGAAACAAAAAGTATTTTTCCATAAACAAACACGGCAATTTTGACAGTATTTCATTCGTGTTACATCATACAAGATGACATAGCATGCATATATTTTGAAAAATTCTTAAGTCGTTTACACGCAAGATTGTTCATGGGAATAAACAGAGGAACAAAAACACGAAAAGAGCTTGAGAACGAAGCAACACACCAAGGAAAGAACACGGGAATTAGATAGATAGATAAATTTTTTTATTTGCAACAATCCCCATCTTGTACAATTGAATATGCAAATTAGACTCCAAAAACGATCAGAAATTGAATTATGAAATTCTGGCGTGAATTCAACTCCGCCACCCTGTTTATCTTTCACAGAAAATAATTTTTATAGAATTTTTATTCTCCTGGGAGGCGATCATCAATTTCTTAATAAACTTCACTTAATTCTATTTTGAGCTGCCCTAAAATAACATATTCCTTCCTTTAATTGTAATTTTAGGTTACTATTTTCGGAAATTTTTTAGAGCCTAATTGCCGAAACACTTTTTTTCTTAGGAAAAACCTGCTTTGTGCCTGGGGGGCTGAAGAATCCAGCGACGCCTCTGGAAAGTCTGGTTAATAATCTCGTAGCTTGCACCCGATAACTTCACTTTTGATTGTTCGGGGATGAAAAATCTAGTGAATGGAAGCTTCTCTGAGGGTAAAGTCTTCTTGTCTTACAACAACCACTCTGAAACCAAATTGATTAAATACTTTTTTTAATAAAAGCTTTGATTGACTCAATTCTATATGTTAAGATTACGGATTAGTACCCCAAAAGTTAACAGACTAAATGGTATGCTGAATGTCTTTCAAAGTTTTCTTCTGTTTTATCACAGCTTCCAGTCTCTTCATCACCATCCTTTCCATAACTTTCCCCCAAAATGGGAGAAGGGTAATGTATCTGTAGTTTTCAACCTTTGATAGGTCTTTGTCAGGTTTTGGTAGCATTACTGCTTCACCATACTTCCAAACATCAGGAAATTATCTCTCCTCCCATACACCATTAATTAGTTCGAGCAGTACTTTAATCCGTCATTTGGGGAGTGACTTCACGAACTTTGGCAAAATTTCGCCTGGTCCAGGAGTCAAGGTCGATCTTTAGGAACTTATTTAGTTGTTGGAATTAATAGTGATGATAGTATACGAGAATGTAAGGGAACTGCACCTGTTATGAATGATGAAGAAAGATGTGCTGCTGTAGCAGGGTGCAAATGGGTTGATGAAATAGTTCCTGGTGCCCCATACGTGATGACTCCTGAATATTTGAATATGGTAATAGAAAAATATAAAATTGATTTAGTTGTTCATGGAGATGATCCATGTTTTGTTGATGGTAAAGATGTTTATGCAGATGCTAAAAATCGAGGTATTTCGATCCCTCGGATGCCGCCGTTCGCCTCGCCCACGTCCACCTGGCACCAGTTGATGGTCTTGCCGTTGGACTGCGGCTCGGCCTCGAGCGAGACGACCTGTCCCACGACCACGGGACCCGTGATGTCGAAGCGGTGCACGTCCTCCTCTTCGAAGCCCACGGTCACCAGCGCGCCGAGGACGTCCTCGGGCGTGGCATCCGCTGCCAGATCGACGTATTCACGCAGCCACGAAAGCGGGACGCGCATCACACCACCATCCCGTACTGCTCGCTGAATCGGACATCGCGAAGACTTGATTGACGAATAAAAACGATATATTTAACAGATGTAAATACATACTAGGATAGCGTGATAGTGAGAAGAGGAGGGAGTCCCTCTAATTTGATCCAACACCCCTTCCTTGACGACACTTCGAAAGACACCTGCTAAGATAATGAAAATCTAGATACCACACCTTGGATTATTAACTGTTTAAAGAGCGATTGACATCCTCCTTTGGAAGATCACTAGACCTCTTTAAGGGATTACGCACAGGCTAGTCATCGAAAATCAAAATACATTGTAGGCAAAATTAAAATTAAACACGAAAAAGTTTTTTCAATTGAAAGCAAAGAGTAGCATTAAAACTTAAAACGAACATAGATTATTAAGCATATGAGGGGTTCTAGAAATACTTTAGCATAAAGAGCGAGGTATTTAGGAGGAGATAAATACATAGCTCTTTATACTAAAGCATTATTAGTAATTTCAACTAATTATTCTACGGCCTTTCTGATTCAGGGGTCATTTTTAAAGAATTGGGACAAAACTTAAGATTTAGTATAAAGAGCGAGGTATTAATGGGGACGAACCCCCTCATGCAAAGCTCAATCTCCCGCAACTGTATTAAGTGGTGTGCCCAAGGGCACTGTTCTTGGACCAACACTTTTTAACTTCTATGTCAATGATCTAACCACCCTTCTTTCAAATCTTATTACCCTTTATGCTGATGACTAAAAAACTAGTTGGAAAAGCAGCTACTCCCTCTGACCAGCAATCAATTCAAACAGATTTTGACAGTCTAGAAAGACGGGCTAACAATGGGCTACTTACTTTTAATGTTGACAAATGCCATATCATCCATTTTGGCAAACACAAAAAAGCATCAGTGTGGAAAGCCCAGCCGGTTTTGCGGAAAACATCGAGCATATTGTCCAATTGACTGCGGATCATACCCGCATACCGGCCACCGACCAATTGGCGGTTCCCGTAGCCTTCTGACAAGAAAACCAAGTACTTGCCACCTTCGATGCCTCTGAGTGTGGCAGCAAGTTGTCCCAACTGATTGGACATGATTAGGATTGTGTGGGCGTGGGCGTCAGGCGCACCGGTTTTTCTCAATTTGGCCAGGCGGGCCAATCTTCGGAAAAGACGCTTCGATTCCGGATCTTTTTTAAGGGAAACTGGAGACATAAAAAAATGGAAGAAAATTTGTATAAGATTTAATCGAAGTATCAAGGATTTACCTCCAAGTTTTTGAGTCTGATTAAACAAACGAGCGTTAAAATTTATGTATGTGCTTATTTTTGTTTGTAGAATTCATTAAATATTTATTTCTTCTGTATTCTATTGATAAAACTTCAGAGCTGAAAAGGACGAAATTTTAAATCTTTAATTTGTTGCAATCGTTTACTTCACATTCCAATAGCCTTTTTGTGACTGCAGTGTGACTATTAGTGGACCACCTTATTCACATATTAGCAAGTGTTTCAACATAGTAGTTTATAATATAAGCTAATAGAATAAGTACCATTTCTGAATCAGCTATAAATGGCAATTTTTTTAGGTAATTTAAAGCAAACCATTTAACTGGCTTTCATATAAAGTGATTGTACCACTTAATACCTTTTTTATGCTCTTTACAAATATAATAATTGCTTCTACCTTAAATTGATATTTAAGCACTTAAAAATGACAAATTTTCAAAAAATTATGACAGTTGATATAACTAACTTACTGATACCACTTGCCCTCCCTCCATATTTCCCGGTACCCATTCAGATCTGGGTTGAGTCTGGCACACCATCGACCCCCGTCCCAAACCAAATAATTAGGGACACCAGGACTCGAAATCCTGTGCTCAAGAAACTGTTCTGTTAGCTCTATTATCATTATGTACACACAAGATTCTTTGGAAGATTGGAATTATTTGTAGTTCTACAGGAATAGGACAATTATTATCACTGATTTATTTATGTATTTTTTTACTGGTAATACCTATTCTTCAAAATGTTCTATAAAAATTCATGGTTTTTGGGAAAAGATTTTTAATCGCTTCTTCTAAAAATGTACGAGGCGATCTTTATAACTTGTGAATTGGCTCATTCATATTATCAGATTTAAATTGTTTGTATAAAACTTTAAGAAAAGGGTCTTTCCTTAATGACAAATTATTCTTTTTGAAATTATTTGTCCTGAAGTATAAAATATAATTCAATCGTTTTTCAACTAGTGATGAACGAGGGTATTCACTTAAGTTAATCTGCGGGCGAGGCTGATCTTGGCTAGTGTCAATTCTTTAAAGTTGGGATTACGGACTACAGTCTGAAACTCCTAATAAGTCCAGTTCTAATTTTCATGTTCCTTAAATCATTGAAATCAGTTTGGCCTCAAGAAAAGCAATGATCCTGGATGCCAGTGCACGACGGGGATCGACATATCTTCTCAAGTCTACACCAAAGCGCTTAAGCCGGCTTAGAACCGGACAGTAAGAAGTCCCTGGGACCTCCAGTTTGAATGGAGGCTTTGTGCAATCCTGAGCCCATCTTCAAATTCAAATTCACATTATTTAAAAAACATGCGACGGACAGAGCCGATTGTTAGTTTTTATCTGGTAATTATAATTTCATAAATACTTCAGATTAAATAAAATACCCTTGTTCCCTAAATTCCGCTGAAAAATGAACCACATTTGGATTCAGTTGAAATTCCATTTCATTTTGTTGTATTTACAATATTTGAACGTCAATAGCTTTTTCGTTTCTCCTATTTGCATACATGAAGCTTCAGGAGTACATCATTATCCAGCAGGACCACAAGAAAAACAAGATAACAAAAAAAACTTTATCATTAGCTTTAGCAGATAAGCAAAGCTATTAGGTAGTAAATGTTATGCATGCCACAGTCTACTTCTTTCATTTCTTGGAAATGCTGGGGTCCCTGAGATGTATCAGATATGCTTTTGTTTTCTCCACGTACAATGGCCTGAAAAAACGACTGACAATTGCTTTTTACAGCTCACTAGCCTGATTGTAGAGAATGTGAATTTTTGTCTCCTCCAATTGGAATTGTCTATTCAGGTCTGTAACAAACGGTAGCATGTATACAAGGAAAGCAAACAGGCTTTACAGATCGGTGACAGCAATTTCTCCGGAATAGCTGTGGATTTCGCTGGCTTGTTCCCTCGTACGGTAAAACCTGTAAATCCAGCAAGCGCAACATTCTGGCCAAATTATTATATGCGCTACATATAATATTTGGAGAGTTATAACACTTATGCCAACAAATATCTTTATGAGTGTGTAAAGTAAGGTTTATTTGCCGATAAAAATCTTTAGTTTTTAACTCTGCCTTTTTTTGGGACGTTGCTAAAACTTCGTGTACTAATAGTAATCTTCGTTCCGCGGCACGGGCGGTTTGTTTGTAATAAGCAGAGTTTGGCAAAACAATATAACTTACCAGCTTGGTGGCGGTTCTTCTTCCTTTAACCGCGATTCCCATTCTTTGAATATCGCTTCTTTGGAATACTGCTCTTTTTTACCGCTCCGGTGTGTGCGAGCCAAATCGGCTATGGCCTTTTTGTCATTTTCGATGCCAAGTTTTTTTGCAATCTCCATTAGCTCGTGAGTCCGGCGAGAAAATGACGCATCCACCGTTTCGGGCACACCGGATATACGCCAGAACCCATTGGAGTCCCGGTCCACCCGAATTCCCAATTCGTGTTGTAAAGCATGAGAAAGTCGGCTGTGAAACTGTGCCACCCGAAGAAGTCAAGATATCAATGTGTAGAAAATCAGACCAAACCATAGAAATCCATATTAAACCTTACAAATCACGTGACCAATGCATAGAAATTCAGGCCAAACTATACAAATCCAGGCGAACTCGCAAAAATCAAGAGATTCTTATGTAGAGATTCAGAAAATCCTTAGAAATTAACAACAATACATAGAAATCAAGACCAAATCATAGAAATCAAGCCCAAACTGTTGAAATCATGGCAAACCTCTAAAAATCATGACTAATACTTAGAACATGGAAGATTTATGGTCATTTTGTTCCATGTCTAATTTAATAGATAAAAAAAATAATTCAAATATTTTAGCGCTCAAAAATGTACGCGATTAGTAGCCGGTAGCACAGATCGCCATTATTCATGTGTGAATTATTCATGGTTTCCTTTCTCAATATTTAGGATCTTTAGAATATTTTGGAGTCCCAAGCACCGCCTGGGGATGCTTGGAACTTTTCAGATTACATGCCTGATTCCAAGTAAATTTCTCGTTTCCAAAAATATTCCTGCTTCCTATTCACTGAATAGTTTTATTCTTTTCGTGTGAAAAAAGGCTATGACTGTTTTGAAGCTTTATATTTATATCTTTGTACAGTGTTGTGCGTATCAAGGCCTGGGCACAGAACTTCCACTTGTGAAAAAAGTGAAAAATGAGCACATTTTGCTGTGCTGCACAACAGCAATAGATGAAATCCCTTGCAAAGCTCGGATCCGTGGCCATAAATCGGATCGTCGAAGCATTGGTGTTGTGTTCTCTGTCTTTTATTAACATGTTTCGTTTTCTCGATGTACTCCGTCATTCCTTTTCAACTTTTGTTAAATTGACTCGGAAAACAACATACCAAGTACTTGATATACATCAAGTACTTGATGTATATATGTACATAGTGTAGCTCTTATTTTCTCCTAAAAGAGGCATGTGGCCAATAATGACCGTTTGAAATGATAGACATTACTTTTATTGGCTTGAAGACTGGCAACATCTGTTTTGGCCCTACGACACGCACCATACTCAGCACACTAATAAATGCGTGTCTTATGCTAGTTCAATCAAATTATATACTATTCAGTTGTTTTTCTTTATTAGTTTTTACTGAAGTGGAGACAAAACATTCCGAAACTGCCGGTCTCGTCGCTGAAACTGCCCTGCAGCACCAGCGTCAGCTCCAGCCCGTTGTGGCCGTGATCCGGCACCGCCTGGCCGCCCGGGATGTAGAGCAGACGGACCGAGCCGCCCATGCCCTCCATCAGGATGTCCTGCTTCACGCCCATGCCCAGCGCCTTCCAGCGCGGCGCGCGGCCCTTCAGCGCCTGCATCACCGGCCCGGGGTAGATGCCGTCTCGCGTGTATGCGTCCTCCGGCTCCTCCGGCGCGTCCAGAAGCGCCATCACGTTGTCCTTTTTTTCACTGTCTAAATAAATGGATGTATTCCCATCTGAAAAATTATTTGTTCATTGTATTCGGAAATTGTTCTCCATTAATATTTAGACATTTCTTAACATATAAACTATAGATAAGATTTGCCAACTAATCCAAGCATTCCAAGCCCGACACTAAGCTTATTTCACATGCATTTTTTATATCTATCTTTTTTTCTTCATTTCTTGGCCAGGGCTTTCATATCTTTATTTCATTTTTTTTTAGTAATAGCAATAGTCAAAGGAGCAATAAACCTACCCATCAATATCTTCTCCTGAACGAAAAAGACGCTGTGCGTGGAAAGAGTAAGGACCTTACTCTGTCCCCTTAGTCCGAACCTTCCCCTTCCCTGAGGGTGGTGATGTGTTTGTCGTAGTGGGTCCAATCGCCTGACGCGGTCTGCACCGGCACGCGCAGATGGCACTCCGGCGTCGACTCGGGCTGGCGATTGTCGGCAAAGCTTGCCTTTATTTTCAGCGTTTTGCGGGTGTCTGCGGCCAACGTGAGCACATCCTGGCGAGCCGGGTCGAACCTCCAGCGCCCGTCGGCAGAGGTTCGTTGAACTGGAAGATGTTCAATGGGTTCAAGGGTCAAGCCCAACCAGCCTGATATTAAACGTAGGTCTGAGGTTTGGTGCCCCTCGCCGAGATCTCAAAGGGGTTACAGTCGAAACCGGTGTGCTATCTGCTCGCCTAGCAATTGAAGCAACCAACTGTGAGATTCAAAGTAAATACTCAAACATCCCATCATGGTCCGACATAGACTTAGATGCGATCCGATCCAATCAAAGCAGCCAAACTCGCAACTCGGAGAAAGGCGCCAGCTTTGGGCTGAGCACAATTTTATGTCTTTGGCATGTACAAATATTTTATGAACTTAAAAATTTTAGGAGGAGCATTGAACCATTTTTGAACCTAATGCTCCTTAAATGCCCTACGTCTCCACCAAAGAAGATTTGCAATGGCGTATTGTAATTTTCTTCCAATGAATTATGATACACTGTGAAAAGACGTTCATTCCTAAGTGTAGTTGAGTACTTCCTTATACATTCTGGAGGCTTCCTTTTCGCACATTTTTTAGCATACCATATAAATAAGACTTAAGCTCCACTGCAAAAGAACGTAGTGTTGTTTTAAGTTTTAATGTCGCTCCTTGCTTTCAGCTAAAAAAAAAATTGTTTTTTTTTATTTTTTCAATCTAAGACGATGTTCTTATAGGTAAGTCGATTTCTTTCATTTTTTCAAAATTTTTAGGAAAAGCTGTTCATAAACATCTATACAGTTTCCTACAGATTGATAGTTTGCAGAGTGAGACCCAATTCGGATTTCGTAAAGAGCAGTCGACGATGAATGCTTTGCCACAACTTCTGGAATCAGTTAAAAGTGGTATGGAAAAAGGTGAAATATGCTTGTCTATCATACAGGCACGACGCCAACACTGCCAGGGTCACGCCCATGTGCAGACCGGCCACTCCCCACACCTGGGGACGCGCCAGGGTGCGCAGATTCAGCTTCAACCCAACCGTAAACAGCAGCAGGGTGATACCCAGGTCGGAAAGCTTCTGCAGCAACTCACCAGCCTCGATGGCAAAGCTGTTGAGTACGAAGCCCGCAACCAGAAAGCCCACCAGCGGTGGCAGCCCGATGGCGCGCGCGCCAAACCCGAAGACAAACGCCAGTGCCAGCCAGACAACTTCCGTTAGTTGCCTTTCACTGCGGGCTCGACCAGTTCCCTCTGCGGGTCCTTGACCGATGTGGTGAAAGGAGAGGCCGTGTGGAAGACGATGGCACAGCCTGCCATCGCCTCGGCGTAGGAACCTTCCTCCAGCAAGTCGGCCCTGAAAAAACGCAAGGTGCCTGGAGATCCGGCCGCAATCTCCTGAAGGTGTGCGACCTTGTCCTTGCGGTCCGGGTCACGGACAGCAGCGTGCACCGTAATTCCGGCATCGAGCAATTCCTTCACCAGCCAGCCGGCAACATAGCCCGTGGCCGTATATAAGGGTTTGTATATGACGTCATTATAAGATTACATTACAGACCGGGACACCGGGACACAAATGACGACCGGGACACAGGGAACATAAATGACGACCAGGACACTCAAACAGAAATTACAGACGGGACACTGGGACACAAATGACGACCGGAACACATGGAATATAAATGACGACCGGGACACAGGGAATATAAATGACGACCGGGACAGCGATACAACTACAACGGGGACGCCGGGGGCACAGGGGGATATATAAAGGATGACGGGGACACAGGGAATGTTTTGGCAGATTTTGGAGTGAGGTTTGATTGCTTGTACATTGATTTCAGTAAAGTGTTTGACAAAGTTCCAGTTAGTTTGTTGCTTGAAAAATGTGAAAAGTATGAGCTAGGCAGTAGAATTTTAGCATGCATTACAGATTACTTAACAGGCCATTCCCAGTAAGTTATGATTGGTAGTGCACTTTCAAGTGGGAGCCTTATTTTGAGTTGTGTGCCACAAGGCAGTTGTTTGGGCACAGTGTTATTTTGTTTGTTTGTCAATTATATGCTTGAAGTAATTCATCACTCGGAATAAATTTACAGACTAAAGTATGTCCCTGGAAGGTATTTTGAAGCAACTACCTCTACTCCTTCTCCCTCCAGAGGGCCCTGACCTTTGATGACCTTTTAAATATGTGTGTTATAAAAGTGAAATGGTTGCAAAATAGATCTTCTGCTTAATTGAAGCACAACAAAATTGTTTTTAGCTTCATATCTTAGCTTAATTCCATTTTATAAGGTTTTAAAGATATGCAAATACATTTCTTATATTCTGGAAAAAAAAACATTGATATGGCTCAAAATTCTATTCAAATTGATTATAAACTTAGTGACTTTTATTTGGCTGTTAAAGAAAGTGATTCTTAATATTATAATATCGTTTGTGATGTTTCTTCTTTGCGTATCAAGATGAGTACAAGCTGATTCCTGATGAGATGCTGCTATTATCGCTATCGATGTTTACCTATACGTGGAAAAAGAAAAATAAACAATGAAGGCCTTTCGTAGTAACAAGTTTTATTAATAAGTAAATTCACAGACATTTTTAAATCATTTCACTCTTAATACACTGAAATTTATATTATACAAGGGCATTTTAAACGCCGAGGGTGTTGAGCAGAGCTTCTCGGATGATGATATTGCCGCACACAGTGACGTTTAGCATCGTCTTGATAAAGTCCTGTGCGAAGAAGGGAGGGAGAAGCAATGGGAACATTAGACCCGAACGCACACACACGCACTCACGCACTCCTGGTCATCCACGGACCTCGACGGAGCTGAGCGCAGAGTCCTTCTCGTCGCTTGCAAACGATCCGCCGTCACCTGAATCTCGTGGCGTGCTGCCGCCCAGCTGGAGCGATGTCTGCGTCTGAAGACCGCCTGTGAGGGTCTATTCTCTTAAAACTATGCTTTCCTAGCCCCGCATTATCTCCTAATCATCCAGGATCACGAAATCGTCGGCTTCCACGGCAGCCACGACTTCTCGACGCTCCGCAGCTTGGGCGTCACGGCGCGCCCGAAGTGGCGGATGGGCGTGTTCCCGGGCTCGACCTCGCAGACTCTGGTGCACGAGGCACTGGGAGCCCATGAGCACGTCTCGTCCATCCAGGTCGGGGTCTACAACCCCTTCCCGATCGGCTCGCCGTACCTGTCGGGGATCCGATTCCAGAAGAGCGTTTCATAGCGTGAACAAGAAAATGATACCAACCAAGTAGTTGTTCTTTTTTCACTCCCAAACTTGATTGGTTTGACTTTTAAGCAATTACGTTAGTAGAAAGTCAACTAAACTATACAAGGTCTAAATAAACAAGAGACGCACCATGAACAGTAGGTAGATGAGGTAGTGGTAGAATTCCCATGAATCTCCATGTTGTCAGTATCCAGAGCCTCATGGGATACACAGGTTTAATTGCCTCATCATTCCCTCCAATTTGTTGTTCACTTCAGCCGCGCCTGGAGGGATGTCTTCTGGCAAAAAATACAAATTCCAAATTTTTGTAGATAAGAGCTTGAAACTTCTACAGTAAGGTTCACTGATACGATGAATTTAACGGTGTGATTTTCATTAAGATTCAATGACTTTTAGGAGGTGTTTTCTCCCATTTTCCAAAATGAGGCAAATTTTCTCAGGCTAGTAATTTTTGATACGTAAGACTAAACTTGATGAAGCTTGTATATTTAAAATCAGCAGGGAAATGCAATTCTTTTGATGTAACAATTGGCATTACATTTTCGTTTTTTTAGTTTCGGTATTAATACACCAATGTACCTTAGGAGTAATGATGATATTCGTATTATCTTTCACAGCGCATGCTGACAAGCAAAATCCACCCCAAATCTTCAACCTATCATACAACTATTGGATTTCCGTGCAATATCAGGTTTGTATTTTACCGATGTGAAAATTTGCAATAATCTACTTGCGAACTGCTCATCAAGCTAGGGTCCTGATAACAAGACGTAGGGAAAGTAATATAGCTGAGTTGAAGGCAGTAAGATCCTGGCACAGAAAGTAAAGAACTTAGTGTGCTTGTAGTTAAAAAATTATACGCATCTACAAAAAAGGGAAGTAGTATTACACGTTAGTTATAAATTCAATGCGTCACTTTTGTGGAATAAATCCTTACGATCGTCCTTTCTCGCCATCTATCTGGAGCCGGACGATAAGCAGAGTATCTCAAAATGAAATGGGAAGAGGTAGAAAGAAAGATTTTAAAGGGAATAGAATGCTCGTGGGAGGGGTAATAAAAATGAAGTCTTGAACGAAATAGGCTGGATGAGGAATGTGCGCAGCTGTGTTGGCCTCCGGTGGTCTGGTGCTGCATATCAGAAGTTACATTTTCAGATATTGGGCTTATTCCTAAAGCCCTTTCATCTTTAAAACCGCAATTAGAACAAATCTTTCCACCCAATATTTCATATAATTTTTCTTTAATGGTTTCAAAAAATTTGTCAGAGCCACCTGAAAAAAAGCTTGCTTGTTTTCTTAGGAATTTATCATCTCTGGATTTTTTAGATCTAGAATTATCTCTATTAGATTCTCGTCTAGAGGATGATCGTGAATCTCTATCTCTAGAACGTCTGTCATCTCGTGAATATCTATCATTTCCTGCCGTTATGAGTTTGGATCATGAGGGAATTATAATCGAAGGCATCAGGCATTAACGTAATGGGCCATAGCCGAAGGGCCCCAGCCGGGACTTTGTTCCAAAATAATTGATAACGAACATGAAGCTCCCCATTCCAGCCCAGACATAACGATTTTTCAATTGGGCCAAACCTGGTCGGAATCGTACAACAGATTTCCACACCGCCATCGCCCACACTAGGCGTGACATTTGGTTCGACGAGAACCAAATCCGTTATTTTTGGTCTACCGTACGACTCCAACACTAAGTTTCAATCCCGTCCATCGGTTGTACGCAGGTATTACTTGTACTTGAGACCAGGTATTGGCTCTTCAGTCCAACTTGGCGCCAGAGATTTGCTGGGTCATATTCAACCAATGTCTTTAGTCTTGTGAGAGGGGACAGATGATTAAAATCCAGAATATGTCCCCTTTATCTCTATATTTCGGAACCCCCATGAGAGCCTTCAAGTCCCTAACCGTTGCATACCAGGATTTAATCCAACATTGGCGTTTCTTTCAGTTGGTAGGAGGCTCAAATTCAAGAGACTGACAGGTAGTCTTATAAAGCCCTAGGCTATGTAATAAAAATAACGTAATAATTGATGAAAACTGATTCAAAAACAGATAAAAAATGGGAAAAAAAGGAAATATGACTCATTGATAGCCCTATTTGCTGCATAGTATAAAGTAAGAAATCATATTTTTTCGGTTAGTTCTATATACAGCCTTGGGCCGAGGCTGTTTCCAGGGGAAAGATTGTGGGGTTTGAACTCCCCATTATCGGACAAAAATTCACACAAACAAATTTAAAATATTTTTCAATGTTTTTTGTAACCCCTCGGAGGGTTTTCAGACAAGGTGGTTCTAATGGTGTACTTTATGTTTCCATATGACACAATTTTTTGTTTTTTTTTTTAAACTATTTTTTGTTACTATGTGTTTTTTGTTAGTACTGTTGCCATACTGCTTTTGAACTCTAAATGGTCACCAGGCCACAATGAGGGTAATCTGGTCTCCGGTAACACTTTATCTGACAACGCATTGCTTAACCAATAAAAGTTTTATTTAGGAACTCAAGATGAGACGGAAAAAAAATGTAATTCTGTGACTTGTTTAAAGTTAAATACAGGATTTCATCCTGAATCCAGAATAAGACATTCATTTGTGTCGCAAATAAACTTTATCCCTCCCCTCCCTAATGGTCAAACAGGTGATCAGAATTCTAATTTTGTAATGAGCTGGATTTTCCATACGTCACTCTTTCCTTCAAATTGATGTAGATGTACAATTCGGGATTCATGTTTGACCATTAGGGGGATGGGGTGTTGATAACGTTCTTTTGCGGCGCACATAAATGTTGTATTTGGGATTAAATTCTGATTTCAAAGGGATGTCTGTTTCTGAGCTACCTTAATGTGTAGCTTTAAGACAAAGAAGATATGTTTCCGTAAATTCTAGTATCTCCTGTGAAATATTTGTTTTGCAAAGAGACACAACTGTTTCTCGTAGGCCATTTAAAGAAAGAAAACAAACGGGAATAAGGTTTTAATGTAACAGCTTAAGATTTATTATCTTCAACTGTTACTTGAATGTGGATTTGTGTGAATAAAAACGACTTCTTAAATGTATTAGTTGCTACTATGGAAAGAGATATAACACCTGGTATACGCTATCTGGAAGCAATTGGATTACAGAATTAGACAATGTTAGCAAGATTCTTTGATTTATTTGGGAAATTATTGGCTATAATATCAATAAATGCTTCTAAAGCAGTAACTATTTCATCCGCATTGCCTGTGAAAAGTATGTTCTCGATTCTTTGTTGTTGATCAAAGTTTTTTAGTTGTTCAGCACTTATATACAACCAAATAAGCATTGCATTGGGACGATGGCAAGTTGTCCCCTTTAATTCATTGTAAAAAAGATAAATAGTACAGATTAGATCACTAAGTGGTAGTTGTTGTAAAGAATTTAACTTCTTGGTTATGTTGATGCCGCGCAGCTCGAAGCGCCCCCGCGAGTCCGTGGTCGTCGAACGCCGGCCGAGCGAGATCGCGAGCGAGCTGTTGGGCGTCGGTCTCAGTTGGAGTCGAGCCGACACGTGGGCGCCGGCCACGCGTTGGCCCCATTGGTCGACGACGGTTCCGGTCACAGCGCGCAGCGCGTCGGGGGCGAAGCGGATCTCGACGTCGGCGCGTTGGCTGCGCACGGTGACTTCGGCGCGACGCAGGCCGTGCATGTCGACCGCGACCAAGCGCGCGACGTCGAACTCCGGGGGACGAACCTCCTTATATACGTAATAACTTCTGTTCGTTTCAAGTTTTAATGCTGCTTCTTACTTCCAGTTGAAAAAACTTTTTTATTTATTTTCTCAGTGTTTTTTTAAATAATGCAAGAAAATCCTGCGCCCCCTTCATAAAAATTCTCTTCCCTCATGATAAATTCCTCCATGGAAAGATCTTCCCATGTAACCCCTACTCCAACCCCCCTTCCAACGCAAAAAAGTTCCCCTGAAAACGTCTTTACACTTCCCAATAACCATTAGTATATGTAAACAGTGTTCAAGGCCGAGTTGATTTATCCCGTTCCGAATGCGCCGGACCCCGCCTATATATTCAAGCATGCGCTGATCCGCGACACCGCGTACCAGTCAATGTTGAAACGGTCGCGACGCCGGCAGCATGCCCGGATTGCGCAAACTTATGTGGATAGTTTTCCTGATATCGCCGAGCGCCGCCCGGAAATGATTGCGCAACATTTTGCGACTGGCGGCAATCCGGAAGAAGCAGCCGTCAAGTGGCTCGCCGCCGGCCGGCGGGCGCTGGACCTGGGCGCGAACTACGAGGTTATAGGATGACATACTGGCAAACAGAGTGTATAAATTTACGCGTTTAGCCGAAGTTGACCCTCTGCTTTAACCCTCTCATGCCTAAAATATAAAAAGATGGATTTAACTCAGTGTATCTACTCTAGTCCTCACGTAATCAGCAGTTAGAAAATCAAGTCTTCAGCTCTTAGAAGCTGAAGGTGCTCTTGTTGTCTTAGAGAAGTCCTTGCCATATTTTGTAATTCTACTACCAACAGTCGGTTTTTCACACAAGATAATCAAACAGTTCGTGGTAACGAACTGTAGTAAGGTTGCATACCCGTTTGTCTTGTGTGTGTTTTTTCTATTTCTCTGTACCCGTGTGTCTGAGCGAGTGCTTTCCTGTCTCTGCGTCTGTTTGCATACTTCTATCCCAGACTTCGTGTGTGTTTGTCTCTCTTTCTTTCTCTCGCTCTCTTTCTCTCTGTCTGGGTGTCTGGGCGTCTGTTTGACTGTCTCTGCATCTGTTTGCATGCATATGTATTTTACTTTATGTTTTGTATGTATGTTTTTTTTCTCTCTCTCTTCTCTCTCTCTTTCTCTCTCTCTTTCTCCCCCTGGGGGGGACTAACGATAAAAAACTTCGCGAGGAGCACTGAACCGGCCAATTAAGGCCAATTGTAAAATATTTTATTTATATATTTTGGAATAGAATTTTGGTTTAATATCGGCCGTTTTTTTTTTATTTTAATTTTTGGCAGGCTACCTTGGTGGGACTAGACTATTATTTTTCACGTTAGATGTTTTTTATTATTTTTTTCCCCGGTGTATTTGTAATAAAACAGATTGTGACTTTTCACCTGCGATCTTGATTAAAATGAAACACAAGCTCCTGAGAAACATGCTGCATATTCTAAATGTCAGATAGCTGCGCTTTTGAGAATAACCTGAACCCCTCTACCCAGTCACTGGGGAAGGGGAGGTAAATCGTGCAGTTTTCCTATTGTTTACATATAGTATTTTGCTATGGGATATAAACAGAAAATTTTGGGGCGGAAATTTTCTGTGAGGGAATATTTCCCACAATAGCCGGCGTCCCCCCACCCCCGCCAACTCCCCCGTGGAAAATACCCCCCCTGCACCCTGGAAAATACCAGCGGATTATAACCCCGGAGAAAATCCTCCCTCAGATAAAGACAGATTGCCAAAGATCGTTCTTTTCGGCCAACTACCTTGGGCCAAATGAAAAGCAAGTCGTCCCCGAATGGGATGCGAGGATGTCGTAAAGAAAAATTTAAGAGAACTGCGAACTTCTTTGGAGGGTGTAAAGAGGGGTGCTTTGAGTATATTGGAAGGGAGGAGCAGCGTGCGTAGCTATATTAGCCTCAGATGAATTGGTCCTGCAGTGAGTTGTTGGTAGTAGTAGCAGCAATAGTAGTATCATATCTTCTAGAAATGGACGGGTTGGAATGATAAATTCCGCGTGTCGGCGGTCAACGAGTGTTTTTACTGAACAGGCAGCCACGCTACAATGCTCAGTTTGAGCGCCGAACTCAGTCAAACGTCCGTTGATATTCGCTTAATCGATTCCGGAGCGACGGATACCGATGGGGGAGGCATTCCGTTTGCCGGGGAGTTGGTCCGGTTTGCCGAGGCGTTGGTGTCTCGTGATCCCGGGAGTTTGAATGAGGCGCGGGCTTCGCTGTTGCAAGTGGCCGGCCCGGAGGTTTTGGTGGAGGCAGCCGCTGTGGCGGCGAATTTCCAACGCCTTATTCATTTAAAGCTTTAGCCCTTATTCATTTCACGGTGTAGCCATTATATCTAATATTGTGATGGTGTTGGGTTTACTGAAGTGGGGCGGTAGGATTGATCTGTGCTTGTAATACAGGACCCAGAGTTTGACCCTCTGGGTCTGAGTCCCAAATTTCAGAAGCAGGGCCCTTAATTCAACACATATTCTAAGATTATGCAAGAGTATCTTCACAAAAATCCAAACAAGAAGAAGAAAGTATCACGGACAGAGCACTCAAAACAAGACTAAACCATTTTTTGTTCATTTTCTGTTAATGTGACTCTTGTATTGTATAACAATACAAATTCTGAATTTTTTGGCATTCCAAAGAAATTCAATCGCTCATTTAGACAACAAGGCACAGACATATTTCCAATCATGTCTCAATTAGTGCTTGTTCTTTGGTTCAGATACATGCCTTTATGAACATTCAATGCTTCGATTATTCCATCATGTGTACATATTTTCTTGATGTAATCTATAATATCCTTTTTTGAAGTTCAGATAATGTTCCAGAAAATGCACAATGTGAATTGTTTTGTCTCAATTTAGTGGGTGGGGTTCCATTCCACAGGGCCCTGGCTGGAAAAGGACGGACGTGTCCGGCTTTGAGCGACGCCTGCTGGTGAGAACACGGCCCCCGGAATGTCTTCGGGCACACGCATCTGAACGGGAATGGGGGCAAAGTTTGAGCTGTTGGTGTTGGCAAAATTGCCTGCGCCAGAGATAAAATACAGGCCCGCTAAGGCACCATGCTCCATGATCTTGCGCCAATGGGAGCGGAGTTCGCCCATGTTCGCAATGGAAAAGCTCATGGTGTAGGTGTCGGCATCCTGGAGTGATCCGACTCATGATGGTTTCCTCGATTTGTCACGCATTCTGGTGGATAAAAAACTCACGGCCAAGATCGAGATTTCCGCTGAACAGTCAAAGGATTGCCAGGATGCATTCGTAGAACATTTTGCCGAATATCGTCGACTGGTGGTGGCTGGAAAGCAAGAAGAAGCAGCTGATCTAATCAAGAGTTACGGTAAACGCCTCGAAAGAATTCTGCTGCCCCACCAACTCAATTTCGTGACGACTCAAGCATGCCGGGCATTGCTGTATCGCTCTCCAATGAATTCTTTAGTTTCTTCAGTTTTAGGTTTTTCTTTCTTTTTATTTTTTATTTTTTTTGTTTTTCCTTTTTTGTTTTTTGTTTTTTTTCTTTTTAGTTTCTTCTTTTCTTTTATTTTTTTAGTTGTTTGCTTTATTTTTTTAGTTTTTTTAGTTTTTCTTTCTTTTTTAGTTTTCATTTAGTTTTCAATTAAAGATATTTTAATTCTTTTAAGTTTTTTTTAATTAGTTTTTTTGTATATTGACGTCATAATTAGTTACAGACTGAATCGGTTATAAATGACTTTTTTCCCAAATTTTCAGTATGCTTCAGCATTTCATAAAAATTAACATAAAACAAAATTAACATAAAAAAATGCAGTTACTACTGTAAATACTACTACAATCACAGTAAGTATTACTACTACAGTTACTGCAGTAAAGGCATTTACTACAGCAACTCATAAAATTTTCACCACTAAAGGCACTGCAGGCAGTAAAGGCAGTTACTACAGCCACTCATACAATTTTCAGTATGCTTCAGCATTTCATAAAAATTAACATAAAACAAAATTAACATAAAAAAATGCAGTTACTACTGTGCCAGATATCTCTCAAGAATAGGTTGATCTGGTTTGTCGTGACGTGTCGCGGAACTATCTGAGAGAGGTTCTTGACTGCTACTGGAGGCCGCAATGGATTCAGGGATGTAGACCGAACTTTCATATTAACATGGGTCATTTATTGTTCCCTGATTTCCGAAAGACTGTTACAAGTGGAGGACTTTATCTCCACTAATCCGACATCTTGACTGCTAACATTTTTGCCAGTTTCTCCTAAGTTTCTTCATTTTTCTTCCGCATTTTCACCGCAAAAAATATAATGTTTGACTTTGAAACGATGAGTTCAGACTATTGGAAAACACCCTACGCTGATGGCTATTACGAGGTGATGCTCAATTTTCTGTGTGCGAATAGTTTTTGCGCAGCGCCCGACAACCTTTGATATTGTCGACCGCGTGCCTCGTCGATGTGCGATGTGTCGTTAGCTAGTCCATCCCAATAAGAGCAGGGAGTGTTGAAAACACGTCCTTCTTAAATGCCTCCGA
This sequence comes from Alatinidae sp. Z8VKAUB7J3, assembly GCA_010016025.2. Taxonomy (NCBI): domain Eukaryota; kingdom Metazoa; phylum Cnidaria; class Cubozoa; order Carybdeida; family Alatinidae; species Alatinidae sp. Z8VKAUB7J3. The sequence continues at coordinate 105,629,257 of JAAAKM020721499.1, forward strand.
ACAGCCGGTTCTAGACATTGCCAGCATGCCGTTGACCGTCGCGCAAATGGTCCTGGACACGGCCCTGGATTTCCTTTTTCTGAATTTCAACAAATCCCTTTTGATGTGGAATGTTGAAGGCTGGTACGTTTTACTTAAGAAAACAGCAGCTTGCTTATAGATAAAATACCACCAGAGTACTGTTTATTTTTGGTCATATGGATTTTGAAGAATCCAGTCATAAATTAGATTTTAAACAAACACAGACTATAGAAGTTAGTTTCATCCGCCCCTTTCTTGAATATTCTTGTCTGGTTTGGCATTTTGGCTTAACTACTTCCCAATCTTATTCAATAGAGTCAGTTCAGAAGCGAGCATTTTTCAACCAAAGACCCTAGTGCGAGTCGAACAGCTTTTTCGTCAGTCTTCTTTTCACGAAATAGGGAAGACGCTGAGGCAGGAACGTATTTTAATTCTGTCTTCGACCATTTATGAAGTAATTGAATTCCACTGGTCTTTGTGTAAAGAGTTCTATGGTTTTGATCCACCAATGTTACATGGAGCGAAAGCGCCTCGATTGTTTCATCTCCTCTTTGAGCCTCAAAGATGGCAAAGGGTGCCAATAGTGGAGCTAGCCATGTCATACAACCATCTGCAGATTCACCCCCCATTCCACAATGAAAACCTATGTTAAACTCTTAGTTATCATGACCATTAGGTTGTAGTCTCAGTATAGGAATTAATTGTGACTGTTAAATTGGTTGTTGATTAAAAATCGTAATTTATTTTTGGACACCAAAAATCTTAATTTGTGGTTAATTAGACCCTCTCCCAACTTTCTATGAGTATATATTCTGTATGCTAAGACCGAGGGTAGGGTAGGTACATTGCTCTTTTCTAAGTCTAAGCTAGTGACTAAACTTTGATAAACTCGACAATTAATTTCTCATATAATACACCACTCAACCAGCTGTGAGATGCAATTTAGAAATCTCTTGTCACCTTAGTAGGGAGGGTGAGCAGTTTTTCACTTTGATGTATTGGCCAAATCTAGCAGTTCCCGTGCTTACTATACTAATAAAATTGGCATCCACCAAATATGAAAGTTTCAAACAAACTACTTTGAAACTATCTCTTATACCTTACTTACACTTCGTGTGGTAACGAACTGTAAGTAAAGAGGGACTCAGCTCAATAGTGACCGAAACTATAAAAAACTGAATTTTAATATCAATAGATCAAATAGTTGAGAAAATGAGAATTTTGTCAGCCAGTAGCAAAATAAGAAGACGAAAATCAAGCAAATATTTTGATAAGGACCTCCAAATAACGGAAGTGTTTTCAAACAAAATGAAGTGGTGAGGGTTATTGTGCATGTGTTGGGCCAAGGCAGAATCAAATTCTTGGGTCTTTGGTGCAAACTATGACTTTGTTGATTGAATATTTGTGTTTCAACAAACCCTTCTCCCTATTATTGGCATTTTACCAATATAGAAGATTTATAAAAGTTACACACCCCTTAAACCTTTTGCGAAATCCTTTTTTTTTCTAAAGCCGAACTGGCCAGTCATAAAAGGACAAAGAAAGAAAGAAAAAAAAAAAAAGGAAAACAAGGGGTCTGTGGTCAATGACAGAAACAAAAAACAATAAACACGACGGATACATCGTCTGTTTAAACTAGTGTCAAGTGTTAAAAATAGAAATAATCGAGGACATAACCAATTAAAAGAGAAAAGATAAAATTAATCTACACACTTTAAAATTAAAATCTAAAAAATAAAATGAATGTTTAAGAATAATTAAAAACAAACAATTTCCTTGTAAAACCTTATTACGCTCCTTAAAAATGTTCAGCTCACATCTGATTATTAATCTTTATCGCTAATCTAACCCCAGTTCCTATTTTCAAATAGAATCATTACTTTTCCATTTCTTAACTCTTAAGACCTGAAAATAGAATACCATCTAACTATATCTTCCTTATCCTCCAATATTCTATCTTTTACTTCCATTTCTTTTCGTTAAGTCTATTTTCCGTACTTTTTTCTCATGTTCTGTCACTCAAAACTTATTTTTCTTTTGTCAAGCTTGAAGCTGTAAATCATGAATAAAACAAAACAAGAAAAATATTATCATGTGAAAAAATTATGCAAATATTTTGATCAAGACTTCCCCTTGACCGTCTTCAGCGTAGAACAATACCGAAAAAAAAACCCAACAAACCTTAAAACAATTACAAATTAAAATAAGATTACGCTTTCAGAGTGAAGGTGAATGGGTAACTGAATAAAAGTACAAGGACTAAATGACATTTCACAATTTCATCTTACATAAAGCACACTTAAAGGTTAGTCGCTTGCCAGGTAGGGTAAAATCAAATATTCTGAGTTCAATTTTTTACAATTTTTCAAACTTTTAAATTTTTAATTTCTCGTTTCAAATTCTTATTAACCAACTTGAAAAAATAGAATACTTGTGTTTGGATTGAGCCTGATTCCTTTGGAATAAATGATAGAATAATTATTTATAACTTACGATTAGGTGATCGGATCTTAATGAATTTTGATGTTTAGAAGGACATCGTGACTCAGAGCTCTTATTTTAAATCCTGACCGGGATTAAGCCTCTGATTTTTCTCTAAAATCAATTTATTGATTCCTAGAATTTTTTTTCTTGGGCTTCTGAATAGAATTTTTTTAGTTTAGATCCTAAAGGCTAGAGACTCGGTGAAAATATAACTTCTTTTTGTCTAACAAGATTCTTCCTTCTTTAAACTGCGAAGCAATAATTCTGTTTGTTTTAGGTTTCAAATTCGCTCTTTACTTTCATCAGAAACCCTTTTTTAATTAATTTTTTCGCTTTCAAGTTGGATAATACACATGATAATCCTTGAAAAAAAGTCTCCGTCCTGTTTAGACGAAAAAACAAAACAAACTAAAATGAATTTTTGTCTAGATTGAATGTAAATATGCTGGATAACAAAAAGTTAATTCACTTTTTAACAAAAAATCGTTAATGTTTGTCTGCCATGCGTGCATCTTAGTGTCGACAAACTGGCTGGTTATGTTGATGACACTTCTAGTCCTGTGAGAATGTCATTGTTTGCCCGTATCACACAGTGTTTTCATGGGCAACGGACTACCGATCACTGAACGTAGTTCGCAATTCAAAGCTGCCCGTTAAATGCAGATTTTAAATGCAGAGTTTACTACAAATTTTTGCTAGGACTTTGATTCTGCGCCCGCAATTACCGTTACCCTCAGTAGGCGCAGTAGCCATAGCGTCCTTAATAGTAGCAACAGTGGCAACATGCATATAGTGCCTTTTGTTTAGTTCGACATCCCGCTCAACATGCCCTGAAAGCTTCAACTTAGTACCCTAAGCTGTTCCTAAGATTTACTTTTATGCCCTTTTGAAAACCAGCATCCATATTGTTGGTTTTAATTTAGTTGAAACTAACCCTACCCATCCACTGAAAGTTAAACTTGAATACCATTAGCGTCACTAGTTGCACTAATCATAGTAGTAGTGGTGGCTGAAGGGCCATGAAACGTAGATCAGCACCGCCGGTTTGGACTTTAAGGGTCTAGTGCTGTCTTACTTACTTACTTTACTTAAGTGAGCAACAATTGTGTAAGTATTTATGTTTTTTTTTCTCAAAAACGGCTCAATATTTTTTTCGAGAAAATTGGCATCCTGGGATATTCTAGCCTAAAATAACAATCTATATAGGTCATAAATTTGAGATAATTCGTTAAGAGCCTTAATTTTAGAAGAAAAAAATATGTCAGTGACGTCATTTTTAAATACATAAGTATTGATTTATGTTCGTTTTAAGTTCTAATGTCACTCCTTTCTTTCAGTTAAAAAACTTGTTTTTTTTTGTATTTAATCCCCTTTAAAATCAACTCCATTTAAACTCACTAAATGGCTAAGTGGCAGCACTAAGCCACCTGCGACCAAAACAACTGCTTACGCTCCTCCTCCACCCAAACTATTAAACGCTTCACTCTTTCTACCTCCCATGAAGTTCTTATTTCTTTTAAGTCCTTTTTTATAGCCTCGTCCCACCTCTTTCAAGGATAACATGTTCTTCGTTTCGTTTTAATTTAGCCAAACATTTTGTGAATTTGCGCTTCGTGTAAAGCCTGATTTTATTCACTGTGCTCAATTTAGGCCTAACATTGTCACACCATAGCTGAAACCAAAACTACGATTGACAGCAGGCATTACTAGGCTCGGGGTTTTCGTTCCACCTTAGCATCTCTGCTCCGATTCGAATTTGTCTAGTAGGTACAGCCATAGTTTCGGCCACTCTCAAGGCGTGAACGATTTCACTGCAATAAGTATTCAGTCATAACTACTTTTCAGTCTTACCAAAGCCCAAGTTAGTCGCAGATTATTTTTCAAGAGTTTGTCTTTAGTTGCAGGAAGATTGATTGACAATCTACCTATGAAATTGCTTATGTCAGCCTCTCCCAGCCAATCACTAACCATCAACCCAGCAAACATTTCTGTGATGTTAAACAATGGGTATCTAAAGCCATTCTCATTGTAGCCTGATTTATATTTGATCAAAATCGTGATTAATTGTATATGTAGTTTTGGGTAAGTCTGCCCTATTTCACAAGGGTAAAAAAACAAGTACAAACTTTCAGAAAATTGTTTTTTTTTTTTGGAGTGGGAGGCGCGGTCGGTCAGGTACAGGTAACCCTCGGCATCGACGTGGCCGATGTCGCCCAGGGTCGAACGGCCCTCGGCGTCGTAAGCCGCCGCGGTTTTGGCCGGGTCCTTGTAGTACTCGAACCGCGGACCCCCGGAAAAGTAGACCCGGCCGGTTTCGCCGGGGCCGAGTTCCCGCCCGTCCTCGTCCAGGATGTGTACCGCGCCGAGCACCGGCCGCCCCACGGAACCGGGATGGCGCAGCCACTCCTGGGGGCTGATGGCGGTCTGGCCGTTGCCCTCCGTCATATTGATTCATTTCAGTAGCAGCAGCAGGGACGAAATTTCGTCAATATCCTGGGGGGGGGGGCGTTGGAGCTAATTTTCCCAAATCAAGCGACAATGACGGTAAAAACTAAAAAACCAACCGTTTGGTACTATAAAGGTACTTTGTAGGACTATATAAAGGTTACTTATAGTACTATAAAGGTAAATATGTACTAAAAAACTAATATGTTTCTGTTAATGCTTGAATTATGAAGGTTTATCTTAGTTTCGCAAAATATTTTGGAAGCTACTAAATTTCAGCTGGTGTAGTGCCCCCTCAACTTTCTAAAGATCGAAACAACTTTGGCGAAGAGTAAAGCTCATTTCAAATGATTTGTTTTTATATTTGGTTCACACTTTACTTGGGATAAATCATATCATTAAACAAAAGCCAGTGAAATAAAATTACTTATACATGATTTTGTTTTATTAGCTTTTATCTATTTTAAATACAATTTTTCGGGGGAAACGATGTTTTCCACTCAGATTCAAAATACTCACTTGTAAGGACATTATTTTCATCATATTAAATAAAAAAAAAACAAGTTTTTTTACTACTACTATTAACTACTACTACTACTACTGCTACTACAACTACTAGTGTTACTACCACTACTACTTCTACTACTACTGCTACTACTACTGTTACTACTACTACTACTACTACTACTACTACTACTTCTACTACTACTTCTACTACTACTTCTACTACTACTACTACTGCTACTACTACTACTACTACTACTACTGCTGCTGCTATCGCGGTATCTCGTTGCTCCCTATAGCTGCAAAAATTTATAACAAGCTGCTTCTTAATCGAATTCGCTCAAAAATAGAGCCTTGACAGGGGGGGGAGTTGGAGGGGGAAAGCGGAAATCTTGGAAAACGCTTAGAGTGGAGAGATCGGGATGAAACTTGGTGTGTAGAATAAGCAAATGTTGTAGATACGTGATTGACGTAACCAGATTGGATCCGCTCTCTTTGAGGGAGTTAGGGGGTGGGGTTTAGTGCTTTGGCAAGTTTGTTGCTTCTAGACGTACTAGGACGATGAAAATTGGTAGGCGTGTCAGGGAGCCGTAAAAATTGACTTGATAAAGTCATTCTCCCCGATTCGACCATCTGGGGGGATGCGCTCACGCGGTAGATCTGGCCGTTGTGAATCCCAACCAAAGCAACCATTTTGCCAAAGCTCTGGGTGTCATTAATAAAAATGACAAACAAGCGGCCAAAACCTTAGCTTTGATGGGTCAGGCATTGGATTTATCTTTGTACAAAATGCCTAGCGATATGATGCGTCAACGTAAACAAGTGCTTACCACTCTCAATGCTTTAAAGAAACAGCGTCAAATGGTTCAAAATCAATTGCATGCCCTGAGTTATCAGCCCCTTATCGTGCCTAAGGTTAAACAAGCTTCTAAGGTTTAATGTTGCTCCTTAGTTTCAGTTTCAAAACCATTTTTTTTTTTTTATTTAATCTCTTGTTATGCCGATACTCAAATGAATAAAACATACTTACAGATAAAAGTAAAGCTGAACAAGGAGCAGGGGAACCCTATTCTGTCAGAAGCATTCTCGGATTTTCATTTTAATAACTTTAGTTTTAATTTAATGGCTAAAAACTAACAAGTCTTTTAATGAACTTTAGGAAAACAATTTGTGAAGTTGCTGATGATGTCTTGGGGAAGAAAGTTAGGACAGCAGTGAAAACAGCACTTTTGTGCCACTTCTTAAGTGGAAAAGCTCTGAAGCACAAAACAGGTACTACTATAATAGATATGTTCCAGAATCCTTAACTGGAGATTTACAAGAGCCCCTCCCGTAGACTCCCCCAGCTCCCTTAGAAAGTTCCATAAATCGTCTGCTCATCAGTAAGCTACTGAAATAATAGCAGGCTACCACACCATCTTAGATGGATATTGAATGGCTCAATTAAAAGCTATTGCTTATATTTACTAGATTTTTAAAAGTTCTACCATCTATTAGATTTCGGTTCTCATGCATTAATTATGTTTTATTTTTCGAAATCGTGAGTATACTTACAGTGAATTTCTCAACATTTTTGTAGACAGTCTTCGACTGAATGACTCCACAGTACCAAATATTTTGCCTCACCTGTATAATATTGATTTCAGTGCTCTAAGAATAAAACTCTTTAATAATGTTTATAAGTTTGTTTATTAATAAAACATATATGACAAAAAAAGTCTTTTGTCTTCATCTTTTTAGATTTCTACTGCTTTGTCATTTAGTTGGCCGTCGTCGACAACGATTAGTGTTCATCCTCATTTCCTACTCTTCATTACTATCATAATTACTAAGCGATGCCACAAAGTTAGGCGACATGCTAAATGGTTTGACCTGTGTCACAAAGAATGCATGACCCCAAAAGATGTTCAAGACAATTTTATTATTTTTTGACAAAGCTTAAGTCACTCGTTACAGTGGTTAGAAGTGCAAAGGCGAAAAATTATGCAGAAAATATTAAATATCATTTTTTTTTATAGATTTTGAACGGCTTTTTAGTTTTTCATTGTGGGGTAGGTTTTCTTACTTACTATTTTTGTCAGTTTTATTGGAAGCAAAGGCCAAGAGTCAATAACTTTTTTCGAAAAAGCGAACTAACCAATTTTTGGGGAATTGGGTCAATAGAACATCTAAAATTTCTATGTAAGAGCGGACACTAGGGTACTAAGATCTGATATTTCTTCTTTAGAATAACGGTAAGAGACTTCATGTCAGTTTTATTGGAAGCAAAGGCCAAGAGTCAATAACTTTTTTCGAAAAAGCGAACTAACCAATTTTTTGGGGTATCGGGTCAATAGAACATCTAGAATTACTATGTATGTGGGTTCGCAATTTCGTCTTCCTTATGGTTACCACTTATACTAAAGGGGCTTGGGATGAACTGGAAATAAGTTCTTATTCCTCTTGAAGCAAGATTATCAATAATCCTAAAACTATGAAATGTGTCTATGTCCATTTTATACTGAGAAGCTAAAGAAAGCAGCTCTAGGCTTAATAAAGCGTCAGAATAAACTATAATATCTTGTAAAATAACAGTCATAAGTTCATTATTCAAGAGGTACTCTAATACCATGATATTGGTATTTAGCTCAGTAGACATTACAGACGCGTTAGAAAACAAGGGACAATGAGAATCCATATATAGAAGCCTGCAGCGTGCCATGCTGGGGCCCGCGGGGACCGGTGGCAAAGCCGCCGGGTCCCAGCACTGTCTGTGGTTAGAACACAAGGGACAATGAGGATCCATATATTGAAGCCTGTCGCTTGCCATGCTTAGGCACGGTGGCGAAGCCGCCGGGACCCAGCTAGTAAATATATATGGATTCCCATGGAAATTTCTGTTTGTTATTTAGAGACACACAGCTCAAAGAACGGTTGATAAAGGGAAATGGATTAACATGCCCTTTTTAAGTGATCGAAAAATTGGAGGGCACCTAGGTCTCCTTCCACGCTCATTTTAATTTTACGCTCGGTACCACCCTAAACGGGATCTCTATATATAGATCTCTGTTTCATTAAAAACAAATTTTCCAATTTTTACTAAATTATAAAGGCATTTATGGACGTATAGGTTTCCACTAAATCATGAAACAATCATATTTCATTATACTGCCGTTGTTATGGATTTTAAAAAAGCATCTTGTTTTTGGTATGCTTGGCCATCGCTGACGACTTCATTTGCAGTCGTAAAGGCGGAAGGAATAAGATTTTAAATGTAGTATACTATCGACATTGTGAATGGAAGCCGCCAATTATTCACGGTAAAACAGTCTCATTCAAGGATAAGCCTGAATCCATAAGCCAGAACTGGACCATTCAAACTACTAATCCACATTTTCTCGGATATTATGACGCTATTTATGTTAAAGTCCAAGATAAAATCCTGAACAGCACTATATCGTTAAGTGAAAAATTTACTGAAAGACCAGATAATGGTGGCTCTGGGAAATCTGGAGTGAAAGGCAAAGGCGGAAGTCAACTTCTTTCTTGATCAAGGTGGGTTTTAGACCATGGCGAGTCCGTGCGGTTTATTTCGATCCGACACTATTTTCGAATGGTTTCTAGCTCTCTTTTGAAATTCCCTTAAATTTGTCTTTGCAATTTACTTTTGCTGTTAAATTAATTGCAATAACAGTTATATTCTTGAATCAGCTTCAAAAAGCAATTTTTCTCACTTGATGGTTAAAAAAAACGTTTTAAGCTTCTGATTACTACGGGCCGGGTTTGCTCTTTACTAGGTTGCAGCTGTCGCTGCAACCAGAATTTCAGCTCGATCGGACAACTTTAAAGGGGGGGGGGGTTGGGGGATCGAAACTTTCGGCCAGATTTTCCCCACGAAGGAAATATCGGAGGGGGATGAAATTTGGCAGGTTTTTTAGTTGGAGCTCGGGCTACGAAATGCATCCCTCCCCATTCCTTTGCGACCACTGGAACTGAAGATCGCTTAACATTGTCGTGGTTCGCCTCTTTAAAGAGGCACGAGTGCGCCTCCTTGACTGCACAGCAAAGGAAATAGAAGTTTTTGGAGTCAAATGAGGAAATAATACCGGAAGTTAAAAATACCTCCTTTTTTCTGAATTTTCATCTCTCTTCAGCCCCCATATGGTCAAACCGGATAAAACGACTTTATCAAGTCAATTTGTGCAGGTTCCTGACCCGCCTATCGATTTTCATCGTCCTAGCACATCCAGAAGCACCTAACTGGCCGAAGCGCTGGACCCCCCCCTAACTCCCATAAAGAGATCGGATCCAGTCCAGTTGCGTCAATATCGTATTTACGACATTTGCTTAATCCATCCACCAAGTTTCATCCCGATCTCTCCACTCTAAGCGTAGTAAAAATTTAAAATAGCTGAAATAAAAAGTCCGAATAGGATTAACATCTGATTAAAAACTAGGCCCCCTCCCATGCTCGTTTTTTCCCAAAGTCACCAGCTAAGAACTTTCAGATAGTCATTTTGTTCAGCATAGCCGAAATATTTTATAGCTATGTCTTTGACGACAACTTAATCCCCCACAGTCCCCGGGAAAGGGCTGCAAGTTATGAACTAAGCCAAATGTTTACATATAGTACTGGTTATTGGCAAATATACAGACGTTTTCAGGGGGATTTTTTCTGGTCCAAATAATAAAATATGTTCCTGGGGCGGAATTAGCCCTTTCCGCTCCGCACTGTTTTAATCTGACCAGTCGTTGAAATTGGGTCAGTAACTTTTTATAATTCATTTTGAGATGGTTCGTGTGTGTAAGAAAAATAAAAACAGACAATCCTGTTCCACTGTGGCAATCAACAATACTCTTGATGCGGTTGTTTCTGGTCCATGTTGGTGTCCGAAGGCTTCTAATGAGTTTGACGTTCCCCAACTACTCTTGAAAAATACGTTAAGGCCGTTATTAGGTGAACTGATGGTCAGGCCTTGGCCCTCGGGGTCACTTGCCGAAGCGCTCAGGCTCACCGAGTCGCCTTCGTCCACCGTCTGGTTGGTCCCCGCGTCGGCGCTCGGTGCGTCGTTGTCCGCGTTGACCGTGACGGTGACGGTGTCGACCGTCGTGTTCGTGCCATCCGACACCGACAGCTGGAACTGGATGTCGCTGTTCGACAGTCCCTCCGGCGCGGTGAACGACGGCGTTGCGGTGTTCCCGCCCGTCAGCGTGACACTCGGGCCCGACACTTGCGTCCAGGTGTACGTCAGACGACGCAAAGCAGTAAAGTACAATAATTTGTCCTTTAAACTTATTTTTCAGTTTTGTGACTAATTATGATTACAATTGCAGGCCCAGTCAGCTTGGCTCTGTACCTGTCAGATGCAGAAGCTCAGCAATTTCTCTCTTATGTTCAGGACTCACATTTGCTAAGATCTAGGAGGAATATTGCATATCATTTAGTTTATAAAGAAGGGGTAAGGCTTTTTTATGCTATTATTGGTACTAGCATTTTGTTCTTAATGGTTCCTATCATTTCAATGATTGTTTTTGATTGCCGTTGGTTTTTTTTTACCAGGAATGTGTGCATTTAGTTTAGGGTCCTAAAATATCGGGAGAGGATTCACTCGAAAAAAGAAACGTTGAAGTGTCCTTTTAAGCAACCAAATAGATCTGAGACCAATTGAGCATTTTCTTGATTTTTTGGGGGGAGGAGGCTGACTTCCTCACAATCACTTTTGACTTTTGAAAAGGGCACTAAGAAATTTCAAATTCCTATTGAATTAGCCCTTCCACAATTTGTGCGACAACCCTTATGTAAGAAATACTAAGGTAAAAAATAATATTCTTACAGTTAAGAACTGTAAGAGTTCTTAGTCGTTCAAAGAGAACTCTGTGCTTGTAGATTTAACCAGATGTATACGGAAATGTAAAAATAACAAGAGCTAACAGCTCAAATGGTACTTGTGACGATGTCGGAAGAGCCAAGAGCTCATATGGTATGAGCTCTAGTAAAATTCTAAGAATGAATAGATTGCTTTAAAAGGAAAATCAAAGACTTAGTTCCGGTCGGAATTTAAAATCAGAGCTCTGAGTCACGAGGTACTTCTAAATATTAAAATTCATTAAGATCGCTCTAGATCTGTCCCTGCCTACCTCAGGAATTAAATTTTCCTTTTTTCAGACTTCTAACCCAACATAATCCCAGTAAATTATTTTCGGTTTTCCCTTTATCTCAAAGTCTGACGTCTTGCATTGTTTTAAAAAAAAGACTTGTACTGTCTAAATATAGTTTTGTTACTACTTGCTTATCTGTTACATTAGCAATGTGACGTCGTTGAGACATTGCAATATTCAACGCAGTCAAAGGACAGTCTCCTTAATTTAGTGACGTTACCGAGGATTTCCGACGAATCAGGAAGGAGGTCCTGAAATACTGATGATACACCATTTTGACAATCTGAATGCACATGGTGTTTTTTGATTCAGTTCATCTTACCATTCAGCATTCCTTGAATTGTCGCCTTAATCCCTTAGGTTCAGTTGTATTTGTTGTCTTAAGTTTCAGCTTAATACCCTAAGCTGTTCTAGAGATATTGTTTATACACCCCTTTGAGAACCTTTACGCACTTAGTGTGTGTAATTTTGGTTTCGTCCAACTCTCCCCTCAAAAATCCTAGAAAGATTTACTTTAATATCTTTAGTCTGTAATTATTTCCTCTACATTATTGGTACATTATATACGTCGCCCCAACGACGCCCTTGGGCGTGGCTAGGAATGCAGTGCCTCCTCTAAACAACTTGGTGCCACTATAAAAAAACTTTCTTAACGGCCAATGTAAAGCTAAGTTCTGGCTGAAAACGTGCTTAAGACTGGCTGACACTTACCCCTCCTAGATGGCCCGTTGCTCCGATAGGAAAAACCCCAAGCTAGGCTTACGGGTGTTTTAATTTGGTTTCTATACAAATTTGTTACTATATGATAACTCACATAGGTGATTGAGTCTCGCATTCCATAATGTGGTTCCAATACCTCTAAGGATATGCCTGGTTAAAACCCTTCAACAGAGGCGTACATAACGTGTATGTATACTAATGCAAATTTCAATTCATAGTCAAAATCCCCAATGCTTTGACAAAAGAAGGGTGAAATGGGATGAATTTTGAGCATTTCATTAAGCAAGATATTCAAAAGCTATAATTTGTAGGATTTCTCCAAGGATTTTGGAAATTTCTGCCTATTACAGAACTATTTCTCAGCAATATCTTAAATTTCTGTTTAAAGAGTGCGCTCGTCCACAATCAATACTAATCATGTTAATTTTATATGGTTTGAAATTGTTATTATGTCAAACACGTCATTTTCAAGCTTTCTGTTTGAAATGAGAGCATTTGGAAAAAAAACTGTCTAAATGTCTTCTTTTCGATTTAATACAATTGAAACGTCGTTTAAAACACATAAGTTTGCAACTCAAAGTCAATAAAATACGATTTTTCCTCATAATGTTTTTTTTTTAGGTGGCCCGAGCCCAGCAAACCTTACAAATATTTGGACAAAGGAACGTCTATTGCTCTTTACTTTCAGAAACTTGTTTTTTTTTTTATTCTGATTGATTTTTAAATAATGCTGAGAAATTCAGCGCACTCTTCATGGAAAGTCTCTTCCCTCATGAAAACTCCTCCAATGAAAGATCATCCAACGTAGGCCTAACCCAACCAAAAAAAAAATCACTCCTGAAAATTTCTGTATACTTTTCAATAACCAATACTATATGTAATGGGCAAAGTTGATAACTCGCAACCTTTCCCCCGAAGACTGTGGGGGGATTAAGTCACCCTCAAATACATAGTTATTATCAAACACAATTTCTTTAAGGTCCCAAACGAAACACTACCTCCTACTGCAGATGGTAGTGATTTACATACCTTTAAACTTGTGGCTACCGGATTAAAGTCCGACCAAACGCACCCGGTAGAAGTAAGTCTAAACTTGAGTAGCATTTCAAAGGACATATGATGAATAATTAGAAACTGAAGAGGAGCTATTGAAAAAAGATGGACTAAAGAGAACGCAAGATATGCAGAGGATGTAAGATACACAGACTGCAGATTTATAAAGAGATTGAGCACGGAAACGTTCATAGAGGCTTAACGGCCTGCCATCAAATTTGCGAATATATTATTATTATTATTATTAATTAGGAAAATGGTTGGCAACAGCATTTCGTCCACTCTTGGGGTCTCAAATATCTTCTCAAATGATGTTGTAAACAAATTGAAAACTCGTCACATAGACGACAATACAATATTCTGCAGTTTTGATGTTATACCTATCTATACAAATTGTGATGTGAAAATATGTGGATTAATATTAAAAATAAAATACAAAACCATTTTGAATTGATACAAGATGTAACTTTGGCAAGCATGATATAATCCATGAATATAGGGAATGTGTTGTATAAAACAACCATTGAATATGCTTCAAATCTCTCATTAAGAGGGTATAAAGATCCCCGATTGATTCTGCAACTGGCCCCTGGGGGTCCTGCTTTTAATACTTTGAAAGGGGTGCCAGTAAGGTTTTAAGAGGCCCTGCGAAAAGTGGGGGGTTTCTATTTTAATAATGACCTGTTAACTATTGTTTTGTTTCACACGGTTTTGTGCAAAAAGTTATTTCACATTAGAATGCTGATCGGATGACATAATAATATCTTGCTCTGTGTATTTCAAGTATGCATAGAATCTTGACAATATTATGAATTTGACCAACTAAATTGAATATAGGAAACTTTTGTACATAATGGGGTAAAATTCTGATTTAGCTACTTTTGGCTGTCTTGGAAAGGGGTTTGGTTAGGAAAATATAACTTTTAGGAAAAAGTCCAGAGACTAAATTATGTCCTGGGATGCTCAGTATGTGTAACAGTACCTGACTTGGCTATTAAATATGGAATAAGGAATGTCAATGTCTTGAACATCTGCTGGTTTGCTAACCCTACACTACCGAAAAAAGACAGCTAGAAAAAGGGACTATGCCAGGAAAATTTAAGGTCCAAACTCAACAAGCTAATTAGCTTAGACTGGTTTGCCTAGATTGTTAGCTTTGGCTAGATAGAAGATTCTTAGATTTTTAGGCTAGATTATTTTGAAAACTGTATTTTCTTTCAAAAATTATTAGTCTGTCTGCCGATTATTTTTATTTCTGGCTTGCTATTCAGTTCAGCCACTTGACAAGAAGATATGTTTTGTAAAAGTAGGTTAATCTGTTATACCAATCTGTTTTATTAAACGAAACAAATAAAGACGTATCCGTGATCTTTCTTCTAGCAAAAAATTTACAAAATTCCACATTTTTGCAGATGGAACTTGAAACCTCTACAGTAGGGTTCTCTGATATACTGAATCTAATGGTACAACTGCTATTCAGTTTTTTGATTTTTTGGGGATGTTCCCCCTCCCCTTTTTCAAAAATAAGGCAAATTTTCTCAGGCTCGTACCTCTTAATGGGTAGCCTAACACTATCATGTTATCGACATTTTGACTGACGAATTCAGAAGATTTGAATTGGACTTATGAAGAAGTGAAGTGAAGACGCACATTACAGATGTTTGAAATTTTGCATGTAGGAGACTCCCATGACTTCGAATAACTAACTATTGTTTGTCTTGTGTTACCCTACGTTTAGGAAGTTGTAGTTGATTCTAAACATTTATTTTTGACTTCACTTTTCAAGCATTTTGTCCACACTCCCCGTCTATTACATTTTTGGTCATTTTCCACCGCCACCGTCTATTCCAACCCCCCCCCCCCCCCCCTTTCTATTTTTTTGCTCTTTTCGTTCCCTCCCTCTTTTTCTTCCACTCTAATGATATAATTCAAGTTTTACATTTTGTTAAAAAAAATTCAGTGCACATCGTCTGGCAGTGTGGAGGAAGGTTGTCAATTTAAGCTAAAGCCAGTTTCTTCATGAAAGCGCTAATTTTAAGTGAACAAAAACTGACAACTTGGCAACAGCAACAAATTTACTGAAAGCGCGTATCCGTTTGGCAGACTCTGTAAAACCACTAAGTCCATTTTTAAATTAGGTTTCAATGGAGACTTTTCCACCCGTTCCGTATAGACAGTTAACAGAATCAAGAACCCAAACTAGGACAGTTGACCCCCCCCCCTACATAAAGAGGAAACAATACACACTATATAAATCAAAACAGAGATTTATAAATATAAACTAGCTGGTTCAATTTTAGGCTGGAACAAAACTAGAAAATTTGACATAGCCATGGTATTTTTTTCTGAGAGAGAGCAGATTATAGTTAAGAAAAAAAAAAGTTTTCTGATGTAATTAAAGAGGGTGATTGAAACTAAAAAAATCAGAAACTGTTGGTGCGCAGTTTATACTGCATATATCTGAAAAATTTGATTAAATAAATTTACCCCTGGTCCCGACCGAGGGCTTCGAGGACGACACCGTAGTTGAAGTGCACGGCCGCTAGGTCCGGGCTCGACGCGACCGCGGCCTTCGCGTGTCGCTCTGCAGCGTCGTAGTTCCCGCTTCGTGTCAGAAGGATGGCAAGGTTGATGCGGGCTTGCGCGAACTCTGGCTCGACGCCGGCGATGTCCTCGTACTGGGCGATCGCGTCTCGTGCATGCCCTTGTCTTTCGAGTGCGAGGGCAACGTTTTTATCTTACGTGTTAGTGTGGTGTTTTCGCGTTGACAAGAAACTAGCCTTAGAAGTGCAATAATATTCCAGAGCTTCTTGGCATGTTTTCTAGACGAACCAGGGACTAAATATAGTGCTATCCAGGTAGGGAGATACGCCTCGGCATATAAGGAGGAGAGAATTTTAAGAAATTCTGGTAGTATGAAACAATGTGCGTAAGCAAGAGGACCGTAATAATATAATCTACTTCATGTGTGTTTATTTTGTGATAATTTTGGAGAGATTGGATTTGAACAGTGTGGAAATCGGAGGCCCTTTTGTTTCAAGGCCGGAATTTCTTAGGTTTACGAAAGAAAATAAGCATTTATTAATTTTGGTTCGTATGTGTTTTTGTTGTTGATTTTTTTGGCACTTCATAGAAACTTCCTTAAAATCAATTTACCTCTTATCCCGTTTTGAATAATTTAGGCCTGATTTATTACAATGAATTCTTAAAGAAAAACCGATTAACCCACATACAAATGACTTTTGAGGACAGGTCCAAATGGAATAATTTTTTTTTTCGTTCTGTCTCTACAATAAAGCGTATGCCCTGTGAACCTCTAATCATCCCCTCTCCTGAAAACAATTAGCTGCGGCAGGTCGCGAGCCGGGAGCTGGGGGGGGGGCGCGTGCGGGGTTGGGCGGTGGGATGGGGGGGGGGGGGCAAACGCCGAGGGTATTTTCTGCGGGGAGGTAAACGCCTAGAACCACTAACATATAAGGATTTTTATTGGAAAGAGGGCATGTTTTATCCTGTGTTTCTAAAAAGGCTTATGATATTAAGATTATACTTTAAGGAAATGCTAAGAGGGATGCCGAACACAATATAAACACACTTTGTGCGTCTACTGGCTGTTATTATGTTATTCACCCGCCAGTGTGCCTTGCGCACCGCAACCCGTACCGAGAAGGAGTTGTTGAGCTTGTTGAACTCTTCCTCGCTGACATCAAACCGGGTGAAAAACTCCGCCAGCTGATCCTGACTGGTAATACGTTTCTTATCCACATGCAGGGCATCAAAGAGCGCAGTGGAGATTTCATCGGTTTTGCCCAGGGCCTCTGCCACATAAAAGGCATGGGCATGTGGTGTCCAGGAGGCATTCAGGGGTGCAGGCGTCGGGACAAAATCCACCCCTTCAGGCTTGGTTTTCTTCCAGTCGCTCAGGTGTAGCCTATTCTCTGTATGTAGTATTATCCAAAGTTTATGTGATCACCCTTTCTATATAAAACTTATATGCTCCCAGGGAATAACTTACAACCCTTGTCCTGAGTGCTATGGAGAGGGTGTTATCCTCAAACAGATAATTTTTGGACCTTTAAATTACGTTGAACAAAATGGCTATCTCAAAATTTTGATTGGATTTGTTTGGGGAAATGGTGGGCGTGGGAGGAGGGATTAGTTGCCCTCCAATCACTTTCGAATATTAAAAAGGGCACTAGCCTTTTCAATTTCCTAATACTCGAAATTAGCACCATTCGTTACCTCAGAAATTACCTTTAAACTAACTACACCAGATGTATCCACCAAACCCCCTTTTTAAGCATAGCCACGCGGGGATAATAGACACCAGGGTATTTAAATTTACTTTCTGTTTTAACTGTGAATATCTGTAAGTCACTGTTGTGTTACTAATTTAGAGAAAAGGGAGAGTTTCTTAGCAGGCTTACCTCAAAAGAATTTAATAAATGTTTGTATTTTTTGTATAAACCTGGTTTTGTCTGAGCAAATACTAATTAAAGAAACACCAGACCTCTCTGTGCCACCTGCGGGTTGCTCAGGTCGAATGGACAAGTACCCAGCCTCTCCAGCAGCTGCAGTGCATACTCTTGCGTGGAATGTCCTTCGAATCCAAACGACTGGGCCAGTGCAGTACATTCATGGTGGTTCCCAATCACAATACTTACCTGCAGCACATCAGGTACAACAGGCAATTATCACATGCTGTGTGATGGCTGGCGCTGTGGCTTCTTGAAAGGCCCGTCCAGTGCAAAGAAAATCCGCCGATAAATTCCACGCGACCACTCTGCACCTTCCAATAGTCTGCTCTTGGTTTGCAGACTTATCTTCCTGTTCTTCCAAACTTCTTGCAACTGCGAAAAAACACCCTTAGCCTTGGCTATTCTACTTTTAACATATTTATTGCTCCCACTGTCTTCACTAATAATACTACCAAGGTAACTAAAGCTGCCCACCTGATCAATCTTTTCGTTACCCAACGTCACTGCATATTCAGTTCATTCATTCATTCATTCATTCATTTTGCTCACACTTCCATCTAGGATGCTTAAATAGTCACCATAATCTAGGTCCAGGAGTCTGTGTTTTTCCCTCTTTTTTTACAAGTTTTATCTGACTGCTATACCTGACGTAAAGCGCTAGTTCGGCGCTATGCGCTGTGAAAGTCGTTTTTAATATAAAAATCTCTGTCTTCGTCTGTCTGTAAATGTAAATATTGAGAAATAAAGTAGAATAAGGCTATTTAATAAAGAAGGGTTTAGCTGAAGACTATGTAAACATTTTATTTTAAAGTCTAATTTAGCCAGCTGGTGTTTTACACATTTGGAACGAACGGATTTGAACAGAACAAAAACACTGAAAATAATTGCATATAATTCCAAGTCTAATATTATATTATACCATGAACCTTATGATATTTCAAATAGACGAATGTACACATAAATAAACCTACAATACACACAGACTTGTTACGAAAATTGTAGTCGTCCATATATTAATTCCTTTATCACTTCATCCTGGCCAATTTGTACTTCTCTTTCGATTGGTAACAGTGCAAGTGAAGAATCTTTCTTACGCCGTTATGTTGCAGTAATACATCTTCAACCATCGAAGGCAAGAAAAGGATCTTTCAGACGACGCAGAATTTATAGGGGGGACAAAGTCTATTCCCGCCAGTGGATATGGAATAGCGTTGGCTAACGATAAGGTGTACTTCGGGCGCTCAGGTCGAGATTTTAATGAATATGATCCTAACGCACCTGAGGGAGCCGCTCCTGCCAATGATGGAAACCCTCTAACTGGTGAGTTTACGCTAGCTCCAAATTTTAATACTCAATACGGAATATCTTCAGATGGAGATGGTAACTTAATAGGTGGATTATCCACTGTAATTAAAACACGGCCCGACGGCACAAGAGTCTGGTCTACGCCGAACCCAATCGCAAATATTACCTACTTGTTCAAGATCTTGCTGATCCAAAGGTTTCAAATAATCAGAACCAGCACTTGATGTTCCTTTACGTCTTTCTGACTCGCTACTATCCTCATTGAAGATCTCTCTAACTGTTTTAACAATTTTGGTAGTTTTAATATCTCCTTTCTTTCCAATAGTTGTTATTCTATAAGTCTTTGTTGTCTCATCAAACTCTTTGAGTATTTCAGTACCATATTCCTCTATTGGTGCTCCCCCGGATGAATTGGAAATTCGCTCCATAACGTCTTGAGGTTTAATGTAATGAATAATACATTAAAAAACAAAACGAGAACCGATTAACAACATACGAAGGCGCATCCAGAGCAAAATCTGGGAGGGGGGCAAATAACAAGAGGGCCAATAATTGACTAAATGACACATTCATTTAAAAAAAAGAGTGAAAATAGAAAAACACGGAATGAAGGCGTCAAAAAAAAATTTCGAAATGAGGGAGAGGGAGGTGGGGCCCCCCTGACCCATGAATCCGCCAGTGACAAAATACATTGCTTCTGTCTTGAACACCAACCAGATTCCTTTTCATATATTTTTAATCCAAACTTTTTTTCTTTGAATTTCAGTTGCTATTGACAAGGGTATCTCTTGACAAAGGTCTCTATTGACAAAGGTCTCTATTGACAAAGGTCTCTATTGACAAGGGTCTCTATTGACAAAGGTCTCCATCTAAATTATCTTGCTCCGAAATTTTAATAATTGAATCTCACAAACTAAATATGAGACTGAGGTGCTTTCGTATTACAATCTTGATAAAACAAAGATTCTGTTAGGAAAACCCATTCCTTGCGAATATCCTATATCTTCATTTTTTGAAACTTCTACGGTACGGTTTTCTGATACGCTGAATCTGATGGTGTCGTTTTTGTTAAGATTCTATGACTTTTAGGGGGTGTTTCCCTCTATTTTCTAAAATAAGGCAAATTTTTTCAGGCTCGTAACTTTTGATGGGTAAGAGTAAACTTGATGAAACTTGTATATTTAAAATGAGCATAAAAATACGATTCTTTTGATGTCGCTATTGAATCAAAATTCCATTTTCTAGAGTGTCGGTTACTATTGAGCCGGGTCGCTCCTTGCTCAAAATCAGAAGTTGCTCCAAATAAAGCTACCATCGAGGGTACATCAAGCGATGTTGTACAATTGTTTGACATCAAGTATTTGATTCTGTATTGCTTTGTTTGTTATTGCGTCCACTGAATGCCCAGTTTGTGAGTGGCTACGAATTTTCTGTGTTGTTTTAAAATTGCTTTTCTATGAATAGACAGCGCGGCGATGGAGTGCACCTGGCACTTTGACGATAAATCGTATCAGTCCAGTTTTTGTTAAGAAAAAAATCACTCAGTGATAATTTATCGCGCCCTCCGGGGTTTTGCGGCCCTTGGCTGTATGGGGATTGGAAATGACTGACTTAGCGAAACGCAAGGAATTTTTTCTTCCTCCTTTCTTTTAAGGTCTTAATGCGTGCAGCTTTAAGGAGGAAGGAGTTTGGAGTTTTGCCCTCTTTGTAAATGACCCTGAGCGCACGCTCAGGATCATTTCATATTCCTCTTCCAATAACGGCCTGACAAAGGTAAACACGGAGAGAATGTATCTTAGGACAATTAAATTGTTTTAGCAGGTTAAACATGGATAGTGAAACATTAGCTAGTCTAACAATGTCGGAAACATGCGGAGTAGAAAGGAAATTGGCAAGGAAAAGAAATAATTCACATACACCCTCTAAGACAGTGTGTCACATAGAGAGATCAGAATATCTCTCAGAACATCCAGAGGCCGGAGCTCCGCATCAAAACGGACAATTTTCTCGTCAGGATAATGAGCGAGCACTGGAACTGTCTCCTGCTCATAGATTTCCATTCGATTGCGCAAGACCTTCTCATCAGAATCATCAAAACGGCGCTCAATCAGCGCTCGCCTCTTAAGTCGTTGAACCAAAACATCTTTCGACTTAGACTCCAGATTTTCATTAAGGTTATGTGACTCTTAGGAGGCGTTTCTTTTTTTCAAAAATCGGGCAAATTTTTTAGGCTCATGGCCTTTGATAGGAAAGGTCAAACTTAATGAAAGTTGTATATTTGAATTCACCATAAAACCCTAATTCTGTTGATATATCTATTGGTATCATAATTCTTGTTTTCAGAATTTCGGTTACTATTGAGCCGGGTCGCTCCTTAAGTTCGTTACCACGAACTGTTTGAAAACCACAATGTCCTTCTCTTAAAACTTTATATATAGCATCTCTAAGGGCTCCGGCAATGTGGCAGTTCTCCGTTTTCTCCCCGGGCAGAAAAACCCCGGCGTCCTCGTCCCACACGAGGGTTCCCTTGGTATGCGAGAACAAGTGCAGCGAGGGCGTCCAGCCGCCGGACATCAAGACGGCATCGCAGGCTATCAGGCCTGGGTCGGCCGCATGGCCACGAGAATCCAACTTCGCGATGCGCAGCGCGGTGACACGCAGCCACCCCTTGGCGTGGGTGACGGTGTGCCCCAACCGAGCGGGAATGCCTCTCGCTTCGGCGGCTTTGAGAAGCAGCCCTTTTATTGGCTTAGCCTTTCTAAAAAAAAGCCAATCAGGTTCTAAGAAAAGGAGCTATTTACCTCTCAAGGAATGGTATTTTCTTGCTTGTCTGTATCTGTCAATCCGGGTTAGTTAAACTAGTTTCTAAAGGTATGGCTATTTTTCTCTTCAGAAATAATAAGCGATATAATTTACTTGAGCACATGCGTCACAGAAATTGAATTACAGAATAAAACCATGCTTTTTAATACGACTGTATAGAAACTTTATTTTACTATTTCACTTGGTAACAAATAAGAAACGATTCGGAGGAATTAGTTTAATTAGAAAAATTGAAGTATTTTTAACTTATGAACGGGTGATCGAATCTTAATGAAATTTGATATTTAGAAGGAACTCTTGTCTCAGAGCTCTTGTTTCAAATCCGCGACCAGATCTGTTGACATTGGGGGGAGTTGGAGGGGGAAACCGGAAATCATTTATAAATCTCGTAGATTCGTGATTGACGTAACTGGACTCGATCCGCTCGCTTTGGGGGAGTTAGGGGGTGGTGCTCAGTGCTTTGGCAAGTTTGGTGCTTCTGGACGTGTTTCCACCTTTTGTTGTAAACCTAGCACACGTTTTCGACGCATCATGTAAACATCAGTAAACAATAAGTAAGTAGTAATTAAATTACTCAGCATGTTAATAATACGAAAATTTGATTTTCCATATGAAGACTTTATCGTCGATACAAAGATACAAAGATTTTTTGTCGTCCGCTAAAAACCAGTCTGGAGAATAAAACCTGTTTGCATGTTGTTTCTTTTTTATTGTCTTGCCATATAATTGGGATCCCTTTCCATTTTTTTCTCTGCCTGACGTTAGTTTTCCACAGGTGGGCTATTTGAACCCGTGACGGGAGCCGCTGGTTTTGGGGAGGGGTGCCTGGAAATCTTGGAAAACGCTTAGTGAAGAGATCAGGATGAAACTTGGTTGGAAGAATAAGTCCAATATACGTGACTGACATAACCGGACCAGATCTGCTCTCTTCGGTGGAGTTGGGGGGTGGTGGTTTGTAATTCGGAAAAATTAGAAAAAATGAGGTATTTGTAATTTATGAACGGGTGATCAAATATTAATGATATTTTATATTTAGAAGGATTTTGTGCTTTAGAACTCTGTGCAAAACGATTTCTTTGGTTGGGTATATGTGGGGGGGGACGTTTGTAAGAAATTAGGACAATGTTACGGAATACAAGTGACTAAGGGCTGTCAAAACACATAACTAAGTCCAATATTTACGATTTATGTACCAGATTTTCATATTACCGACTTTTTACAAGTGCAAGGTATTTTGGAAGAAAAGGCGAAAAAACGTCAATTTCGCAGCAACTGATTTTGAACGATTTTTATGTGCTGTAGAAATTTTTTTTTCAGTTTCAATGATACCAAATTCAACACTACTGCCTCCTGTAACTGTGAGTAAAATTCATCTCTAGTAGCTCCATCAGTTGGTTCAACAGCGGCTAATACTACTATAACTGATACCCTGAACTTTTTAGTCATAAAATGAGCAATTAATATTCTATTATTAATACCTTTCCAGCCTAAACAAGACTTAGCAGCTTCCTTATTCATCATGAGCCCTACTCCCTGTCTTCGTACCCCATCCTTCCTGCCTGAGTAAACAAATTCTATCTCACCTAATTTCATGCTTCAAACCCCTGGGATATGAGTTTCTGAAACTGTCTGAATATTGCCTTCGTCAACTTCCGTGCTGAATTTAACTCAGTCAATCGAGAAGCTCTTTGGCGAATTCTAGAGTTGACTGGCCTACCCGAGAAATATTGCGGACTTCTCAAGGCGCTGCACCATGGGATGGAAAGTTGTGAATAAGCAAAGAGCCGGTTCAGCCCGGTCTCTAAATTTACTACAGGAGTGTAACAAGGATGTGCAGTGGCCCCAGAGCTCTTAAATGTCATGGTAGATTACAATATGACAGAAACCACTTCACGTCTCAGCTTTGGGCTCAAATTTGGAGGAACTAAATCAAAAGACAACTGGTATATCCATGTTATCAAAAGGGCATATCTACAAATATGAGAGATGGTAAATATTATCAAGTTGACACCTTCAGAGAATGTTGAGCAGAATGGCGAACTAAATACAAAGATACAATATACCAACTAACGATACTATGTTCATCCAAGTTGTTAAAATAGTGTGTGCAATATCTCAGAAACGTTTAAGAGAATTAGAAAGAAATTGTTCAGGTAACGGTTAAGAGTTTCAATTTGAAACTTTCTTGGTATATTATGGGAAATGTTGGGTCAACACAGGTAGACACAATTCAATGTTATCCAAAGCAATGACGAATAAAATACTATATAGAGGAATTGCGGTACTTTCTGTTTTTAAAGCAGGTTTCTATAAAAGCCAATAGTCAGTATTATAGCAACAAAAACAGTCAGTACTACTTAAACTCAGCAGAACAAAATATAAGGAAAATATAAAGCAATACAATCAGTGGTTAAAATGTCGAATAAAATGCTGTACAAAGGAACTACTATATTCTTCAGAAGTCTACGGGCACCCTTTCTAGTTAGTCCAGTATGCAAAGGTCTTTGAGAAATCTATGCAAAAAACGCCTTCTTAGCTTTCTGGAAGCTAAGAAATTCCTGCGTAAGCATCAATTTGGTTTCCACTCGAAGCACACAACGGAACAAGCTTGTGCAGTTTTATTAAATTTCATTGATAGTGCCCTTGAATCGGGTAAAAAACCTGCTGCTATTTTTCTTGATGTAAAAAAGGCATTCGAAAGTTTAACTCATCGTAATCTTCTGGGTAAGCTTTCTCATATAGGTATAAGAGGATCAGCTTTAATATGGTTTGAATCTTACCTTATGAAGCATGGGCATTAAAGTATGGCTGCCATAAAAGGACCTATGCTACCTCAAAGCAGAAGATTTGGCAAAAATTGGATTATTACATCTTCAAAACGGTATCTGGAATGGCGAAAGACTTTTACCTGAAAATTGGACTAAAGAAGCTTTCGGTAAACAAGTCAAAGACATATATCAAGATGGAGGAAAAGAGGGCTATGGTTATCAATGGTGGATAACAGCAGATGAACCACCAATTGCCGCAGGATTGGGTTACGGTAACCAGATACTTGTTATTATTCCAGAATAAACTGTAAAATATTACTTTTGGCTTTGTATAACGATCTAAAATAAAGTTAAGCCAGAGCTCCTAGCTCCAGATTGTTAATCTACTCCTTCGAATGAGGACGCAAAATAAAAGGTATATTGTTGTATCTTTAAAAGTTTCTTTTTCACGTAAAGTATTGCAGATTTGATAAGATGTTTTATCAGGTTTATTTTAGTCGAAGTTTTAAATCTCGTTTCTAACCTGAATTTTTGCGACAAAATAATGAGTTGGAGAAATTATTTCTGTTTTTTGGGGGGAGGGGGGAGGCATTGTTTTGTAAATTAAGTATCCTCTACTTTTTAAAACAGTAAGAAACTTTTGCGTAAAGAGCGGGGCGTTGAGGAAGAAACAGCCCCTTTCATTTACAGAGTAATTTCTGTTCGTTTAAGTTTTAATATCGCTCCTTACTTTCAGTTCTTAAAAAAAACTGATTTTTCTATTTAATTTCTGAACGTTTTCCAATTAATGCATGTTTTGATTTTGGCTCTCCGCACGTGAATAATTAAAACAAAATTTGTATATTAATTTTTTTTTGGCTAAATGGATTTCTCATGTTTACCTTTTTTCAGTTTTTTTCTTCTTTTTTTATTTTCGTTTTCTTCTTTATTTTTAAGTTGTTTTTTTCGCGACGTGCCCCAGCAACACGTGTGCAAGGTGCTAATTTTTAACTGCATAAACTTGGGGATATACACCTGGTAATTCCTCTGATATACTCTGGTGATTCCTCGACACGCATTCTTATTTACTTTCTTTTTCAGCCGCAAGCCTGGTGTCGTGTTGCTCTTGTAATACATCGAAACGCTTTCTTTTGGTAATTTATCTCTGAGCCGCAAGCCTACCCATCCCAAAAATATCAGCTAGATTAAAAAAAACAATTATTAAAGATTGTTTGGTAATGTTTGATTATTCAACATTGATGATGGAATACCAAGTTATTTGATCTTCTTCTTTGTGTGTTTTGTTTTTGTGTCCCTGTGTTTGGGATGGCCTCCCATGCCCCTCCTGCCCGATTTTAGTTATTTACTTATCCTTGTTACTTCTCTTTTGTGTTTTTTTCTATTTTGTTTGTTTTTTGCCAAGTTAAATTTTGAAATTGTTAGTATGATGAGATGTTGATGTTTTTTTCTTAAGGTCAAAGACAAAAGACAGAAGGATAAATAAACGTTTTTAGGGGGGGGGGAGAAGAGTAGCTTGGCATTCAAGTAGCATAAAAATACTAAAGATACTTAAACATTAAGCACACAAGGATTAACTAATAAATAAAGACCATTTCAATCAAGTCAACTTTTATCACTTTCAACAAAACAGACTGAATTACATTTTTGTTTTCTAGTTATACTGATTTGAGCAAATTTTATTTTGAGGGACGTCTATCTATTTTTTTAGTTTCTATTTTACATTATGAAAATTTACTTATACTTAACTACGACACTATGCCGAATACCCCCGTCACGTGATGATTCATCTGCAAATAAAATTAGAATTGACTGTGAAGAACTATATCTTTTACTTTCTGTAACATTGGGGGCACCAGCAATTACCTTTTCTGGAGTAGTACCTTACAAGAGGAATTCAGAAACAGTCGAGTCTGAACAGCCGTTTCTGATATTACACTTTAATGTCAGGCTTCTAAGATAACGAATAATTTCGGGCTTGGGAAGAAAAGTTCCTTTTGATCAAACAGTTCGTGGTAACGAACTGGTAAGATGCAAGTTTTTTCCTTAAAATTCTTTAACAAATTTCTTGCCCTGATGCTTTAAAAGAAAGACTTTCGCCAGCTTTGCCTCTTACTTAGACTATCGGTTTTGGGTTTTTCATCAATTAGCCATGTCTTTTCACTCTTTAATTTTAAGGCCACCAACTTCATTTTAATTTTAAAATCTAACTGTTTAAATTCGCCTAAAGATGTAAGTCAATTAGAAGTGAGAAAGAAAAAAAAACAACAAATAAATTAGTTTTTTCAATGGACCTCTGTCAATTAAATGAAGGTGATTCCTCGGCCGACTTTCTTTTCTCATTTTCTCTATTAGCCGCTTGTAGTTGTGATTCCTCGGCACGATTTCTTTTGGTAATTTCTCTTTGAGACGCAAGCCTGTTTTCACGCTGTTCTTGTGATTCATCGGCACGCTTTCTTTTCTTAATTTCTCTATTAGCCGCAAGCCTTTTGGCATTAACTGTTTGAGCAGCTTCCTCAGCTGTTTCTTCTGCCATTGCAGGATCTATACTAAAATTTCCTCTTTGAATTAACTCTTTGAGCAGCTTCCTCGGCAAGCTTCTATATGTAAACACAGGTCAAAGTCTGTAACTTGCAGCTCCTCCCACGGGGACTGCGGGGGAGTAAGTCATCCCCAAATACATAGTCAATAGGTTTTCCGAGTATGATGAATAAAATGGCTATCTTAGAATTTTGTTCCGGTGACTTTGGGAAAAAAATTAGCGTGGGAGGGGGCCTAGGTGCCCTCCAATTTTTTGGTCACTTAAAAAGGGCACTAGAACTTTTGATTTTCGTTGGAATGAGCCCTCTCGCGACATTCTAGGACCACTCAGTCGATATGATCACCTCTTTGTACCTCTTTCGAGTTGTGATCATTTGGGAGAAACAGCCTGAAATAACTGTTCTGCATTGTAACACGTTACATTTTCCCAAATTGCGTTTGACTACTAGCAAACTTATGACTGTCTGAGCTTGCTGGTTACCAATCTGAGGCTAATACTGCAACACAAAAGTTCAAAATCGAAAACTTATTTAGTACATATTTCACAAACAGGACTTAGTTTTCACAAAGCAGGTAATCAAGGATATATGAGGTTTGTAATAATAAAAATTTACAAATATACTTAAGATTAGGATTAATTTCTCAAGTTCTGTCAAGTGCCCATTTCCTAGATGAATATATTAATATTATAAATTCTGAATATTTGCAGTAATTCCCCTAAGTTGACAGACTAAAATAGGTCAGCTCCTGGTCTATCGTTCCTTAATGGAATCGTTCCTTGTTATCTTCCAATTGCACTAAATAGAAGCAATTATGCTAGCGACAAAATTGCTGTCTCAGCAGCTTTAGGCCGTTGACTTGGTTATTTCTCGATTGTGCACCTGATTCAGGCCACAGGAAGCGAACTCACCGACCTGCGTCGGGTTAATTTTGATTAAATATTGGTTGTTACAAGGTTTGAGAATTTAGCCACGGAAATAGGGTGGTCGTACCAAGGAGGAAGGCAGGTGAAAAAAAAAATATTTGTTTGTGTTTGACAACTTCTTGTATATGAATTTTTTGTTTTATGTTTCAGCACTGGTATTTTAGGGGTTAAATAAAAAATTTATATAAAAGCTTTGTTGCCATATATTCTGGATGGAAGAAGACCACATGACATGACAATTTGCGAGCAATTTTTAAATGAGTCGACGGGTTAATTTGGATTATAATTGTTTATTTGACTTCTGTTTGGTTTGGGTTTCTTGTATTCTTTAATAGTAATTTCTGGTTGTTTTGAGTTTGAGTTATTGTAGTTTTCTATTTCTTCTGATCTTAAGTTTAATATGGCCTTTACTTTTCTTTAGAAAACTTCTTTTTGGAATTTTGTTTTTTTAATTTATAGCTTTTAAAAGCAGATGGGAGTACTTTGGGACACATGGCAATATGCCCCATTCTTTTTAATTATAAGCTTTTCATATTATGCTCAATTTGAAAATGATAAGTGTTTGCTTGTTTGATAGCTTCTGACAAATTTTAAAGACTGCATTTTTCTATTTTTTTGTCTATTGTAAAACCAAACTATAAGATGACCTGTTCATAAGATTAGATCAAGTAATTTATCGGTTAAAAAGTGCAACTCTGCACTGGTGGGGGGCTCTGACCCCCACCAGAAAAACTCTCTATTTAAAATTTATAAAGCAAGTCATGACTCCCCCACTCTTTCCTTCCTAGTCTAACAAAACTTCTATTTTGTTAGAAAAATAAAGAACATTTTAGCCCCTGACAGTTTTTCTAGAGCAGTATGACTTCTCAATTGTTTGAATTCTTTGATGAACATGCAAATTTGAATTAAAAGGAAACATTTTTTTTACTTTCTTTCGTGAGAATTTTTCGACGAGGATTCAAGTTCGTATTTTGAATATTGCATTTGCTTATTTACATCTTATTTTCAAGAAACAATACATTTTGAACAACACCATCACATATTTTCCTCATCTTATTTCAAACATCACAACATTTTGATGAAAATATTTCGTATTTTGAATCGCGCTTCTGCTTATTTCCGTCTTATTATAAAAAACAGTACCACGGATGTGTGTTTATTTGTTTGTTTGTTTTTTTTTCCCAGGGGTGATCGTATCGACCCAGTGGTCGTAAAATTTTGCGAGAGGGCTCACTAGAACGGAAATTAAAAGCTTTAGTGCCCTTTTTAAGTGACCAAAAAAATCGGAGGGCACCTAGGCCTCCTCCCACGCTCATTTTTTTCCCAAAGTAGTCGGATTAAAATTCTGTGATTGCCATTTTTTTCAGCATAGTCGAAAAATCTTATAACTTTGTCTTTGGGGACGACTTACTCCCCCACAGTCCCCGTGGAAAAAAAAAAAAAACGTCAGGGTTCTGACAAGTGTACTTTCCCCGTGGTATAAAAGTTCCACAATGCTTGGCCCCAGGCACCATAAGCATTAAACTCCCCAATTCTCTTTCTTCTCTCGGGGAAGATCTCTTAATTAGTATAGGATTCTCTTCATATACCAAGCTAATCTAATCTCAGCTTCTCTCTTGGCTTCACACCCTACCTGGGCTAAAAAGTCAAAGGTATAAAATAAATAAATCTTATTTTTCCCTCTGAACTCAATACAAGAGCTAAAAAAACAAACTCTAATGCCTATGAGAGAGACCACTTTCCACTTATGCCACTTTACGGAAGTATTATGTATCCACCCCTATACATAATTTAAACAAGATAAAACTTAATTCTTGAAAAAATGACACGTTACTTCTGGATTCAGTCATAGATACTTCCCTGAACATTTCTTTTATCAGCAACATGAATAATTTACCGTTTTCTCCCGAACAGATATTAATTTCTGACTTAGGAGGTAAATTCGTATCATCCATCAAAACATATATCAAACCTTATAACGAAACTGATTGCGTTAGAAGATAACATGGCTTCATTTCTGTTCGGTGTTGAGCCGTCGATTGACGCCGTTTTCTACTACCAAGCAGGAGTGACGTATCCTTCAAATCTGAATAAACCGATGGGTCTGCTAAAGCTCTTTAGAAGTCTTGGGGCACAATGTCAAACGTAAATTAGAGGAAAATTTGACACAATCAGCAACCATGACCATAGCCAGCACTTTGTTCCAGGTTTGATTGTTTTTTGGGGGGAAGGCTATGAAAAACTTTAAAAACATAAAAAAAACTATTATATGTACTTTTATTATGTTTTACCTAAGGCTTGAATTTTGTCCCAAATCTTTAAGAATGACCCCTGAATCCCAAAGGCCGTAGAATAAATAGTTGAAATTACTAAACATACTTGAGCGTAAGGAGCAAGGTATTGTGGAGGAGACGAACCCCCTTATATACGTAATATTTTATGTTCGTTTTAAGTTTTAATGCTGCTCATTACTTCCAGTTGAAAAAAATGTATTTATTTTCTCATTGTTTTTTAAATAATGCTAGAAAATCCTTCACCTCCTTCATGGAAATTCTCTTCCCTCACGATAAATTCCTCCATCGAGATTGACAATTTCTGCACCTTTTTAAAGGCAATCTTCACGGGTATGGGCCTCAAACACACTACCCGTTTTAGCATTGGGCGTCAATTCATCTTTACTGGAACAGGAAATTAGGGGGTGAATTAAAATTGATGGTAGGTGGTTATTTTTGCAGAATCAATCGATCCAGGAGAAGTATTGTTGTCATTATTCAAAACACAAGGCACAGAAGTGGAATTTATAATACCAATTGGAACGATCACTGCAAGTTGATTGTCATTGGAATCGGTTTGATTTTCTTCATTGCATCTATTAGTATCGAAATTTCCATTTTTTAGAGTTTCGTTTACTATTGAGCCGGGTCGCTCCTTACCACAGTTCGTTACAACGAATTGTCTGATCTTTGCATTTTTTGCGGATTCCCTTAAAGACCTAAGGGGATTATGACGTATTTGATTATGTGATTGGGGAAGTGGATCAAGGTTAATTTTAGGGATTGCTGAAGTATCGGCTTCTCTTTTGAGAAAACCGAAATACGACTCATTTATTCTTAAATCACCTGAATCTCTGTTCAAAGCTACATCTAAATGTGGGGAGTAGCAAGAGAGAGTTTATGGATAGCGTTTGAGAATCCTAGTTTTTTTGCCTTGTTAACAGAAGAATTCCAACAACACATACCTGGATTCTTTGGTACGCAACGACAACACAACAAGGCACGTAAAAAACAACAACAACAAGGCATGTTATGGAAACAATTACTAACTCAAAAACAACAAAAACAACAAAAACAACAAAAACAACAAAAACAAGGAGGAAACGACAAGTAAAATCGTGCGCGTTGTACACACACACACACACACACAACACACCATCATCATCGGTACTGAAACAAAATTTTATCTTTCTTATTTTGAAAATTAATTTTCTTGTCATGAGCTAACTTTATAATATTGCTACTAAGGAAGGAACAAAAGCCATTCTTCAATTTCTTTAGCAATTAGTGTACTATTAAAATGTAGAAGGAATATTTTATACCTTTCTTCTGCCTTAGTTTCAAACGCAGAAAACGAAATTACGAACTTCAACAGAATCAGGCACGCATGTAGGAATAATGAACAGAAATGGCTTGTAACTGTAGTGAGCAATCATGGGAAAGTGTTCCTTTTAGTAATTTCTGTCCGTTTTAAGTTTTAGTGTCGCTCCTTACTTTCATTTAAAAAACTTGTTTTTTTATATTTAATTTCTGAACGTTTTTGAATTAATGCATGTTTTGATTTTGGCTCTCCGCAGAGGAATAATTAACACGAAATTTGTATATTCATTTTTTTTGGCTAAATGGCTTTCTCATAATTTTGATCGAATGATTTTGAGGAAAAAAGAGCAGGGGAGGAAGCCTAGTTGCCCTCCGATTTTCGGTTAATTAAAAAGGCAACTAGAACTTTTATATTTTTTACCCTTGGGGAAAAAACAAATAAACACGCATCCGTGATCTTTCTTCTGGCAAAAAATAGAGAATTCCACATTTTTGCAAAAAGGAGCTTGAAACCTCTAAAGTAGGGTTCTCTGATACGCTGAATCTGATTGTGTTATTTTCATTAAGATTTTATGACTTTTAGGGGTTTTTTCCCTTTTTTTTGAAAATATGTCAAACTTTCTCAGGTGTGTACCTTTTGATGGGTAAGACTAAACTTGCTTAAACTTATATATTTAAAATCAGCATAAAAATCGATTCTTTTGAAGAACAAAGTAAAAAACATTTAGAACCACACATTTGCTTCAAAGAAACGTATGTTAATGGAGCTTTGTGCAAAACAGAGCACATAACATTTTGAAACAAGCATTTGATTCAAAGAAACGGATCTTCATCGAGCTTTGTGGAAAACCGAGTACAAAACATTTTGAACGACACGTTTGATTCAAAAAAGCGTTTCTTCATCGACCTTTGTGCAAAACAAAGTAAAAAACATTTAGAACCACACATTTGCTTCAAAGAAACGTATGTTAATGGAGCTTTGTGCAAAACAGAGGAGGTTTCGGCCGAAATATTTGCATTTTCGGCGTTTTTTTTACTATCAGTAAATCAACTCGTTTTCCTCCGACTTCTTTTTTTTGTCATGCACGGGCAATGTAGTCTTGAAAATTATGTTGGATTTGCTATTGTTCTTTACTTTTCTCTCTCTTGCATTTTTTTATCTCAATACAAGTTCTGGTCAACAATATTCAGGCAAAAGTGCCAAATGTCTACCCAAATTACCAAATTAACATAAAATATCATTAGACTTTCAAAACGTAGGTATCAATGCTTAACCACCCTTTTTTTTTTTTTTTTTTTTTTTTTTTTTTTTTTTTTTTTTTTTTTTTTTTTTTTTTTTTAGTTTTTAGTTTTTCTCTTTTTAGGTTTTTCGTTTTTTATTGTTTAGTTTTTTCTTTCATTTTCTTCTTTATTTTTCAAACTTCATCTGCAAACCCTTAAACATACAAAAAAACAAACATGTTATAACTTTTTTCCTCTTTTAGTTTTTTCTTTTTTTAGTTTTGTAGGTTTTTTAGTTTTTTTTTAGCTTTTTTTTTAGTTTTTTCCACACTGTCCTCAAGAAGAGACAGGCCCAGGTCCAAGTGTTTGTGCTATACACTGGCAGAAGTCTGTTCTACACACAATGTAACACACTCTCCAGTTGTATTTTGAGAAAACTGGTTTGCCCCAGAAGCTATCCACAAAACAAAACCTGCTATATATTGAAATGTCGCTAGGAGTTGAAAGGCATCACAAGGAGGTATATACGCTGTGTTTCGTCGGGTACAAAAGAGAACAAAAGACAAAAGAGCAAGAAAGAAGCCTAGGTTGGCATTGCACAGGTGAGATTGACAAAAAAAAAACCCCCGCCACGATAGCCAGAAATAGCTAAATGGGCCATATGACAGAGCAGCACTTTACAAAGTTTAGTAAACAAATTTATAAGAGGCAGTAGCGTTTAATTTGGCCTTTAAACAGTTCCCTCCAGTCTCGCGGTACCCTTACAATCTTTGTTGAAACAATTCGGACATAATCAACTATATAATGATAACAATTATAGCAGAATATTGGTTTTTACTTACAGTTATCATGATCTGTTCGCAAGTGTCTTAGAGTAAGACACAGTAAGTACAAAGTAAGCGGATAAGACTTAACCGCTCAGGCAAAAAAAATGCAACATTCCACATTTTTGTAGATAGATGCTTGAAACTTCTACTGTAGTGTTCTCTGATACGCTGAATCTGACGGTTTGATTTTCGTTAAGATGCAATGACTTAAGGGGTGTTTCCTCCTATTTTCTAAAATAAGGCAAATTTTCTCAGGCTCGTAACTTTTGATAGGTAAGTCTAAACTTAGCAAACTTTATATATTTAAAATCAGCATCAAAATACAATTCTTTTGATGTAACGATTGTTATAAAAATCCCGGTTTTAGAGTTTCGGTAACTAAGCGCTCACGGTCTTGTTTGGGTAGGTAAATGCAGACGTGAAGGAGTTTTGTCAACAATGAATGACTTTCAGGTATTGTAAAATTAAATGTGTATGTTATGATATTTTCCATTGATTTTGTTAACCGAGCTCCAGTTACATCCCATTCTTTCTTCACATTCCTTTTTGTCGTTCATTTTGGCTTTGCTAATGTATATTTATTCCTGTACTCTTGAAAATTTCATTATTCTTGGAGATTTCGTACTCTTCTACCTTAGTGCCGCAGTCTTGTTTCTCTGTGATGCAGTCTTTTATCATTCGAGAGATGAGCCCGCTGAACTCATATAATCTTATGAAAGAAGATAATTTTCTCTAAGGTTATATAATGAAAATGCCTTTTATATATTAAAACTACTGTTTTAATGTGCGTAGCTTTGTTTTATTGTTGATAAAACTATTTTTATCTTTTTTTCATTTCATTCTTCATTAACCTTAGAGTGCAGTGAAAATATCATTAGATTTAGGTTTTATTAATTTTATAAAAGGTCTTATTAGGGCAGAAGGCCACTGGACTTTACTGACTTTGGAGTTACCCGTTTGTATCTCTTACCGTTTTTGTGTGTCTGACTATGTGTTTGTCTGTTTCTTTGTTTGTCATTGCGTATCTTACTATGTGTTTTTTTTGTCTCTCCCTCACCGTGCCTTTGTTTTTGACTATTTGTTTGCCTGTCTCTGTGTCTTATGAGTGTGTTTTTACCTATCTTTATGTTTGTCTTTGTGTGTTTGTATGTCTGACACTGAGTGTTTGTTTGTGTATTTTTGTGTCTCTCTCACCGTGACTCTGTCTGACTCTTTGTTTGCCTGCTACTGTGTGTGTATGAGGGTGTCGAGCCAGCCGTCCCGGAGCACCTCCGCGGTCGCAGCGGGATCGCGGAAGTAGCCCGTCATGAGGGCCGGCGAACGCATGATCACCGCGCCGACCTCGCTGTCCGGCAGCGCTTCGAGGTTCGACCAGTCCCGGGCTTCGGTCGCCGCGGGCTCGACGACACGCACTTCGGTGTCGGCCATCGGGGATCCGAGCGCGACGGTTTCGACATCGGCCACGGTCCGGGTGTGCACGCCGCGGCCACGACTCTCGATGGACACGCCCAGGGTGGCCTCGGCGAGGCGATCTATATTTCAAAAGGTTTAACTCAAAGAAAACAATAAACCAAAATAATTCTTAGACTACTTTATAATATACAGCATGTTTATATTAATCAGAACATCATATTTCTTTCTATTTTAATCCACTTTTTAAAAACATATAAATATTGCAAACAATCTCACACAAACTACATTGCACCAAGTCAATACCACCAAAAACTCATTTCAGCAAAGAATCTATGACATATGATAATATTTGGTAAAGGTCTAGATTAGGGGCTATTGAGAAGGAAACATGTATAGAGGAGTTACGCGCAAAATTTGTACATCTCAGATTTTCTCATCAAACGTGTTAGCATAAGGGTATTTACATAGTTTTAAAAAGAGGGGTTAGCACCTTAAATAGAGGTGTGGTCTTTATCACACTATACAATATAATTTTAACATAAACAAAAACCGTGAAGGTATTATCT
The DNA here is from genome assembly GCA_010016025.2 of Alatinidae sp. Z8VKAUB7J3. Lineage (NCBI taxonomy): Eukaryota > Metazoa > Cnidaria > Cubozoa > Carybdeida > Alatinidae > Alatinidae sp. Z8VKAUB7J3. The sequence goes on from JAAAKM020721499.1 coordinate 105,665,076, forward strand.
ACAACAATGCAAAATTCTGTTTTTTTTTCCAAGAGGGATGGGCACAAATCCGTGTTTTCTTTTCCTAGAGGGCAGTAGAATTAAACCAGGGGTCAGAAATTATCAGGAAGATTTCGTTCGAATGCTGCGATTGTTTCTGGCCCCGGCTGAGGTGGGGAGATAAAGCGATTTCCCGACGAGCTAATGCCTGTTCATCCAGATGCTGTTCTTCCCCAAATAAGGCGCTAAATTCATCGTTAGTGAAATAGGCTCTGCGCAAAGATTCTAGGCGTTGTAATTGTTCACGTATGTTAGCCAGTGCCGAACCGAGTTGCATCGATTCTGGCTCCAGTGCCTGCAATGCAATTTTGTATTCCAGGTAGGTTTGCAGCAGTCTTAAAAAAGCATCACATCCCGCCGAGTGTAACTGCTCGCAATTACATTATTAAATCACTATAAACATTTTAGCTACGTTCAATAATAATCACGGCCAATAACATTGTAGACTTTTTTACTGTCCCTTTCTGGTGATAACTGGGTTTACATTGATAAACATCTAATATTGGTATGCGTGTACTGGTAAGCGTGTAGCCCAATCTTTCAGAGCTAAGGGTGTACGTGGAAGAAGATAGAAGAAGAGTCTCTTTACTATAAACTATTCATTTATTCTACAAAGTCTATATACATGGTTTGAAAACAAACACAAGAGAAGAACTTTCGTTTTTTGGTTTTTGTGTCTGTTTAATATGTGTGCTATAACTTAAAATTTAAAGCCCTTTGACGATTGAAAACAGAATCGTTGATCTGTCTTTATTCATTTAACTACATGTAAAAAAAAAGTTTTAATGTCATTCTTGGATTCAATATACGGCCGAGCAAAGTGAAAATCACTTTGCACTGTCGATAGGGAAGAATTCCTCCCCTCAACGGATTTATCATCTAGACCAGGGCTTCTTAAACTTTTTTATATAGCGACCCCCTTCAAGCTTAGGAAATTTTAAACGACAATACATTGCCCAAATCCTATACTTCCCATTTATTCCGCCAATTCTCTTTGTCTTTTTTCACCCTAAGTTGAAAAAGGCGAGAGAAACAAGTTTACAGTGCGTTTGTGCATGAACAACTTGAGATGCAAGGGGTATATCATAGAAGTACCAAAAAGGTATTTTAAGATATAGAATACTATGAATTTATTAAGACCTTTTATCTGGTTTAAATCCGCCTAAGGAATACACCCTATGTAAGAAATGCAGGAATACATAGATTGGAGCGGAGGAGGAGTGTGCGTAGCGGCAAATTTTGTCATAGAAAAGACTGACAAACACTTACAGTTGAACCACCAGTATTCTAGTCACATCCTGGTTAGATGCCCTGGGCATCGCGAATGGGGGATTGCCCACTTTGATCAAATTTTTCATGTTAAGTCGGTTGCTTTGCTTATATTTCAGTCAGGAGGGTGCGCTCTAATTAATTTTTTTCCCTAGCACCACCAACCCCAGGAACGGCTCCGGTAGAAGGCAAGGGAAGCTAAATACTGATCCCAAGGTCTCTGGCGTCAGCTGAGAACCTGCTAAATCTTTTTAAAATAAAGATCAAAGACACACGCGGTTAGAAAACATGCGACACCGAGCATGTGAGCGAGTCAAAACTGAAAATGAAGAGCAAACACACAAGCGTGACAAGTGTACTCGAGGGTTGGGTGTACGGATGAGAGGAAAATCCTCAAACAATGCGATTGAAGACATTTAAATTTTTTAAAGAGTTTAAGGAGTAACAATGCAGCATTTGCCCGTTTTAAAATATCATTAATATGGCAATCCCATTTTAAGTCGCTTTAGATGGCCACACCCAGTAATTTTATTGTGGTTCAAAAAAAAAAAAGACAATGAAAAATAAATATTAAAAAGTTTTTTCAACTGAAAGTAAGGACCAGCATTAAAACTTAAGACGAACAGAGATTATTACGCATATGAGGGCCCATCTCTTTTTAATAGCTCGCTCTTTACGCTAAAGTATTTTTAGTAATTTCAACTATTTATTCTACAGCCTTTGTGATTCAGGGGTCAATCTTGAAGAATTGGGACAAAATTAAAGCTTTAATGTAAAGAGTGAGGTATTAATGAGGGGACAAACCCCCTCGTACACATAATAAAACTTAATAATAGAAGTCTGTGCCGCACCACCTACACGAGAAACCGAGATACCTGGGTTCATCGCTGGTCGGATACCTGAGTTAAATAGGTCTGTTTCCAGGAATATCTGACCGTCGGTAATGGAAATCACGTTGGTCGGTACGAAAGCCGAAACGTCACCTGCCTGTGTCTCAATAACAGGGAGGGCGGTTAAAGATCCGGTCTGGCCTTTCACTTCGCCATTGGTGAACTGTTCAACGTAGTTAGCGCTTACTCGCGCTGCACGCTCCAAAAGACGGGAGTGCAAGTGCCCGCAGCGACCGCGACCGTCGACACGACGCCCGGCATCGGCGCCCCGATCTGCGCATCGTTGCCGGCATCCGCCTTGCGACGCTGAGCCGAAGCCGAGGCACCATGGGCCCGATCCGGCACCTTGATGCGGCGCGGCTGGCCGTTGAGCTCGAAGAAGACCGTTACCATGCCTTTCTCGTCAGCCTCGCCGATCGCGAGGTTGCGGATCACCAGCGTCTTGCCCTTTTCGATGTCGACGAACAGCTCGTCGCCGGCGGGCAGGCCGTAGAAGTAGGCCGGCGTCGGTTTTCCTGGGCTCCGCCGACGATGAGACGGGTAATCAGATGGGCAACGCGCATTGGTGGAATTGAGGGCGCTGGGTCGGCCGGCGCGGAGATTTGTGGGTGGATTCAAAATGAATCAGTGGAAACTGACAGGTGTTTTACGTAGAAACAGGACAGGTTGCCAAAACGGCCGGAAGCGGGTTCACCGCGAGAATTTCCGCCGGCCGCCGTCAATGCTGACTGTTCCTTCCCCCCGCTCAACCTTCCGGAGTATGAAATGTACCGAATGTCTGCACTGTTGTTGACAGGTTTGTGCGGCCAGTACATTGGTCGCTGTTGCTATTTGGTGATGAAACCATCGTCACAGATATCCTTGGCACAGAAAGTAGCAACTTAAGTTACGGTCATCGCTTTCATGCGCCTGATGCTATCAAGATAAAACAAGCCAAAGATTATCTTGATGACTTAAGGGCACAATATGTCATAGTCGACTTTGATGAACGAAAGAACAGGATCAAACAGTCAGTACATAATTTGGCTAAGGAACATCAGGCAACGGCCTTGATCGACGAAGACCTGCTGGATGAAGTGACTTGAAATCTTGCAAAATAGATCTTCTGCTTAACTGAAGTACAACAAAAATTTTTTCAGCTTCATAACTTTGCTCAATCCAACTTTATAAGGTTTTAAAGATATGCAAATACATTTCCTAAATTTTGAAAAAAAAAAATATTGATATGGCTCAAAATTCTACTCAAATAACAGGAATCACATTTTCAGAACTAGAGGCAGTGAAAAGGCAACTAGTAACTGAAAATTAAGGTAAAATGTTGTTTTGTCCAAATTCCAACAGGTATAAACCTGTCATGTAGGCAAATTTCAAAGAAAAGGTAAATTTTGTTTATATTTTTATTATTTTTACTTTTATATCGGCTTTTTGTCCTCATTTTTGTAATAAGTTTTTCTTGTTGATATTGTATGAAAAAAATTGTATTGCAACTGAATATTCTACCTGAATATTATAAATGAATATACAATATAAGACTGAATATTCAACCCCACAAAGGCAAGAATACAAAGCTTAGATCAAAGCCTAAGAAAGAAAATAAGTTTGATAACTAAGTAAAGTTTCTGTGTGTATTTGTTAATCTTACTTTAAATCCGTTTTTATGTCATGGGGGAAGAGAAATTTAATGAAAAGGGTTCAGGATTTTCTAAAACTACTATAAAAAAAAACAATGAAATAATAAACATGAAAAAGATTTTTCAATTAAGGAGAAAGTAAGGAGCAGCATTAAAGCTTAAAACGAACAGAGATTATTACGCATAGAAGGGGCTCTAAATATACTTTAGCATAAATAGCGAGGTATTTATGAGGAGATAAATACCTCGCTTTTTATGCTAAAGTATTTTTAGTAATTTCAACTATTTACACTACGGCCTTTCTGATTTAGGGAAAATTCCTGCCGACCTGCTGCCAACGTTTAAGACATCGGCTGCTCAGATTGTCTGCTTCTATCCCGGTATGCCGCCGGAAGTCATGGAACAGGACATCATGAGCCGTCTGCAGCGGTGGACGGGACAATCATCCGGAATCGAGCACCAGGAAGCCAAAGCCATGCAGGGTGTCTGCGTGGTGAAAGACTTCTTCCATCCCGAAGTCACGCAGGCCGAAGCCCTCAGCCAGGTCAGCATGTACGCCATGAGCGATATGTTCTACCTGCCGCCGGGCACGATTCCTCCCACAGTATATATTTCAGAGCAAGCCAAAGGCCTTACCATAATGATCGTATGGAAGTACTTGAGAGATATAAATCATTTTAGAAAAAAACCTGCCTTTTCTGTAGCTGCCCTCACCTTTCCCCCTAAATTCCTATACCAACTATGATTCAATACGTTGTATTATATTTCGTCAGTTCCCCTCCAATAGTCATAAAACAAAGACGGATTAAAATGTGATACCAATGCATATCAATCGGTTTTGTTTTACAGTTACCAGAAGGGAAATAAAAAAGTTGTAAGGATTTTGTTACGATGGACGTGACAAACTATTCCGAGTTGCAAAGAGTCGCTGAGTCCACGATTCAGACGTTTGGGAAATGTGATCACCTGGTTTGTGCGGCGGGAGCGGGCTCCGGCAAATATGGTTTCCCTTTTTGGAACCTAGAACCGAGTGACTGGGACAAAGTCATTCAAGTCAATCTCATGGGAACGGTCAACGCTGTCCATGCCTTTGCTCCGTCGATGACGGAAGCTAAGCGAGGGACGATCCTCGTACTATCGTCGGTTGCAGGACAAATCGGTTCCCAAACAGATCGGTGAATAAGTCATTCAACTATTTATCATTTTAGCCAACATGAAACTGGTTTGAAAAATCAACCCTTTGGTTTTCTAGTTGCATAACATTACAAGTCCCCAGAGGTAGAACAATATCACTAACCATTATCAGTAAAAGTTAATATTTGTGATTGTTTCACGCACTGGAACTGTGATCCAATAGCAAGACCGTATCCAGGGGGAGAGTTTGACCATTCAAAATTTCGTCTGACCCGTAAAACATAGCAAGAAATCCATAGGGACAAATTTTTTAAGGATATTTGTTGTATCAGTTTCAAACCAGTTATTGGTAAAGGACTTTTATTCTGATTTAATTAGACACTGAGTTGTTTCAGTAGTTACGAAATAGTGAGAACATTTTTACGTCTTATAATCTATTAAAAATATTCATTCAGTATCTGTAACCAAGTGGAATATCTGACGTCACTTTAACTTGAATTGACTTAATTGGAGAGTTCTTTCTAAGGGCTGAAATCTTGAACTGTGTATTTATGAGTATTTTTTACTGACAAATTCAAGCTTTTTTAGGAAGTTTATTATGTCATATTGGATGGGTCCCTTCTCCATCATTTCGCTATGATTGATAAGGAGGTATCATTTGCGGGGATGTGGAATATCCTGTTTTCCGCTCATCATCTTTAGAAAATATTTAAATTATTTGGCTAATAACAAACCGCTTATATATGAACATCCTAAATATCGCCAACCAGTTGACTATTGAAAAACAGTTTAAGTATAAACGAAAATCTAAAGTACTGAACCGGTTGGTTACTGAATTGAGTTTATGCATAAGCAAAATGGAAATAAGCAGATTAGGAATGTCTGCCCATGAGTGTTAATAGACTTCCAGTGATTTTTTCTCAACTTCCCAGGCCGCTTTCTTTTCCTCCAGCTGTGCACTATTTAATCCTCCGTCATAGAGCGCATAGTTCAATTCCAGAAAAGGCTTGAAAGAGTACAGCGGTAGGTCGATGTTTAAAGGCAATCCGGAATCTTCGGGCAGAGAAACCGTTTCTGTTTGAATTCTGGCTTCTGCCTGTAAAAAGAGATCTGGCCGCCTATCCAGCTTCAACTTTTCCAATTCCTTTTTGTAGATGCGATCCACCAAAGAATCACTCCCCAAAATGGCAAAAATCACAATCGAGAATCTAAAAACTCCTGAGAACAAATTCTGAAAGCTCTATCCACCAGTGCAGTCACAACCCCTCGTTCCAACGTCATAATGACTTCAGTCTCCAAACTAGCCATCGTCACATCTTGTATCAAATCAAAATACGTTTGTAATTTAATCCTTAATATATCTTCGCACTTTTTCACATTACAATTCGAATACATGGAAACCACTTTAAAACTATAGAGGTTTGAATTCTCCTCCAATGCGAAATTTTTCAACTTATTAGTAAGATCAGTGGAATCCAAGGAAGCTGGTTGGATTTGGCGCCATTGTTATGCTTTCCAAGTCCGCTCCGCGGTCAAAGTCGTTGAATGCCGGAGGGGGTGAAGATGGGTAGTTTCGAAAGTTGTATTGTTGGCCCTGAAAATGAAAGAAACTAATAAAATGGAGAGAAATTTCTTTGCGACTAAGGTTTGATGATTTATTCTTCGAAGTTTAAGTTGGTGTGTAAAATCCAGTCCAGATTTTATTGTTACAGCGCTTCATTAACTTTTAACTTTGTTAGTAAGGAATTACCATAAAGAAAGGCTTAGAAATAAAATAACCCATAGCTCTTTAATAAGGGTCGGATCAAAAAAAACACCAGAAAAACTAAAAAAAAAAACACAAAAACTAACAATTAAAAAAACAAAAAAAAAAAAACAGAAAAACTATAAAAAAATGAGAGTTCAGGTGTTGGTTCCAAAGAATAATCATTTATAGTAACTCCAACTGTAAATTTTCGGTTTTCGGACCTTCCCGCAGACTCCGTTGGATAAATAACAGATTACGTTGAAAACCTATTAATCTTATTTATGTTAATCTACTGTACTTCTGATGTTTTTGATTTGAGTTGTGTAGAATGCATATGCTTGGCCAAGAGCATCAAAATTTCCCTATTCTTCGCTATTTGAAAGATGCATAGCCAATGCCCCGTCTGCACAGTCGATGGACTACTGTTAGTAATGATAATGGCATTGCTAGCACTATGAATAAGTTCAAGGAAATACGAGGGCACGCAATAGGATTTGTATTTTGAAACCACATGAAAACCACAGCTTTTGGCTGATAAATCTTGTACACGCTTCAAATTTTGAACAAATAATTTCTCACTTCCTTCTAGGTGATCCCACGAATATAGTATCAGAGGGGTCATAAAAGCTCCTTTAGAGTCAAATTACAGAAAACAACCTGGGAGGATTGAACCCCTTAGGCTCCATTCCAGCTAGAACTGCTTTTCTATTACCGCCAAGATATCCTTAGTCATCTCTGATTTTCATCATTTCTTTCTTCCTTTTTTAATCATGATTAGTAATTTTTGCCTTTTGTTCTTTTTCTAATCTTTGTGTTTAACTATCGTTCTCGGATACTGAAATATCGCTAAAAAAAAACATGCTTTGACATGTCTGTGCAAAATCTTTTTGTGGATCTAAAGTAAGATCATGTATTGGATCAATAAAGATGTAAATATATTCTCCAAAATGAGCTGTTCTCAAATGAATAACTGAATTTCCATTGTTGAAACTCAATAGATCATGACTAGACTGTTTCCATTCTAAGGTATTTGTCCATTTTCCATCAAAAATAATTTTTTCCATATTTGGTGATTGTGTTATCAAAATTGGATCAGTTTCAGCAAATGAATTATTTGTGTAAAAAATAAATAAAAAAAATATCGCGAATAAAATAATTTTCATGATTCTTGCCGGAGATATTGGGGCCACCAAAACGTTTTTGGCTATCTATGACTGGAAAAATGAAAGGGTCGAGCCAATTCGGGAAGATACGTTTTGGAGTCAAGACTACGAGTCGTTAGAAGATATCATCACTGAATTTCTAGAGGAAGAGGATACTCCAACCCCGGCCTCCGAATTTGAAGACGACGACGAAATTGTAGAAGAATCTTCTCGTGCATCAAGCTTGTCTTCTGAGGAAATACGGGCTTCTTTGACAGCAGCCTGTTTTGGAGTTCCCGGCCCCGTTCGATTTTTGGAGATAGACCGGCCCATCATGGCCCATTCCGGCCAGCCGAAATTGAGACCTATGATTAAACCTTATATAGTGTTAAAAACTTTATATATATAAAAAATAACACTTTATAAAGCGTTATTAGCATTATAATATTAATATAACGCCCACCCCTGGTTTATTTAATATATAAAAAGTCTATAATTAAGGTGGTGACCCCCCCCCCCCTAAGCACTTTTTTATCAGATTTTTATGAAATTTGGTACATACCCATATCATAGGCGGTTTATTGGTCAAAAAATTTTGTAGGACCCCAGATAAAAGAGCTGATAAAAACATGATTCATCCTAGAACAAACCGAACTGCAAGGACTTTGCTAAATTCATATAGTGAAAGGGGCTGCGACATGCCACTAAAACTACATTTCCTTCATTCCCATATTAACCTCTTCCTATAAAATCTTCGGCACGTGAACCTGATCATTTTGAGCATGGAATTGAATATATTAGTGAGATGGGACTTAATGACTGTAGCTGGCCACTATGAGACGCTCAAAAGGAATTTTTTGGTGCAAAATATTCAGGAAAGTCAGTAGTTTGATTCAGTTGATTCAATTACATGGGGGTTCAGTTGCATCAGCATTCAGTTACACAAGGGCTCAGTTGTACGAGACTTCGTTACATGGAGGTTTATTTACACTGGACCCAATTGCACATGGGGTCAGATACACGAGGGTTAAGTTATACGAGTGCAGTTGCTTGGTGCTCAGTTACGCGAGGTTCAGTCACATGTACACCATGTCAGAAACGTAGTTCCATACTAATAAAAAATCTAGACGAACAGCAAGAAAGGAAATAACGGCTTAAAATAATTGATTGATTACGAAAACCAGACGCTGGTAGGTTTCGGTTCTCTCGGACAGGAGCACTGACTTCAACGGTTCAAGAATTTCTGTCCCACCAAAATCGGCGTCCATTCCGCTAACGTATGCTCGAGCCTGGTCAAGAGCGGATGAATCCGAGACGGGACGACTACCTTCGTCGAAAAGGTATTCAAAACGGTTGCCAAATCCAACAATATTGAATATCGAGGTTTGCGCATGCGGCAGCGAATCAACGATATACCGCAGGGCGCTTCGCGTTTCTGCCATTTTCTCTCTCATCGTTCATAAAGCATTTGACCTTGTTAACCACAATATTTTAGTTGAAAACTTATAACTGATTTTAGTATTGGTTCTTTCTTGGTTAAATTGGATGCCCCTTTTTTATCAAATAGATCACTTGGTAGTCAAATATCAGAACCATTATTCCAGTCCCTTCCCTGTCCACAATGGAACCTCCGAAGGCACTCTCCTAGGTTCCCTCCTTTTTCTGTTATGATAAATAGCCGCGCTATGGAATTTCCCGACAGATAGAGATTTTTGGATGACCTAACGGTTGTTCAGACCTGCTTCAAGGCGTTTTTCTCAGGGAATTTTTAGATTCTAAGGATTTCATTCCCACATTAGGATTCAAAGGGACCATTTTCACCCAGTTGAACTTTGTGTTGGACTTTTGCACCATGAAACCGTTTCTAATATTTTGATTTGGTTAATACATTCTAGATGATAGCCAATTAAACGCATGGAGAAATCTCTGTCTCGTAAAATAGAATGATTAAATCTGTTGCGTGTTCCCAAATGTTTGCAATGACTGACTTGCAGGGAGAAAAATTGACTACTGAAATTTCCTTATATTTTATAAAAAAAAATATCTGTCTTAGTTCAAAGCTAACTTCTTTTGCCATAGGCCTAGTTTCTAACATCACCATTTAGAAAGGAGCCAAGGATAAATTCTAAAAGCTTAAGAGGCACAACTGATACCATTTCTCTACTACAATCCCAAGTGCAAAAAAATAAATAAATAAAGAATGATAAACTCAGCTGAAATCACAAACAGAAATGGGTAGAAACAATAGATTTTTGGCCCCAGACACAAGTTCTATTAAGCTTTCCAAAATGCAAAGTCATATTCATCAATCCAGCCTGAAGAAGCACAGAAATAATGTAAATAGACTGTAGACTTAAGAGCGGTGTTGGTGAGGAACGGTTGGTGTCCATAACCAGACGCCATGCTTTATTATACATGACAGAAAGTGACCGCAGCGTAGACGGATAAGTAGACATCCATATAATGGGGCAATAAGAAACATATGACTGGACAATACAGAAAAAAAGAAGTTTCTGAATAAATCCAGAAAATATGAGTCTAAGTTTTCAAATGATACCCAAAGTCTGTGAGACCTTAACCATAATCATGGCTATATGGTTTCTGAATCAAAACCATAAACTGGACTCTCGTCTTACATTTCTCCAGTGTATGTTTTGTGGAGTTAGGAGATTTGGCCCCTGAATGGCTCAGACCTGAACAAACCCAATAATAACTAAAGTAAAAGTGGTTAAAAACCTATTTTATTAGAGCATTATTCTTTTTTTACTGTATCCCTCAAGCCAAGTCTTAAAAATGTCCTTTTGGTGGCTTTGTGGTGCATTAGGTACCCTCTTCAGCGCCTATGGGGAGCTGAAGAAGACAGAAAAAATTAAATGAAAGGAAAATACCAGCTGGTGACATTGGAGGGAGTTGGAGGGGGGGAACCAAAAATCTCGGAAAACGCTTAGAGTGGAGGGATTGGGATGAAATTTGGTGGGGAAAAATAAGCACAAGTCCTAGATACGGTATTGACATAACCGGAACGGATCTGATCTCTTTGGGGGAGTTAGGGGAGGGAGGATCAATTCAAAAAAATTAGAAAAATGAGGTATTTTTAAATTACGAAAGAGTGATCGTATCTTAATGAAATTTCATATTTAGAAGGATCTCAAAACTCATGTCTCTTACTTTAAATCCTTTCTTCAAACCGCGAGAACAGTGTGCGTCTATTTAGGCAGCCAGTCATGGGATCGTGGTTCGCCAGATACTGCAATTCAGAATTTCTCTGTACAAGGCTCTCCTCGATCTCTTTCAGGCGGCTAACGGTGATTTCCAGGTCAGCATTTTGCTTTTCGATTTGTGTCACATCGCTGAACGTTACGATCGCGCCGGTGGTATCTCCGGTTTCATCCACAATGCATGAGGCGTTAACATTCAGGTTTCTGATTTTGTTGGATGGCAGACGTATTCCGACGGGAGTTCTGCTTAAAAGGGTTCATCCAAATGCTTTCCTTGACCTTAAAGGACTTCACTAGCTTTTTTAATTTAAAGGGAAACAATTTAAAAAATGTTTAAATATATCAATTACTATTAATAAGTGTTTGTAACATATATCAAATTTTACAAATTGTTTTTCTAGCACTAGAGTATCAGCTTGAGGTTTCTCCCTAGGGTAGTTTGAAATAGTGTTTCTGATAGGCTGAGGACATTTTCTACGAATTTTGGGCAATGAGTAACTTTCCTCTTTTTCTGAAACGTTCTTTTGGTCTTTTCTCTGCGCGGACAATCTTCGAGGCCGTGTCCGATTCGTACTTGGGGAACGCAGGCGGCACCTCGGGAGCTCTGTTCGGGATATGGTTCCGGCAGTTCTACAACTCGCTCACCACGGTCGACCTCGCGAACATTGCCGCTGCTGCCCGCGGCGGCCTGGACAAGATCACCGAACTCGGCGGGGCACGCACCGGCGACAAGTCCATGGTCGACGCCATCGCCCCGGCCGTTGAGGCACTCGAAGGGGCAGCCGATCTCGGCGAGGGTCTGCGGGCCGCCGCGGCCGCCGGGTTGGGAAATTTTGACAGGCCAAGCAGGGTTAGTTGACTTTAGGATGGCAAGTCTGCAAGGGATAGGATTTTGCTTTCTTCTCCCTTCTCTATTGTTTTGAAATACCGGCAAGACAAGTATACCCACAAAGACAAGTCGGCAAGTGGTAGATGGTGTTGGTGATTTTTCAACAGTAGTACCAGTTTCAACTCTTACTACTACTACTACTACTAATAACTCACTGCAGCACCAAGCCGCCTGAGGCCAACACAGCTACGGACGCTTGGCCAAAAAGGACAATCTTCGGTATACCCAACCATTGTCTGTGATTTGTTGCATCAACGCCTGTTGGACTTCCGAATTATGCGGGCCACAGTTGACTTGAACGCTGACGCGATGGCCGGGGCGGATGATGTACAAACTTTCCGGATCCAGGCCGTCGACCGCTTCACGGACACCCGGCCCGGGCAGTTCGACGGCTCCGACGATAAAGCCGGCACTTTTTCCGCTGCCCACTTTGACGGCATAACAAAGTTTGCCGTCGAGTACGGATTGAGTTCGTTCGCCGTAGCTATCTTTTTTGACTTCGAATGGCAACGCCGACCTGATCTCCCAGATTGGGCGGAGCGCGACCTCGCCCGACGCGCTCTGGTCCGACCATGTCACCCGGTTCGGTGTGGCGACGGCGGCCGATGTGCAGCGTGCGAAGGTGTCCGACGCGGCCGCGGTCGCGGCGGTCGGCGCGCAGCAGTCCGTCGCCGCCGTCGATGGCGACGAGGAGACCATCAGCCTGCTCACCTACCAGACCGCCTATCAGGCCGCGGCCCGGGTGATGACCGCGGTGGACGAAGCGCTCGACGTGCTCATCAACCGCACGGGTGCCCTGGATATGATTTTACATAAAGTAAAAAAAACAATAACTGGTAATATTTTAGAATTTAGCATTTAGTAAATAGGTATTTAGTAAAATCTTTGAAAACATTCCCTTTCTCATTGCTTTCCTAAATTCTAAGCATTTAGTCTATGATTTGTCAATTCGATTCCCGATGAATTAATCAAGTGAGTGTGAAGTTACAACCCTTTTGGCTTTTTGTATTTTCTATTAGATTCTGGGCTAATTCATGCTGTTATATATTGGATGTTTGTAGGTCATTTCGTTCTTTGACCTCGAGAAAATACGCCCCCCACGGAAAACACTTCCCCTGAAAATACCCCCCCCCTCTGTTGAAAATACTGCCCTGAAAAATGACTCCTGCCAAAAATGCCCCCAGAAATACTCCTCCCGGGAAAATTCCCTCCCGCTACGGAAAAAACCTCTGGAAAATACCGCCAGAAAATACCCCCTATGGAAAATACCCTTGGTAGAAAATACCCCCCGTGAATACCCCCGTGGAAAATAAGGCTTTCCAAATTTTAGACTTTTGTTTGAGTTTCGTTTTTTTTTATTTTCTGTATCAAATGACTACTCTTCCAGGGAAGACAAAACCCCCTATAGTCCAATGTTTCCTGTTTTCCCCAAAACTCCCAAAACCTCCATGGTTTCTATGATGTTTTTTTAACTTCTGTTCATTTTGGGTTTCATTTATTCTTTAGTGGTAGTTTTTGCTCATATTGAGTTTGAATTAGTTGAGAAATTTATTTCTGCTGCTCCTTAAGTTTAAAATGGCTCTTTACTTTTCTTAGAAAAACTTTTTTTGGAATTTTTTTTTTAAACTTAATTTAAAGAAAGCCCACATAACGTCAACCAATACTAAGTTTCTGCTTACAGAGACTGGACTATCAACAATAAATGGAAGAAGAAGATTTCTTCTAATTAATTAGAATAATTAATTAGTAAAAAATAATTAATTAAAATTAGTTAAAACTAATTAGTTAGGAAACCAACAAGTACCTAGTTTCTGCTTAATGAGAGTGGATTATCAATAATAAATGGGAGACGAAGATTTCTTTTGATAAATTATCTGACAAAAATTGAAGCCAATAGCTCACATACCCTGCATAACTGGCTAAGAAATCCATCCAAGTATACTGGGGGTTGTTAATTTGGAAAAGTTAGAAAATTTTAGGTATTTTTAACTTAAGAACGGGCGACCGGATCTTAATGACATCTGATATTTAGAAGGAACTCTTGTCTCAGAGCTCTTGTTTCGAATCCCGACCAGATCTGTTGACATTTGGGGGAGCTGGAGGGGGAAACCAGAAATCTTGGAAAATGCTTATAAATGTCGTAGATATGTGACTGACGTAACCGGACTGGATCCGCTCTTTTGGGGGAGTTAGATGTTGGGGTTCAGTGCTTTGGCGAGTTTGGTGCTATGCTGATTTAAAACATGTAAAATTCATTAAATTTAGTCTTACTTGTCAGAAGTTAAGAGCCTGAGAAAATTTGCCTTATTTTGGAAAATGGGAGAAAACACCCCCTAAAATTCATAGAATCTTAACGAAAATCACACCATCGCATTCAACGTAGAGAACTCTACTGCAGAATTTTCACGCTCCTATATACAAAAATGTGGAATCATGTATTTTTTGCCAGAAGACCAATCACGGGTTTCGTGTTTATTTGTTTGTTTGTTTGTTCGTTTTGTTTTTTTTTTCCTAGCTCTGAAGTTTTGCCGATCACGCTTTCTATATATACGTTATATGCCACCAGGGTTTTACTTACAACCCTTGCCCTGAGGGCTGTAGGGGTTTGTCTACCTCAAAGACATAATTTCCGGCCCTTTCAACTACGTGGAACAAGATGGCTATCTCAAAATTTGGATTGGATATTTCTGAGGAAATGGAAGGCGTGGGAGGAGGGTTAGTTGGCCTTCAATCACTTTCGAATATTAAAAAGTGCACTAGCTCTTTCAATTTCCAATCGAAAGAGCGCTTTTCGAAGTTTTTCTTGAAGTTTTGACTCACTACTTCAGCTACTACTCGTTACTTCATTTGTGACTCATTACTTAAGCTGTTTGGGCCATTAATCCTAAAATTTGGGGAATAATTCTAAAAGCATGGATAGATAGAGGGAAATCAAGATTTTTTTTTAATCCTAAGATAAGGTAATCTTCAGCTTCTGACACGCTTCCAAAGAAAATGAAAACCATTTAAATATAAGTCCAAAGCAATTATAACATTCTAATGATCTATGTTGATACAAACGCGTAATTATTAGTATTGAACTGATAACGGACCCAGAACTCTTTTTGTGTTCTGAGGTCCCGTTGACCCAGGGCTCATAACCTGTAAGTTTCAAGATCATCAATTAGCACAGCCTGGGTTTCACACTTATCGTGGTTCTGGTAATCTCCTTTTATTTTAGTCCAATATTTTATTTTATTCCATCAATTATTTTGGTCTTGCTGACCAGAAAGTCTGGCATTTAATTTGCTTTGGGTCTAACGTTCGCCTCCACCCATTCATATTTGAATTCCTTGCAAGACTCCGGTTTTAACCGAGCATCATATGTCCTCCTTTTCCTTATCTGAAAAATAAAACGTTGCTATGGGAATCTTGTATTTTTTTGCAGGGGGGGGGGACGAGTCAAAACGAAATTATAACAGGAATTCAACCTATATTTTCTATTTGAAGAGTTAACAGTAGCTTAGTTACATTAATGTTTGTTGCAAAATTACATTTCGCGGTCCAGGGATCAAAAATTTAGACAGTAAATTTAACCTTGTTTAAAAATGATAATTTTTTTTCTTCGCCAAAAACTGCACTTTTTTAGCACTTTGGTAAATTGTTACAATTTATGATATTTTTGGATAATTTCAGATCTTCGCTGGAAGGGGAACTGAAATCTACTCTCCTGTTTAAGTCAGAGGCAATTGTACAGCATGGCCAATAGTAAAGACCCATAAGAGTTTAAAGTATTAATACTGGTTTATTTGTTTTTCCCAGAGGCACTTCACGTGGAAAGGGTGGTCAAATAAACTGTGGAAGGGGCTCAGTCACTTGAAAATGTAAAGTTATCTTGCCCTTTTCTAAGATTTAGCCAGCTTTTCAACTAATTGCTTCCAAAGAAGTTCTTGCTGACTGCAGTGTCATTATAATCATCTTTATTCTTCTCTCTAAACCTCTTGATTCAATATATCCTCAGGTAATTAAAAAAATATATATATATTTTCTCAGGGAATTTCACGAAAGAGCATATGTTAACTACCATGACAACTACACCGTGACCTTCTACCAGAATAGGACGTGGAAGTATGTTCCAGAGTTAAGTAATGGTTCTCTTTCCGATGTCGTGACTGTTCTAAACACTCCTCTTGTCGTAAGTATACATATACACAAATTCAGTAGTTGATTAATTTTTGTGAATCAGTAAAATTTCGATGGTGCCGCCATTGATGAGAATACCCGTATCCGCCCCCGTCACCACGCAATTGAACAGGGTCGCCGTGCAGTTGAGTATGACCGCGGCCTCATCCGAGCCGCCGCGATCCCACTCGATGATGCAATTGGCCATATCCAGGCTGGCATCTGAATCCGTGGCAATAATGGCGTCGTGATTTGCGATCGTCTCCGCCGTGTTCCAGCGGATGCGGCTGCGATGCAGGCGCATATCGATCGTGCCGTTCGACGTATTGATACTCGAAATTCGCAGACCTGCACGATTGTTCGGAACAAACAGCCGATCGGGCGCATGCGCGCCGAACCCTTTCCAGTTGAAGACGGACCCTGATCCTATGAACCGCAATCTCGTCGCCACCGTCGGCATTGCCACGCTTGCCATCGCCGGGCTCGCAGCCCCGGCCCCGGCCGAAGCGCAATATCGCCAGAAAATCACCAACGATGCCGCCAAATGCGCAGCAGGCGCAGGCCCCGCGGTCCGCGTCACCGTGACCGACATCAAGGAAAGCAAGGGCACGATCCGTATCCAGAACTATCGCGGGACGAAGGAAGACTGGGTGGCGGGTATCTGTTCCATGGCCGGGTGAAAGCTCTGGCCGATGCCGCCCGTGAGGGCGGTCTGGACTTCTAAGGAGCACGACCATGGCACGTAACCAGAATCAACAGCAGCAGGCGCCGAAAGCCCGTGAAGAAAACGAACTCGTCGATAAGCTGGTTGGCATCAACCGCGTCGCGAAAGTCGTTAAGGGTGGCCGTCGTTTTGCTTTCTCCGCAATGGTAGTCGTCGGTGACCAGCGCGGTCGCGTCGGATACGGCACGGGCAAAGCTCGTGAAGTTCCGGAAGTCCCTTCTGAAGAAATGATGAAAGACCCTGGTATCTATTTTGATACCCAAACTAAAATTTGATAAGCATGTTTCAGCAATCATGAGAAATGTGTACTACTGTCTTACTGTCTATCATCTTTGAAGAGAAGTTTCAGATAATTCAATCTTCAAAATCTCCTTTTGCTTTACAAGTCTCTTGTTTGCCCACTTCTTGAGTATATCACTTCTGTCAGGTCTCCTTTTAATGTAGTGGATAAGCTTCGATCAGAAAAGGTACAAAGGAGGGCGTCAAGGATGATTCCTTACCATTCATTCATTCATATCCAGGAGAAAAATTCTGAACGGTCAAAAGTAAATACAGTAGTATTGCATTAGTGAAGAACAGTGTACCTCTTTCAGTAAAAAGTAGTGCTGATCCCTATTAATTGGTTTCCCCCTGACCAATTAGTAAAGAAAAGATGAATGTAGTTCCATGATATGGGGTCATACGACTGAAAAGTGAAATCTCTAGTGTCCTGTTAAGGGGAGAAAGAGGTTGAAGGGCAACCAGACAATAGTTTTACTCCAACCCATGTCGTGCTTCTTTGGGATTGCAAGGAAAAATATCTGGCTATCTAAGAACAGGTGTGGGAATCAAGCACTGCAATTTGGTATGAATGGAGGGGTGGGTAGACTGCGCTCGTATGGATTGGGTATGTCTACACAAATTTGCTACAAAGGAGCAGGCTTCAGGCTCAGGGATAACTTTGGGGGTTCAGTGAAGCTGAATAAGTGCCATGACTGTCGGGCAAGGATGTCCCACAACTCAGTATCGCAAAATCTTCCCCGGCTATTCGGGGTGGGCTCTATGTGTGCACGTTATTTGGGTGTCTCTATTGCTTGGCTTCAAACTAATCCTCCCTTACATGAACTCATGGTGAAGTTTCCGGAAGAATGGGAACAGGTGGGCCCAAAGCTAATCGCTTCTCTTGAGAGGGGTGGCGTGCAACAATTGAGTGTGTTTGTGGCCGAAGCCAAAGCCTTGGAGAAAACATGGAGGGACCGTCTTCAGAAAAGCCAACACAATTACAAAACACGTGAATCTGCACTCCCATTTCTGATTCGCAGCCGGATGTCCCTTTTAGCCGCGGATAAATGTCTTCTTTCGGCCGCCACGGGACTAACGACCGTGGACTGACGATCGCGTGCCTCGGCGGCGTTTGCGGCATTGTGATGAGCATCGTGCCGGGATGTTCCGACTCGCCAGCGAAGATCAACGCGTACCAGGCGCTCGACACAAACGACGACATCCTGACGCCATTCACCCTCCGCGGCATTGACCACGCGGAGTCGCAGTGGCCGGCCGAGGGCAGCATCTCGCCGGCGCTCGCCGAACAGTACCGCGGGCTCGCTGGCGACAACAGTGAATTGATCGACGCGCTGAACGGACGGCCGGCTGAGGGGGCCGGTGTCGTTTCAGCTTGCCCGCCAGCCGCTCGATCGCCTCCGCCCCGCCCGAGGCCATGAGCCGCTTGTGCGTCAGCACGCCGGCCCCGAGCGGCACCACCACGAACACGATCACCGAGGCGACCAACGTCCCCCACGGGATCTGCAAGTCCGTCACCCCGAGCAGCAGCCCCGCGATGGGCGCAAACGCGAACACCAAGATGAGGTCATTCACCGACACCTGCACCAGCGTGTAGTTGGCGTCCCCGTCCGTCAGGTGGCTCCACACGAACACCATCGCCGTGCACGGCGCGACCCCGCGGTGAAACGCAGGCGATGGTGACGGCGACACTGGGTACAGGTCAGGACGAACAGATCATTGATGGTCTTGCTGACAACTACCGTGAAAACTTCATGCTGCACTACAACTTCCCGCCGTTCTCGGTTGGCGAAGCGGGCCGCTTTGGTTTCACCGGTCGTCGTGAAGTTGGCCACGGCAAACTGGCATGGCGCGCGATCCATCCTGTGATGCCTGAAAAGGACGACTTCCCGTACACCATTCGTGTGGTTTCGGAAGTGACCGAATCCAACGGTTCATCCTCTGCCTTGGCCAAGTCCTGAAATGAGCTGGAAAGCAACGCTTCGCGCGATTAGAGTTTTCGTCACTTACGACGTCTACAACTTGCCGGCCGCTGGGATCTTCCGCTTTCCAACAAAACTGTTGAGGCTGACGTGGAATCGATGGGGTTTGCTAGCAACAACCCTGGTTGTGATTGGATTTGGGTTCGGGCTGCATTGCCCGCAACCGGTTTCTGTGTCGCAGCACGGGGGATCGTTCTTTGCACAGGTCGCGATGAACGCAATCTGGATCTGCCTAGCGGGACCGCTGGTGTGGCCTCGCTGCAAAAACTGGAACGGCTCGTCAACGACATGCTGCTGTTTGCACGCGGCCGGCAGTTTGACGTCGATGCGGTCACGCTGGCCGCGCTGTTTGATGCGATCAGGGAAGCCGTCGCGGCCGCGCCTGTATCGCCGGCGGTGCGCTTTGAATTGCCTGACGGAACAGCAGCGCTGGGCATCTACGCCAATCTTGATGCGCTGGCCAGTGTGGCGCTGAACCTGATCGAAAACGCCGTTCAGGCCTGCGGCAACGATGTCGTTATCCGGGTGTGCGCCGCGGGCGCGACCCGAAATTTGCCAGGCCGCGCAAGCGCTCGATGAAACCGATGTCCGATCTTCAGGACAACGAGCCTTAAGAGATCGGTTCTTGCTTTATCCGATCGTTTGTTTAGATGCATTACCCAGCCCTTCGAGACGCTTTGCGTCTCTCAGGGCCGGCGTTGATTCTGGATGCCGCGCCAACAGTTTGCCCGTCGTGGTATCATCCGCGCGATGCCGACTGTGTCTGTGCAGAACCTGAGCAAGACGTTCGATGTCGCCGACAAGCAGCCGGGGATGATGGGGGACCTGCGGCGCGACCTTGACGGCGTCGAGCCAAGCCGCCGCCGCCTGCTTCTTCTTCCCCAGCAGCTGGTAAGCGCGGCCGAGCTGGTGGTAGCCCATGAGCTGGTGGGAGAGCGACTCGTTGCTGCGCTTGACCGCCTTCGCCCGGCGGATCCCCTCCAGCAGCTCGGGGATCGCCGCGGCCGGGCGGTTCAACATCTCGATGTAGGTCTTGCCGGCCAGGACCCAGAACTTCGGGTCTTCGGGGTGAAAGGCCCGGGCGTAGAACAAGTCGTTCAAGCACGGCTTAATAAATCAGATGTACTTGAACAGTGTGTGTCTTCATATTTTTAAAAATAAAACCCCAGTTTCTTAAATGATCAAATATTAATAAAAAAAAATAAGATATATCTTAACTATGTGTATTCTTATTTGTCAACACTAAAACCCAAGCTTCTAAAATGATCAGATATTTTTAAAATCACATGTATCTTAAAAGTGTTTTTTCTTATTTGTCAAAACTAAAACCCAAGTTTCTTAAATGATCAAATATTTTTAACAAATCAGACGTATCTTAACCATTTGTGATCCTATTGTCGGTGATGCCCTTGATCTGGAACGAGTCCAGGATCAGACCCTGCTCGGCGAGTTCCTGCGAGACATCGGCGGCGATCTGATCGGAGAACTTCTTGCGCTCGCGCATGAGCTCGACGACCGACAGGGTCGCGACGATGCCACGGAGCGCACCTTCGAGCTGTTCGGTGGTGAACTGCTCGATGGCCTTGTCCTGCGATGCGAAACGCTCGGCAGCGCGGCGCACGTAGAGCGGGTCGGAGCCGATCTTCACGATCGCGACCCCGTCGACGTTCAGCGTCACACTGTGATGGCAAACTGGGAGCCTTCAAGGGCCGTCGTGAGATCAGCCTGCACCTTTTGCACCTGCACCTCCGCGTCAGCGCGGTAGATGGCGTTGACGAGTGTCAGCTGCGGATGGTCCTTATCCAGCGTGGCCGTGGACGTGGCGATTTTGTCCTCACCCTGGACGGTGTATGGCGACATCTGCGCGCCTTTGTCGGTGAGTTTCTTTGCTACCGCCGGGGTCGGCTGTTTTTCCGTCACCGTGCAGGAGCTGCCCGTGGGAACCAGCTGCGACCACGTTCTAGAGCGGGAGGCTTTGTTTCTCTTACAATGGAATCACATTTCGGGAAAGCGAAATCTGAAAAAGCTTCCAAAGTCATTACCCATCGGATATTACTAGAAATACCCTCGAATCCGCTACGGACTACAGAATAGGACTATGGAAACACCTTAGGAAACATTTGCGAGACTCGATATTCGAAAGGCCTTAAAAAAGTATCGAAAGGCTCTCTCAACAACTAACATTAGAAACACCCCCTTTATTGAAAATAGAAAGAAACTTTCAAAGATTTTTCTTTCAAAATCTCTCATTTTCTCTGGAGTTGGATGGGGAAACTAGAAATCTTGGAAGACGTGAAAATTGAGGTATCTTTATCTTGCAAATGGGTGGTCAGATCTTAAAGAAACTTGATATATAGAAAGATCTTATGTCTGAGATACTTAATATAGATGCTTATACAGAAATTACTCTGTATATGAAAGGGGTTTTTCCTCCTCAATGTCCCACTTTTTATGCTAAAGTTTGACACTTTCTCTTAAATTTACTTTTTAAAACAGTAAAAAACTTTAGTGTAAAGAACAGGGTGTTGAAGAGGAAAAGGCCCTCAGATCATGTCAAGTGAGAATTGCATGTTAAGCATCCACAAAGAGTAGTTGCCTGGCCCATCAAACACAAAGATCATTCCTTGGTCATAGGGAAGTTGATCTTGGAACATCAAACCTCTAACTCTTCTTGGCTCAGTATCTGCAATCTGTACTTCAAGAGGCACATTATCCACCTTGATTGTACCGCGTGGAAACTCTACTGATTCGAGTTTGCTTTCACTTGGAATAGACATCAAACCAACAACACCGATTATTACTGCAGCAATAGTAATTGGAATCAGTGTTTGCGCGTTCGACGACGATGAAACAGTTGGACTGCTGAATCATCAGTCGTATCAGGCCGGATGGCGACTGCAGCCCGTAGCTGCTCAGCGCCTGCATGACATAATTCTGCGGTTCGGCAACCGCGACCGCACCGAGCGGCTGCTCGCAGTATTCGAGATCGGAGTTCGGGTCGCGGGCCCCGGACGGGCCGGCGGAACCGGAGACTACGCTGCCGCCTTCACCTTCTTTCATGTCGGTTATGCCGTCGTCGGCAACGACACTGAGGCTGATGCCCAGTCCTGCGGCGAATGGTGATAATGTGGACTGACTCTGTAGCAGTGGTTATAAATATTTGGTTAGGCTTGTTTTACGCAACGAAAAAGTCTTAATAGCTGTACAACAATCAGAAGAATAATCGTAGAAATCCTGGTTTCCAGGTATGGATAGGAACCAAATGGAACTAAGAGACAAAAAAGCTTTTACTTTGATGTCATTGGTACTATATAAAAATTGGCCAGAAGTACCGGTACTCCGAGAAAATTTAAAAATGTAGGTCTTTGGTTGGCTTTTCTTGCATTTCAGACATTAAATTCTTGCGCTCGGCTGCGCCATCGAGCGTGACGGTCACCGACGATCTCGATGACGGCGTGACCGTGCGCGCCGACCGTCACCAGGTTCACCAGGTTCTGCTCAACCTCGCGCTCAACTCCCTGCACGCCATGGGTGAGTCCGGCGGCACGCTGACTATCGGCGTTCACCGACGCGACGAGGGTGAGCACGCAGTCGGCCGACTGAGCGTGATCGACGACGGCCCGGGGATGAGCGACGCCGTCGTCGCCCACATGTTCGACCCTTTCTTCACGACCAAGGCGGCGGGCGACGGCGCACGCGCCGAACTCAATTACAGTAACCACAATTTTCTGAATCGCACCTGGAATACAAACACATTATTACGACTGGAACAGAAACGCCAAACTTTCTTTACCGGCGTCAATACATTACCCAACGAAAATAACATTTACTATGCTTTAGGCGCCACCGCGCAAAGAACAGATATTGAAGACCTAGAGACCATCAGACAACGCGTTGACGCCGCGCGTATCTATCAAACCCATAATACGCAGTGGCAGTATTCCCTAAACTGGCAAACAGAGGAAAAACGTCCTAAAGGCGCCAAGGCGGAAGAGATCGACTTGGTGGGTCAGGAGCTGAGAGATCTATCCGGCCTCTTGGCGAAGGGGCTGGTGCAGCGGTCTCGGGTGACCGCGCTGCAGCGCGACGAGGCGCGCCTCAAGGGTGAGCGCGGCGGCTTCGTCTCGGAGATCGCGCAAGCCGGACAGGCGATCTCCGAGCGGAAGATCCAGATCCTGCAGATCGACGAGGAGATGCGGGCCGAGGTGGTCGATCAGCTTCAGCGGGTCCGCGCCGAGACCGCGGAGCTGCTGGAGCAGAAGGTGGGGGTTGAAAAGAGAAATAAATCGACCTTTTAGCTACTTGAATCTTATCCTTTTTAATCGTTCATATTGCTACGAATTAAAACTTAAAATATTATCATATAGAGCCGAGTAAGTGTGATGAATGTATCTCTGTCTTTTCAGAATGAGGTTGCTGCAGCTAATATTCACTTGAATAATTGCAAAATCTTTTATTTTTAATCGCTATGTAAGTGCGGTAACAAATTTTCTTAATCGCAAATATTGCTTTATTGCTTAATTGCTTTAATCGACTCATATTCAAAAAAATCTTTGCCAACTTGATGTGACATACAAGGACTACATTGGGCCTTTGACTCCAATTGTTGAAGCAGAAAGGGACTACATGCTTCTGCTTGCATGGTCCTTCATTTTATTTGCCCTTATTTGCGTAGCTGTTACAACTGGATACAGTCGAAGATTCTTTGATCTTTTCCTCAGGCGAAGACATCAAGAAGCACATGAGCATGTTGATTGATTCTCCTATTGTAGAAAGTTCAATAATTTGTATTTTGATTCGGAAAATGTCTATTTAACTCATTCAAAAAAATGCCCAGTCTGGATTCCTATATATATATATAGATGAATGATGGTGATCTTTTTCATTCTTCGCGCCAAAAAAAAAACATCCATAGAAAAATCTTTTTTTCTTTTTTTTTTGGTGAGAGAGCGCCCAGTAGGTTTAACGCTGCGTACAATAGTCAGTAATGCAATACTTGCCTCCACATCAACAGGAATAGGATCAGTGCGTCGGTGTTCGTCAGGGTGTGCATTGCGCTCTGCATTGCGATGTGCAATAAACCTATGTAACTGGGAAGCTGACTCTGCTTGCTCTTCAGCTGACATTCGGGATCGGGCCACCAAACCGCCGACGCCCCCGCCGGCGGCGGCGATCTCGTCACGGCTCGCGCCGGCGATCTTCAATTCGAAGTCCAGCAGGCCGTCGCCGACATGCACCACATGGGTGTGGCAATCCACCAGACCCGGCGTGACCACCCGGCCGCCAGCATCAATCTCCTGCTCAGCCGCGAACGAATCCGGTGCGGTTCGTTCCTCGCCCAGCCAGGCGATCTTCCCGTCCTTGACGGCCACGGCGCCCTGTTCCACCAGGCCGTAAGGCCGGTCCGGGGTCATCCTCCATACATTTCAGATATGGCTCTTACTCTTAGCAAAACATTTGATCAAGTTCAAAATCTTTTTGACTTTAATTTTATATTTCCTTATTGCTGAAAAAGACATAAAATTTAAAACATTTTCTTGAATTAGCCTTCTCTTTTTTCCAGTGATTTTGTAAGAATTTCCCCTTTATTGTTAAAAAGAGCAAATACAAAAAATATTCAAGAAAATGTTTTAAATTGTATGCCTTTTTAACAAGAAAGGGGAATTTTTTCAAAATCACTAGAGATAAGGAGAAGGCTCATTCTTTCTGTGTTTCCATTGTCGAACATCAGCTTCGACCCTTTTGGATAAGGTCCCCCCCCCTAGACCAACGGGGTGGGTCCACCCCTGTTGGGATCCATGCTCTAAGTTTCCACGAACGGGATATCTGTTTTTAGGAAACCAATTTCAGTGTGTCTGCTGGTCAACCATCTTAACAATATATTCAGCCTCTATAGTTCAGGGTTCCCGGGTGGCTAGAATACCAGCCAGTTAATACCGACTAAAAGGTGATTTCTGCCAGTATGGTTAAATTCTATTATTTAAGAATCGGGATCGCCGCGCGGAACCGGGCCTCTCCGCCCTCTTCCCAGATTTCGAACCGCACGGTTTCACCGGGATAGACCGGTGCCGAGAACCGAACATCCAGACCGACAAGCCGGGCGGCATCATAGTCAAGCAACGTTTTGAGGATTGCGCGGGCCGCCAGCCCATATGTCGCCAGACCATGCAGGATCGGGCGCTCGAACCCGACCGAGCGGGCGACATCCGGATCGACATGAAGCGGGTTGAAGTCGCCGCTGAGGCGATAAATGAGCGCCTGGCGCGGCAGGGTATGGCCGCCAGCTGGGTCACGGCGTCGCCGTTGACGTCCAGGTCGCGGTCGATGGTCATGTCGTCGGTTAGCAGCACGACGCCGCCGTCGACGGTCACGTCGCGCAGGACCGCGCCCGCGGAGCCGTCGAAGACGCCGAGGGTCACCGCGCCGTTCGTGGCGCCCGTGGTGTCGATGCTCAGGTCCAGGTTGGCGATGGTCGCGGAGACGATGTCGTTGTTGAAGTCGACCGCGCCGCCGTCGCCGCCGGCCTGGACGTTGTCGATCGTCACGCTCGTGCCGACCAGGGTAAGAAAAAATTCTTAATCGGCCATTCAGTAGCTATGCTTTATGTTGTAATATTCGTGGTTATTTCGAACTAGTTCATTGCAGCCTAATTAGTTTCGCACTAGCTTCAGTGTTACCACTCTCAATGATATATCATTATTTCTAGTGATTTTTTGTATTGCTTGAAAAAAAATCACTTTATCAGCACTTAAATCGTTAGATTATTGAAGAAATCACTAAAAATCACTAAAAGATAGTAATTTTCATTCACCGGGTGGCAACCCTGGCTAGCATACTAATGCTTTGGTTTCCAAAGTGTGAAACAATGGTGTGAGAGACGTTCAAGATAAGGCAGCATGTTCTTCTGTTTCGAATAAGAATAAATAGTGAATTTAAGTTTAAATTTCGTAAACCTAACATGTGACCCAAAGTAAGTGTACGTACATGTAAGTTTTGAAGTATGACCTAGTAGTGTATTAAAGGTTCAAAATAAGGTAACATGATATCTGTTTAGATTTAGAACAAGAAACAATTGTGAATTAAGATTTATATTTCGTAATCCTTGCTTGTGGTACTTTGACGACTAATCGAAAGTTTCAGCATTTCCTGAAAAAAAACGTGATTACTCTAAACTAAAAAAAAAACGTTCTATAGATTTTAGCTAAATAAGTTTGCTACACGCTTAAGATAGCCCATGACAGTTGAGACATGATTCAAATTTGCCGTGTCATTATGTAATTTGACCTTCAATATTTACTATATTTATAGAAACTATTATTCAAGAAAAATTAGTATTGATTTAATATTGCTAAAACACCATAGCAGAATGAACAAGGTAAGGAAGACTATATTCTGCTTATATAAGTAATTATTTGGAAATACCGGTCATTCCAAGACAGAGGAGACCCCACAAGTGCTGAAAACCGATGGTAGTGTACTACGTTCTATCAAACCCTAACTATCTATACAGTATACTATCCATAGCGCTGGAACCATACGGCGCCAAAGATTACGTGCAACTTGTACGTGGGTTAGAGGAAACCCTAACGGTAACAGGGTACGGTGTATGGTTTTTCTTCTCTCCGTCGTACGTCGTACAGACCCTCTACCTGGTACGGAATAGCGTACTGTACTGTAGTACTGGGACTTGTCATTTCTCTCTGACCGTCGGGTTAGCTCCTGAAGATGTTTAGTGTCAAATGTTCTTAGCAAATTTTTTGCTGATTCTTCACCTACTTTTGCAGTATTTTTCGCTAGAAATTGAATTCTCGGTTTCCCTAATCTTAGTGGCTGGTTCCCTAATATTAGTGAACATAAATGGTTGTGGAAATTTCTACTTAATCAATTCAACTATCTAGAGTTCATTTCCCCTACAGTACTACTTCCGTAGTACTGTTGGGGTTTGAATAGTTGCAGTGTTTTTCAAGCTAAAACGGCAATCTTCATTAGCTAAATTCTGTTCATAAATACGGTCCTAAACGTACTGCTTTAGATTTCAAATTACCAGATTTGAAAGAAACTCCAACAGGAGCTAAAGTAAGGATGACTATTGCAAAAAAATCAGTCAATTACTGTGGCTGGTACTACAAGCCGTGCGTGAAGATTCATCGTTTGAAAAAGTCTTTTTTCGAAGGAAATGGTAAGGTCTTCGGCATCGATCACAAATGGAAAGTTCGTGGCTGTGGTCGCGGTGCCACTTGGGAATGCGCCAAAGACGCAGAAATCGGTAATCGTACTGGCGACTGTACACCAATGTTTAGCTTGAGCATTAAATATAATCTTCTCAAACAAAAGAAGGCAGAAAAAGAATGAGAAAAGAGAATACAAAATAATATTGGCATTTGAATGAATGAGAATACAAAATAAAAATTTGAATGAATGAGAATACAAAATAATAATGGCATTTTAAGGATTTGATCATATATAGGTGCTAGGCCCATTCAGTTACGTGGTCTTCAACGTATACTCCCTGTATCCCCTTCCAAAGACGGAAAATCACGCACGTAAACAGAAGTAGAACAAGAGATTTGGGGCTTTTGAAGGCCTCAAGAGCAGCAGTTCCCCGCGCATGGTAGCGGCGCGCCGCGGCAAAAAGGTCAACGACATCGTCGGCCGCCGTGACGGACATGCCGGCACTGAAGAAAACGCGGCGTAAAGCTAGGCCGGGAGAATACCAATGGCTGAAGACAAGAAGCTTCGGGTGACCCAGACGGGCAGCCCGATCCGGCGTGAAGCTAGCCAGCGTGCAACGTTGGTGGGTCTTGGTCTGAACAAGATCGGGCGCACGCGCGAACTGGAAGACACCCCGTCCATCCGTGTAAGAAATCTATCGTCAATACAGTAGTAAAACATGACGGCTTTGTAAGTCAGGAAGCAAACACTATCTAAAGTGTCTAATAAAAGGACTTATCCCTACTTGAACTTGTATTTGTTTGCGATAGAAAAACAGTGTTGTCTTTGAAAAAATACCTATATTACGAATTTATTTCAAATTTAAGACATAACTTACAAACTGTCTAAAATCTTGTTAAAAAAGATTCAAGCAAGACATTACATTCAAGAATTTTTTTTGGGGGGGTCTCACTTTGGATGTAGATCTTTTTCTTGTCTAAAACCCTTCTTACTGGAATTGAAGGAGTGAGTTCCACTGTACCAGGTGATATGGTGATATTAACTCTGGCATTTAGCTTTTTATACATATCACGTATCGATTTGATAACAGAAACATTAACTCCGCGCTTATAAGCAGCCATTAAGATATGTAAATGTATACCCGTGTCGAGAGCCCTAGATACGTCTAACCTAGCAAAATATAATATCTCATTATTTTCATGAGCATGTAGAAGTAAATTAGCAATTAAATGGTGAGCATGGTTGCGACCTACTCCTTTCGGTGGGAGGCAAAAAGATCTGAGTAAATTAGTAGTCAAGAAGAATCATTAATCCGATATAACAATACAATGTAAGATCTGGGGAACATAGCAACCCCTCCCCATTCGACACCCCTGATTGCGGGTCTATAAAACTGGTTCAACAAAGAAAATAAATTTATCACTCATTCTATTACGCAGGGAATATCAGTTTTGCAAGGCTTATCGTAAGATTCGGAAGAATAGAAATGAAAAACATTGAAATTCCACCATTACAAACGATAGTGGCTGTAATAAGCCAACTTCGAGTTCAAAAGTTTTATGTTCCTCTAAAGCATTCCAACATTGTTCAAAATAATTATTTGTAGTTGTTGTTGCTGAAAGATTAAGAAATTCAATTTTACAAAGTTCTTCTTCAGCTTGTGGAATAATATCATTAAAATATTTCTTAAGCATATTAGAATATCCACTAAATATTTTCCAAGTTTGAGGAAATATTGATTCAGAAACAGGTTCAGGTTTTTCAAGTTTTTTAATACCTATATCTTCTAATTGTTCTTTAGTTAATTTTCGTTGTTTTTCATATATACGACAAGTTAGTAGCTATATGGACATAGCATCTTTGGTTTCCTTCAATATCCCCTTTAACACAGACTCAAAGTTTTAACTTAATACCATACACCGTTCCTGAAGCATTGCCGATACATCCTCTTGACATCCTGTATGGACATAATGTGGTTTGATTTAGTTCAAAATAGTTTCAATATTCCCCATATTTTTTGCCTTAATACCCTTAGTTTTAGTAGCAGTAGTAGTAGTACCAGTAGTAATAGTAGTAGCAGTAGAAACAATAGTAGCAGTAGTAGTAGCTTCATTAGTTGTAGCCGCGCAGCCGGCGTGGACGAGGATCGACTCGTCCTCGCTGCCGATGACCCTTGGACCGATGAGCATCACTCTCAACTCGACCGCGGATGCGGAGAACCAAGCATTCGTCCACGTCGAGGCGGACCTGGCATTCCCCTCGACGCTCGTCGTCGAGGCGGCGATGTGGTTCGTGTCGGGCTCGAGC
Organism: Alatinidae sp. Z8VKAUB7J3; assembly: GCA_010016025.2. Classification (NCBI taxonomy): domain Eukaryota; kingdom Metazoa; phylum Cnidaria; class Cubozoa; order Carybdeida; family Alatinidae; species Alatinidae sp. Z8VKAUB7J3. Next base: position 105,694,660 of record JAAAKM020721499.1, read on the forward strand.
TCCACACCCATCCGGGAGGCCGCCGGCATCTTCATCACGGCACCGGGAGGGGTGGCGAACGTGCTCTGGATCGGACCGGATCGCCTGTGGTTCTTCACGGGTGATTATTCTCTGCTGTCCCTGTCTAAGCCTCACTGAGCTGACTGTCTAGTCACATCAGTGAAGTCACCTCATAGGACCAAAAAACGGCCCTATAAATATTGACCAACGCTTTTTGCTATGAATAATTTCCACAAGTGGACATTTCCCCTGACTAAGGGTCCTTAAATTTTAAAGTATAGCTGTGAATAATCATATATAACTATGTTTTTTTCTCTCTCTCTCTTTTTTTTTTTTTTTTTTTTTTTGCTCGAAGCTTTACCGATTTACCATTAATTCCTACAAAAGAAGGGCGAGATCCTCGAGCGCTACGACACCGACATCTTCTATCGGCACTGGAACATCGTGCCGCTGCGGGACGCTTCCGGTTGGATCACGGTGTATCGCGGCGCGGACGGCGAGATCCTGCTGCGCGACCTGCCGCGCAACCGCGAGAACCTGCAGCGGTGCGCCGACTACTACGCCGCCCGCGACATCGCTTTCTCGCTGCGCTCAGGCGTCGTCGCGAACGCTCCCGTTGCCCCGGGCCCGCGCTGAGTCGACGCGGTCGCCTCGCGTGTCCGCAGGCTGTTCGGTGTGCCGCTGAATGTCTCATTCTGAGCAATTTAACATCAGCAATTACAAAGGGAGCTTCATCTTAGACTTCATGCTTCTAAAAATCGGGCATTTCTTCATTCTCTACTTAAATTTTTGGTTGAAATGAATAGATTTTGGACTTAGACTTTTTTATATTAAACGGTTCCTATTGTATTAAAGAAAAAAAAAATGTGATATAAGCTTTGTTTAACTTACCTTTACAGAAAAATGCTAAAACTAGAGTTGATACGGTGATAAACGTTTCAGTAAAATCTTTGACTACAACTCTGAAATTATACCTTTTGGGCTGAGTTTTGAGATATCCGCCGTCGTGAGTTTTGTCCTTGTCGCTCTGGTCGTAGTCACTGAAACAATTGGAGACGTTTCCGGGACAACGATCGCGGGTTTAAATCGGGAACCTTCAGACAAGGAATTATCTGGTGGTGTTATCGCTGACGGTATGGGCTCTTCACTGGCGAGCCTTTTTGGTTCGCTCCCACTGGTTACTTACAGCCAGAATGTTGGCCTCGTGGCTCTGACCGGTGTGGTAAGTCGTCATGTAGTTTCCATCGCTTGATGGGTAAGACTAAACTTGATTAAACTTATATATTTAAAATCAGCATTGAAATGAAATTATTTTAATGTAGCTATTGGCATCAAAATTCTGTTTGTTAGAGTTTTGATTACTATTGAGCTGGGTCGCTCCTTACTACAGCTCGCTACCACGAACTGTTTGACTAATTTGTAGACCATCCGTATATTTACCAGTGACCATACAATCGCAAGAAGGATTCGGGGAAATGAGTAGGAGGGGGAGCGATGTATCACGCCAGGGTTTCTTGACTTGCTGTTGGATACTTGGACACCCGCTCGGCCGATGAAGGACTCGACGGCCAGGACGATCCTCCGCCGACTGGAAGAAAAGGGGTTCCTGACGCATTCGGTGGAGGGACGTACTTACATCTACGCACCGGTTATGGAATCGCGGAACGTGGCGATCGATGCGGTGCGCGGCATCATTGACCGCTTCTGCGATGGTTCTGTCGAAGATCTGTTGGTGGGAATGGTGGATGACGAGTTGGTCACGGCGGATAAGCTGCGACGGCTTGCGGACAAGATCAAGAACGCGAAATCACGTCATGCCAAAGGCGAATATACCATTGGTTGTGATTGCGTAGGGACACTCTTATTTTTAAATTGTCAAAAAATATAAAAAATCTTAAATACTGAATGCTAGACAGTACGAACATAAGACTTTTAATCATTCCCCTCGTGTTTCAAGATTTTCACGATTCCGTCCATTATTTGTGACAGATAAACACAACTTGACTTATTTTGCGTCATTTTTCAAGTGTACCACTCCCCCGTCTCCTCAAATTATCTCCAAAAGAAATTTAGGTTAATGACCCGATCTTTTTAAAAATATTTAGGTCCTATTCCAACTCCCCCCGATGTCACCGGATCCAGTCGGGATTTAAAACGAGAACTCTGAAACACTATATCCTTCTAAATATTAGATTTCATTGAGATCCGATCACCCGTTCGTAAGTTAAAAATACCAAATTTTTTCTAATTTTTCCGAATTAACCGTCTCCCTGCTCCCCCCAGATGACCGAATCGGGAAAACGACTACTTTTGATATAATCTGGTCTGGTCCCTGATATGTCAGCCTAATTTCATCGTCCTAGCTTACCTGGAAATGCCTAAACTAGCAAAGCCGGGGCAACATATACAGAACGTTTTTCCTTTAATAAATTATCAACTGCATAAAATGCCTCACCAGCAACATGCGAACATTCATCACACGTTGCAAAACTAATAGCTTTCCAAATCTCAACAACACGATCTTTACAATGTTGAACCAAAGCCATTTGCTCATCCTCATTTTCACACTCCTTCACTTCTAATATATGAGAAATATCTTGCAAATCAACAAAAACCAACAAATCACCTAAAATCTTGATCGAAATTTGACGAACTGTTGAACTTTTTTCAAAATTAATACAATCGAGCCGGGTAAGCGCAAGCCGAGGAACGTGATCCTCATCACGATCGACAGCCTGCGCGCCGACATGCCTTGGGCCGGCTACGAAGACGACATCGCGCCGAACCTGACCAAGCTCGCCAAAGAGAGCGTCGTCTACACCCGCGCCTACACGATCTCGAGCTTCACCAGCAAGAGCGTGGGCGGCCTGCTCGCCGGCCAGTACCCGTCGACGCTCTACCGAGGCCCGACGTTCTTCACGACCTACAGCCACGCCAACCTCTTCTTCCCCGAGCTGCTGCAACAGGACGGGATGACAGTCCTTTTGGTACAACTGGTAGAACTGAGTTTGATCTTCGTTCAAGTATGATAGCCCTTTTTGAAAGATATCCAGTGGTTTGATGTAAATTATCTTGCCTTAAATGTCGGAAAGTCATGTTTTCTCATTTTCTCCAGAGTCTCTTGCTTGCATCTTGCTTGACGAAAATCTTTCGTTCAAGCATCATATTGACCTGATTAAAATAAAAGTCTCCAGGAGTCTTAGAATCCTTCAAAAGCTCAAATACATATTTCCAGGGTCGATTCTTAGAACCTTGTTCAATTAGAAAAACTGAGGTATTATTTTTACTTAAGAACAGGTGACCGGATCTTAATGAAATTTGATATTTAGAAAGAACTCATGTCTCAGAGCTCTCATTTTAAATCCCAACCAGATCTGGTGACATTGGGGGAAGTTGGAGGGGAAAACTAGAAATCCTGGAAAACACTTAGAGTAAAGAGATCGGGATGAAACTTGGTGGGTAGAATAAGCAAATGTCTTAGATACACGATTGACGAAACAGGACTGGATCCAATCTCTCTGGGAGTTATGGGGGTCCAGTGCTTTAGATAGCTGACATGAGGATCCAGAAAAGAGTATTCCAGAGAAAAGTATCTACAAGTCTTCCTTGGGAGTCGGAGAATTGGGGTTTCGCTGAAGCAGCTAAGTTAGAAGTAGTTCAGCTGATATATTTTAAAAGGATTTTAGACTTGATGGGTTCATTTAGTTCAGTGGTACTGTAAAGAGATTCGGGGCTCTTTATTTTATTAAATAAAAAAAACAAGTTTTTTCAACTGAAAGGAAGGAGCAACATTAAAACTTAAAACGAACAGAAATTAGTACGATGAGGGTTCGTTAAAATACTAAGGCTAGGTTAATCTTCAGAAATAAGGCCAATTAAAAAAAAAATAGCACAATATATATCAAATATTTATCTATATGCTCTGCTTTTTGGCATTTTAAATAAAAACAAGTTTATTTAACTGTAGGCAAGGAGTGAGTGACATTAAAACTAAAAACGAACAGAAATTAGTCCGCATATGAAATGGGTTCGCCCTTCATCAACGCCCCGCTCTTTACTCTAAAGTTTGACTCTTTTCTCACAACTCTACTTTTTAAAACAATAAAAAACTTTAGCGTAGTGTTGTAAAATAAGGCAAATTTTCTCAGCCTCGTAACTTTTGATGGATAAGACTAAACTTGATAAAACTTAAATATTAAAATCAGGCATTAAAATGCAATCCTTTTGAGGTAACTATTGGTATCAAAATTCCATTTTTTTAGAGTCTCGGTTACTATTGAGCCGGGTCGTTCCTTACTACAGTTCGTTACCACGAACTGTTTGATTTGATAAGCTTTGTGCTAGTCTTAGACAAGCACATCCCTTATAGGCAACGCAATAGCGCTGCCTAAGTAAATAGCGATGTGTTGGTCAAATGGTCGATTCTATGAAAAATATTATTGAATCTGAATCCTGAAAGTATTTTGTTTATTTTTAGAATTATAATGCGCTTAAATGTAAATTTTGTAATAACTATTTGATTAAAATGCCTTATGAAGAAATCTATTTGCAACGATTGGAAGAAGAAGACCCAGAAGATTTTAAGAAATTAAAATTTAAAAAATCTTTTGTGGACTGACTCTTATTTTTTGTCTGATTCATCCAAATCACTATTCTGATTACCTGTGTTGTTGTTTCCAGGTCCTACCATGTCTAGCTGCGGGTCGGGAATGTCGGTCATGTTCTCGACTTCGGCGATCAGGCGGCGGTGGATGGTTCGCGACGGGTCTTCTTGGTTCCGGTAACATTCGTAGTCGGGAGAAAGCCACTGGGAACGGTGTATTGCTTCGAGCAGTCGTTCTCTTAGGTACTGGGTCCGCTCGCTCCAGGTCATCGTTTTGCCGGTGTCAGGATTCGTACGATAGGGTTGCCACCAGCCGATACGCATGGTACGGACTTCGCGATTAGGCGGGTTGGGATATGAGAATATGATTGAGGGTCGAACAGTTGAACTGGGCTGGTATTGACTTCTCTAAAGAACAGTTTGATACAGTAACTTCTCAAGACAAAGATCAATGGATCAAAGAGATTGAAAGCCACACTGAGCTGTTCACTAAACTTGGTGCTCGCTTACCTCAAGCGCTTAAAGATCGTCAAAATGAATTATTAAATGCAGTAAAATCTGCTTAATTCATTTTTCCTCTTGCACAAAGAGGGATTAAGAAAAATTAAAAGGTCACTTCGGTGGCCTTTTTTTATGGCTTTTCGAAATTATCAATTAATCCCCTTAATATTTCCTTTTTTTGTATCATTTTTGTTTCGTGTAAAATTTCATGTAATATTTCTTGTAAGGAAGAGGCTAACGATATTGTATAAACGTGTTTCGCCATTTAATCCAGACAGTATATGACATTGTTTCTCAAGATTATCAAGATCTATCTCAAGATTTTGATCAGACAATTTTGGGTAAAAAAAGGGGGTGTGGAAGGGGGGTTAACCTCTCTCCAACCCTCCAATATGTTTGGTCTCAAAATAGGAACTAGAACTTTTTGATCTCCGATCCAATGAACCCTCTTTCAAAACTGGTATCCTGGCGATGAAGACGGTAAAGGCGGTATTTATAACTTTGTGACCAAGCGCGCTTTGTGCGAAGGCAAGAATTCAAAAGTTAGCTGGACACAAGTCGAAACAGGTTCTGCAATCACTTGGAAGTATCCATCTTGTATCTTGAAAGGTGATGGATCACAGGGGGAATTTTACTCCGTTGCGATCACCAATAATCTGCAACAGGCCGATACCGGTACGAAAATGATCCATATGGGTAAAAATACCAAAAGCCGTATCATCGCGAAGGGGATTAGTGTCTAAACGGCTTAGTCGTCTTAACAATACTCTTCAAGTTTATTCTCGAACACTGAATTCTTAAAAGCCTCACAAATTCAATTATTTCGCTAATATTTTTATCTAGAGCACTCAAATAATCGCATAAAATGAATTGAAGGGAGTTTTACTTCCCGTTATTATCATGTTCTCCCTTAGCTATTATCGTGCTCCTTAAAACCAAGTCCATCTAGTTAATGACTGTACACGGGTATATGACTGTAAATGAGTATGAGAAACGACCCTGCTTAAATCGTCTTTCTACACTGTTTTCTATCAATAATCTTTGTGTATGTTAGGATAAGTTTTATTAAGTTGATAATAATATTGATTGTTAACCTTGTCATTACTCATGTAAATCATGTTAAAATACAGATGATTATTGTTTATCATGTGATAATGATAAAAATAGGTATAAAGATGGTAACAATTGTTTATGTAAAGAAGGATATTATGATGATGGTATAAATGAAGAATGTCAAAAATGTTATTATTTATGTGATAAATGCATTAAGCCTTAAAATCCTTCAGATTAAATATCTAATAGTTGTACTACTGACCTCTGATTAGTTTAACTCTTATTGAGGCACTAGATCTTCTGATTTCCAATCTAATGAGCTCCCTCCGAATTTTATACAACTATCCTTCTTATGAGAACTTTTATGCCCCATATTACTACTAACAACCCTTGTCCTGAAGGCTGTTGGCGGAGCGTCATCCTTAAAGACTGAATTTTTTGACCTTTCAACTGCGCTGAACAAAATGACTATCTTAAAATTTCTTCTGGATGTGTGTGGAGAAATGATTAGCGTGGGAGGGGGCTGGCTGCCCTTCAATAACTTTGGGCTCGGCGACGTCGTCCCCGTCTCGCCGATGACTCGGATGCTGACGAGCTTGGAGGCGGTCACCGGGGTCCTGTTCGTCGGGTTCGTGGTGGCGCGCTTCGCCGCCGCCCTCTCGTCGAGGAACGAGGCGCGCTGACCCGCGAAGAGCTCCTCCCGTGACCCGTTCAGTCACCTGCGTGACCGCTCGTGCCACATCCCGAGCGCCCAGCGCGGGAGGCTGGAGGCTCTTGGACGATCCACGCTTCTTGCAGCTCCGGCAATCATGTGCGCAGCCGCACCCCCGTCAAAGAATTGGCTTTTATGATGATTCCAAATATACACAATTCATCTGGATCCGGCTAGCGTTCAAAAACTACGAACCTGAGAAAATTTGCTTCATTTTCAAAAAATGGGAAAACACCAATAAGGCCGGTAATCTTAATAAAATCACATTATTAGATCCAGCATATCAGATGCAACTTAGGTCTCAGAGAACCGGGAGAGGACTCATTCAAATGGATGATAAAAGTTTTAGTTTCATTTTGAGGACGACAATGATTTTACCATGGAAAAGTGGACTTTTCTGCCATTTTTGGAAAATATTTTGCTTTCCAAAATTAAGGCTCTAAAGTATAATCAGTCAAAGATTGCACGTCGAACCCATGGCCCACCAAAATATTACCATGCACCATCGCTGGGGTATGCACCCGGCACTGGGAGCCACGGTGCTAGTGTAACTGCAAGTTTAGCAAAAGCTCCCGATGCATCAAAGCACTCAGACTCTAGGATTCTCAAATAACCTCCAAAAAGACTCAAACCAAATAATTGCAAGAATTGTTTTGAGCGTCATACCGACAATTCCTCCTCCCATATCGTGGGGTGAACAGCTTCTTGTGGTTCTCGAGCAGGCCGCGACCGATGAAGCGGAAGACATAAGCCGTGAGGTACTCCAGCACGTTTGCAATGCGGGTCTGAGCAAACGGCGATGCCTCTGCTTGGTCGATGCTGATGTCGAACAGCTTCAGGAACTGCACCAGAGAGGTCTGGTACATGTGGTTCACCATCGCCATCTCCGCAACCAGGAAGTACAGAATACTGTCGATTAGAACGGAGTCAGAGTGGATGGAAGTACTCGGGAAGCTGCATGGATGAAGAGGCAGCAATCGGGGTAGTCCTACACACAGGATCATTAGAAGGGAGAAGAAAAACTGTTTTTATGACACTTGGTATTTACCAAGTGACAGATAGCGATCGCAATTTCTGTCTGTCTGTCTGTCGATCCTGGTTTTGCTAGTTTGGGCACTTTCAGACAAGTTAGAACAAACAATTTTGGCAGGCGTATCATGAACCAGGCCAGACTAAACCAGAAATAGTCATTTCCCCGATTCGACAATCTGGAGGAGAGTGGGGGGACGATTAATTCGGAAAAATTGGAAAAATGAGGTATTTATAGCTGATAATACAGTTCTTCTATTTCAAGAAAAATTATTGGAAACTGCAAAGATGTCTATACCCTTTACAGGAAGGGTTGATAGATATCCTTACCAAGCTTTGGTTAAAAATCGTCACCTTTTTCAGGAAACCCATTGACTGCATCCAACTTTTGCAATGAGATTTAGTCGTTTACCTCTAGGTAAATAAATACAAGGAAAACTCACTCTCTGTTGAACATCCAAAAACCACCTGACTGATCTGACTCCACTCTTGGAGAGACCTGCTCTAGAGTGTCACGTCCTAGTTTAGCTTGATCAATTTCCGCTTCTGATTTTATTTCGTCAGCTTCTTTCATAGACTTTTTAAAGTTTTTGATGCTATTTCCAAAAGCGCTCCCGATTTCAGGCAGTTTGCCAGCGCCAAAGATGATCATAATAATCAACAAAATCACAAACAGTTCGGGAAAACCGATTCCCATCATAGGACACTTCCTCCACAATAATTTTCTTTAATAGCCTTTAATCCTTCATGTTTATCATCTATTGAAAAAAAACTCAATGCAATAAAAATTGGGATTTCATAAAAAAACCGCTTCTTTTGGCAAAAAACACAAAATTCCACATTTTTGCAGATAGAAGCCTAAAACGTCTACAGTAGGGTTCTTTGACACGCTGAATTCGATGGTATGATTTTCATAGGGATTTTATGAATTTTAGGGGGTGTTTCCCCTTTTTTAGAAAATAAGGCAAATATTCTCAGACTCATAATTTTTGATGGGTAAGACTAAACTTGATGAAACTTATATATTTGACGTCAGCATAAAAATCAAATTCAGTTGATGTATCTATTGGTATTAAAATCCCGTTTTTAGTGTTTCGGTTGCTGACAAGCATCACCTGGTGCCGTTCGGCGAGTATCTGCCGCTCCATTCGGTCCTGTCTGCAATCGGACTGTCGAAACTGACCCAGGGTGGTACCGGCTTTTCCGCAGGTCCTGAAGGCCAGAACCTTGTGCTCCAGGGTCTGCCGGACGCGGCGATTCTGATCTGTTATGAAGTGATCTTTCCAGGCCTGTCTTCGAGGGATCCGAGACCCGGCTGGATTCTGAACCTGACCAACGACGCCTGGTTCGGCACTCTGACTGGGCCGTATCAGCACTTCGACATGGCGAAGTGGAAAACACTTTGTCTTTGAACAGGCAATGAAGAGAAAAAACTGAGTCAAGAATGCAACTTTTAACACATTCAGGCAGACTCAGTTATGTTTCCAAATATAACTTTCAAAACACCCTGGTAGTTGCTCTTCTTTTGTCTTAAGAAACAAGAAAAAAATATAATCAATATCATTTTAGCCAAAGGAGCTAGTAACTCTTGCTGTTCGTCAGTGCTCTCTATAGGACTGGCACAGATATCCTAGATCAATGTCTTGTTTACTAAATACAAGTTTTCTTTCTTTTCTTCTTCTCCTTCTGATCAGCCTTCTCCCGTGCCTGGCCGCGGTGTACCCTCCCGATCCTCTTTTCCAGCTTGCGTTCCCACGCCCGCGTCTGCCCTTGCGTGCCAATCGGCCCTGCGGCGTCGTTCCTTGCGTCCTGCGTTCCTCCTGCTATCCGCTTCTTCGTCCGCTTCTTCTTCTGATCATCTCTAGCTCGTTGTCATTCTGTTCTTCCCTTACCATCGGTTGCATTGTTCTTCTTCTTGCCCCATGCAGCCTCAAATACTGTTGACTTCGAGCTGTTCTGCGTTGATTTTACTGGACTTAACCAAATTATTAAACAGTTTTGTGCTCTTGGATAACATATTGTTCGTCGATAGCACTATTGTTTTGCTTTTGCTGTTTTGTATCCAAAAACACTAATTAATCTAATGCGGTGACATGTTAATTCACAGAAGGATATGATCTTAGATGAAATTGAATTCTAAGGTTGCCAATGAAGAACTATCTACTCAATATAAAGAACATGTTTTTAAATTGGATGAGTTGGAAAAGAGACTTTGGAAACAATTAATGAAAAAGAAAAAGAACCATTACAGCGGTTTCTTCGCCTGCACGCTGAGGCCGTTTGGCAGCTCGTAATCCAGCAGCGATTCGGGGCACGGCAGGTGTTGTGCGTTATCGACGTAAATCTGGTCTTCCCACGCAGTGGTAATGCGGTCCTGCACAGTAATGTCGCTCATGCACACGCCCAATCGATTCTTCGCGAACAAATACAGGCTGCCGCTGATCCGCGCCTCGGGGATACAGAACGGCCAAAAATTCGTTTCCGTCCAACGCCAGTCGGCGTCGGCCGGTGTCTGGAATTCCGCCTGATTCGGTTGTGACGGCGGGCGCCCGGCGCGGCGTCAGGCCGAGGATTTCGCCACATGGGTGGCGATCGCATCCATCAGCGGCGGGGACAGGCAGTCATAGGGTTCGAGCCCGAGCTCCCGAAGCCGCCCGCGCACCGCATCCATGCCGGCCGGATCGGCCCCCGACTCGATGATCGACGACACGAAGGCCGCGAATTCCGGCGGCGCCCAGCCGCCTTCGGAGCTCAGCTCCGTATGCACGAAATCGAGCCCGTGGAACGGGTGCCCGGTATTCTCGATCCGTCCGTACATATGCTGTAGATTTCACCGGGGCAGATATTTATTTCATTACTGGAATAAGCGAGCAACTTGGGTCTGTAGATTCAACGCTTCAAACGCAGTAGGGATTTGCATAAAGAGCTAATCTGGTGAATGATATTTGGTAAAAAGATGGGGGCGTAATAATGCGCATATGTTCATTTCTTCCAAGTACGACTGAGATCGTATACGAGCTGGGTCTGGGTGAGAACCTTGTAGGCGTGACGCACGAATGCAACTACCCGCCAGAGGTCAAAGATAAGAAAACTGTGATCATGAGTTTCTGAAGCAGATTTATAATTTTTCAATTCAATTGCATCCAAAGCTCTTGAGTAAATACCATAGGACGCTTCTGTTTTAGCAAGGATTTCTCTTTCCTGCCGCTCAAGCTCCTCTCTGAGGCTCGATTTAGAAACTCTAACCAAAGTATAAACGTCAAATAAAGAATCGCGTTCCTCAACGGACCACTCAACAACATTGGCTTCTTTAATTTGAGCGTCGCTTTGTGCGGAAATCTGGACTTCTAAACGTTGCTCTATTTCGCTTACTATTTGCTGAGAAGACGTTTTAATCTTGTTGTTTTATTAGCTGTCTACAGCTTTCTCAATCGATCACACATTAATGTAAGCCGAACCCAAGCTGGAGAAAGTAACTTATTGAGCTGGGTTTGAGGTGGGGACCATCAGTTAAGGAAGTTCCCAGTCGAATCGAAATTCCACATTATCAACCCGCACCGGATTGTTTATTACAATCCTGGGTTCGAACCTGAGTCTAACGGCGGCGTCCAAGGCAGCCTCATCAAACACACCTATAGGAACACTTTCCACGATTCGAACGTTTTCGACCCCACCGTCAACATCGAAAGTGATGGCACAAGCAATGCAAGTGACAAAAATAACGGCATTCAGGATGCGCAGAAAGCCACCACAAGTACTGATGGCACACCTGTCACGACAGAGGTAAAAGAGGGCTCATCAGTGCGCCACCGCACAGTCGAGACGGTGACTGTCACACTCAAGAAACAGGCCAAACAGTTGCTTGGGTTTGGTATTGCTGGAGGGGTTGATTCGCCAAAGGGAAGCCTACCCATCAGTGTTCGAAGGGTAGGTGCCCAACGTTGCAATGGGGGTTGTTGTTATTTAAGGTCCTTTCATGGCGCCACGGCAACTGGAACCGCTGTACTCTTCGCCTTCCCACTCGTCATACATGCGTGCCAGATCGTAGAGCATGGACGGGCTGACGCTGGGAGGCTTTGTACTATCAACCGGAGCCCAATCGTTTTCGGCAAGCCAGCGTTCCCAAATGATGTAATTGATTACGGCAGCGAGCCCGTATCCCGTACATGCACCTTCTGAACCTTGGTCCAGAATCTTGTTGTCATCGTGATATCGCTTCAGAAAGCCGTCGACATGGTGGTCCGGCGGGTATGACTGAGGAACCACAAGAGCAACGCGACATCAGGCTTGCAGCTGACAGAGATAGTAAAAAAAGAAGGCGTCGAGGAATTACCAGAGCAACGCGAAACTAGGCTTGCGGCTTTACGTCAACTAAGGCGTGTCGAGGAACCGCCAGAGCAACGCGAAACCAGGCTTGCAGCTGACGGAGATAGTAAAAAAGGAGGCTTGTCGAGGAATCACCAGAGTAACGCGAAACCAGGCTTGCGGCTTTACGTCAACAAAAGTGTGTCGAGGAACCACCAGAGCAACGTGAAACCAGGCTTTATATCAACCCTATATTTCTCGCTCCAAGTCTCTTAGTCCCCCCTTTTTTGTATTTCCCTCTCTCTCACACTCTTATCTAATCATGACTTAACCTACTCCCATCTTTTAATTTCTAATTGCACTACCCGGGCTAATAATATCTTTTTCAGTTTACCTAAGGTAAAACGGTTCATGATAACATGGTAACTGAAATAAACAGCGATACATGCCAAATACATTCCAATGATAGAGATAATAGATAAAGGAGAAAACGTCACTGAAAAGGTAGGGGATTTTTATGACAGTTTTTTCCGATCGCTGGACCGATTCTTTTCCGATCTTTTTATTCGGACCCTCGGGATCTGGAAAATCAGAAGTCGCCGATTACCTCGCCAGTCAACTTTTGCTGCCCCACGAGTCGCTATTTTACTTTAAGGCAACCGACCTTTACCGAGACTTTGTGGACGCACTTGAGCTAAACGAAGTTTCCGAGTTTCGCAAAAGTCTCCGTTCCGACTCGTTGATCGTTATCGACAATTTTGAAGAGTTGGAAACGCGAATTCCGATCCACAACGAATTGAGTTATTGGTTGGAGGTCGTCTTGTTCAGCAAATGCTTGCGCCCAAAGATCGTCTTCGGATTCTTCCGGTTTTTCTTCTGCCACGGTATGGTCCTCTGAATTGGGTTTTGAGTTTTCTTTGGGTTCTTCAGTTACTTCCGTACTAGTATTAACGGTATCATCCCAAATTTCGTCAAGTTTTTCTTCAATCGTCGTATGTTCTTCTTTTGATTCTTGAGACGCTTCTTGCGTTATCTCAGCACTTTCTTGAGTATCTTCGACCAGGGTTTGCTCAGTTTCATCCTTTTCCCTGCTTTCCTCTGGCATCACACCGTTCTGGGCCCTCGTGCCCCGACGGCGCCAGCCGGCAACATGACTGATGCGACCAACGGAGACCGACTCGGAAGCTGCTGCTGTGTGTGGCGACGTGCCCGACTGCAGCTAGATCTATCACATCGTGTGACTAATTCAACCGAGAGGCAAGTTGCACCTACAACAGTCACGGGAGGCATACATAGTTGGGTTGCCCAGCACGCGCGTGAGCGTGGGAGTTGTGCGAGCGGTTAGGCAAAGTGTGGCACTGTGCCGCGGAATTTTGCGCAAGCACTCTTAACCATATCACATCGAAATTGGCCACGAAAACGACGTGGTACGCAAAGCATTGAAGTTTTTTTGTGACCCTCCAATATGGTAACTTCGATAGTTTCGTTAATGAATAATTCTGAGCAATAATCTGCTCCTGAGGAACTGGGGACCTTATTAAATGGAAGATCAAGCCAAAGACGCAATGTATCGTGAAGCTCTTCGGATGCATGCGCAGGGCAAGCCCGGCAAGATTGAAATCCGGGCAACCAAACCACTGACCACACAACGCGACCTGACATTGGCCTATTCACCGGGTATTCGACGAAATCGCGTCAGCGTCGACCTGTCTAGGTTCCTTGAGGCGCGGCGGAATCGACATTTGCGTCAAGACTGCGAAGGCAGCAGAGTCGCACCGTGCCTCTGGGCGTGTTGACGATCAAGCGGCCTCGCCAGTTTCTGCGGCACCCATGTCTCGTCGGGCTGGGGTGGAAGCCCCGCTAGTGATCGGATCGACCGGCTTGCCTGGTCATTGGGCCTCCCGAACCACACGGAGTCCCCAATAGGGCCCCGCTGTCGTACGACTGCCGTTCCAGCGGATGTCCGTCTGCACCATGCGCAGCTTACTGATGCCGCCGGATGCCTCCAGGCGGCCGCTGATGGTCAGACCGGCACCCTTTGAGGGACCAAAGCCAATTGGCGATTGATCACGATGGTTAATGGCACGGCGGAAATGGTAGTCGCTGACCCAGAGATCATTACAGTACGTCATGAAGTCTCTTTTGGTGCCTTCGGGGCTGACCAGGCTGTTGTTATGTATGTCGTACCCCCAACTGCCAATGGCGCCGTTGGCCAACGGATATTGTGGATCCGGGTTAGGGGAGCTACCCATGGAAAAATAAAACAAGAAAAGATCTTTCAACTGAAAGTAAGGAGCAACATTAAAACTTAAAACTAAAAGAAATTACTTTTTATTTTAAGAGGGTTGCCCCCTCCTCAACACCTCGCTCTTTATGCTAAAGTTTTTTTTGCACTTTTAAAAAAGCTTCTTATTGTTCTAATTAAATGACCCTTGTGTTTCACGAGTCTTTCTTAAAGAATTAGGATAAAAAGAAACTTTAGCGTAAAGAGCGAGTTGTTGCGGAAGGGTCTTTTTATATACGTATTAATTTCTGGAAGCTCAAGTTGAACCCAAGCGCGGCTTTGCTTTCAGCTTAGGCGTACAACAACGACAGCTTACCAAAGGCACTCGGCTTAACGATCTGAGTACCATAACGGCTCGTTTACTGATCGGTTTTTAGGCAGAAGGCATTGAAAAATAGAGTCGCTAAGATGTGCATGTGCTATCTTGTTGACAAACGTTGTATGCAGCATCTCACGTTGGTGAGAGTGAGCAAAATGCACGTTTAATATATTTTGTGATAGCTTTCTGTTTGCTGCCCTAACGCTCTTCAAATGCGCGCTGGGGCTCGTGAAATTCGACCATTACAGCGAAATTTGACACGTGCTTAACCTAGTTGTAAATTTTGTTTATCGAGCTTGTTCAAGATTATACTTTTTGAGAGCGGAATTTGAGTTCACTGTTATAATTGTGTGCATAAAAATAATAGATAATCAAGATCGTAGCACAAAAGACTCTTAAGGTTAAATGAACCATAATAAAAAAAATAGGAGTTTAAAAGTGGGAATTTAAAAATTTCGAGATCAGTAACGAAACAACTGAAAATATTGCTTTCAATTAGTTACATGATTATTAACGATTATTTTATTATTTATTTATTTATTAGTCATTATTTTTTTATGAATTATCTCATAATTTTTTTCATTGTTTTCATTGCATTAATCATAAGAAGGATGGCTGGTAATGATTGTGTAGGGCTTTTTAAAGGGTCATGATTACCCATACAAGTTTTATAAACTTCTGGTTCTTTGTTTATGCGCTTTATTTCTTTTAATAAAACGCTTTTTCTCTCTAATGAATAACATAAAAGTGTGAATTTTCCCATTTGTCTTTTATTGTATTAACATGTTATTTTCTATGAAATCGTCTAACGAAATTTGACTTAAAGAATTTGAATAAGGGAGAAACACGAAAAATACGCTGTCTCTTCATAGTTACAGCTTTTTATATTTTGTCGAACTATTGGAAAGCAAACAATTATAAACTGACAGTGGGTAGCTGATAAATATCGATACTAATCTGTTGCTGCACGGCTTCAACAAAGCCTATAAATTTGTAAGGAAAAAGAACTGTTCCCTAAAAAATCGTTGAACGAAATTTGACTCGAGAAAGGAGAAATTTGACTCATCAAAGACTAGAAATGGTTGACTAGTGGTATTTCAGATAGGGGTATTCAATTCAGTGGATATAAATGTCCAAGGGCCGCTTTCAGGACAATACCAGAAAAAAATATATATTAAAAATACATTAAAACGTAAGAATTAAAACTTGGCAGTAAAAGTACGGGATAAGTTAATTTCGTTTATCTCGTCAAAAAATATGCTCTTCCTCGTTTTCATTTTTTCCAATTTTTCCAATTAGGTTCCAATTTTTAATCAAAAAATATTTCTAAACTATGAAGTGCTCGTAATATCAGAGTATTCAAATTTTGGTTCTATTAAAATCGTATGTGATATTACACAAATTTTGCCAAGTATTACCAAAATCTTGCATGGTATTGTCAAAATGTTGTCAGATATTATGATAATCCTCTTTGGTGTTACCAAAATCTTGCTAGGTAATAAAAAATTTGTATGTGGTGTTACAAAATTTTTGCCAAGCATTACGAAAATCTTGTGAGGTGCCGTCAAAATTGTCTGATATTATCAAACACCATGCGTTACAATATCGAAATCTAACATGGTAATCCAATGGTGTCTAGTATTATCAAAATCTTCAATCCAAAGCAAAATCCACGATACACTCTCTACGCTTTTGGAATCTTAATAAAAGTTCTTCTATTTTCACAGTAATACCAAAAACTATTTCTTAGTGAAGCATTACTGAGCCATAGGGGAAGGCCAACAAAAAACTTGCAATATCTGGAGAACTGTCTACTGTTTAAAAGGTGTGCAGTCTTGCTAAGAAACTTCCAAACCGACTCAATAAAAAAGATATGGAGTGCAAACGAGGCACTGTAGAGCCTTACCAGGCAAGTCGTATCAATATGCCCTTTTATTTGGTGCGAGATGAGTTGTGTTTCGAGCCGCTCAGTGCAGACTTGGCACTGAACATGCGCGACATGCCCACCTTCGCTCTGTTTTATTCGCTCTGCTGCGTTCTTTTTCGCGCTTTTCGTCCTCCAACCGTCTCAAAGGCAAGACCTCAAACGTCGGCGATCGAAAACAAGAAAGCTGCTATTGCGCTTGTGGCCGTGGACGAGAGAGGAGGAGGATCAGAGACACACGGAGAGAGACTCTCAAAGCTCGCACGGCTTCACCCGCGGCGATACATCAACCGCGAAATCTGTTTTGAAATAATATATAGTTTTTATACTAAGTAGTAGACAGGTTAAAAATTTAAACTGGACACAAAATGAAAATCCAAAAGAAACTCCAGCATCCGAAAAAGTTACTCCAGGAATTGTAAACTTAATTCTTCTTGCCTTTATTCAAGAAAAATAGCGATTAAGTCCGAAGACCTGGACAAAACGTTACAATTTCTTAAATCCAGGCTTCGGAAATGTCAAGTTTGCAAGCAAGCATTCAGATCACTGTTTCCACCATTTAATATATAATGACGTCCCTATATGAAATGAGGAGATGCCGGCACTGATGGCTTTACGACGTAAATACGCTGATGAGCAACCCCTAGCTGGTGCAAAGATTATTGGTTGTATCCACATGACGGTACAAACGGCGGTACTGATCGAAACTTTGGTCGCCTTGGGTGCAGAAGTGCGTTGGTCGTCTTGTAACATTTTCTCTACCCAGGACCACGCAGCAGCCGCCATGGCCGCCAGGGGCATTCCGGTCTTTGCCTGGAAAAACGAAACTGAAGAAGAGTATTGGTGGTGTATCGAACAGACCATTCTCAGTGATGGCGCTTAATGAAATTTGATTTTTGGAAGGATATGATGTCAGAGCTCTTATTTTATATCCCGAACGGATCCGATGAAGGGGAAGTTCGGGGGGGACGGAACTTAAAATCTTGGAAAACGCTTAGAGTGGACGGATCGGCATGAAACTTGGTAGGAAAAATAAGCAGGAGTCATAGATACGGGACTGACATAACCGGAACGGATCTGCTCTCTTTGGGGGAGTTGGGGGGAGGGTTAATTCTAAGAAATATAAAAAATGATGTATTTTTAACTTACGAAAGAGTGATCGTATCGGCGTAAACCTGACGGGATGTCACCGATTCCTGCAACAACGCAACGAGCGCGGCGGCCGTTGTCAGCAGACGGCTTTCAAGCGCGTCGTTGTTACCGGTCCGGGAGAGCATAAAGGCGCTTGTCGCGAGCATCACGAACTTCGCTTCGGTGCGGCCGAACTGGCGGATTGGTTCGAACTCAAACACGGCTTCACCTGGAACCTCAACGTTGTCGAGCCGCAGGAATCCCTGGCTCATCGCAGCGAGGAAAGCGGGTTTGTCGCGGTGGGTAATCGTCAGCCCCGGGTGAAGGATAAAATTAACAAAGGCTCTACTATTTCTTCGGACGAATGGCACGCTTATAAAAATCTTAAGGCCCAAGGCTTCCAACACGGAATGGTTGAGCATGGCGCGGAACAATATGTAACGGAATCTATCATGTAAATAGTATCGAAGGATTTTGGGCAATTATTAAGCGTAGTATTAAAGGAACTCATATTCATGTTTCTAAAAAACATCTTCATAAATATCTTGGAGAATTCGAATATCGATACAATATGCGATCTAATCCTTATTTGATGTTCGACCGCTTGGACTCGTCATTGTTGGTACTATAGTCAACACAGTGCCTTTAGGTAGTTCTGCTGCCGGTGACAGTTTCACTTGTGCATCTCTCAACGAAGGTAGAACATAACCGTTGACTGTCAATGATGGTGTTGTGATGGTGCTATCAGGGGATGGAATATTCGAAGTAAGTTCTGCTGGTTCACTATTTGGAGCGGTGATGATCAAGATGAATTCAATGACGTTGGTCGGTAGATTGGTTCGAGTAGATGATATGTAGACGACGCCGAGTGTCGTAGGTTCATCAAGAGTTATGTTGAGCGCGCCGTCGAGGTGGCCCGAGAGACGCAGCACGTCGTCGCGCGCCGTGGTCCAGCTCTCGCAGCTCTCGCAGAACGGCTCGCTGTCGGAGACGAAGAACGCGACGGCTAGGCTCGAGCCGAACACGATGAGCGCCTCCAGGATCCACACGAGCCACAAGAAGATGCCCGTCACCGGCGTGCCCGAGGAGCCGAGCGTCCACGCGCCGACCTCGCTGACCTCCCAGATCATCATCAGGAAGGTCACGGGGAAGACGATCTCGAAGACGGGCACGGGGATGTCGTACCGCGAATGCAGCATGAGCAAAAATATACGAACCCAAAAGAACAATTTGAGCATTTCAAACCTAATCAAATATCCAGGCCAGAAGCCCTGCCCCTTCCAGATGGGTCTACTATTACAGAAGTGTCTCAAGTTTAATATAAGAACTTTGTATGTTACTAATGTTTTTTTGTTTTTTTTTTTAGAAAAGAAACTCTCGAAAATCACCGAAGTCATATTTGAGGATTTTATTAGCCTATGTGTAATTTTTTCTTTCCGACGTTCACTGCCTAAGTTAAAAGTTTTACCTACAGCTTATTGAGCTCTGAAGCAGAATAAGCAAATAATTAATTGCAATAGTTTCAATAGGTGCTTTTGAACGCAATTTTTCACTATTGAACACCCGAAATTGCACAAAACAACAAAACAAGCTTATTGAACGCGGAGAACTGAAAAAGCCATAAAGATGCACAAGTATAACAAACGATTCAATAACCTAAAAAGATATGTGATAACTTGGAATATTTGGATTGTTCAGGAATCAAGACCGTATCCAGGGGAGAGGGGGTTACTGTTTTGACCTCCCCCCACGCACCCCTGTCTGAAGATCCTCAGGATCCGTCTCGTCCAGCAGCGGCTCGTCCAAGTGACCCGGCTTGCCGAAGCGCGTGCCTTTGGAGGCGCGGGAAATCGAGGGTGAGGGGAGCCTGGGAAAGGATGAAACGACACACCGATAAATGCCGCTCGGCCTGTCTTGTAGAAGTAGCGATAGTAAGCTCCGGCAGCGACGACCAGAACCACACCCACAATCACCAGCACAACAACGGCTGTGGTGCGACGTTGCTCCTCCTCGCGTTGTTTCTGTTCACTACAGCCATCGCGTTAAAACTATCACATGAGGTGCTTTTGCAACAGTCATGATTTCATCAAGATTTCTGACTTCTCTTTCTACAATTCTTCCTGCACATGCAGGTAGTACTTGTGGAAATCCAACAATTGATGGGTGTGATCTGTGTGCACTAGGAAATGAATCTAATACGCAAAGATCAAACAACTTTGCCAATCTTGTTACCATGATTGTATTTGCCGCATTCTCTGGGGTAAACTCATAATTTTCTTCAGCACATAATCTGAGATTATCTAAAAGTAGAATATCACCACTCTCTAAATGCCAGCTCGCGATGACCTCCCATTGCCGCTGCGGGATCTCGCCCTCGATGGGACGGCGGTTCTTGACCCGGCCGCGAGCGATGTCGAGCCATGGGCGGCTCTCGCGGAGCGGCCGCAAGAGTTCGGCACCCGGACCGTCGATGATCAGCCCGTTAAGGTTCTTCGAGCGCACCGATCGTGCCAGTTGCAGCGCCATCAGCGCCGCACCCATCGCAACATGCAACGCCTCGCTACGGGCACGGGCGCCAAGGCTCTCCCAGTCCTCGAAGGCGTCTTGTGCTTCGGCGTGCGGGCTGACAAGCTGCGCCCCCGGTCGGGCTGCGATGTGCAGGCCACGGCCGACCAGGCCGAATGCATCGACGACATCGAAGTCGAGGCTGACGTCGCCGGTCGCGGGCAGGCGCAGCTGTCCCGCCGCCGCGGCCATCGAAGCTCCATCCGCCAGATAGGGTGACAGGTCGGTCTCGATGGCGGCCAGAACCACCGGTGCCGCCGCGCCGAATTCCACGGTCACGGTGGGCGCGTCCACACGGGCAAGGCGCAGATCGTCCATCAGGCCAGCCAGGGCGTCGACGTTCGACCGCCGTGCCCATGGCGGTGAAATAGCGGTTCAAGATGAACACCACGTCGTAGGGCAGCTTCTGCTCGGAGAGGCTGGTGAAGCCGCGCAGATCGGCGAAGAGAATCGCCACCTCACGCTCTTCGCCCTGCAGGAAGCCCGGCCGCGGCCGCGCGGCCTGTGGTGTGGTGCCTGGCGGCAGCAGGGGCGTCACCTCGACGTTCTGGCTCGGCCGGCACTGGCACGCCAGGCGCACGTTGTCGGCGGCGCCGATCCGGGCCAGGACCTTGCGTTCCTCGTCGGTGCCGAACTCGATGCAGCTCGCCCCGTATTTTGAGAATTCAGACTTGCAGACGCTAATCCGGCACCAGACCGAATTCCTGGGAGGGATCATGGGAGGCCCGGCGCGTTTTTCGAACAAAGATCTCGAACACGTACACCGCTTTCTCGATATCACGGATACAGCGTTCGACGAAATGGTCGCCCTGATGGTTGACGCCTTTTACGACCTGCATTTCGATCAGGCGGATGTCGATTTTATCGAAGAAGAATTACTGCGCCGCCGGCGCTTTATTGTCGGCCGTAAGGCACTTGGGACATATCCTGGTGATTTTGGAGGATGGTGCGGAAGCGACACTGTTGGCGGAGACTGCCAGCACCGCCGAAGGGGACGGAGGTTTCCACTGCGGCGGTTGTGAGCTGATCGTGGGCCAGGGAGCCCACCTGCGATTCGTCAATCTACAGAACTGGGGCCATGGTACCTGGCATTTCGCCCATCAGAAGGCTGTTGTGCATCAGGACGCGGCGTTGCAGTGGACGATTGCGGCCATGGGCGCTCGCTTGGCAAAGGTGAATCAGCACGTCGCTCTCGCCGGTGACTGAGCGTATCTGAACTTCCTTTATGTATCCAATCTCTTAAAGACCATCCTTGAAACTCAACCTCTGAAACTCAAGCACTTTGAAACTCAACCTCTACTGATTCTACCTATTCGTAGTCTCTTCTTTCTCTTTTTATACTTCAGGATTTCAGATAATACAATTGTTTTAATTCAAATAATACAAAAGTAAAAAATAAGGAACTCAATCATTGGAGCAGCTTCTTGGAAGAACTTCGAATAAAGCAAAAAAAAGGATGCAAATGATGCTCAAGCTTATGCTTCGTCCTTCAGCTGAGCAAAAGGAGACCTGTTTAAAACAAAATAAAACCAAATCAGTTTTTTGATACGTCATGCAAAGCCTAAACAAAGTCCTTATAGTTTCCAGACTGGAGAATCTTCTGATTCCATTAATATTTTGACATTTGTGACCTGATGACAAAGGCACTACCAGAGGGGACAAAGTAATTATCGGTTGTCAACGCTTTTCTAGGCTGTGAAATCACTTCTCTTTTGTATGGTATTGGTGAAGCTGCAAAGCTGAAGATCTGGGAGGATGGCAGGTTTGTTAAGCTCAAAAAATAATTTTCCGTTCAACAAGATGAAATTATCAATTTTCTAAATTTCTTCTCCTATATCACTTCAAAATCAATTTATTTCTGATTCCAACATCATTGGAATCCTTTTTTACAAAACACTCTCTAATCTTTGTCTGATAATATCCCAGGAAATACCATTGTACTAGAAGTACTTTTTTTTAAGTTGTCAGCAGACATTCATTTATCTGTCACCTGGAAAACGTCTTTCATTTTCAGTTCAACATTTTTAAATGTCTCTTTCAATAATTAATTTGATAGCTACTTAGTTCTTCTCGTAGAGCTCGGAGTCGAACCAGGGGTTGTAGCCGCCCTGCGGGACGCGGGCCATGTGCTCCATGCCGATCGCCAGGCCGATGTCGCCCTTACCGACCGCGAGCGCGTCGGCGATCATCATCACCGACTGCTGCGAGCTGGCGCAGAACTGGTTGACCGTGATCCCGGCGACGGAGACGGGCAGCCCCGCCTTGACGCCGATCTGGCGCGCGACGTTCAGGCCCTGCTCGCCCTCGGGGTAAGCCGTGCCGCACACGACCATCTCGAAGCGGTCCTTGAAGTTAAATGTAAAAAGATTATTTAAAAGAATCTATATAAAGATTGTAATTTTAATATTAATAATATTAATATTTATTTTATTATTAAAATATTAAATATTATAATTAAAAAAAAAGCAAATTTAATCATTAAAAACATTAAGATAAAGGAATTCCTATAGAAGTTTAATATAAATTAGGGGCATTTTTAGTACATTTAATGAAAGAAACTATTAAAATTAAGAATTAAGATGGATTTTTAATTTCTTTGATAGTTCCTTAGTATAAAAAAATTTAGGTTTCTGGGGTTAGAAGCTCAGTATATGTCTAAGATTCTTGAAAGTGTTGCAGTGGAAATTTTCTTGAAGGCATTCCCAATATTGAAAAAATATATGTATAGGACTAAGTGAAATGTTTATTAAACAACCATCTAGTTTGAGGTGAGTGACAACGCTGGTGGTTTTCAAACTATAGATTAAACTCTTTATAATTTAAACTCTATAATTCTATAGATTAAATTATAGAAATAAAACTCTACAGATTAAAATAGCGACGAAGACCACACTGCCTTTCCATAACAAACAAATATAAAGTGGCCCCAGGACCTCGGCCAGCTCCAGCGTGCCCTTGGCATCACCATATTCGCCGCGCACGGTCTCGACCAGGGAGCGGGCCGCGTAGGCGGGCGCGTAGTCGGGGCGCAGCTCGAGCGCCTCGTTGACCAGCTTCTCGCCCTCCTCGTAGCGGCCGAGGCGGAAGAGCGCCGTCGCGAGCGCGACCTTGGCCTCGTAGAAATCCTCGACGCCCTTCACGCAGCGGCGCAGCTTGATCACCGCGCCCTGCGGGTCGGAGTTCACCAGGCTCAGCGAGTGCAGGTAGTTTACATTACTGTCATTACTTTTCTCAGAGAAGTGGTTTGTGCAAGTAATTGCACAACCGTTACCCATTCTATTTACTATTGTATTATCTATCTTACTTTATTGACTTTTCTGAACACCGAAATTTGCAACTAACTCGTGGTTTTGGGTAACTGTTTGGTAACCGAGATTTGTAAGTTGTTACCCTAACTTTGGATCCATAGAGGCCTCTCTATGAATCGGAAATATCCAAACAAATCTATATTCTTAGTCGGGGAAATTAGAGGGAGTATATTTACAAAAATTACTACAGCGCCGCGCCGTATCGCAGGGCCGCGCGTAACTGCATGGCTCGACGCCGCTGCCCGCCGCGAACTCAGCGCTTGCCGAGTTCGATAACGGGTGGCGCCGCGTCCGGCTGGCTGCGCGTCGGCGCGATACCCTGGGTCTGCAGCAGCAGGCCCATCGCGCGATCGAGATTCACCATCGCCAGGCTGTAGCTGGTCTGGCTGGTGACAAAAGCACGTTCGGTATCCGCCAGGTCTTCCTGCGCCGTCAGCAGGCGGGCGAGGAAATCGCTGCCATTGCCGCCGTCGGTGCAACGGCCTTCCGAGCCTGAACTGGACATGCAGCTAAGCAGGAAAGAACAGCCATTACTAAATTATCCAAAAGTAGCCACGTATCTTTCCCATTGGGTTCTACACCCGTACTACCCGTGCAGCATTGATAGGTGTACGGGAGATTCTGACCGGCTGCATGCGCCATACATTCTGCCTGTATGAATCGTGCTGTAGGGTTGTCTTCGCTGGTGCTGCTTGATGATGATGATGCCCCATACGATGACTAATAAATAATTATAAATGGGTTTCTCTTTCTGTGTTTAATTACTGGACTAGATAGTTTCAGGAGTATCCGTTCACCAAATCATGATTATGGTTTTACTTGCAATTCTTTTTTACAGTAATCTAATTTTTTTTATTTCGTAAAATTTTCGTATTTTGGCATTTTTCCAACGTGTTTTCAAAACATTTTTCAAAAAAAAAAAAAAAACTGCAATTCGTGGATGGATTAAGCTGAATCTCAGCTACCAAACAATAGCAACAACTTTATCTTACGCTGAGACACTAAAACATTAGGACTGAGAAAAAACCACACTCAAAAGACCTACACAGAGTGCCAACTGACCTAAGCCGAGATTCTGCTCCATCCAGTGTTACATCTGAATCCAAGAGTGTCACAAGCTCAGTTGATGCCCGAGTTCAAGAAAAATTTAAGTCTCTTTTTGACGATTCTGATGATGAAGACCTGTTTTTGCCTAATACTGCTGACAAAATAGTCACCAAAGCAAACATGCTTGATTCGAAAAAGCTACCATCACCAGGTGTAAGCTCGCAAGGAAACCAAAATCTAGCCAATATTGAGCCATCCCGTCTGAAGGACAGCCTATCCACTTTTAAATCTCCACAGTTTCCTCCACGCCTTCCGATCTTGTGCTCTCTGCATCCACGTGCAACCAGCCTTCTCTTCAATCTTATCACGCCATCTCCTTTTGGGTCTTCCTTTACCTCTGCTTCCTTAATATGTAATATACGGATGATTAAATCAAACTAGTGCAGTTATATTAGGTTTCACATTCCTTATTGTTTGTCAGACTGCAATAAGTATGCATACACTATATACGAAGAAGGTATCAGTAATTTTGGTTCAGATGGGGGGTACCTTGATGTAGTAAGATAAGGGAGAAGGTGATCCCCCACGCCAATGGTCCCCGGCGGGCGTCCGCGACGCGGCCCCCATCCAGGCGACCCCCGCGCAGGCAAACTGGACGAAAACATGCACCGTCCTGAAAGAATCTCGACGATCTGACCTGAGGCCGCGTCGCTCCTCCCCTGGGCCCATTGGGAATTTGCACACGCATGTCCTTCGTCGTCGCTCCCAATCTCGGCTCAGATCGCCTCGGACCACGGCTGTGACCTAAGCGTCAAGAGGTCCCAGTGTGGTGGTTGAATCGAAGTTCCTTCCCTTACTGGGGAGGCGGTGAAAGTCTTCGTGCTTGCCGGCCAGTCAAACATGGAGGGCAAGGCGCAGATTCCTTTGTTGGAACATCAAATTTCCGCTCCTGAAACAAAGGACCTATTTGCCCATTTGCACAAAGATGGCAAGTTCATTGTTCGGGATGACGTTTGGATCAAGTTTCTCGACCGCAAAGGGAAACTCACGGTGGGGTATGGAAGTCCGAAGCGTTGTGGTGCGGAACTAGAGTTCGGTTTTACGGTCGGCGACTTCTATCGAGAACCTGTGCTACTCATCAAGACTGCTTTCTCTTCTCCGCTTTTCTCCCAACCGCGTATATCTTGGTTGTTCCATTTTAGTTTTGATTCGCTCTGATCGTCCTTGATGCATGTCTTGTAACCACCTATTTTTGTGGTTCACTATTGTTTATGACTTGTTGTAAGTCTTGCTACGGCCTATATTTTAATCGCATATTTTTTTGTTCTTTAATTTTGTTTTTGACATCGTTTTCGCAAGATTTCGAACTACATATTCCTTTGTTCTTCATTTTCGTTTATCATTACTTTAGAACTTTATCAATGCACTTGTACTTTTGCGAACATTCGATGCAATAGTCGTCGGCACGGGTGGCATTGGAAGTTCTGCACTGTTTCACTTAGCGGAACTGGGACTCAAGTGTTTGGGAATTGATCGCTATTCAGTTGCTCATTCCAAGGGAAGCTCTCATGGTGAAACGCGGGCAATTCGAAAAGCCTATTTTGAGCACCCAAGTTACGTGCCTCTCTTGCACCAAGCGTACGATCGTTGGCGTGCCATCGAGAATAGTTGCAAGCAGGATTTGCCGGACCATCCGAATTCTCACAGTCTGTTATTCACGCCAGTGCAGTTCGAGAATAAACTCAACGTTTTCCAGTGCGCTTAACACAGGGATCAAATTGTAGGCCTGAAAAACAAACCCTATTTTGTGTAACCGCAGGTTGGTCAGCTCACTCTCTGACAAAGATTCAATCGACACGCCTCCTACGCGTATGGAGCCGCTGTCTGCCCGATCGAGACCACCGATGACATTTAACAGCGTGGATTTACCGGAACCAGACGGGCCGGACAAACTCACGAACTCACCGGCACCGACCGAAAAATCCACGTCCCGCAGGGCGTGCACAGGAACCTTTAATGCGCTTCATTCCTCTATGTCGGTGCCAAACTCTGTAGGTGGTAGCGGAGACATTCGTATACAGTTATTTAGTAGTGGGGACCCTAGGTTAATTGATGAGTTCTTAGATGCGGTGTTTTCGCCAGCACAATTGGCTGAAGCAAAAGTAGGCCTGCGCACTTCTGATCATATGGGGCAGCAAAGCCAAGAAAATGCTCCGCCGAGACCCACTCCGCCTGGTAGTTATTTTAGCTTACCTTGGTGGTACGGAACGCAATATAATGCGGGGCCACTGATTGGTGGCCTTTTGAGGATCACAATCGGTATAGATTGGTTTCTCATCATAATTATCAATTCCTCGTTGAGACAATTTAGAGCTCCGAAAGCAACATTCCTCTGTTAGACCGTGTTTATCTTTGCTGATGAGGGGCCAGGACTTTTCCTAGTTGATACACCTATTAGTAGCTCCTGATGTACATTCTTTTCTGATATAAATAACTTATCTACTTTTTCTTACCTTCTGTAAGTTCCAGGGAAAGGAACATTTATTTCCAGGTGGTTACACAACGATTACAAAATAAATTACATTGCCTACTTTTTAAAATTTCTCATTAAAATCGTAAAAGGGGAAGGGGGCAATTTTAGTCCCTTTCAGCGAAAGCAAGGCATTCCATCTTCAGTCCAATGTAAAACAACGAAAATAACAATATTAACATAAATGTCTAACATTTGCATTATTAGTTTAAGGTTATTTTCATGTGTAACGTAGATGGCATTGATTCAATGTCCCGGAAACCAGCATGAGTTTCCCCTTTTGTTTCCTATCCTACTTTGTAAAGTGGGAAAAGGAAGACAAGAACGAGTTTTAGAGAAATGATGTTGGTACGGTTTGACTCAAAATTATCCTTTTGATAATTATTCGTTTCTCTTTGACAATAGCTACTGCTTGAACAGTGTTTTGCATAGGCTTTGAGGGGTTATATTCTTCTCATTTATGTTTTCTTGACTTTGCCTTCCCTTACTCTCTTTTTGTGGAATTTTAACTCAGTATCTAAAGCAGAACGTTTAAATACGATCTTATTCGTTCAAGCAATTCTTGAGAAGACGTCTTAAATTTAAACAATACTAGAAGTCTTAATAATATGGCTGTAGCCGGAATTTCTCATCTGGTCCAGAAGTTCATCCATTTCATGCATTTCCTGCATCAGCCGCATGGCTTCCTGGAAATCCAGGCTCTCCTCGCCGGAAAAGTGGTAGCGTTCTCCGTCGGGGTTCAGAAAATCCAGCTCTTTGGCGAGCTTGGCCATTTCCGACTCCAGCTCCGGGTCGCCGAAACGACCGCTGAACAGGTCCTGCAGAGCGTGGCGCTGTTCAGGCGACAGTGAATTCATTAACGACTGGGCGGCCGCCATCTGCTGGCGCATCTGCTCCAGCAGCTCATCCAGAGTCTGACTGCGGCCTGATCGCCTACGAGGCCGGATCGCGGGAGGGCATGATCTGCGACGAGGGCGCGATCGTCGAGATCGTGCGTCCCGGCACCGGCGATCCGGTGCCCGACGGCGAGGTCGGCGAGATCGTTGTCACCGTGCTCAACCCGCATTACCCGCTGGTCCGCTTCGCCACCGGCGACATGTCGGCCGTGCTGGCCGGCCCGAGCGACTGCGGGCGCACCAACCTGCGGATCAAGGGCTGGATGGGGCGCGCCGACCAGACCACCAAGGTCAAGGGCATGTTCGTCAGTTTAAAAAAACTTGTTTTTTATTTAATTCATACTAAAAGTGCTGAATATAATTTAATCTGACCATTTCTAATTCACTATTTATAAAAGGGAATTATAATTTATAATAAATAAACTATAAAATAAAATAAATAAAAGGAATAAATAAAAGGGAACCGTCTTATTTTGCTTGAATATATTCGAACACAGGCGTTGATTGATAAGCATTAAATTAGAATTAGAGGAAAAAGTTTAATGAGATGGATATGCCCGATTTATTTTATTGCATAAGAAATTAAATCTTGATATTTCTCTTCTTCTCTCTCAATCAATCAATGAATTCTTTTTCAGCCATCACACCTTGTGAATATCTGGAAAAATATTGTCGAGTAAATAATCGTCGACATACATTATACAAACGTGTATTTGATAAATATAAAGATAGTGAAGGAGAAATGAATGTCAAAGTATGAAGAATTTGTTGACATTGATGAATTTATTTTCAAGAATGTTTAGGTTTTATCGGATGCTATTTCGGATGCGTATATGCGTACAATTGATAATCATTTTATTAATCAAGTTGTTGAATTACTTCATCTATTCCTCTATTTTGCCAGTAAACATATGAAGATGGTCTTTGTGTTACGACGAAAAGAAAATCTACAATAGGAGGGGAGCTAGTAAATGAGGCGGGAAGATGATGTAAGGAAAAATTTTAGGGAAATGGAAACTTCTTGGGAGGGTTTTAAGAGGGAGGCTGTAAATAGACTGGGTTCGAGAAGGAGCATGCATAGGTGTGTTGGCCTCAGGTGGCTTGGTGCTGCAGGAAGCCATTAGAGGTAGTAGTAATGAAATTCTTAATTCATTTAGAAAACAAATTTGGTGTGATTTTCATTAAGATTCTACGATTTTTATAGGGTCTTTTCCCCAATCTTCACAAATAAGGCAAATTTTATCAGGCTCGTAACCTTTGACGTGTAGAACTAAACAATGTTTAGTTCTACGTTGTAAGTTGTGGTTGTTGGTTATGCCCTGGGGGCGTTAAAGGTTTGTATAGAAAGGTTTATAGTATAAATTTCGGAAGGGGCTGATTGGATTGGTAATCGGAAGCTCTAGTGATCTCTTTAAGATTCAGAGTGATCAGACCCCCCCCTCCCCACCTCGTATTAAGAGAATTACAAGAAGTTTTGCAATCATTTTTATCTCAATATTTCGTATCTTCACTCAGATACATATTCATGAGAAATAGAGTATGATAAGAAATTCCTAGCTTAAATAAAAATTATAAATTACATAATACGTATAAAAAACACGTACACCAAGATTACAAACAGGAGAAAGCTGTAGAAAGTGTGAATGGTGATACAAAACAGTGAGCTAATTACTCATCCAAAAAATATTGTTATCATCTAGGAACTGTGTACATACAAAGAGGGTACATCAATTAACAGATTTCAAGCGCATCAGTTTTTTTTTTAATTTACTTAAGGAGTCTCCCATTAAGACTGTAAGTTTAGGAGATGCAAATGTGATTCCTCTAATTTTGCAAACAGCACATCACGACTCAGAGTTCATCTTTCCAGCGATTTCAAAATGACTAGTTGATACTTTCAAGCAGTAAATACTGTACAAAATCATTCATCCAATCATAACCTTTAGTAATGACATTTATCAACTCATTCAACTGGGTTTCCTTTGTTTTTTATGTTATTTTATTTTGGCCCCATACTACCCAGCAAGCTCTCTTAACAAAGAAAAATTAACACAGGATGTTTTGCAATTGGGTTTTTATATTATTTTATATTATTATTTTTTTTATATTATTGCTAAATTGAAATGTTTCATTCATGACCGATGATTGTATATCACACAGTAAAATTATCACACGGATAAATTTTGTCTACCCTGATTGATCTAAATTCTTAAATATCGTACCAGAAATACAAACGAGGTAGGTGGGCTGGATTTGTTTTGTGGCCACTAACTAATTTTGCTTTGCAAAACTTGTGTGGCTTTTACTATCTTTAATCCGGGCGAACAACTTTTAATTTAAATCGCCCGGCAGCATTGGAAACTGTACCGATATTCAATTCTTCAATAAAAATGTTAACGCTGGAAATTTCGCGGTGGGTATTGGCATCCCGTACTTTGCCTTCCATGATAATATCCTGGGCAAACAAAGGGCAAAAACAGGCTAACAAAATATAAATCGCTAATAAACCGTAGTACTTCAACTTCCTAACTCCATCGAACAGTAATTGTATGTTAAAATGTAAGGTTAATTGAAACCGATATAAATATTACTGTTCTCAATTTGATCGCCGCCCGGTACAATGCGGATCCGGCAACGGCCCGGTTCAAGGCGCTGGTCGCCTAGGCCAAGACCCTGACGGGTGCTTTCCCGTGCCGGGGAAGCACCTCACATACTTGTGATATGTAGGCAGCGGACCCCCGCATTTAAAGGGGGAAAGTCTATTTCAAATCCCCCGCGACGGGGCTGACAGGGGCATGGCACGCTTTAATCGTACTTTATTGGTTGGAGCAAAGTTATGGCCCTCAAGCTGTCCGCCCCTGTTGGTGACAAGAAGCGGATCACCAAACCGGATCAACTAATTCCCGCATTCGAAAAAAAGCATTCCATCAAAGTCCGTTGGATTGCCGTAGGGACTGGAAAAGCCTTGGAGCTGGGCCGGTTGGGTGAAGTCGATGCCATTCTGGTGCACTCAGAACCAGACGAGCTTGAATTCATGAGTCTGGGTCACGGCGCACGAAGGGAACCAGTCATGTTCAACTACTTTGAACTGCTGGGACCAGCAACCGATCCTGCGAAAACTCGTGGGTTAAGTCCGGCTGAGAGCTTGAAGCTTATCAAGAATTCAAATGCGGCATTTTGAGCCCGCGGAAGTCGCGAACTCGTGGTAGTGCGATTGTGATCAGCCGGTCCATGAAGTCATACATGCGGTCCTTGCGCAGCGTTACCTTTGCGCCGATCGGCATCTGTTCACGGACCTTGAAGCTTGCAATCGAATTGCGCGCATACGTCACAATGGCCTTCTGGCCGGCGATCAGCGACAGTTCCTCCGCTGCGACAGCCGGCTTTTTTGAATCGGCCGTAGCCTCGCCAACACCCATATTGAGAACGATTTTCTCAACCCGCGGAACCTGCATGTTGTTGTCCAACGCAAGGGTGTGGGGATTCGCCCCACGCCACTGCTTGCGTCGCGGCTTCGATCCCGATATACGGAACCTTCGTCCTTAACCGGACCCGCCTCATGGCGCCCGGGCGCGTAGCTCAGCGGAAGAGCACTACGGTGACATCGTAGGGGTCGTTGGTTCAATCCCAACCGCGCCCACCATTCTTTTCAAAGACTTAGCCATTATCCGCATCCTGCGTGACAACGATATTGACAACGAAATTCATCAGATTGCTTCCCTCGCGGCCTTCTGGAAGTCCGGATGGTGATCCCGACGGCGACAACCTCGTCTACGTCGGAACGCACGAGAGCCGCGCAGCCCTCTTTCGCAGACCGATGGATGCGATCGAAGCGACGATGCTCCCCGGGACCGGTGACGCACACGACCCGTTCTTCTCGCCGGACGGTCGCACGGTCGGGTTCTTCGCCGACGGAGCGCTCAAGACCGTATCGCTTGACGGCGAGGCGACCGCGGTGCTCGCGTCCGGCGTCTCGATTCCCTATGGCGGCACATGGGCCGACGACGACCGGGTGTACTTTTCGGACGGCGGGATCTTCATCAAAGTTAATTGAAGATAACATTTCAAACATTTTCTTTAATCCATCATATTCTGATTTAGAATTTTCATCTAATTGATCGTATTCCTTTTCTTTAATCTCTTCCAATCTTTTGATTGATTCTTTGAAAAATTCTTGATATTCTTTTATTTTTTCATTTGTGATTTTTTCTAAATCAAAAATTACGGTATTACTTCCAAGCAAATTTTTATTTTCATCATACAAACTAGTTGCTTGTAAAAGCCCTGAAAATGTCTCTCCATTTTGTTTTTTGAATGTGATTTTTCTTTGAGAACACTCAACCGATCGGAATCGCCTACAATTTCTCCACCTATCAGGAAACCAACGTCACAACCTCCATCAATGGAGCACTGTCCAATGTCGCGCAAACATTCGGCGTTGTGGTACTGGTAATGCTGGTTTTTCTGGGCTTTCGAGCTGCACTCATCATTGCAGCGATTGTCCCGTTTACCGTCACATTTGCACTGATCGGCATGGGTTATCTGGAGATTGATCTGCAGCAAATCTCAATTGCCGCTGTGATCATCTCGCTCGGGCTTCTCGTCGACAACGTTTAGCTTGTGGAAATTCTGATTAATCTCCAGTAATGCTTTGCCTCTGATCTTTTAATTTAATTAAATTAAGCTCCTTGAAACAGCTCCTTGTGCTTTATTTGAGTAATTAATTAGAAAAACAATTCGAAAAAGAAGTTTTTTAAAGAAAAGTAAAGGCCATATTAAACATAAGATCAGAAGAAATAGACACCTACAATTACTCAAACTCAAAACGGCCAGAAATTACTATTGAAGAATAAATGAAACCCAAAACAAACAGAAATTATACAAACAATCATTGCAAAGGAACAGAACTTTTCTTAATTCTGTTTTACACACTTGTACTGCTTTCATTCTATTTTTATAGTTTTACTCCATTATCTCTATTAAATAACAGAGTTTTGTATCAAGAAGACATATTAGGGTCTATCCTCCTGTATGTTTACCCAATGTCCTATCTGTAAAGCCCCGTTCCATACTTGGAAAAAAATGGGGGATTGTGAAATTAATACCTTTTTCTAAAAACTAAATGAGCTCCCAGTATAAAACCTTGGGGACAACTTTCTTAGTTAATGCAAAAGTTGCTGAAAAATGACGCTCGTGTCGCCTTGTTGAACCACCGCAACGGACACTCTTTGGTTCCTTTACGGGCACTAAATGGCTACCAAACGGCACTAAGTCGTGCGACTGCGGAGAAATTCACACGCCGGTGAAAAGAAGAAAACCCTGCCGTAAGTTGTTACTACGACAGGGTTTTTCTGAGCGACGCGGACGGGACTCGAACCCGCAACCTCCAGATCGACAGTCCCAAACAAGGCAAAACCGTATCCCATCAAGACCGAAGCAAGGAAGCAGTAAGCCCTTTTGCTGCAATCACTTGCTTTTACAATCAATCTTCAAGCGCATAGACACGTGTTAAGATTACGGAGAATGTTCTCCAGTTAAAAAAAAACCTTTGTTAGGTGACTGCTGGAAATTTTTGAGTGTTTCATGGAAATAGGATTAGAACAAGTCATTTTTTGGTTCTCTGTGAATTTGGAAAATCAGTTGGTAAGAATTGAAATGGATAATTTGCTTTAGAAAAAGTGTTATTTCACGGAAACTTATAGGGGGATTTTAGCATGGAATCGTCCCGTCTTTTAGTTTTTAATATTCGATTGTTTTGTGGTAGTGTTCAAAAGCATATTCACAGTATCATTTTCTTTTGTTTCAATTAATATGTCGATAACCTGAGTAAATGTGTTTGGGCCACGACGTAAAGGTTTCATGCCATATCCCAAAGACAGAGAATCATTTCTCATTATTTCGTTAAGCATTCTTTGAGAAAGCATTTTCCTTTGAAGAGATAACTTTAGAAAATCCTCATCTAGAAACAAACATTTTTCTAAATTGATAAGATTCCGCGATTTTATGTTTCTCAAATCCATCCGTTTTTTAATCCTAACACTCGCACCATTTTTTCAAGTTCATCCCATAACCTAAAAAAATCACTTTTTTTTATTCATGAAGTCAATAGATTAAAAGCTGTTTAATAAATTGCCCCAAATTGATTTCATTCATTTCGTACGAAAGAGGTAGAATATTGTTAAAACCTTTAAAACAATTTATAAATAGTAAATTAGCCCCCACCCCAGCATTTAGCTGTGTCTGGCCTTGAAAAACCAACCCATATGTCTAAGAAGATCATCAAGTACATCAACGACTTTTTGTTTATGTCTTTTTCATGGCTAACACTTTTTATCTTTAAATAAAAGCTAATGACTATATGCAGTGTCTTGAAACTCTGCAATACTCGCTTACCATCAGGTATAAAAACAACAGAAATAAAAAGTGAACTCCCTTTGAGTGTCAGAAACCTAGTTACAGAGTGTGGTAATTCTCTGAAAATATATGCGATTCGGGTAATTCGATTTTTAGAGCAGTGGGTTCAACTTTTTACACTTTTTTTGGAAACGATATTTGATCACCATACTGAAACTTCCCGGATGATGATTGGATTTTGATAACAGACATCTTTTCGGATTTCAGGAATTGATGGTCAATGTTCGAATAACATCGGTATTTTTTACAGTTAATCCAGTTGATTTCAATGGTGTTGAATCCGATGATGTTAATTTAATACCTTCATGATACCAAACGACTTGACCTTGTGGAAGATTGAGTTCACAGGTAAGAGTAATTGGTGAACCGATTTTACCCGTTAGTTTATCATCACATTTGACAATGAGAATTTTCGGTTCGGTTAATTTAACTGTTTTCGATTCGCTGATGTTATTTGGTTCGACTTCGAATCGATAGGTACCTTCATCTTCGGGTATGAGCATGCAACTACAGTGAACACATAACAGTGAAACGTAAAAGCTGTGACTTATACGTGTATCTTCTGCGATATCTTAAACTAAGACTATAGGTGTTGCAAAAATTAAAGGCTTGTATTCCGTGATTTTTATATTGAATTCTGCAATTTATTTTTTTTTAGTAAATTAAATGATGTATTAGGATAAAGGTGAGTCGTACACAGAAAACAAATTGAAAAGCGCAAATACCAAAATAGTAATTTTAATCATATTAAAATTTAATGGGGGAAGTAATTCCCCCATTTCAGCAAGGTCTGGGCAGCAAGGTCTGGGCAGCAAGGTCTGGGCAGCAAGGTTTGGGCAGCAAGGTCTGGGCAGCAAGATTTGGGAAGCAAGGTCTGGGCAGCAAGATCTGGGAAGCAAGATCTGGGCAGCAAGGTTTGGGCAGCAAGGTCTGGGCAGCAGGGTTTGGGCAGCAAGGTCTGGGCAGCAAGATATGGGCAGCAAGGTCTGGGCAGCAAGGTCTGGGCAGCAAGGTCTGGGCAGCAAGGTCTGGGCAGCAAGGTTTGGGCAGCAAGGTCTGGGCAGCAAGGGGCGAAGGCTCCAACCTCTCGGAGGATGACAATCCGGCACCCGCTTTCAATAGTATTCCCGGGTTTCCAGATTCCGGTCCAACAACATAAGTTTGCGGCCAGTTCGGGCGATATATATCGTATTGATTTTAAATGATTCTCGCCCGTTTCAGCGTCAACCGAAGGTTTCTTCGATAGCTTTTTTTGCCGCCTGTACAATTGTGTCGGCCTCGTCGGTTTTAAGGCACAGTGGCGGGGCAAAACCAAGGATGTCGCCACCCGGCATGGCCCGTCCGATGACCCCTTGGGATCGTTATCTGGGTTTGGTATATGAATGACATGGGCAGATTTTGGTGTGTACAAGCAGGTTCGAGGGTGACAACAGAAGCGAAAAATCGATAGCAGCAGTCTAGCTAATTTGGCTCTATAGTACTTCAAGGCGACATTTGGTACGCTGCTATTGCCCTTATATTTGGCCACATCAAAGGAAACAGGGCCTGAGAGATGTACTGGGTATTAAGGATGGAATTGGTTCAATTAGAAAAAGCGGTAGCATATACTTTGTCCACGTCCAGACCCTGAAATTTGCCGAACTTCCTGGCCATAGAGGCTTACGGGGAAGACGATGTTCAATTTTTTCTTATATGAGCTTATTGTTAATGATTAATTTTACGCTATGTTCATATTTTAGAAATAAATTTTATTTTATTTTATCTAAACCACAAACTTTAAGGGCAGTCTGTATTCACAAAAAAATCATCCAGAGCCGTCATATTGAGAATGAAAACATAAACCTTTTGAAATATGTATCCATAAGAATCAGCCTTCATTGGATCAACTTCATCATTGCTCTGTATCCATAAAACTTATTTTTAAAGTTTTATTAGGAAGCTGAAGTAAAGTGGTTTTAGCAATGATATAACTAAGTATTTTAGCCATTTTTAAGTTTTTTTTCTGAATCTTATATTGTTTCTTTTGGGTAGGCCTAATGTAGACTAAGATTAGAAACAGTTTTTTTAGTTTTTGGTTAACTATTTTCCGCTGTTTCTGTAATGCGGCAGACAATAGATTTTACTACCCGAGGACGGTGAAGTAAATGCGCTAGCAACACTGACAAAAACAACCATTGTCAGCTTTTAAAAAAGAACTTGTGGAAAATTTATTTGATATCATCATCATCATCATTATCATCATCATCATCATTGGCATCATTATCGTCTCCACCATCGTCAGCATCACCATCATCATCATCATCATTTTCATTATCATCATCATCATCATTGGCATAATTATCGTCTCCACCATGGTCAGCATCACCGTCATCATCATCATCATTATCATCATTATCATCATTGGCATCATTATCGTCTCCACCATCGTCAGCATCACCGTCATCATCATCGTCATCATTATCATTATCTTCATCATCATCATTATCATCAGCATCATCACCATTTAGGGGGGTTTTCCCCCTATTTTCTAAAATAAGACAAATTTTGTTAGGCTCGGAACTTTTGATGGGTATGAAACTTATATATTTACAATCAGCATAAAAATGCGATTCTTTTGATGTAACTATTTATTTAAAAATTCTATTTTTTAGGGTTTCAGTTACTATTGAGTCGGGTCGCTCCTTTCAAAGCTTACTCCGGCAACTTCTTCAAATACTATGTTGATTTGAGCAACAAATATGATTTTATTTTAAAATTAGGGTTCATTTTTGGGGCCTGTTTAACCCTGACACCTGACTAAGACCATAGATAGGCGTGCCTTGTTTACTTGTCATTCCAGGCAATCTAATTGTCCTATGTCAATTTTAAATTCTTGATCAACCTGTCTGAGACTCTAGGCAGGAATGACCTGCTAAAAGATTACAAACAGGTACTGGTCCAACAAGAAAGACACACTTACTCCCACCGTTTACCCGTGCCATTTACCAAACACTTGGAAAAGTATGGGTTCTATGACTATCTTAGCTCTCTGACTATCTACCTCAGTTCTACTGCCCTAGGAATGATGCATGGACGGAAAAGGCAAAAAATTATGCAGAAAATGTTAAATATAATTTTTTATAGATAGTGAAAAGATTTTAATTTTTTTTATGGCAGGGTGGTTTTTATAATTTACTATTTTTTGTATCAATATTTTTATACCATTTTAGTTTCAACAGATTTATTAGAGCTTTAACCCTCACCAGATTTTAGATTAAATTTACGACGCATAATGGTCGAGGTTCCCTTTAAATTGCGGGTATTTCTTTGTTTGCAAGTTTATCCGAGCAACCTATTATGCCCCCCCCCCCCTTAAAGAGAATCCAAAACCTTAAGAAGTTAATTGAAGAAACAAGACACCTACCACTCTAATGCAGACCCCCAGCAAAAACTATGAACATCGAGAGATTGCCTGTAATTCAAATTATAAAGAAACGGCAAAATTGTCAACAGAACAATCATGAACATTGAAGAGAACAACGTTCTCTTCAGCGAGTGATCAAACGATATAACTCGTAAATCGACACACCAAGTAAGGATTTGACAACTATCTAAGACAAACGAATCTTAAGACAATTTAACACATGTTTAACACACGTTAAGAACTTTAACCGGCCTTCGACCTAGCCTTCGCCATCGCCTGGGAGGCCACGCGCGGCGACGAGCCTTTCCCGAAGCTCGAGAATGCCTGGTTGGCCCGAACCAAGGACGCCATCGGCGATGTTGGTGGCGAGTCAGTGCAGGCCACTCGCGAGGTGCTGGAGGAAACGGCGGAAACCATCCCTGGGCTTGGCGCGCTGATTCGGCGTGTCGGTGGATGGGTGATTGATAGTTCGAGGCGCAAGTACCTCGAGCGGACCCGCGACCACCTTCAGGAGCTTTATCGTGCAGGCGCACTAAAGTTTTCACTATTTCCAAATTTTTTGTTGACACAATTTTGTCTTTTTCAATTTTTGTCCCAAGTTAAAATTCTTTTGGGTCATTTTTAAGTTGGATATGAAATTCGTTTTCATTTCAGCTCTTTGTATGTTTTTATTTATAGCAATTAATGTTTGTTTTAAGTTTGAATTATTATGTGAGTTTATCTCAGCTCAATTTAGGCTTTAATATAGCTGTTTAAGCTTGCACTTTACGGACTGTAGCAGGTAATAGAATAAGGTAAAGTAAAGCAATATAAATGTTTCCTCTTTTGTTCTTGATGATTTTCTCCATTCTCCTCCTTTTGACTTGAATGAAAAAGAATTTTATTAATTATCTTCTTTCAATGAATTCAATGAGAAAACAATTAAATCTTTCATTACCTCACATTCTTGTGGATCTCTGATTGTTTGGTTAATACACCCAATTGAAGTTCTTTTGATGAATGGTAATTCTTCTTCTCTTTCACAAAATGGAATTCCAAGTTCATCAAATCCATCAAAAGGAAAAAGACAACTGGATAAACAATGTAATGGAGCATTTGGAGAAGGAATTGTACCGGCTTCTATGTTTTGATGAATGCAGTTTCTAAAGCGGCAAGATGGAAAGGAGATCTTTGGATGTATGCAGGTATGTATGTATGTATGTATGTATGTATGTATGTATGTATGTATGTATGTATGTATGTATGTATGCATGTATGCATCTATGTATGTATGTATGTATGTATGTATGTATGTATGTATGCATGTATGTATGTATGTATGTATGTATGTTAGTAATATGTATGTATGTATGTATGTATGTATGTATGTATGTATGTATGTATGTATGTGTGTATGTGCCAGCAAGTTATATCATACCATAAAATCTTTATTAATAAATAATCACAAAAAAATAATAAATCAACAATAAGCTTCAGTACTTATCTTCTTGGATTAAAGTCAAATCTTTTCAAGACATGCATAATTGCTCCTTGTTTGACTTTTATTCTGTCATTCCAGCTGTTTATTTCCAACTTTTTCTACCACCTACCTTTTATCAACTGTTTTTTAGCCATCTACCCTTTTTGAGCTGCTTTTTCAGCCATATCTAATGTAAATTTGAAGTTCGGGGGGTAGCAGCCCCACTCGTATCTAAAGGAAACTGGATTCCTCTCTACAATTTATCTTTTGAAAAATCCTATAGGACCCTATATGGATTGACAATGCGATCCCTGGATTGAGATTCACAACTATTTGAAAATAGTATAGCAGATGCCATATTCGCAAAAAGTCACGGTATCATTGTTTTGGACTTGTCTGGTACTCAGAATATGAGTATTTTCTGAACGGGCATTGTACGTTAAGTATATTCTGATCTACCAAAATATCCTCTTGGTTGCATTCTACACACCTCACATCCAAAACGTCCTGTCCCAATTGTTCTACATCATGAGGACATATCCAAGACATCGATGCTACTTCTTCGGCCAGAGAAATGTCTTGGGGTTCCTCCTAGAATTGCTTCCTTGAAAAATTAGAAGTATTTTTATAACTAGCGAAGCTAAAAATGAGCTAAAACTTCTAATTATTACTCCACAGCTTTAAAATACACAGTTATTTAATTATCGGGATTTTTTTGTTCCTAAGATTCACACAAGTTTAGGCAAAAATTGCCCGAAAATAAACTTTACCTGCACCAAGGGAGGTATTTTTGGAAAGTGGGATTTCGGCAGACCGAGGTGACGTTCGAACGGCCGGCAAGGGCGGCGGGTGAAACCAAATACCCGATATGGAGCATGATACGGCTGGCAGTTCACGGAATCATCGGCTTTTCCGAAAAGCCGCTGCGCGCGGCACTGTGGGTCGGATTTGCGATCTCGCTTGCCGCCGCCCTCTTCGGTGTCTATGCGGCGCTCGCCTGGCTGTTTAAGGCGAGCATCGTCGAAGGCTGGACTTCGACCCTGGTGGTCATGTCTTTCCTGTTTGGAATCAATCTCTTCATGACAACTATTAAGCCGGGTCGCTCCTAACTACAGTTCGTTACCACGAACTGTTTGATTAGAAGGCCATTATCTCTCTTAAACTTTGTTGGTATACAAAATACGAGTTAAACACATATTTTCTGCTGAACCCGTGAACAGTAATCACACTGTAAGCTCAAGAATTCCTAAAAGAAAAAAAAAATAGATTTCTTCGCTAGTACCGCATCCTTGCAGAGATTCTTGGCTTTTCAATACTCCCTACCTACTTTCCACCGCCAAACTCAACAAAAAATGAAATAAAAAAATTCATTCATCCTCATACCCCACCCTCCAACTTTCGTTTTGTCACCAGTGCCTGTAAGTCTAACTTCCATTCATTAAAAATATCCCTGAGACATTGTAAATAAGCTCTTTTGAACACACAGTCAAGGTTGCCATCGCGGTCAGTTGCTGGAGTGCTACTTTTGCCCATATTGGCCCATATAAAGTGTTCGAAATATCCAGTTAAAAAATTTTATATCTGTTCACTGTCAATAAAAAGTTTCATCCCTATTTCGAACTATTATACTTTCGTCATGGAAAGTCAGTGTGGTCTTCGAAGCGAGTAATTCACGGGAACTTATATTCAATTTTTTATTATTATTCATTATTATTATTTATTATTTATTTATTTATTTATTATTTATCATTACTTATTGTTATTATTTATTATACTTCTTAGTTATTTTTTAATTACAGTAATTTTATTTATTAAGGATAATTTATTTTTAAGGTTACCTAGCCAACCTTCAGATGCCATTTACGCTTTCATCAAGTGGGATCTACCATAGGCTATGGGCAGGATTGTCAAATTTAGAGAAAGATCCTCACCCAGAAATTTCAAATAAAAGTTTATTAAGACCAAAAGTCAAGCCATGTTTATTATAAGTATATAAGTCTTTTAATGTGATGCCAGATGGCATTATTGTCATGGGAACAGTAATAACTAGTGATGGTTTTGTTTCAAAGAAATAGGAAACACTGTCAAGCTTTCTAGAGGATCAACAGTCTCAGAAAAGAATCTGATGTGTTAGAGTAAAATGGAACACATAAACGCCCCCCCCCCCTTGGAAAATTTCACCACACGTAAAACTGAGCTGCCACCGGGAAAGCACGCAGTAGGTACCTCCAAAGAAAATAAATTTTTCAGTTTGATAGCAGCGCGGGGCCCTTTCAAACACGGAACCCGATTGAGCCCAATCGTTCCAATCGACCTTTATCCGGCCCTGACCCCCTCCTCCTCCTTTTAAGCGTACTTGACTAAAGCGCTTAGATTTTTGGAACAACGTATTGAAGGAAGAGGGGTATCTAATTTTATTAACTTGCGAAAGATGCGATTTCTGAACCAGCCTATTTATTTCAAAAAAAAAATTTTTAGTACTTTTCAGTGTTAAAGTCTTTTTCAGAAACAGCATCTAAGCATCTTGTCATCGATCGAATGGATACAAAGTAACAAGAGAAAATTGGAATCCAACAACTGATGTAATTCGAATCGATAGGAAACTAATCAACAAACAAGTGTGATGATGATGAGGAGGAGAACTCTTGGGCATCATCTGTTTGGGGGGGATATTTCTCACTGTCCAATCGCTTGAAGCAATCAATCAAATCGAAGAGAAAGAAAAGTTCAATATTTAATTCAACAGAATCAATGACGAGGAAAAAAGAAGGCATTCTTTTCTCTTTTTTTTTCGACGACAGAATCTACCTGCTTTTTAGGGTTATAATGAAAGAAAGGTTGAGATGGCCAGGGCACGTTCTGTGGATGAAGGATGTCAGATATCTGAAGATTGTCCTTTTCGGTCAACCGTCTAGCGCTAAATGGAAAGGAGGTCGTCCTCGTCTGTGTGGAAGGATGCATTAAGAAAGATTTAAAGGAAATGGGAACTTCCTGGGATGGTGTAAGAGGGAGGTTTTGAATAGATTGGGATGGAGGACGAGCGTGCGTAGCTGTGTTGTCCTCAGGCGGCTTGGTGCTGCGGTGAGTTATTAGCAAAACAATGTGGGAGGATGACCATAATATTAAAAACAAGTAAGGTTACTAATCAAGTTTGCAGGAGAATAAAAAGCCAAAAATATTTGTGGCAATCAATTTTGAGCTACTATTTTAAAAGGACGCCTATTTTTGGCAGTGTTTTTCCTTCCTATTCCTTTTAATTGAAAAATACACAAAAATTGTGAACTTAATGAAAATTTTACCATCAAATTCCGCACAACAGAGACCCTTATTGTAGAGGTTTCAAGCTCCAACATCAAAAATATAGAATTTTGTATTTTTTTTAACAAACAAAAATTATTACGTATATGAAAGATGTTACCTCCTCCTCAAGACCCCTCTCTTTATGCAAAAGTTATTTTTTATAGAATTTTAAACAGATCTTAT
The DNA here is from genome assembly GCA_010016025.2 of Alatinidae sp. Z8VKAUB7J3. Classification (NCBI taxonomy): domain Eukaryota; kingdom Metazoa; phylum Cnidaria; class Cubozoa; order Carybdeida; family Alatinidae; species Alatinidae sp. Z8VKAUB7J3. The sequence goes on from JAAAKM020721499.1 coordinate 105,737,626, forward strand.
TATTCTAATTAAACGGCCATTGTGTTTCTCAAAGAATTAGGACAAAAAGTCAAAACTTTAGCTGTTCTGTTTGTTTCAAGTTTTGATGTTGCCCCTTATTTTCTCCTGAAAAAAAAAATTGTGTTTTTAGTTTAATTTCTGATCGTCTTTAAATAATAACGGGAAATTCGGCTCTCTCTCCATGATAAACAAGCTCGATGTGAGCATTCTACTGACAACTTCCTTATAAGTGCCCCACAATAAGAATAGATAACGGGCATTTGGAGCTGCATTCAGCACTGCAACAGAACAAATATAGCCGAAATTCAAAATATAAACTTGTTTTTAAATATGTTGCGTGCACCTTCAAAATTTGAACTTTTAAATGTAATTTTGAGCATAAACACTGCAAAGAGTATAAATGACAACACTGACCAAACACAATGCATCAACATTCGCTCCGTAAAACTGTCAAAAAACGGAAACAAAAGACTATTCTTAATTCGCTCTTGGTGAACAAGCATCAAATGCCAATTCTCATAAGGACCATCAGGAACATACATTTCGGTTCCATCTTCTAATTCAAGATAAAGCGCCCCATCTTTATATCCTTCAGCCTTTTTGACACTTAGACCAATCAGATCTATGGCCATTTTCAATGTTTCCTTGTCTTGTGGGGATCGATTTGTTGTTTGATTGAAGCGCGTTAGCTCGAAATCATTGTTGATCTGGATCACCCATTTTGGGAAGTACTCCCCCACCATAGCCAAATCGAACCCATTTAATAAATAGATTCAAATCTATTTGAAATTCTTTTAACGTATTGACATATAAAACAAAAGAAAGATTAATTATAACACGGAAACATTTTATTATTTCATATCTTTAACAATTTCCCCCATTTTTATAGATCATTTTGATGCTTGCTTTAAGTAATAAAGAAACCAAAACTAATGGAACACTTCCCTGATTTCTCTGGGTTAGAAAAAAAATTACATAGTGACTTCTTGATCATCTTAAACAGTACAGATTAAACTAAATTTGTATGCGTTTTCCATATTTATATCACTAGAACTTTCAATTTTTCGTTAGAATGAGCCCTCTCACGACATTCTAGGACCACTGGGTTGATACGATCACCTCTGGGGAAAAAAAATAACAAACAAATAAACACGTGTCCGTGATCTGTCTTGAGGCAAAAAATGCAAAATTCCACATTTTTGTAGATACGAGCTTGAAACTTCTCCTGTAGGATTCTTTAATACGCTGAATCTGACGGTATGATTTTTGTTAAGATTCTATGACTTTTAAGGGGTGTTTCCCCTTATTTTCTAAAATTAAGTAAATTTTCTCAAATAAACAATTTTGGTTTTATACGGTGAGATTTTCACGTTAAGAAGGTAGTTTCTGGAGCTAAACTTTCCGGAGGAAATTTTAAACAGTGGGGGAGGAAACTTTGCAAAAATTAAAAAAAAACTTAAAAAAACTTTGCAAAAATTAAAAAAAGTTACGAGCCTGAGAAAATTTGCCTTATTTTGGAAAATAGGGTGAAATACCCCCTAAAAGTCATAGGATCTTAACGAAAATCACACCATCGCATTCAGCGTATCAGAAAACCCTATAGCAAAAATTCAACCCTATTTTGCAATTATGATCAGTCAAATGTTCATCAATATTTACCACCGTTTTCAAACAAGATTAAGAGATATCGAGCAGTTTAAATAAGATTTTGTTGCTGGACACGATTAAGCGTTTGGTAAGAAACTTAGGATATGTCACATTCACAAAGAAAAAAAAAATAATAATAACAAAAAATCCGTTAATGTTAAAATCGTAAATTGTTCACTTTCACTTTAAGTTTATACTATTCAGCTGTTTGGACAAAACAAACGTTCGATTTTGCTTATAGTAACATTATATATAGAGCAAGGTTTTGGTACAGACCTTTGAACTTGGCACCTCCTCCAAGCCCACATTCCAAACGCATGGGTCGTACTACAACACCATAGGCGGGAACACAATTTTGTTTTGTTGGATACACAGCTTAGATACCAATACGAGTTTCCTGTTACAAATTAGATACCAATGCCAGTTTCCTGTCTCCAACCGCTAGCATGGCCATCGCTTACTGTGTCCCAAAAATAAATTGATTTTTCACAACCGTATAATGGTATCTAAGCTGTGATGGCAACGAACTGTGTGAGAGAATCAACCCAGCACTTTTACCGCATTTTCGCCATAAACGAAATACGGATAGAGCGCTTGAAACAGCATTTAGTATCTTTAGGATTTTATGTCTTAATTTTTGACACTCTATATTGATCCGGGAATATTTTCATTAATCGTAATAAGAAACTTTCCAGCCTAAAGGAGTTCCAAGTGGACTAACTTCTGTTTGACGCTGAAATTTATCAAAGGCTTTCGAACAGTCGTTGAAATTGAGAAGTGTCTTTTAACGAACTCGTTTCCGATGTTTCCGAGATACCATAGCAGCAGCTAATAGTCGTCGGAGCCGACGTAGTGGACGTTGGGACCGGTCCGCTGCTCGGGGCGGCGCACCTGGGAGCCCTGGAGCTTGGCGAGCTTGCTGACCTCGCTGGTCGGGTCGTGCAGGTCACCGGCGACGATCGCTTGCTCGGGGCACACCGTGACGCATGCCGGCTCGAGGTTTTGCTCGACGCGGTGGGCGCAGTAGTGGCACTTCTCGGCAGCCCCGGACTCGTCGTTCAGGTAGATGGCGTCGTAGGGGCATGCCTGCATGCAGGCCTTGCAGCCGATGCACACGTCGCTAATCACATGACTAAATTATAGGACTTGTGCAATTTTAACCCAAAATAACATGGACAATTGCCCTTTTTCTGGCAATTATATGTGACATATTCCCTTTTTAGTCAAACACTTCACTACAGAGGAAACATTGGACAACGACCTATATCACGGGCGGGAAAAGTGAAAAAATCATGTTTTGTGACTTATGCCCTTTTTCCCCTGTAGTCTTAATTTGTATGTAGGCCTACATATATGCGCATAATGTTTTACAGAACAAGGCCATTAAGAAAAAGTTTCCTTTGCAACAATCTTTATCAAGAAGCGGAAAAGCACCGCGATGTTATCGTGCAACTATTGCGTGACAACAATTTCAGTGACGGTGAAATTGAAATCGGCGTGTTGAGTTATAACAAGCAAGAATTTCGTGATAAGAAACAGGTATTGGTGGATGAAAAGCACACCTTGGTGGGGAAAATATCAGTCAATACCCAGCAAGTAAAACAGGTTGCCAGTGTTCGCTCTAAAGTAAATAGCCTAATTCCCATGGGACTGGAAATCGACAACCACGATCCCAAATACCGTTATACCAAGCTGTTCCAAGGCTATTTAAGACAAATATAGTTTCACTATAAACAAGAGTTTGGATACTGCCCCCTTCCCTAACTGTAAAAGTTTAAAGCCTACTGCGTCATTGGTACTTCACTGAAAACGGATTATATTACAAATATGTTCTTTTCCAGTTATTACATCATAGAAAATGAATATAAAAATCATGGTGGAATAAAATCTTGAGCTGATGATCTTTCAACAATTAATGTTATTATATATAAAATATTCAGTTTGATTTTATTTGTACTTTCCAAGACTGTTCAAGACACATACTATAAAATCACTTGCTTCTGATTCAGTCACATTTAGTTTATCAGCTAGAGAACTCACACCTTGTCCATAGATAATGCCATAGCAAATCTGTTTAGCTTGCTGCCTTTCTTCAGACGAGACCTGGATATAAAAAGTTATGAATATCAAATAATACAAAGGGATTGTAATATTTGGTACTGATGGTAGTAATACGTGATGTGGGCTACTGAGTCATTTCTGCTTTCTGAAGTATTTTAACAGCAGAATTATTTCTAGTTATGTATGGTTTTTTCTTCCCCCCCTGATAGACAGGCATGCATCCGCCACGGCCTCTATCATCACTTCGGCCCAGGTGTTGACGAGGGCACCGAACGTTATGTGCAGGGAATGCTCGTCGGTGGCGTGGGCATCGTGGGGAACGCCGCGCGGACAATAAAAGAGATCTCCTGCGTGAAGGGTGAACTCGTCCGTCACCGGTCCCAGCCGGTCCTCGTTTCCGGCGAACACCTGACCAGGAAGCGGCAGGCGGATGACGGGGTCGTAGGCCCGCCAACGCTTCGACCCGGCAACCTGCAGCACGAACACATCATGCGTAATTTGCTAAGAGAGGGTCTACTTCAAAGTTATTCAATGATAAATGAATTAGGGTGTTGTGATCAACCCATACAAATGCTCAAAAATATGAATGCCATATAAGGGCATACAGCAGTTCCTCAGATGTTGGAAAATCCAGCAGCAAATCAGTAAAACTACAATTTCAAAAAACCTGTTTTTAATGTTTTTTTCATGAGAAATATATTTGAAATACTAATCATCAAAATCTATTGTTTTTGATAAAGTACCCATAAATTCAACAACTATGTTTTTGCCAGAGGACCCTTGATCGTCAGAAATAGGTTGCTAGATGGCCACAAAAGAGATAATATAAATAATGGTGATAATAAAGTCCTACAAATAAACCATTTATCAACCATTTCAAAATTGTGCTACACTTTCCTGACATAACACCAAGAAATTTCAGGCCGTTTTCCCCCATAGTCTCTACTTTCCAGGGGGTCTCCTGTTACGGAGCCATTCTCAAGATTTAAAAGTTACAATCAAATTCCGCAAATTCCGAGGCAATAGCAGCATTTTAAGGAGGAGTGGGCTCCCTGACAAAGGCCACATGATGGCTATCTCAAAATTTTTTGATTCGGAGACTTAGGGAAAAATGAGTGTGGGAGGGGGCCTAGTTGCCCTCCAATATTTTTCATTACTTAAAAAGGCAATAAAACTCTTAATAGGGGATACAGGACAATAGCAGTAATAGTAGGATTTTGACACAGCCCAAATTATAATTAACGATTCTTGTTAAAACTTTTGATAAGAAAACCTGAGATGTAATCAAATCTTTATATTAACACTTTTTTTTGAGAAAAAAAGCTGTCTTTTTAATGTGCCTCATTGAAGAAAGTTCTTGAATATAAGCCTATGGCACCACCAAAAGCTACGTTTGTTTTTTGTGTTTTCGAAGCTTTTTATTAATTTTGACGATCTAAGAAATATATTAGAGTGGTGAAGTGTGAATACATTGTAGGCAGAAGAGGGGCGATTTTTCTACCCCAAGAGCCTGTTTTCTTGCCGATAGGGACCTCCTTTAAACTGCAGGGATTAGCAGAATGGGCATCGACTCTTCCCCTGCTTTGTTTCATTCAGTCGAATTCACAGTACAGTGTTTGCAATAGAGCATATTCAAAGATTTGGTAGCCTAACAGCCGATTATTACTTACAAGTCCCCTGCATGTCTTTCCACTGGATTCAAACTATCAACAAATACACCAGAAAATAAAAGGTACACCAACTAGTAAAAGTTGCAAGCCCCTCATTTCGGAAGATGATTATGAGTGAACAGCCGGCTGTGGCTTAAAACTCCCCTATATGTCTCACAATTGGTATCGGCCTATTTTTGGTTTCAGTGTATACCTCACTACTGAAGTTGTCAACCCTTTAAACTTTCAAACTGGTATATCTTACGAAGAAATTTTTCTACAGCTTTGCGGATGACACTCATTTAACTGTGGCTACACAAACAGGAATTCAACTGTTGAGTCGCATTAGTTCTTGTCTAGAGTTTGTTCAAAAGTGGATGAAGCTTAATAACCTAAATTGAATTGTAGTAAATCTTACTTTTTATTGTATGGTAGGAGCTTAAATTACTACCCTTGGATAGACAGTGTAAATTTTGCTGGTATGAGTATTTTAAGAACGAATTGTACGAAATATCAAGGAGTTTTAATTGAGGAATGTCTTAGTTTTGGAAAACCTATAGATTATATTTATTTTTTCTATTTTTTCCGGAATAACTGTCCCCCACCTGTCCCCACAGTATGTGTAACCATAATATGTATAATTTGTAACCGATGTGCAATCGATTGTGCAATCGATGTGTAATAATTTGTATAATTTGTAATCGATGTGTAATCATAATTTGTATTATTTTTAACTGATGTGTAATAATTCCTGACTTTCTTATTAATTTTGTCAAAAGTTTTGTAGCAAACAGAGAACAGAATTTAAAATATAAGAAAATCCTCCTCTTTGCGTGTTATCTTTGCTGTCGAGCAACATGCTGCTATTCAAAACATGCTGCTATTCAAATCATGCTACCTATTAACGATACTTAACATAGTGGTATCAAAATTGTGTCTGAAGTTACTATGATCTGATCTGATGCAATAATCTGATGTTAATATCATGTATGGTTTTGTTATTGTCATATAGGATTCTCATTACAATAGTCGTGATTTTGATAATGTAGTTTGAGATGATTCGTAGTATTGGAAAAGATTTTGATAATTTCAGAAAGTTTGGTAATACTTGACAATGATTTGGTAATACTTGTCAACATTTTAATGGAGTTGCCAATCCCATCGATATTGTGATAAAGTTAGGTGACCAAATGCTTAAAAATTCACTTAAATGGAGTTGGTAAATGGTAAATGGAGCTGTAAATCCGATATGTAAATGCAGCTACCAATCCCATTGATATTGTGATAAAGTTAGGTGACCAAATGCTTAAAAATTTACTTAAATGGAGTTGGTAAATGGTAAATGGAGTTGTAAATCCGATATAAAAAAGAAGTTGCCAATCCCATCGATATTGTGATAAAGTTTGACGAGCAAATGCTTAAAAATTCAGAGGGAGACGTTGAAGAGGGGACAACCCATTTCATATACGGAGTAATTTCTGTTCGTTTTAATGTCACTCCTTACTTACAGTTAAAAAAAACTAGTTTTTTTTTCATTTAATAACAGTCTAATGCGATCATTCACCTTCGCAGTATGCTTCGTAGCATTGTTCATCAATGTGGAAAATTGTGTCACTCTTCAGTTCTGTAGTCACGGCAATGGAATCATATGAATAAGAAGTCTGATTTCTCAGATAGCTCATTTAACTCTAATTACAAAATTTGAGCTAGTTTTATCATCTTCAAAGAAACCACGATAGGAAGAATCTACACCATTCACCCCAATCAATATGAATGCTTCTTTCTCAGCCTGCTTTTGGTTAATGTACCCGGCCCGCTGTCCTTCGAGCATTTGAGGACTGTAAACGGGACTATGCATGAAACTTATCGTAGTGCATGCCAAGCTCTGAATTTATTGGAGAACGACCAACACTGGGATAATTGCGTCAATGACGCACGCGAAACGTAAACTCTAAGCCAAATTCATGCATTGTTTGAAATCATTTTGACAACTTGCTCTCCTTTTCCCACTATACTTAGCGATATTTTGGAGTCGGAGAGCGCCCGTGAAAACCGTTTGCCTCATCTAAACTTATTCGTATCCAGTGGGGAAACCCTGCAGGGATCCCTTTGCCAAAACTTCCACCGAAGGTTTCCATCCGCCAACCTGTTGAATCTTTACGGTTGTTCTGAGGTGGCCGGCGATTCAAGCTTTTACAAGTCAGACCCATCCCTTGCCTTGGATGCCGTACCCATTGGAACACCCATCGCCAACACGCAAATTTTTATTGGTGACCGCAGGCTGGCAACCAGCTGCTTAATTTTAATCAGTGTATTTTACAGTGGCTTTGTCTGCCGTCCTCATCACCTCGAACGAACTACAGAGGGTTTGTAGAAAAATACAGAGCTCGAACGACAAAATATCGTTCAAGCAAAAACTACTAATACTAGCAACTGCGGCTAGATGTTGTAAGATTAAAGCTGGGTTGACCATTACCCTCTTGTTATCTATCACTACGGATGAACTCTCAGCCATAGTTACAGCTTTCTCCTTTCTCCTGAAAACCTATTTGTCAATGTCTTTCACTTCCATATCCTTCCGTTGACTTTGGGAAAATAATTAGTGTGGGAGGGGGCCTCGGTGCCCTCCAAGTTTTTTTGGTCACTTAAAAAAGCACTAGAACTTTTCATTTCCGTTGGAATGAGCCCTCTCGCAACACTCTAAGAACACTGGGTCGATACGATCACTGGAAAAAAAATAAATAAACACGTATCCGCGATCTGCCTTCTGGCAAAAAATACAAAATTCCACATTTTTGTAGATGGGAGCTTGAATCTTCTACAATAGGGTTCTCTGATACGCTGAATCTGATGGTGTGATTTTCCTCCAGGCTAGTAAAAACACAAAGAAAGAAAACAAAGGGGTATTTCACATGTGTCTCCGTCGAAGCAAATTTAGCACAAAAGGCAACTAAATAAAATTATGAAAAAGAGTACCTTATAAAACAAACTCTTATAATTTATGCTATGCAAGTTTTTCTGCGTCTATTGATAAATTTTTCTACAGTGTTTTGTGTTTTAGTGTTTTAGAGCAGAAGGACAGTTTTTCTCTTACTTGATAGATGAAATGCAGCTTTATCTATCTACCGAGTTATATTTTGGAATTTATATTCCCTCCCCCCTACGTACACCCCTGGAAAAGATACAAGTCACAGAAGGTGTTCTTTCTCCCCTCTCTATTTTTTTTTTTGGCACAAGGGTCCTCTTGAACCAGAAACTTTCAAGGCGCTGAAAAAAGAATACCCTTCTTTCAGTCTCATTTTTTGGAGAACTAAAACTGTTTTTCAGTTTTTTCTTGTAAAAAAAATTACAAGATATATCCAATTTTTCTCACATTTAGATATATCCCTATCACAATGTACCTTTTGCACTGTTTTCTCACAACTTGAGCCCCCTCACGCACGACGCTTGTTGGAGAAGGCCAGGAAGGCCGACATGGGACGTTTCGGGGCGGTGGGGTCTTTGGGGGTGCGTTTTCCTGCAGCGATTTTCCACGGACCACGATACAGCGCCTTTTCCACTTCGTATCGAGCCTTATCCTTCCGTGCTTGACTCTCCCAGATCTCCTTTTCTTCGGGTTTCAACTCTCTCCAAGCCTCACTCACCAACTTTGCAATGTCTGTCGTCTGTTGAAAGGCATATCAGCACAATGAGTACGGTGAGGGGAGTGTCTTCTACAGAAGCATAGGATTTTTTTTCCTGAGATCGAAACCCACTAACAATTTTCTTTAGACAATGCCCCTGGTACGTCTGCGTTAGTAGTATGACTGTATACACTGCAGAGGGAAGATCCTTATCTGGGACACTAAATTTACTTATAGTCCAGACTCTACGCCTGAGATTTGTCCTAGTTAAATGTCAGATGCACAGAATTTGAGAAACAAGAATTTTGGATATAGCATGTTCTAATAGGAACATGTAGGTCGTTCACCAAAAAGCGTCGGTTACCTTTCTGGGAAGCTGGTCGTGTTTGAGCCAAAAGTGTGGGGTTCAAATTTTCTTCTTATGTGTAGGAATAAAGCGAGGACACCGGATACTTTATTCGCAATTGCAATAGCTAAAAATTGGACGAAAAAATTAATCAAGGGGAAGGCTCATTTGGAGGGTTGGGCGATCGATTAGACAGAAAGCAAGTATTGCATACGTACTAAAACGCAGAATGTTTTTACCTATATCGGATGGACCTATAAAATTGCTTCTTTACGTTTAGTTATCTTGCTCTGTGGTTCTATAACTCTTGTCTGTATATGCGTATATATAGTTGCAGATCTCATGCATCGGCATGCGACTGATATCCTGACCTTCAAACAGAATGCGGCCCTTGCTGGCCTGCGGCGAACCACAGCAGGTCATAAGCAGCGTTGTCTTACCGGCGCCGTTGGCACCAATAAGGGTTACGATCTCACCTTCATTGACTTCCATATCAATGCCCTTGAGGGCTTCGATATTGCCATAGAAGGTATGAACACCTTCGATCTTAAGCATGGACATATCGACGAACTCCCTCAGTGCGCATTCGGATCAACATTAAGGTCGGCTGCGACTTCCTAAATAACGCCTTAGAAAAATATATTAATATGTCATTGTCATTAATGATGTTGACTTATATTGTTTCACAAAAAACAGGTCGCAACTGCCCATACCTTCCCGCCGGTTGCAAGCGGTAAAAACCAGAGTGCGACCGTCGGCGGCTATGGTTTGCGTTCCTTCGTTAAGCGGCGTATTCAATCCTTCGAAAGCCTGACCGGCGCTCCATTGCCCATTAATTTTCTGACCAAAATAAAGGTCTTCCTGGCCTTGAATGCGTTTGGTGTAAATTAGAAAGGATTCGTCGACCTCATGATTACTAAACCAACGCCTTAACCATTGAGCCAGCAAGTTTTTGTGAGCTACAACTCTGAAGATTTTATAATCAGACCTGAGAATAACAGTAAGTCAGAATACTGATGATGTAACTATGTTGATAAAACTACATTAACTTCACAACTACATTAATGATCTTTGATCAACAAACACATTTACAAGACTTATGTCTCCTAGATTCTTGCTATCCGGAAAAATAAAATTTTGTGTCTGTAAATATAGTAATATTTTGAATACGTAACTTTAGGAATTGTGATGGGATACAGGGAATATAAATGACAACCGGGAACTTCAAATAGAAATTACAGACTGGGACACATCAGCCTTTTTTTTTTTGCAGAAAATCCGCTACTGGAGAGGTTATCATTCAGTCAGATACTGGGGAAAGACGTGTATTAAGATCAACCCCTGATTGGTCAGCTGACGCAATAAATGGTGACCACCTTTGGAGCCCAACGTCCGCGTCGGGGGACTTGTGCTATGTAACTGATCCCGAGTGTACTGTAAGATGTATTTCTATTTTAAAGACTCATTGACTTCCAGAGATGAGCTCTTGGCTCTTGTTGAAAATCAAAAGTAATCTGAAGGTAACTAGCATCCCCCCACCTCACCAACCGGATTTCCCCAAATGCGTCCGATCAAATTTCTGAGATTTTTATTTTGTCAAAAATGTACCAAATATCATGCAATAAGAACTCTGGGGTTTACACAGCCCCCAAAACCCGGGGCAAGTATTGTTATGTATGCCCCGGGGTTATATAAGGTTTTTATAGAAGGAAGGATTCTATAACTGTGTCGGGGGCTCATTCTATTTTTTTGAATTGAAAGTTCTTTCAACTGAAATTAAGGAGCAAGATTAAAACTTCAAACGAACAGAAATTATTTTGGATATGACGGGAGCTGCACCTTCTTCAAAGCCCCTCTCTTTACGCTAAAATTTGTTTAAGAACTTTTGAAAAAGATCTTGATTCAATTACACGGCCCTTGTATTTCAAAAATCGTTCTTTAAAAAATTAGACAAAAGGTGAAACATTAGTGTAGAAAGAGGGGTATTGAGGAGGGGGTAGCCCCGTCATATACGGAATAATTTTGGTTCTTTATGAGTTTTAATGTTACTCCGAGGAAGACCCGAAAATACGCTCCATCGTACCTAAAACAACGACCTGCGGCACCTTCACGCCTCAATACAGCCAGAGTGGGAAGTCGTCGTCGCAACCACAAATTTCAGAGACGACTGGAGACTCTTCTTGGACGCCCTGGGCACCTCTGGAGGCACAGGAGGATCTAAGGGTAAGGTCTACCAGTAAGATAAAATACTTTGGTGTTATTGTTGATAAGCGCCTTAGTTTTATAAATCATATATCTTTTATTAGTAGCAAAATTGCAAGAAATCTCGGAATGATGAGGAAATTGATGATTTTAAAAGATTTTCCCTATTATCTCTACTTGTATTTGTTTGCAAAAAAGAATCACACCACGTTCTGAATAGGAAATGTAGCACAAATACACTTCTCCTTTCCTAATTAAACTAATTGACTGATTGAAGAGGAACTTTTAGAGTATCCATCTGATTTTTGGTATGTGATAAAAGAAAACCCAAGAGAACAGAATATTGTTTAAAGAGCTGTCTGACTTTCAACTTAATTTTTATGCTTTGCCATACTCAAGCATACGTGCTAAATGGAAACTTCCAACGTATGTTTATTACTAACAAAACCATTGATACAAAAAAAAAAAATCAAGTTGCATTTTTAAGTAGCCAAAAATTGGAGGGCAACTAGGCCTCTTCCCCACCATTTTTTTAAACAAATCGTCTATTCACAACTATGAGAGCCATTTAGCAAAAAAAAAAAAAATATACAGATTTTATTTTAGTCATTCATGTGAGGTAAGCCAGAATCAAAACATGCATTAATTCAAAAACGTTCAGAAATTAAATAAAGTTAATTTAACTGCAAGTAAGGAGCAACATTAAAACTTGAAGCTCTTAATCATCGTCAAAAGAATTTTTATTTGAACCGAAAAGTGAGTACGCTGAATTTCTGCTTCATAACAAGGTACGTTGGTTATCAAGAGGAGATGTTTTGAAACGTTTCGCGTCCTTTCTTCCAAAAATTAACGCATTTCTCCTTGAGACGGGCGTTATAAAAAGTATAAACGGGCGTTATAAAAAGTATAACCGGCCTAAGAAAAAGGGCTCTTTGTCATTTTGGAAGAAAAAATCTGTCACGAGATATATTTTTGCAATTTTATCATTCATCAAGAAGGTAAACCTGTCATATTTTGAATCTTCTAAGCCCTAGAAATAAGAAAATAGATATAGTAGCTTGATAGCACCTTCCCAGGATATGTTCTGGGCTGATTTCATTCCCAAAAGCTCCATTCACCTCACTCAACTTATTTATGTGATAGCAAGAAGCCTCTAAACTAGGACTAAAACTAGGGCTAGACTAGGACCGGTCCAAGTTTTCAAATAACTGAGTATGGAAGCAAAAAAGAAGCATAATTAGGCCTCGTCTAACCATTAGGTTTTAGTCAGGTCTTCTCATTTATTCAATAATGTTGACAATTAATAAGGCAAAGAAAACTTGACATGCAAGAGAGACGAATAAGGGCTCATCTGGAAACTAATGCTAATTGTCACGTATTTTTCTAAATCTGCAAATATATAGCCCCAACTGAGTGCCTTACGGCATTGGAAAGAGCCGCATTTGGGTCCCATTTTCAGAAAAGAGTGTATTTGGAAGGTAGTTATTTCCTCTTAAGAAGGCTATTATCAAGGCAAATTACCCAAAGAGATATAAACTCGATTGGATCACATGGTAAGATGATACTGCCTCGCCAGCATTTCGAAATCCGGATTGTCGAACGCCAAATCCGAATGACGGCCATCGAACTGGTTCTGCTGCTTCCACTTGATCAGGCCGTATTCGCCGTCGACCCAAACCATGATGACGATGTTGGCGTTGAGGCGTTTGGCGGTCTCGAGGTCCTGAACGTTCATCAGGAAACCGGCGTCGCCGCAGATCGCCAGCACATTGCTATCCGGGTGGGCGAGCTTGGCGCCGATGGCGCCCGGCAAGGCAAAGCCCATCGAACAGAAGCCGTTGGAAATCAGGCAGGTATTGCCACTATGCGAATACTTGCTCTGGCTTTTTCCACCGGGATTACTCCGTTTCTCGCGTATCTTCGGTATATGCAAGCAAAAGGGTTTGGCAAATCAGATACCTGTCCCGGTGTCGAGTTTATTCTAGTGTCGAGCGTGCGGAATACACGTCAATTAATGGATCATGAAGAACTATTGGATTTGGCTCGCATCGCGCCGGACCATTTTCAATATCATCCAGTGCTGACGAGAGAGTGGTCAGAGGACTGGGAGGGAACAAGGGGGCGGATTATGCATGAGAAGGAAGGCATACAGAGTCAGACAGTCAAACAAACAAAGATAGACACGGAAAACATGCAAATATCCGCTTAGACACGTTGATACAGTGAAAGAAAGAGGGAGAGAGAGAGAGAGAAACACCTACAAACACACAGAGTCCAAAACGCAAACAAAGAAGGGCAGGCAGGAAAACATAAAAACACCCACTCAGACGCATCGGCATAGTGAGAGAGACAAGCAAGCAGCAACTCAGACACAGTGGCATAGTGAGAGAAAAAGAGAAAGACAAAAATTCCTACAAACATACAGATTTAGACAAGATTTATCCTCATTTGAAAATTTATTTGTTCGTCATAGAACAGCAGTGTTGTCTAAGAAAAGAATACCTAATTTAAGGTGTAACGTCGAAAATACATCATATTATTTTAAATACGCATGCATATTAGACTACAGATTTTGTTAATATTACAGACACAGACACAAACACACACACATACTGACACACAAGAGAGAGAGACAGAAGATTAATTAAGTTTTTCCTTAGGAGTCCAAAAGAAGAGCTGGTTCATTTCCGAGGACTTGGGAGGGTCTCGATCATATTTAAAAGGTGCTAGGGCTGTTGTGGTGCAAGCAATTGACTCAGTGACATGAGAGTTGGCAATTGAAAACCATTTTTTTATCCTGTGACCATGCCACTGTGTCTCTTAAGACAGTAAAGTAACGCCGGCTGATAGAAGAAGGCAGTTGAAATCTTAACAAATGTTCCTGGTTTATTTTTTTGGCGTTGTCTGTCGCGTGTTTTATTCTTCGCAAAGGTATTTAAGTTCCATATACCACACGGCTTCTTCTCAGTCGTCTCGAGATAGCAGGAGAATTTTACCATCGAAAGAGACCCCATGGATGCGTACCTGGTCCTATTCAGGGTTTAATAATGAAAATATATTGCGTCTAATTGAAATGCATTCATCACTTTTTGTTACCCTCTTCTTGAAAAAATGGATATTTTGTGACAAACACTACTGTGCTGAGACAAGGTATCATTTGTTACTTAAAAGAACAGTATATAGCCCCTTTAGCCCAACCCCATGGATGCGTACCTGCTCCTATTCAGGGTTTAATAATGAAAATATATTGCGTCTAATTGAAATGCATTCATCACTTTTTGTTACCCTCTTCTTCAATGCATATCCTTTTCTTACTTATATTTGGTAGTCTATGATTCTCAGATTACCATGGTTAAAGAAAAGGAAATTATATTGGATTGATCTACCCTTACTGACACTTGGTCTTTCGAAGGTCTAAGGCGATCCAACAGTTTTTGTAGTGTTGAAAGTAAGGGGCTGAGATCAAAGTTGTAGTTTCGTCCTTTTTTAGCTCCTTAGGGTCCTATAAACAATGTTTTTAATATATATTTTGTCAATGCAAAAGAAAACATCAAAAGGACATATTTGAATGAAAATACCACCTAGCAAAAGATGCGAACCTCTCATTGTCGAAGATGATTATGAGCTAACAGGCGACTATTACTTAAAACTTCCCTATATGTATCACAATTGTTATAAGCCTATTTTTGATTTCAGTGTGTACCTTACTACTGAAGTTGTCAACTCCTTTAAACTTTTAAACTAGTATATCTCATGAAAGAATTTTTCTACCAAAAAATGGATGATATATACTTTGATCAGCTCATTAAGAGCTATCGACTGCCGTCGCAAAAAAATCTATCTATCTTAGTTCAAAAGTTGACTTTTTATCGCACGGATATCGAGAATCTGAGCTGCTCGGCGGGCGGCGCGACGGTCGATTCCTACGACGCCAATATCCGCAACTATACGCTTGTGCTGCAGGCGTTCCGCGATTTCCGGCTGGCCCGGCGCTGGGGCGCGTATCTGGGGCTTGGCCTCGGCGCGACCTATTACGAGGTCGAATCGCGCTCCGATGTGGGCGGCGCGGATGAAAGCGGCGTCAACCCGGTGGGGCGGCTCGCGCTCGGGATCACCTATGACATGACGAGCAACTGGCGGCTCGAACTGGGTTATGGCTTATTACCCGGCAGATTTGCCTGCGCCCCGCGTTCGAGCAGCTCCAGTGTGGCAATCGTTGAGCCTGCGTTTAACAGCATCGCCAGGCGTACGCCGTACTCGCTGAACGGTTTGTCCGAAACAGCGCCAAAATACGGGTTCGCCGCGGTCGGGCGGCAGCCGGTGGCGCAAAAGCTGCGGTCAAAACCGAATGCAAAGGCGCTTGTGATCGACATGCAGTTGACCCGGTAGGGGCGGTGCCAGACCAGCGCCAGCGCCTGCACATGCGCGGGCAACTGCGGCGCTTGATTGAATGAAACATAAGAAAAAGTAATTTTTTTAACAGAGGATAAGGAGCAACAGTAAGACTTAAGATGAACAGAAAATGTTCTACACATGAGAAGGGGGGGCTCTCCCTTCTTCAACCCTCGCGGTTTACGCTAAAGTCTTAAAGTTCTTTGAAAATATTTCTGGTTCAAATTAAACCACCCTTGTGTTTGAGCAGTCTTTCATAAAGAATTGTGACAAAACGTCAAACTTTACCGTAAAGAGTTGGGGTTGAGGAAGGGACAACCACCCTCATATACAGAATTTAAAGGGAGAAGAAATTTGAAAGGAATAAGGTACTTTGCTAATTGATGTAAATTGTCTACTCCAACAAGGGGAGCTGGCGTAGATTCGAACGTTCTATTGGTTCGGATATCCTTTGAACTCATTAATTATTGTTTTGTTTTTCCATTACAAAACTTGGATTTATAATCTCTTATGTTTATGCAAGTAGACAGAGACACGCGATTTTGACAGAGAACGATAATTCGGGATTCTCAAAATAACTCGTCGACAGCAAATCTAGACTTCTTGTCATCATTATTTGATGATTATTAAGGATTTTTCCATAGTTTTCCTTGTCAAACTTGTATACCATAGCTGTGTGATTTTGAAAAGTGAGCATCAACTCAATGTGCACCGGTTCAGGAGGCCTCACTTTTGAGGCTAGTTTCAATAAAATTGATAAAATTTGTTTTCAACATTGTAAGAATTCAAAACTTCAGAATGGAAGGTGGACCAAAGCCCTTCTTCACTTCCAAAGTGTACGTGCCTGTTTCATTAATTATTCCAACTTACTATTAAGGATTTTTCCATAGTTTTCCTTGTCAAACTTGTATCCCAGGGGCATATAATGAAAGGAATTTTTATGGGAGGAATGATCGTATAAACTTCAGAGGGGGCTCATTCTAATGGAAATTGAAAGTTCTAATGCCCTTTTTAAGAGTCAAGAGGGACCGGAGGACCATTATTCACTCTTCTCTCCTTACCCAAAATCCGTCCGCTCGAATTTTAAAGATAGTCATTTTGTTAAAATAAGTCAAAAGATTAGACAAAAAAAACTCCACTGTCAAAACAACCCTCAGAGCCCGGAGGCAAGTGTTATATGTTATACCTAAGCTGCATAGTCAAATCCTTGTATGTTGTCACCCCTATTGAGCATTCCAGTGGATGCCCTTATGCTGAAACTATATTCTTTGATATTTAAGTTCCACAGAGTAAAAACCATCCCACTGTTAGAATTGGCTGTATGTACAGAAGTCCATCATCACCTTTACCTATGCAAACAGATGCAAAGCTAGCTGAGCTCATTCAGAAGATTGCAGACACCCATAAGGGTGACCTATTAATTGCAGGCAACTTCAACCTGCCAACCATCACCTGGAAAGACCATTCCTCCTTGTCACCTCTGATTCCCGTGCCGGAGGAGGACCACATGCATGCCGGGGATCCTACCGACACGTCCACCCGGCCCACGAGTGTCATGTCACGCGGCCACGGAATCGTTCCGATCCGGCGTCCCGTGGGCGAGAATCACGCGCCTTGACGACCGCCACCGGAACCAGGACCGATGTGCGCCGCCGGCTCGAGGACATCCTCGCCCGGCGCATCCTCGTGTTCGACGGGGCCATGGGCACGATGGTGCAGCGCGCGGGCCTCTCCGAGGCCGACTTCCGCGGCGAGCGCCTCGCCGACCACCCCATTCAAACAGAAACTGAAAGTTCTAGTGCCCTTTTTAAGTGTCCAAAAATATTGGAGGGCAACTGGGCCCCCTCTCAAGCCCATTTTCCCCTAAGTCTTCTGATCAAAATTTGAGACGGCCATTTTGTTCAGTATAGTTGAAAGTTCAAATAATTATGTCTTTAGCTTTAAAATGAATCCCCCTCCATAGTCCGTGGGGAGAGACCTGTAAGCTATGAAATTTGCCCGTTATCTACGTATAGTATTTGTAATTGGGAAGCATACAGACACTTTTTTTGGGGCGGAGCATGTTCTAGTCACATTAAAGTTTGTTCCAGAATTGCAATTGAGTTTCGTGTTATTTTTATCCCATGGGTAGTTAAAACAAGCATCAAGGAAACAGTATGGTGGTATTTTGCTGTTTAGTTTCCAATACTGAAGGATATTTTTTACCCTAATTTTAATTTGACACATGAAAGATTATTTGATTGTGTTAGTGTTCAGCTACAAAGAGCGTGGGTAACTTAAAAAAGTAGAAAATGGTACCCAAGTTGAAAAAAAAAATCGGAAACACCATTTAGTGTTTGGCATTTCGATTGTCCAGCCCAGTCAAGGTTAAATGTTAGATGGCGTAATTGATTTTTTCACACTTGCATCAGTTCGTACTCTTATGAATTATTGACTATAGCATTTAATCATCAGAAAAACACCAGGCAGTAAAGAAGTTTGAAGATGTTGAAGTCTCATGTCCAAGTTGAAGACTTTTTTTGGTTTCGAATGTTATTTAAACTATATTTACAATCCTATATATTGGGGACCTGGTTTGGTATTCGTACGAATTGTTTACCTTTGAAAAATACGAGTTTTTGAAAGAAAAGGACCCAAGTGTTTTTGCCGCTCCGTATTTGCAAAACTTTCGGGGAAATCCCCAAAACTTTGGGAATAGTGAAAGCCATGGGCCTAGTGGGCCTATTGGCAAATCCTGATCTGGTTTCACTGCAATTTTCATTTTATTTTCAATGTTGTAATAAGAACAAAAGAAAATATGTGTAATATAATTCCTTTTAGTAAAGCGCTAAATACGCAGCAGGCCGTTTACCGTTAGAGAAACGGGCAGTAACCATATTCTTGTTTGTAGTTAAGACGCCATTCAGTTGTAGTACATAACGTCAAATAGTCACAGCTGCAGT
Organism: Alatinidae sp. Z8VKAUB7J3; assembly: GCA_010016025.2. NCBI lineage: Eukaryota > Metazoa > Cnidaria > Cubozoa > Carybdeida > Alatinidae > Alatinidae sp. Z8VKAUB7J3. The sequence continues at coordinate 105,756,488 of JAAAKM020721499.1, forward strand.
CACAGCTGCAGTAACGATAGTAGTGATGTGCTACTAAACAAAGGCGTGCCATTTAATCGTCTAGAAAACGAGAGTAATACTTAATAAGGTAATGATGATAAATTGCAAGATGGTAAACAAAATATGAAAACATAAAAGTTTTCGTTTTCATTTTTATCTTCTGGAGTCCCCAAAATCTGGGATAACCAACAATTTGCAAAATCTGAGACAGCCAAAAATATATGACTTCGAATAAAATGTTGCACAGAGTCTGTGTAGTATATAGAGCGGAACTTACCATTTCATTGCTAGATGTGATTTTCCATGGTAATTCCCAGCCTGTGACACTGAATGGCTGGCACATGGCACTCTCTAGCAGGCATTACCGCACACATGCCATTTTTTGGGCATTTTCCTACAAAAATATTTGTTTAAACTAGAATCTATTGTTTAAACTTAATGAAAAAATCCCAATTAGCGTTTCTTCCTATAACTCCTAGCGATTAAGACCAGCATGGCACAATGTACCAGCCCTGATGACACCATCAGAGGGCATACTATCACACCTAAGAGATTGGGCTATTTAGCATTTCGGCAACTTCTGATATTTTATACTGTGTTTTGTAGACTAGGTAGCGAAATACCCTGTAGAGGTTCAGTCACTGAATAAAATTATTCATTCATTCATTATGCTTGCATAATTAGGCGTGTTGTGAAAAAAGGAAAATGAGTTTTATAAATAAGTCAAATCTAAATAAATTTGTCAAATAAATAGTCATTATAAATGAGTTAGAATCTAAACTCAAGGCCAGTTTCAAATGATTGTATTTCTAACACTTCGATACAACAGAACAAAAAGAGTTTAATTCTTGTTGCACATAAACATGTATCTATCTATCTGTAACGGGTTCAATGCTATTGTAAATCGGTTTAGTATAATATTTTGTTACATCAGATTTAATTAGATTTTGAGCATAAAGAATTTAGTGAATATTCCCTTAAGTCCCTATTTAAAGAAATATTATTATTTATTTTGAGACTAATTTCGATTGATTCCCGAACCACCTGTTTTATCCCCAAATCCTTACTAAAGAAAGAATATTTTTCTAAAAGTATTGTGTGGCTGGGATTTTTAAATATACGACAACGAGTTCACCCCGGCCCTCTCCTACGGAATCGTCGCGGGCATTGCCCTGCTTGCCGCGCTGGCGGGGTGGCGCGTCGGTTGGCGCGCCGCGGTCGGCGTCCTGCTCGGCGGCGTGATCCTCTACTTCGGGACCACGGGCACGCCCTGGCCCGCCTTCATCGCCGCGGTCACGCTGCTGGCCTGGCAGGTCGGCGGGCTGGGGATCGCCCTCTTCGCCTTCGGGAGCATGGTCTTCATGCTGGTGAACGGGCTCTGGGAGGCGGCCATGCTCTCGGTCTACCTCTGCGTTTCTGCGGTTCTTCATATGGAAGGGGTGTTTTTATAATCCCTTGAGGGGGCTCATTCGGTCGGAAATGAAAGAGTTTTACTGCCCTTTTTAAGAGTCAAAAGTTATGCAAGGGCAACTAGCCCCCCCCCCCCTGCCCTCTTTTCCCCAAATGCATCCGATCAATATTTTTAGATAGTTATTTCGTCCATTCAGTCCAAAGCCAAAAAACTATCCTTTCAAGGTTGACAAAACCCCCCAGAGCCCCTGAGGCAAGGAATTTAAGTTATGCAAGGTACCCATTGTTATCTAAGTGTTTTCCAAGTTTTCGGTTTCACCCTCCCAACTCCCCCCAATGTCACCAGATCCGGTCGGGATTTAAAATAAGAGCTCTGAGACACGATATCCATCTAAATATTAAGTTTCATTGAGATCCAATCACCCGTTCGTAAGTTAAAAATACATCATTTTTTCTACCCTTAACTACCCCAAAGAGACCGGATCCGTTCCGGTTATGTTAATCATGTATCTAGGACTTGTGATTATTTTCCCCACCAAGTTTCATCCCAATCCCTCCTCTCTAAGTGTTTTCCAAGAGCAAATTTTGGTCATTGTCACCACACTGAACTATGAAAATAAATAAGGAAAACTAGTTAATTAACAATCTGTAGATTCACAAAGATGACTAAACCTTCAAAGGAGAGGTACATCTTCTTAAGTTGTCTAGTTTCATATGATTTTAGCCTATTCTTTTTTTTTTAATTTCATCCACGTTTCCTTTTTTTGAACCTGGGGTCTAATACTTCACAAACTATATAGAGGTCTTTTTCAGACCTCCAAAAATTTTACACAAATGTGTTTTTCATTAACCTCCAAAAACTATTTTAGAATAATTTTTGCATCAACAACATAGTGTGATTTTGGATATACAATTACTGGGTTAAAGTCAATACTGTTAATGTAGTCAGCATTTTCTACGCCTAGTTTTCCAATATTTACCAACATTTTTGCAACCATGTTAGTATCAATTGGTTCACTTCCTCTGAAACCTTTGAGGAGTTTTGCACCTTTTAGTTCATTTAACATTGATTTTGCATCAGAAGTTGTAATTGGTAGCATTCTGAATGCAACATCTTTCATAACTTCTGTCATAATACCTCCCATTCCAACATTATTGGCAATTTCTTTTTTCTTTTTTTTTTGTTCGAACTGGTCACAGACCTTCCTTCAAAGCCATCTTCTTTTCTGCTAATTTGACTATTTTTTTTACTATTTTTTTAATTATTATTTTTTTTAACACAGGAGTACTGACGTCTTTTTCCTTAGAACCATGAACAAAAAGTGACCTAATCCAAAATCTTACGTTTTATTCAAATTTAACTGTGTTTAATAACCTTGAATTCCAAAATGGGTTTTCAATTCTTGTAACCTTCACGACTGCATAGTTCTCAGCCATGCCCAAAACATGTCTGATAGAAATTTTGAGATTGCCATTTGTTATCGCAGAAACTCTAAAAAGTAAATATGCTTACTGAAAACAAAATACGCTTGAAATGTTTTCACCCTTCTTTTTCTCATAAATGAAAAATTATCAAAACCTTAACGAAGAAATGTCAGTATATGTCAATTAACTGACAGTCTATGGCCATTTGTTTGTTCTTTTTTTATAGTAAAGCGCAAATTGTCTTCTGGTCTTGAGAAGATATAGGGGATATCACCCCTACTCATGTTAATTGTTCTCGTTGTACACACAAAAACAAAAAAAACAAAAAAAAAAACTAAAAAAAAAAAAAAAAAAAAAAAAAAAAACTGAGTTGTAGTTACACCTTATAAATTGTCACATATCTACATACCACAAATTCATATTCGTATTTAAGTTTTAAACCTGTTACATTCTACCGTAGCACAATCATTTATCCTAGATTATAGGGCCCCATATAACCTGTAATACGTAATAGTCCAGTAATTTTCATTCTAGATTTTTGTAAATTTTGTTCAACGGTTCTAGAATTCGCATAAAAATTCATTGACCTAAAATAGTTAGTCATTATATTTTGGGATAAAAATTTGATAATGAGTTCCGAGGAAGCACGTGGAGGTCTTGAAATTCAAGATGGCGACAAAACAACAGATTTTGCAAAAACTTTGTTTTTGTCTGATAATTTATCACTTTTCACTTACCGGTATCAATGAAAATTTTACGTGATTTCTTAGAAAAACTATCGAATAAGCGTTTGAGCACATTATTGATTCATATTACACTTTTCTAGAGAAAATATCATCAAAATAGCAATGCACCCTCATAGGGTGCCGTAGGCATAAGGTTTTTATAAAACGATTGGTGGTATAAGCTTTGGATCGGATGGAGCTTATTTGATTTGAAGTTGGAAGCTGTAACGCCCTTTTTGAGAGTCAAAAATGAATGAAGACCAATGAGCCCCCCCCCCAAGCCTATCGAAAGTGAAACAGTTCAAAATAGGGATGAAACCTTTTTATTGACACTGAACAGATATAAAATTTAACTGGATATTTCGAACACATATACAGTGTTCATCATCAGCAGTAAGTTTTATAAGTTTTACTGCTGATGATGAACACTGTATATCGGCCCGGCTCGATGCGGACCGGGCGCGTTCCCGGCGCCCCCGGCTCGAAGACCGCGTGGTAGACGGTGTCGCGGCCGGCGTCGCGGATGGGCATCACGACCTCGTCCGGATCCGCGTCGGCGGCCAGCGCCGTGAGGCTGCCCACCGGCAGGACCGGGATGGACAGGGCGAAGGCGAGGCTCTTGGCGGTCGTGACGCCGACGCGGACGCCGGTGAAGCTCCCGGGCCCGACGTCCACCGCGATGGCGCGCAGGTCGTCGAGCGACTGGCCGGCCTGGGCGAGCAGCTCTGTTCTTTTTTCCCCTTTATTTCTTTCTTTCTTTCTTTCGTTCTTTCCTCCTTCCTTTCTTTCCTTCTTCTGTCTGTCTTTCTTTCTTTCTATCTTTCTTTCTTTCTTTCTTCGTTTGCTTGTTTGTTTGTTTCTTTCTTTTTCCTTTGATTTTTTTCTTTCGTGATTTCTTTCATTCCTTTTTTCTTTCTTTCTTTCCTTCTTACTTTTGTCCTGTCGTTCTCCCTCTCCTTCCCATTTAAGGGGCCCTTCATTCAATTGGAATTAAAGATTCTCTTACAAAAGGGGAAAATAATAATAATAATTGAGTCTACTTTGTTCTTTATTTAGGCAGCATAATAGCACTGCCTATGAAATAATACTTTCTAAGATGTCACCTAATAATTTTTGGCGCTAATCGCCCAAATTTCCCAGAGCTATATAAGTTTACTTTTATTACTATTTGTGTGAATGAAAAAATTAAACTGAACCTGAATTGAAATTATTGACGCCTTGACGAGAGATCTTAACCCTTCAAGGTAAGCGATTAAGCCTTACTAAAAACTGAATTTTCATCTACAAGAAATTTTTCTGTTAGCCTTAGTCTAAACCGTAAAGACCCTAATAAAAATTATTTAGTACTGTTATCAGGGATAATCTTTCAGGACGCACGTAACGTCTCGAGGCAAGAATTAGGAAGTTAACACTCATTTACGTCTCTTTTATCCAAGATTTCTCTAAATTTCCTAGATTCGTCCTAGATATTCTAACATGTATAGAATAAGGAATTTCTCATAATAATAAGGGCATTATAAGTAGAGAAATAAACTAAAAATTAGTAATTTGCTAATTATCAGCACATAAAGTGGTAAGTTCTGTACTCCAATTCTTCCTTGTCTTTTTATATGGTAACTAAAATAAAGAAAACATGGAAGATGGATGGAACAATTTAAGGAAAATAATTTTTGAAGCTGCTGATGGTCTCTTAGGGGAGAGAGTTAGGAGCATTGCTAGGAATATTAGTGAAATTAGAAATATAATAGATATGCCCAATATTTGTTGATGGGTCTCTAAGTAAAGAGGGATGTGGAAGTGGATGTTTTTCATGAAAAACACAAGGCAGGCACTGGCATACTAACAGCTGATAGCTGCAATCAATTTGGCATTACCACGTTATCAAGAACATAAGCGCGTTGTTGATAATGTATGAAAATATAATAAAGGAAACATCAAAACAATGAAAATAACGTCCCGCTTTTCCTCAAAACGTTTAAACAACAGAAATGAAGGTATCAGCAAAATTATAAAAATAATAGAAATAAATAAATGAATAGAATCAATTGAAACAGACAAAACACTCAATGTACAAAAGAACATATGATGACAAAGAGCCTTTAAGCATAGAAACATCCCCCGAAAAGGCAACAATAATGGATACAATGGATAACAGAAATAGGCGATACCTCCACCTGCTCCTGACATATTGGTTACTTGAATATGTTTATCAACTGCTTTTATGTCATACATTATTTTTGCAACTGAACGACAGGTAAAATCCCACCCGCCACCAGGACTAGCAGGAGCAATACATTCCGTTGCAACAACTTGCGTAACACTTATTAAACAAGCTAAAAAACTCAATAAAACATTTCGTAAATACATAAAACCTCACTGTAAAATTATCGATAAAATTAAAAATCTAATTTATTGAATAAGCCAATCAAAACATAACCAGATCTTCTGGGTGTTGAGGAGGAAAAGCCCCTTTCATATACGGAGTAATTTCTGCTCGTTTTAAGTTTTAATGTTTCTCCTTGCATTCATTTAAAAAAATTGTTGTTTTTTTTATTTAATTTCTGGACGTTTTTGAATTAATGCATGTTTTGATCTTAGCTCTCTGCACATAAATAATTAAAACAAAATTTTCATATTAATTAATTGCAATTAATCAGAAGATTTTGAGAAAAAAGGAGCGAGGGAGGAGGCGTAGTTTCCCTCTAATTTTTTGATTACTTAAAAAAGCAACTCATGCTTACTATCGTTTTTTCAAACTAGAGTTTTGAGGAAGGCTGTGACAGTGAAGGTTGCTGCAGAAGGAATGTCAACCCATTTTCTCGCCTACGTCCGCATTGACTGTTTGGTATGTTTCCAGCTATACTATTCATACTACTCGGCAATAACTGAGTGTGAAAGGATCCTGCTTGCGGAACAGGTGCTTTAACTGTTTTGATCGTTGATTTCTGCAAAGCTACTGATGTTCCTAGAACATTTCTTAACTTTCGCTAACTATCTCCTAAGTTCCCATAGATTATAGCTTGCAGTTACAAAACTTGTTTTTATTTGATTTCAGAACGTTTTTGAATTAATGCGTGTTTTGATTTTGGCTCACTGCAGATGATTTATTAAAACGAAATATGCATATTATTTTTTTGTTGTCTAAATGACTTTCTCATAGTTTTGATCGGACGATTTTGATAAAAAAAGGGGGGGAGGAGGCCTAGTGGCCTCCAATTTTTGGTTATTTAAAAAGGCAGCTAGAACTTTTTATTTTTTTACGAACATTTTTTTAGTAATAAATATACGTAACTTACGAATTAACTTCGACACCGGTGGCGATGCGCCGCCGGAAGAGGAGCCGGCCCCCGACGACTCCGGCGGCGGTGCCGACCAGGGCGAGGAAGAGGAAGGCGACGCCAAGATCCCGGACGTGCCCCCGGGCGCGCGGGATCCCTCCGACGGCGACACCAACGAGCCCGACGGCGACGAGAACGGCGACACGCAGGGCAACGGCGACGTCTGGGAGCCCGAGGGTCCCGGGACGGCCGCCGACCGCGCGCGCTTCCGTGGCTACGTGGGCGACATCCCGCCGCGCATGGACGGCGGCTGCGCTAACTAAGCTAGATGATCTTCTATTTTAACATACTCTATATCTCTAGTCGTAACTTTAGTCTCAATCATTCGAGGTGAACATCGGCATCCAGCCAAACGCAATTGGAGACCAGCCTCTCTGTACCGATGGCTGTGTGCTGAAACGGCTGCTGGCTGGCTGCAGTGCACCATTAGACTGAACCAAGGAAAGACTCTATCCGTCCAAAGGCTACAAAGCTACAAAGCACGTTTCCAACTTGTCATTTCAAATCCTTACGTCTCAATGAAAGTTAATTAATAAAATGGTGTTAGCACTTGTTGGCAGACAATCCTAGTTTGCTAATGACCTTTCCTGTGTATACACAGATTCAATTCAGTAACCAACTATTTTGCTGTTTTATATTCTTGTGTATACTTAAACTTTTTTTCAGTAGGTGACTGGTTGGGTACTTTTAGGACATTTATATATAAAGTGGTTTGATATTAGCCAAGTAGTCTAAATACTATGTAGAGATGATGAATCAGATAGCAATATATTTGCATCCCCACCTCCAATCCCTCCTGGCCAGTGATAGTGAAATGATGGGGAAGAGAACATTGTCTGTTGGGGTGCTATTGAGATACACTTCATGGAGGATTTCTTTGCCCCGTTAGAGGGTAGGTGTAAAAAAGCATCGCCCCATGGAGCTGAAAAAGTCTACCTATGCCTCTGTTTTGACCTCTGTGTCAATGTTTTTGCTGCTATTTTCTTATTCACTTTTGGAAAGATTTTTTCATCTTTTTTAACTTTGTCTAACTTTTCTAACATTGTCTGTTGGGGTGCTATTGAGATACACTTCATGGAGGATTTCTTTGCCCCGTTAGAGGGTAGGTGTAAAAAAAGATCCATGGAATTTAAAAATTCAGATGGATAATTTCGCCGCTTCATTTGGTTCCAGAACTGTGTCGACTGACTTGTAAAGGACTGTCTGCTCTCGAATCTTGGTCAAAATAATATTGTTGATTTCGTGGACGTCTTTATTCTTGGCTGCCAGAATCGCCCGTTCACTTAGCCATTTATGATTTTTATAATTGGTTAGAATATTTTGAAATACTTTTTCAACCAATTCATTTTTGGACGTCAGTAAATTACAGAATTCAGCAGGCAGTTGTATACGTCCTGAAATTGATAGATTGATTTAAAAGGAAAATCAGAGGCTTAATGCCGGTCAGGATTTAAAATAAGAGCTCTGAGTCCTTCTAAATTTCAAAATTCATTAAGATCTGATCACCCACTCCTAAGTTATACATACCTCATTTTTTCTAATTTTTCCTCTTCCTTTAGCCTCCCAGATGGTCAAATCTGGGAAAACGACTTTATGAAGTCAATTTGTGCAGCTCCCTGACAAGCCTACAAATTTTCATCGTCCTAGCACGTCCAGAAGCACCAAACTCTCCAAATCACTGAACCCCCCTCTACTAGGTCAATTCTTAACACAAATGTGTATAGTTTAATGTAAACAGACTGAAAGACACAAATAATTCTCATATATAAAACTCTATAGATCTTTATACCTTGTTATTATGTATTTAGTGAGTTTTTTTTTCTTCTCAAAAGATGCTGTTTAAAAATATAGGCGTATTAGCATTTCGAGAAAGAAATTATTCAAATTCTGAAACAAGAACTTGTAGGTACAGCACCTCCAAGTAGGCAATAAATTACTGGACAAGTAGGTTATTAATAAATCAAACAGTGTTTAACATTCCTATATAGGTGTATTGGACAAGGTGGTTCTAATAGTATACATCGTTTTTGATCTGATTCTAGAATATGAGTTATGGGCTATTTCATTTTTTACTATACGGGGTGATCGTCTCTCACTATGCAACTAGCTACTGCTGCAAACCCAAATATAATAAGGATCCTTCGCCAGATTTATGTGTGCCTGCTCTGAGTGTTTCTCAAGATTTGTCAGATAAAAATATACAATACGAGCAAACTTTATTCACAAACGACTTAATATTTTTCTTAAAAAAATAAACTGTTGAACTGTCTCCTGATATCTTGAATTGCAGTGTTCCTATAATTTGCGATGTCACTACTAATTTTTCCTGTTTTAGAGTTATTTTTTAATTTGACCCCAACCCTTATGGAAAAAAATTATTTGTTTGATCAAGATAGACACAGCTAAAGAAAGATTTCCCTGGCTGTAGATGAAATTATAAACGTATTACTTAAATAATTTTGCACAACAGAACGCTCTTATGAAATAGAATGCTTGTCCCTTGGCTGATTTTTAAGAAAAGGGCAAGAAGGCGCATATTTTTCTAGTTTTGAGGCTCATTTGGTTGAAAATTGGAACTTCTAGTTCCTTTTTAAGTGTCGAAAGTGATGGATGGCATTTAGCCCCCGACAACGCCTTTTTTTTAACTAAACGCATCTAATCAAAATTATCAGACAGCAATTTTGTTCAAAATAGCCCAAAGAACATATAATGATGCCTCTACGATTGACACAACTCCTCAGCGCCGTGGGGTTAGGGTTATGAGTTATACCATGAGGGCATTTAAAGTTTTTATGGAATGGGCGGTCGTATAAATTTCAGGTGGCGCTCCTTTGATTTCAACCATATTTTTCATCATATTTATCACTTAACTTAAAAAAAAGTATCTAATCTCTGTTTTTTAAGAAAAATAAGTTAAAACGTTATTTTGGAAGATTCCAACGCATATAGCATACACATCGCACAACACATGTGCTGCAAGTGCTGTGCACACACGTGCTGTGTGTGCAAGTAAAAACACCCCTTCCTTCTCTCATTCACAAATTGTTTCCTATTAAAGGTGGCATACGCGTAAGTAGTAGGATTTGAGCCCGTGCCCCTCGTAGGATCCAGAAAATTTTTCCAATTAAGAAATGCAAGCGTGAACAATGGGCTAATTGTGTAAAACTCTTTTTCCAGGGGCTATGGGGGGTTCTGTCGTCCTCAAGGCGTAGTTATTGAACACATCAACTATGTTGAATCGAATGGCTATGTCAAAATTCTGATCCAATGTCTTTGGGGGAAAAAGAGGCATGGGAGGTTAGTTGCCCTCCAATGTTTTTGGTGACTCAAAAACGGCACTGAAACTTTTGATTTCCGTTCGAACGAGCCTTCTTCCGATCTCCTAACACCATTGGTTCGATACAATCACACCTAGGAGCAGTAATTTGACTGTTTGCTCCATATTTGAAAGATAAAAAAACAGAACCATCAGTAATTATGATTGATGATAAAACAAATTTTGTAATCAGTGTTTTATCAGGACATATAGGGGGAGCAAATGAACTAACTAAAAAAATTGCTGAAAAACTAGGAGCCTTACCAGTAATCACTACTGCAGCTGATGTAAACAAGACAATTGCAGTTGATTTAGTAGGTAGAGAATTTAATTGGAAAATTGATGATGATTCTACTGTTACAAAAATTAGTGCACATATGGTAGTAACTGTGCCCTAAGGAACAGGGCACAGTTTCTGCAACACTTCCCGTTGCACAGGCAACGGAGGTCTAGTTCTCCGACTAGAACATCCCGCTTCGAAAGTCTTCACTTAACTTGTATTTTTGATGCCAAGGTTGTTGCTCCTTGGGATCGAAACTCGTGTTAGAAGTTTACTAATTTTTGGACCCAAATTAAAGTATATAAAGTCGAAATAGTACTTTATAAAGTTTTGCTCCCTTTGAAAACCAATAAATAATAAAGATAAGTTAATCTTATTTCCCTTTATGCAAAGACTTTTAATTAAAAACCAAGTTATAATCGAAAGAATGCATTGCTTCTTGTAATGGTTGAAAAAAACTGCATTTTTGGATTTTAAGATGCAATTAATGTAAAAGCATTAATGGCTTGGCGATGCATTAAATTTGATAATTTGGGTTTTTCCTATCCGCACTTCACGGATGTAAAGCATCTGGTATTCCAAGAATGCGTGTAGCTCAGCATAAGTAATAAAAGATGTAATATGCTGATTAAACAGTGTCAATTGTTGATGTTAACATTATTCATTTTAACTTTCCTAACTAAGTCAAAATTTACAATATTCAAAATTGAAAATGCAAATTGACGAAAAATCATTAATTTTAAAAGCTCGAAAAAGAAGGGAAGGCTAGAAAACATGCGAGAAAGCTATTGCGCTACAAAGATAATCTGAAAATATCACAAAAGATGAATACGACGTAGTCGCAATATTGATCCAAGTATCTTATGCAGCAAAATAGAGCTACTAAGGTGCTTTGTATTCTTCGGCCACGTTCTCCAGTGTTTTGACAACATTAAAGCTTAAGATCTTTACGCAGAGTAAACCTGTGGGAAAATAAGTACAAGTCCTAGATACGGGATTGACATAACCTGAACGGATCTGCTCTCTTTAGGGGAGCTGGGGCGGGAGGTTAATTCTAAAAAATTAGAAAAATGAGGTATTTTTAGCTTGCGAAAGAGTGATCGTATCTTAATGAAATTTCATATTTATAAGGACCTCAAAACTCAGATCTTTTTTTATTTTCTATCCCGACCGGGTCCAGTGTCATTAGGGGGGGGGGGGCGAAAATCTTTGAAAACGCTCAAAGAGGAGAGATCAAGATGAAACTTGGGGGTGCGTTTTTTCTGCGTTGACAATCTTTCAGCACTGCTGAAGCTGTCACTTTGGAAACAAATTCAAATTTATTACATGCTCCTTATTTTGAGGAAGGTATGTTTGAAAAGAAGTACCCATTAAATGCTGATACACAAGGTATGATTACTGCGTTGGAATTCTCCTTCTGACTAGCTATGATAAAAAGATGCTTATTCTCATTCTTGTCCGAAGAATTGTACTTAGTTTAGTTTTACTGTTATTCAACTTTTAGTTTAGGCTACTAATTGTATCATAGCCCCCCCCTGCAAATTTCCGTCAACCCGACTTTACTCACAAGACTTTGCGCCCCAAATAGCGTGCCTGCCGCTTGCAATTGACGCCCGGAAGGCAGTATTTCCCTGGCAGGAAGGATCAGCACGATGCCCATCAAGATACCCGACGACCTGCCCGCGCGGCTCGAGCTCGAAAACGAGGGTCTCGTCGTCATGGACGAGGGAACGGCGGTCCGCCAGGACGTGCGGCCGCTGCGTATCGCCTTGCTGAACCTGATGCCGCAGAAGGAAAAAACCGAAACCCAATTGGCGCGGTTGATGTTTAGATGGAAACATGATGACTTCCAAGTTACCAAAATGAAGAGAAAAAAGAAAACAAAACAAGAAAAAAGGCATCGTGGAAAAAGAAAAGTTCTAGTAAAGAAACTATCCTAAGGCCAATGAAAAAAGACAAGAAAAGATCAAAATGATGCGAAAACTAATGAATATCAATATAAACAAAAAAAATTGAGCCTCTAAGCCAAGAGATCTACATTCAATTTTATAAAGATCTCTAGAAACCTATTCCATTTACTAATTTCCAATTATAAACATTGTTCTAGTAACTAGCAGCTAAGACATTAGGAATTTACTTAGTATCTGAGCTTGTTATATGCAAAAAGGCTTTTATTTATTTTTTATGCTCAGAAATCAAATAAAGGACTCGATTCTTGGGACTTTCAGATTTGGGGTTGTTTTGTTATGTTTTTTGCCCTTTTGGGGGTTTTGCTGTGTCTGACGCTTGTTATTTGAGGGTAACAGCATTTACAGATGCTACAGATGCAGTAAAGATATTTCTATTTCAATATTTTCATCCATCATAGCTTAGTTTGAAACTATCAGTGTGATTTCTTCTATTAGATATGTTTTAACTAATATGTTTTCAATAGCTTCAAAACGCTGTGCTACTTTATACGCTTCAGAAAGGGAATTATAATCATTCTGGTGTTCTAATAAATATCTCGAGCTTTCGCCTCCAGCTTTCAATAAAGCAATCCAGGCATATACTATCGGAAAAACATACTAGTAAACCGCCATATCATGATCGACACAATTTTGTGGCAATGTCCACCTTCTTATAAAACTGATACACTGTTTCATTCAATGATTGCCTCAATTTAGTTAAATTTCTAAAATTCTTTACAGTATAATTTATCAGTAAAATTACAACTGATGAGTCAGTAATCGGTAATCATTAGAATAAATCTACTGATGACGATCGCTGTATATATTAATATGTAACCTAAATCATTCTGTTTTGTCCGTTTTGTAGGTCAAATTTTATGTACAGGTTTCATTGAATCTACCTTGACCTGATTCTCCCCCTCTCCTATGAGCAGGAAAGCTAAATTAGATGGCAACATTGTAATCTTTAGAACTAAAAGCTTCATTCTGTGACTAAAACGCATGATTTCCAGATCACCCATTCAATCGAAGGTTTTGTGTATTCTTGCTGACATTCTAAGAAATGTCAACCTGTCAATTTGTTTCTATTTGAGATATGTCAGTCGAATCTAACGTAATTTTTTGTATTCTCGTCATTATTCTTGGCATGCTCTAGACGTTGTATGCTGGATAATGTCTAATGTGCTTGTGAAGACTGTTATGAAGAATATAATTATATTGACATGCTAAGTCCTGCTGTAAAATGCTCAAGCTTCTTTTTTGTGTATTTTTCTACCTTGGAGAAGTCAGGTGTCGACGGACCATTTTCCTAATAAGGATAAAACCTCTGCTAACACTCGTCTATCAACAGGTTCAAAAGCTTACTCATAATTGATAAAAATGAGGACCAAAGGTGTTTGATAACGAAGGGATTTCTCAATTATTAACCTAAGAGTGAAAACTTGGTCGACACATCCTCTACCTTTTCTAAAACCATACTTTTCTTCCCTTAAAACTTTGTCTACAGCATCTCTCAGTCTGAAAAGTATCCTATTACTAATTAATTTCCTACCTACACAGACCAGAATAATGCCTCAATAATTATGACACTCACCCTTCACTTTGATTTTTTTCAAGGAAATCCGAGGGTGTGGGTGTACAATAGGATTTGTATTTGGACATGTACGGTTCCATATTAAATACACTGATGATTCGATTTGTGTTCATGGCGTGAGGTCTAGTAGAACACTGCCTTCGAGAGTGATTTCCTAGTAACTTTCAAATTGATTTAATGAGATTAGTGCAATACTCTCAGCTAATTGCTTGGCAAAGTTGCACTCTAAACGTACACTCCCCGTTCGTACAATACTCATATCTTGAGTCCCAGACAAGTCGAATACGATGGATGTTCTACATCTTAAAGTTGAGGAGGGAGGTGTTAAATGACTTTATCGGCGGCGACTGAAATATAACATCCAGTCAATGAGACGAGGGATTTTCATTAATACCCCGCAGAAATAAATCTAAATAAGGTTTAAATTTATCTTTAATAGCAACCCTCCTCCTCTGTAATTGGTTGCTAGGGTGGGCTAGCAACATATGTCACGGTGGTGTGAATTGTTTGGACTAACATTTTCTAGAGTTTGGAGTTAAGCTGAGAGGTGTTAAAAGAATTTTTTTCGATATTGGGGGATATGGAAGATGGTTTGAAATATTTAAAAAAAAGATGATGCATTCTTAATATATCTCGAAATACACTGCTTTGCTTAAAGCTAATTTAATTCTGTATATCCTGACATCGAATCGATGTTTTTACTTTTTAAATACATCATTTATTTAAGCTAGGACTAGATTACTTTGCCCCGAAATATAAAATCTGTACCAGTTTCTGCTGTTGCTTCGAAATATGCAGTAGTTAAGAATATTTTAATTAAACTTGCTTCAATTGGCCATTCATGTCCAGGAACGCAAAAATGAACGTCTTCGTCGTTTTTTATGAGTAAAGAGCTAATTAAACCTACTATGAGTAGAAATAAAGCCAAATAGTGACTGAAGTGTAAATTGAACGTACTAATTGCAATATGAATATTTATATTTCATTAGTTCTTTTCTATTATCTTGGTACGTTCTAGGACCCTTTTTAAGAGACCAAAAATCTCGTACCGCAGGTAAATGGCGTTTCCTGCTAGTTTGTGGCACCAAACTACGATATTGCCCCAAAGAGGACTAAGTTGCTTCCATTGAAAATATTGAGAAAGCCAATCAGCTTGATATACTCTAGAAATACTATTTTTACAAACAAAATGATATAGTGTCTTTTGGTTTAGTTCAAAATCCTGTTCAACATTCTTTTAAGTTTCAATGAATACCCTTAGACTTTCCTGAAATATTGCGTATACTCCTTGTTGGCAACTGGATGCAAATAGTGTCTTTTGGTTTGGTTCAATACCCTCTCACCATTTCTGGAATATTTCAACTTACTTCCCTGAGACGTTCCTAGGATATTCTACTTACACTGTTTGAATAACCTGTAAGAACAAAAAAAAGATTATTCAAATACTGTGAGTACGGTCACCATACGAAATAACCAAGAAAAAAATGGAGAAAAAAGGGAAAAAATAGAGAGTTTGTTCTTTACTTCGGTAACTCTGCCTCTGAATTAAAAGTTGTTTGATTCAAACAAATCGCTAGTAACTTTCCTGGCTCATTTGATCAAAGTACTATCAAAACTATAGGGACTTAATCAAACAAATTGGTTTAACCACTCAGTCAAACGACTGAAAACATATCAACGGAAAATACTTTTTATGCTAATTCCAAATTTTGAAGTATATTCAGTTCGACCCTTCCCCACCAGAAAAAATCTCCCCTGAAAACATCTGTATATTTCCCATTAATCAATACTATTTGGGAACAACGGACAAAGTTCATAACTTGCAGTCATTCCCTTAAGGACCATGGAGGATTAAGTCGTCCTCAAAGACATAGTTATTAAATTTTTCGACTATGCTGAACAAAACAGCTATGTCAAAATTTTAATCCGGTGACATTGGGAGAAATGAGTGTTGGAGATGTTGGTTTTGTTTTGGGCGATACTGGTCAGGTGGTTTTAGTTTCTTTTTGTTTTCCTTTAGCGTAAATAGCGGGGCGGTGATGAGGGAACAGCCCCTTCATATACGGAATAATTTCTGTTCGTTGTAAGTTTTAATGTCGCTCCTTACTTTCAGATAAAAAAAACTTGTTTTCTTTTATTTAATATGGGAAAGGCGTCAGCTTAAATTCAATTCCCAATGTCTAAACAATTCTCTTCTTTGTCATTTATCATCTGTAAGTATAGGGTAAACTTCTAAGTAAGGGGAGAAATGGTTCGTTTTCTAATCTTTCGTCTGCTATAACGCTTCATGTCTCTTTGTGCATACCACTGGTAAATTTACCAAATAAATATGCTACATACACTCAGGGGCGATGATTGGATAATGAGTACTGTCCTCTAAATGGATGTTTTTTCCTAACAGTTAGAAAATAACCTTTATTCCATTATTTTTGCCTTTTCAGTGCTCATGGATTGTTCTGGGTACCCAGCTGACTGACTGTATTTTAAATAGTAGGCTGTATGAAAAATATGTACGAAAAAAGCGAATTATTTAAATTCGACAGCCCCTTATTGGTAAGAATCCAAAAATTAATGATCTGCTGATTCCCTGGCCAATGTTCCACAACAAGACTTGAAAAGGCAAGCCGAGTTCAAGAGTGAAACTTTCAATCTTTTTATAGAACTCATTGGCTTGACTTTGTGTTTTAATACTGGCCAATGTTCTTTGCAACCAACTCGATTACTTAGCTTTGGGACCAAAGTTTGGCCACAGTTAAAAATACTGGATCGCAACACAGGCTGAAATTCATTTTGGCTTAATTCTGCTAGAAGTGTTTTTTACTCCTGGTTTAAATGTAATCCTGACATGTTATGCTAATGACGTTGTCAAAGTTCTCACCCGCATCCGCATGGTCCTGCGCATCATAGGAAGAAGCTGTCACGAGATAAGGCATATACGGAAACTCAGAATTGCCGTCTTCGTCTTCACGCAAGACCACATAGAGCTCCGGTTCCGGCAACATCAGGTTCAAACGCAAAGCCTCTGTGTCTTTTCGATGTAGTACGAGCGGCAACGTTCCAGCCTGAAACTGTTCAAACCCGTCGCCTTTTAAAAGTTGCAATGGCTTGCTGTTACTAGCAGCCATATCTACAAACACTGCGACCGGTTTCCAGTTCCAATCTGCTTTTTCCATGGGATAAATCTATCGCTACTGAACTTCGCTGATGACATTCTTAATGTTTCTTGTTCGATATCTTTATTTCAGCAAACTTACGACTCACTAGCATAGGCATACAAGCAGATTGGACTTTCCTTCAATGAATCTAAAACAGTACTTCTTTTCTTCAATGGTTCAAAAAATGAGCTTTCAATTAACCTCTTTGTTAAAATTGGTGACACTCTGATTAAGCCTTGTGAGTCCTTTACGTATCTTGGCCTTCCTATTTCTTCTACATTGAAGGAAACAGGCTCACATAGGCCTACAATGTACGGTTTCTTATCTAGTAAACTTAAAATCTCACATAAAGGAGGGGGATAAATAATCCCCCAGAACCGGGGGGCAAGGGTTGTGAGTTATGTCCCGAAGGCATATAATGCTTTAATGGAAGACATGGCTGTAAAAAAATTAGAGGAGGCTCATTTTATTAGAAATTCAGAGTTCTAATTCCCTTTTAAGATTCAAAAGTGATAAAGAGCAACTAGTTCCCTCTCCCCCGCGACCTCTTTTACCCAAACGTATTTGATCGAAATTTTGACTTTTACTGTTGGGCTATAAAACCTTTTTTCTACTTTTATTTGACAATATAATTTCTGCTTTATTAACGTTGGATACCAATTACCAATTTGGAGGATCTTGTGCCTCTAACCAGTCAAATGGACGTTTCATTTTGGATGGGGGGAGAAATGAAACAACTTTAATTATAATATTTGAATGAGAAGTTCAGTCACAATCCTTTTATGTGTTATTTGACTTATGATGTAATTTAACAATATATAAAAAAAAAAGGTTAAGAAGAAATATATTGCCTTGCTAGAAGGCGTTAGATACCAAAAATGTGACTCCATATTTGAGTTCAGTGATTTTTCTTTCATCTAGAAACATCCTTCAAATATTTTTTTTCTATTGATTTTATAATTCAGTACTTAAACGGAAATGGCATTTATAGGGTTAATTTGACTAAACAGACATTAAATATTTATATTCCTTTTCTTCAACCATGATTCTGAAAACCACAATCAGGCATGCAAAAAGTTCCAAAGCTGCCACTTTGACAGCACAGCTTGTGTTTTGACAGCTTTTCATTGAGCAAAAATTATTTCTTATTGTTATAGTGACTAAAGAGGATACACCAAGCAATCTTCTTTTTTTTCAGTTAACACTAACCACCCTTCTTGGTAGCTAACATGCAAGTTGTTGGTTTTTATTGTGTGACATTTATTATTGTCTTTTGCCATTTTTATCTTTATTATTTCCTTGGCAAAGAGCACATAATTCCATCAGGTTTTTTTTTTTTTTTTTGTCCAAATTCTGTCAAGTTTCCCAGTTTTCCCAAACTGTTTACTAAGAGCTGTTCAGATATTTCTATTTTTATATATTGCAGTCAATAGATTTTGAGGCCCGAAGGCCCCCCCCCCTGCGTACGTGCCAGAGTTATGGCTAAAGATGCATTTTCTTTTTCTAAAAGAACACAACATATTTATGCTTAGTTTTATGATTCTGTGTGTTTTTCAAAGCAAGTTCAAATGCGAAGCTCCCTGTAGTGGGGTATCATCCATTTGTCCCACATCCATGAGACACATGGATGCAAGTAAACATTTGTACTTGGTTTTATGATTTTCTGTTTTTTCCTAAGCAAGTTTAAATGGGAAGCTCCCTGTTTTGGCTTTTCATCCATTTTTCTCAAAATACCTCGACACAACTTGGAGGATCATGACCCAATGTGCTGCAGCCATTGCTGCAGCCATGGCCTTCAAGTTTGTTCAAGCCCTGGGCATGAAAAGCTCTACTAATTTTAAAATATATAGGACAGAAGAGCAAAGTGTTAATTTTTAGATGGCGGGAATAGTTTTACATCGAAGCAGCATAAAAGAAAGACACAAATTTATTAGCCAAACATAAAGACCACTTTATTCGAGTCAGCTTTGGTCACCTCTGACAAAACGGGATGAATTACATTTTGTGGTTATATTATTTTAGTTTTAACAAGCTTCCGAAAACAAGGCTACAGTTGCAACCTGAAGCCCAACATTGGGGTAATATTAGATGCCAGCCTATTGCATACATTATAAAGATATAGAAATCCGAACTTTAATAATATCCTAACTTACTGTAATATTCTGAACCCAGATTTCAGGTCCTTGTAGTGCTAAAAACTATGCTATAGTAAGCAGACTTTGAGTATTGACAATAATTCTGATGTAAAGGCGTTTTTATTCACTGGATTGTAACAATGAAATAATCATATTTAGAACTTTTCTTATGCCTCTCAACTGCTAATAAAATTTAATTAAATGAGCTGATAATTTCGGATGGTTATTAGAAGAGAAAGTAAAAGTTCTATTTACCCGTTTAAATCAGAGGCAATGCTACAGCCTAGCCAATAGTAGACCCAGAAGGGTTCAATGTATTAATATTTTTCTTCCAGAGGCACTTTATATGGAAGGAATGGTCGCATAAACTTCGGAGGAGGCTCATTCAATTGGAAATTAAAAGTTATAGTGCCCTTTTTAAGAATAAAAAGGGACTGGAGGGCAACAAGCCACCGCTTTATCTTAAATTGGAGTGAGCCTAAAAGGGATTGATAATATTTCTATTCTGTAAAAAGTGGTCTTAATTTGTTTGCTTCTACTTCACGAAAACTCCTATATTATTTTGTGTTTGCAGTAAAGCGCTAGTTTTCTGTAATCCTAAAAGTATAGGGAAAGGTAATTAGTTGTTTTATTTGTACTAGTTTTATTTATATATATTTGATAGGCTGTGAAGTAATAATTTTTTCCATTATAAGTTTAAACTTCGCTTTTTACTTCCCTCAGAAAAAATTTATTTTTTCAGGGGTTGGGATCAACCTGCAGCCCAATGCAGTGCGGGAGTTGTTCGATCTGGGGCTGGAGGCGGAGCTGGATGCGATTGGCGTGAAGACCCGGCAGCTGGGGTTTTACAGCAAGCTGGGCAAAACGATCTGGGAGGAGCCCCGCGGCACCGGCGCGGGCTATGCCTGGCCGCAGTACTCGGTGCATCGCGGGGCGTTGCAGATGATGCTGTACCGCGCGCTGGCGGAGCGTGCCGGGGCGGGCTGCATTGAAACCGGGGCACGGGAGGCAGGGTTTGAGAATACGGGAGGATGTTCAAGCGTCTTCTTTAAGGGTAGGTGAAAACTTAGCAGTCCATCAGAGAGAGAGGGGAAAGCGGAATAAGCCAGGCCAATTTGTAGAGGAAACTGCAATGCGTAAAAATTATTTTGCAAGTAAAAACAAACTTCAAGATATAGCCTTAAAAATGAGGCATTTGGTGTACTAGAAAAGGTTGAAAACAAATTTATTATGTGCGCGTTCCTACAATAATTTTTAGAAATTCTAGTTTATTTTGAGCAACCGAATAAGGGAATTCAATTCCCATTTGACTAAGCTCCTTTTTTTGTTAATTTCTGTTCGTTTTAAGTTTGACGTCCTTATTTACTGTAATTTCTGTTCATTTTGGATTTCATTTATTCACTGATAGTTCCTTTTCTGGTAAGATTGAATTGTTATATGAATTTATTTATGTACATCTTTGTTTAATATAGTTTTTTTTTACATTTCTTTGATTTGTTTTAAATTGAAAAACAAATTATTTCTATTTGTTTTGGTTAATAAAAGGAATATTCGTCGGTGTTTTTCAGATTTTGGGCGATCGCAAATTCTGTCGGTCTGTCTGCAAGGCAGGTCACCATCATCCGCGCCAGGAAATTTCTTTGGGTTGACACATACTGCTTGGAGCTTAGTTTTCAGCAATTTTAAATGGTAATATTTTTCTTTTTCTATTTATATGAAGTACTTCAATGTATTCAAACAAATATATATAATGTATTTATCGATAAGAAATTCCTGTTGTAGAGGTCGTGATGGCTTCAGTTATGTAAAAAATCGAAAGTCTCAAAGAAGTTGTATCCATCAAACAATAATACTCCTTTTCATCCAACCAAAATTCTTTAGTAGTAATATAGGTAAGTGCCAGATTAAGTAAATTTGCAATGCGCTGCTTGAAAAAAAAATGTAAGCAGAGTTTATCTGAATTTGATAAATATATATTTCCACAATACTATAACAACAAATTATTAACAATAAGCTCACAAGTAGAAAAATTAACTTTGATATAGTGTTCCACTTAAGGCTCCATGGCCAGGAAAGAATTGAGGAGATGAAAAATTCTATAAGAAAATACAATATTCCATTCCCACTAATATTTTAGGTATAAAAAATGTAACTAAAATTTAAAATCGAATCGCCTACCAAAAAATCGGAGGTTAACTAGGCTTAAGCTTTTAATTTTAAGCTTTGGTGTAAAAAGTATATTTACTAATAAAAACATTCGTAAAAAATTAAAAGTTCTAGTTGCCTTTTCAAGTAACCGAAAAATCGGAGGGCAATTAGGCTTCCTCCCCCGCTCCCTTTTTCTCAAAATCATTCAATCAAAACTATGAGAAAGCCATTTAGCCAAAAAAAAAAATATACCAATTTCGTTTTAATTATTCCTCTGCGGAGAGCCAAAATCAAAACATGCATTGATTCAAAAACCTGACCACGCTACTTGCGAAGTATGAAGTTATGTGCGTACAAGGGCTTTTTTTTGACGAAGCATAGTACAAATCTAATGAGATTCGATGGTGTAACGTCTTACTGCGTTCCCGCAAAAAGACTTAATACCAGAGGAAGGCCCTCCGGAGGTTTAGGGATTTTTGTGTCGTCGTCACTTAGGTCTAGTCTATTTGAGGCAAGTGATCATCAATTAGCCATTAGGGTTGAGAGTTGTGCATTTATTAATGGTTATTTACCAACAAATTACGACAATGATGAATCTGAGAAAATATTACACTAATAAATTATAATAATATAGTACACTAATAAATATGAAAAAGTTTTTCAACTGAAAGTAAGGAGTAGCATTAAAACTTAAAACAAACAGAAAATATTACGCATATAAGAGGTTCACCTCCAACTAATACCTCACTCTTTACGCTAATGCATTTTTGTAATTTCAACTACTAATTATACGGCCTTTGTGATTGAGGGGACAAAACCTAAGCTTTAGTGTAAAGAGCGAGGTGTTGATGAGTGGGCGAACCCTCTCAAATACGTAATAAAAACGTACCTTCTTTTTCTTCGTTACTATTAAGGCACAGGAACATCATAGAGAGCAATTTAAGGAGTCATATATGCTAATCCTTATATTATATCTTTTTTTTTATATATTAGATTCGGTTAGGCCGTCAGAAAGGGCTACATGGTACCCTAAAATCGTAATTTGTGGAGTTGAAAGGCTCGGTCGGATTCATGCACATCATAAAGAGCTAACTATGAACTCTTAACTGAACTAGGTCTTATATTCAATTGCTTTTTATTAACTTAACATAATAAGCCAGTCACAAAATGCCGCATAACCCAATAACCGATACTATATGCACACAATAGGCAAACTTCATGACTTGCAGCCCTTCCCCCGGGGACTGTGGGGGATTAAGTCGTCCTCAAAGACATAGTTATTACTAAGGTTATTATTATTTTTTGGCTATGCTGAATAAACTGAATATCTCAAAATTTTGATCCCCCGAAACTGAATGCCATTCTATGGTTTCTTAAAGTTTAATGGGGAGTTTAAAAATTTGGTCATGAAAGTGATTTTTTCTAATCTTAGGGAAACGATAACCCCCCCCCCCCCCAATCCCAGTTCGTGGCAACGAACTGTAGTAAGGAGCGACCCGGCTCAATAGTAAAAGAAATTCTAAAAAACGGAATTTTGACACTAAAAGATACATCAAAAGAATCGGAATTTTATGCTGATTTTAAATATATAAGTTTCATCAAATTTAGTCTTTATCATCAAAAATTACGAGCCTCAGAAAATTTGCCTTATTTTGGAAAATAGGAGAAACATCCCCTAAAAGTCATATAATTTTAACGAAAATCACACCATCGCATTCAGCGTATCAGAGAACCCTACTGTAGAAGTTTGGCCCTTCTTGAGATCGCCGCCGCCCTGGAAGGCGTGCTCTCTACCGGACAAGACTGAATTCACCGTGCTCGAACACGGGGCCGCGGCGGCGGGCGCCGCGGATCGCTGCTGGGCGCGGCCAGTCGTCATTGCAAATGCATGGGCGCGGTAAAGCATAACGAAAAACTATATAACCAGAAAAACTAATAATTTGTTGGAATAAACCCTCGCTTCTATCGTTCGGGCCTGGTCCGCAACACGTCTGGCCAGGAAGACATCGGGGGAGCGACCGCAAGGACGGCATGGATATTGAGCCGGGTTGCTCCTTACAGTTCGTTACCACGAACCTTTGGATTGTTTGATTTTTAAAGGGTGTCCCCCCTTTTCGAAAGTCAAGCAAACTTTCCCAGGCTCGTAGCTTTTGATGGGTCACACTAAATTTAAAGAATTTCATATATTTGGTATCAAACAGTTCGTGGTAACGAACTGTAGTAAGGAGCGACCTGGCTAAATAGTAACCGAAACTCTAAAAAACAAAATTTTTATACCAATAGTTTCATTAAAAGAATTGCATTTTGATGCTGATTTTAAATATGAACATGCCGTCATCTCCATGTTGATGGTCAGTAAATCAAGTGCGCCCGATTCATCCGACCGTCAGTCGATTGCGGAAAAGCTTGTTCAGCAAGGTGAAAAATATGCGGCGGAACGAAGTTCAAAATCGATTCGGGGTGGTGGTTCTTTTCCGATCAATCCTTTTTATCTTGGACTTTACGGTGGTAGCCGATTGCCGGGGATTCTCTGCGAGGATGAATTTACATCAGACATTTTTCGCGGACTGGGTTACGAGACGATTGCAGAATGCGGAATCTGGCAGATGGAGTGTTGTATAGGTGGTGTATATAGGGGGGAGGGGGGGGGTGGAAGGGGGGGGGGGGGGTTAATTCTGAAAAATTAGAAAAAATGACGTATTTTTAACTTACGAAGGATTGATTGGATCTTCATGAAACTTCATATTTAGAAGGACCTCGTAACTCAGATCCCTTATTTTAAATCTCAATCGGATCAAGCGTCATTGGAGGGGGGACCAGAAATCTTAGAATATACTTAAAGCAGAGAGATCAAAATGAAAATGGATGGGAAGAATCAAACCTGTCTAAGATGTTACTTTAGCAAATTAAGTATTGAAAATATCAGCCACTTTGTCTGATTTATTAGCAGTCGATACATTTTCTAAACTAATAATTTCAGGAAACTTAGACTTCCTTTCTTTAAAAAAAAATTAATTAAAGAGCACGTTTTGCACGGAGAATTTTGAGCTTCTCCGAAAGACTCTTTACAATACCTATGTTTCGACAATCGTATCAGTGTAGTTAATTTATTTTTGACAATTCGAAATTTTTAATATTATAATCAGTTGGATTCTTTAACTGCTTTTTAAATAACTGATTTTTTTAGTGTAATTTTTTTTTTTGAAAGTAAGGTTCAAAATACATACCTTTCTCATTAACATATACTATTGTAACAATGAATGAATTGTCCTGATGACTTTGGGGAGTTTGACATCCCTAAAGACATAATTACTGGATATTTCAGCAATGCTAAAAAAATATAGCTCTCTTAAAATTTTGATTTGATACAAATTTGGGGTATGAAAGACTTTAAGGGGAAGGGGTTACCCTCCATTCACTTTTGACTCTTAAAAAGGGCACTAGGGCTTCTGACTTCCAATCGATTAGCCCCAAATTGCATCCTGATTCCTCCACTCTAAGCTTTTTCCAAGATTTTAGGTCCACTCCAATTCCCCCAATGTCACTGGATCCCGTCGGAATTTAAAATAAGAGCTCTGAGACACTATATCCTTCCAAATATAAAATTTTCATTAAGAATCGATCACTCCTTCGTAAGTTAAAAATATCTGATTTTTTCTAATTTTCAGAGTTAACCTCCCCCCTCCCCATCTCCCCCAAAGAGATCGGATCCGTTCTGGTAATGTCAATCACGTACCTAGGACTTGTGATTATTTTTCCGGTAGAAAAGAGATATCCTTGTCAGCGATGAAAGTATAACCAAAATGTTTATACCATAATACAAAAGAATGAACTTTTTATTGTGATTCCAAATATATTTGTAGAATTTGAACCTAAAACTAGAAGTTATGATACAGTTTGAGGTAGTGAACTGTAAGTAAGGAGCGATGCACCTCAACATTAACCAAAAACTGTAAGAAATAGAATTTGGTAGCAATAGACATATCGAAAGAATTTAATTTTTTAAGATTTCATTTAAGTTCCCCCTCTTGAATTTGAATCAAGTTCATTTGATTGGAAATCAAAAGTTCTAGTGCCTTTTTAAGTCATGAAATATATATATGAGGGTATCTAGCCCTCTCTCTCTCTTTTCTTTTCCCCCAAGGTTACCTGATCGAAACCTTGATACAGCCCTTTTGTTCAGCATAGTCGAAAGATCTAGCAACCGTGTCTTAGAGGATGACTCGACAACCTCACGGTGCCTAGAATTCTGTTGATAGAAAAACTTAAGCAAAGGTCTTATCCTTATATGGAGATCTTGGAATAAATTGGGAGGAAAAACTCTCCTGGACTTATATTACCAGCACCAGTAGCAAGAAACTAGCCATCGAAATCAGCTAGAAGTTTTGGGTTCGCACATTCTGTATGTGCTATCATCTCTCGAAATTTTACCCTGGTTTATCCACCAATATTGAATTTTTTGGTATTCTAAAGGAATTTATCACATCACAAGATTCCCATTAATGTTTGTTTCATATTTCAAACATTTCTCCTTTCCTGCTCTCAATACTACGATAATTTTATTATGTTGACACGCTTTCTTGAAATATTTCATTTTCACCTTTTAAAATAAGATACAAAGAATCGGGATGAAGCTTGGTGGATAGAATAAACTTGATACGTGATTGACAGAATCATTCTTTCTTTATATACCTTATATTCCCCCAGAGAATATCTCAAAACTCTTACCCTGAGGGCCTTGGGGTGGGATATCATTCTCAAAGACATAACATTTGGACCTTTCACGTTAAATGAATGTGATTGGAGAAATGATGGGCGTAGGAGGGGATTTAGTTGCCCTCCAATCATTCTCGACAATTCAAAAGGGCACTGGTTCTTTTAATTTCCAATCGAATGGGCTGTTTTCGAGCTGACTCTGGCTACTTAATTCAGATGCAAAAAGGGATAGAAAAAAGGATATTTAAAGAAAAAAAATACCTATTTATTTTAAATTTGAATTCCTTAGCTTGCAACAAAAATTAAGAACTTTCAGTGTTCTTCAGCAATAGATATTTTTTTCGGATATTAAATGACGGATGTCAATTTTTTTTATAAGAGTCCTAGGAACAATATGGAAGGGCGTAATAACGAACTATTCAAAGGAGGTCACAATAATAAAAAAAAAACAAAGGTGAAGAGGGAGACGTTTCATTAGCATGCTCCTTCTCCTTCTCCTTCTCCTTCTCCTGCTCCTTCTCCTGCTCCTTCTCCTTCTCCTTCTCATGCTCCTTCTCATGCTCCTTCTCATGCTCCTTCGCCTTCTCCTTCTCCTTCTCCTTCACCTTTTCCTTTTTCTTTTCCTTTTCCTTTTGCTTCTCCTTCTCCTTCTCCTTCTCCTTCTCATGCTCCTTCGCCTTCGCCTTCTCCTTCTCCTTCTCCTTTTCCTTTTCCTTTTCCTTTTCCCTTTCCTTCTCCTCCTTCTCCTTCTCCTTCTCTTTCTCCGATAAACAATTAGGTGTTCTATAGCATCCAACAATTGTCATATGCTGGTACTTGCTGGAAAAAATTAGTACAGATTCGTCATCTCTTGTGAAGATTTAAACAGCAAAAAGAAGACAAAGTTTCCCTTTTATCTGTTTTAGCAACAAACAATAATAAAACATTGTAGAATCCTGGATTGAATCCAAGAAGTTAAAAATAGAAATACATTTTTTAAGAGTAAATACTTAGCTCTCTCTATTTGTTGCTGAAAATGGTCTCACTATCTCCCTTTCTCTCTCTCTCTCTGTCAAAGCAATCAACCAGATTCGACTAGTAGAAGCCTCTGATGGGATATTAACCTGATAAAGGTCCGGCAGGGACATGAAATTGGTTTCGTAGCTGGAAAGAGCGTCATTGCCGACGTTGCTTTCATAGCTTATTAAAGATTGTGCCGAGATGTGATGGAAAGGTAAGAAAATAAATAAAAGGAGAGTGCTTGACAAGCAAACAAAGTTGTTGTAATCCAAACTCAGAACACGAGTTTGTAACGTGTAAAAATTGTTCATAATTCCGTATTAAATGGCAATGCAAATAGCCAGTACAACACTGTAAGTGGAACTTCTGATTATGAATCCAATGAGCCACCTTCTGAAGTTTATACGATCACCCTTTCTATATATACCTTATATGTCCCAACGTTTTAACTTACAATCCTTGGCCTGATGGCTGTGTGGGGTTGTCATCCTTAAAAGACATAGTTTCTAGACCTTTCAATTACATTGAACAAAATGGTTATCTCAAAATTTTATAGTATGTGTTTGAGGAAAGGGTGGGTGTGGAAGGGGGTTACTTACCCTCCAATTACTTTTGACTATTCAAAGGGTCAGCGCCACGAATTGATAAAACGAGATTTTGGAATCGCATAAATATAACTTCGAAGACCACACTGCCTTTCCATGGCGAAAATATAACAGTTCAAAACAGGGATGAAACCTTTTAACTGACAGTAAAACAAATATAAATTTTTTTAACTGGATATTTCGGACTCGTATACAGTGTCCATATACTGCTGATGATGGACGCTGTATGTGTCCGAAATATCCAGTTAAAAAATTTTATATTTGTTTCACTATCAATTAAAAGGTTTCATCCCTATTTTGAACTATTATGACTGAGTGGTCCTAGAATGTCTTGAGAGGGCTCATTCCAACGGAAATTAAAAGTTCTAGTGCCCTTTTTAATTGACCAAAATAATTGGAGGGCATCTAGGCCCCCTCCCACGCTCATTTTTTCCCAAAAGTCACCGGATCCAAATCCTGAGATTAGCCATTTTATTCACCATAGTAAAAAAACCTAATAACTATGTCCTTAGGGACGACTTACTCCCCGTAGTCCCCGTGGGAGGGGCTGAAAGTTACAAACTTTGACCTGTGTTTACATATAGTAATGGTTACTGTTTCATCGTCCTAGCTTACCTGGAAGTGCCTAAAGTAGGAAAACCGGGACCGCAGTGAGACCGACAGAATTTGCGATTGCTATATGTCACTTGGTTAATACCAAGTGCCATAAAAATGCCGAACAAATGAAGATCACGTTTTTAAAACGTATGTAATAAAAACGTCTTCAAATATATGTTTTGTCTTTTCCTTGTTTCTTTTCCAATGAAAATATCCCTTGTTTTGATTCCTTAATCACTTGTGTATTTTTTTTTCTTCCGTTTTTGTCGTGTCATTTATAGCTAGTGGCGCTCCAAAATGTGTTCAAAGTGAGCTCGCCGGCGCCACAGGCAAACGTGGATACGGCGGGCAAAGTTCTCAATAACTCTCCCGCATTCCTCCCTCAGTATCGCTCTTATGGCTGCTGTTATTCAGGTCAGGAATGATCTAGGGGTTGTTGTCAAACACCCTGTCCTTAAGGTATCCCCACAGATAAGAATCTTGGGGATTCAAGTCCGGTTAATGCGGTGACCACTCGGGGTTACACCTGCGCCTGATCAGTCGGTCAGGGGAACGCTGCTATAGCCATGCTGAGGCCAAGGCCCTACAACTACAACAATCAAAGCACTTCCCTAAGTGCGGGACGCGATGACTGCATAAAGTTTCGACTATCGAACAGCTGTATTATACTAAACTTCGCAAGAAAATGGAGAATGGTCATACTTTAGGTTGGGTTAGGTTTCCATAACTTTGTTTCTAAAGGATTATTTTATCATCATGTTTCATTAGGATTACCCTAACTTCACTTCTTGGGTTTGTTTCCAATAACCGACAAGTACCAAAGGTAGATTCTTAAATAAAAAGATGGAGCTGGATTGATATGCACAAACTAAAGACCCAAAATACCTTAAGATAGACTTTAGGCGAATGAGAATGGAAACACTGATATAGCTTCCAAAGTGAGTTTCTAAAAATGTGCCTGCTTGTCAAATTAAATTAGAATTTTACGGATAACACATTAGTTTATTACAGAATTTTTTGGCTGTTTAAAATTCGCACTAGAACTTTTGATTTCTGATCAAATGAGCCCTCTCTCAATCTTCTAGTGTTCTGCTTAAATGCGAATAAATATAGGCTGAGAGAATTAAACTTTTGATTACTTGCAAATCCGCTCATATACGTAATGAAAATATACGAATATACAAGTTCGTTACATAAGTTAATTCGCAAGTTACATATATTTATTACTAATAAAAACGTCTATAAGAAAATAAAAAGTTCGAGTTGCATTTTTAAGTTACCAAAAGCAGGAGGCCAACTAGGCCTCCTCCCCCACCTCTTTTTTTCAAAATTGTCCAATCAAAACTATGAGAACGCCATTTAGCCAAAAAACAATTATTATGCCAATTTCATTTTTATTATTTATGTGCAGTGAGACAAAATCAAAACATGCAGTACTTCAGCGTAAAGAGCAAAGTATTGATGAGGAAACGAGCCCCCTTATCAAAGTAATAATTTCTGTTCGTTTTAAGTTTTAATGCTGCTCCATATAAGTTCAATTTTTTTTTGTTTTTTATTTTCTCATTTATTTTTGTTTAAATAATGCTAGAAAATCCTGTGTCCCCTTCTTGGAAATTCTCTTCCCTCATGATAAATTCCTCCATGAAAGATGCTCCCTCGTAACCCCCTCAATTCCACCCGCCCCCACCTAAAAAAAATCCCCCTTAAAACATCTTCCCAATTATAGAAAGATCTCATGTCTCAGACGCTTCATTTTCAATTCGGATCTGATCCGGGGACATTGGGGAATGGAGGGGGGAAGCGGAAATCTTGGAAAACGCTTAGAGTGGAAAGATCGAGATGAAACTTGATGGGAAGAATAAGCACAAGTTCTAGATACATGATTGACATGACCGGACCGGATCCTATCTCTTTGGGGGAGTTGGAGGGGTTTCTAGTGCTTTGGCGAGTTCGGTGCTTCTTGACGAGCTAGGACGTTGAAAATTGGCAGGTTTGTCAGAGGCCTACAGTATGAATAAACAATACAGGACTGCCAAATAATTTTGGAGGATAAACAAAATACTTTGTAAGATAAATGCAGGATAAACCAAATACTTTTAATACGAGGAGAAGCCTCTTGGTTATAATTGTGGTGTAATCCCATGATTGGTTTCTCTTAATTCAAATTTTTCTTCATTTGGTTTACAATTTTTTCCTTTTTTTTCTTTTTTTGGAGATAATTGTTCATATGTAGTTCAAGCCTAGTAAATGTCATTACGTGATTTCTGTGCAAAATTTCTCGTGCTCATGGTAAACTTCTAAAATACAGTCTTGACGCACAGCTATAATTAAGAAACAACTATCCAATTATTATAAAATATAATTATTCATCAGTTTATTCTGACAGTTACACATTCTTACATTCAGCTGTGCAGTTTTAATGACATTTAATAGTTAGACAAAGGTCTGAAAAGCTGCTTCTTCAGGTTCTTTTCTTCTTCTTTTTTAATAACAATTAGAAGTTAGACAAGGGAAAGCATAGCCAATACTTTAATAGCGGGTAATATTCTAATTTATTAAATGCTGACAAGCTCCGCGTTTTACCAAAACTTAGTATCCGCTTTTTTCCTAATTTTCTGAAAAAACTTTAAATGATTATTCGTTTTAACGCAGAAACGGATAAGTTTTTGCCGACATTAATTGATGACAGAATTTTGTCGTTAGGTTTTTTTGTTTTTTGTTTTTTTTGTTCCAGCCAGTAGTTTCTGGTAATTCTAGTATATCAGTAATAAGGCGAGGCCGTCGAATGCCGGTGATTCCTCTTTTTACCCATTTAGATGCTAGGTTGTACCCTAGAAATTAGTACAAATAGAAAAATTCTAACTATGCCCCCGGTTTTGCTACTTAAGGCACTTCCAGGTAAGCTAGGACGATGAAATTTGGCAGGCGTATAAGGAACCAGACCAGATAAACTAGAGAATGACGTTTCCCCGATTCGATCATCTGGGGGGGGGAGTGGGGGAGTGTTAAATAGGACAAATTAGAAAAAGGATGCATTTTTAATTTACGAACGGGTGATCGGATCTTAATGAAATTTGATGGTTGGAAGGATATCATGTCTCAGAACACTTATTTTAAATCCCGACAGGATCAGGTGACATTGGGGGGAGTTGGGGTCTTATAATCCTTGTCC
Organism: Alatinidae sp. Z8VKAUB7J3; assembly: GCA_010016025.2. NCBI lineage: Eukaryota > Metazoa > Cnidaria > Cubozoa > Carybdeida > Alatinidae > Alatinidae sp. Z8VKAUB7J3. The sequence goes on from JAAAKM020721499.1 coordinate 105,788,052, forward strand.
TCATACTCTGAGGGGCTATTTTAACCCTAAAGGCCTTTTATATGATCTTTAGACTACATTAACAAAATAGCTGTCTGAAAAATTATTTCTGACACCCTTGGGAAAAAGCAGAATGTTAGGTGAGTTTACTTTCCCTCTTATAGCCTTAGATTCTCAAAAGGGACTCTATAATTTGTGATTTCCAATTGGGTGAGCCATATACAAAGTTTACAAGACCACCCTTTCGAAAAAACCTTAAATGTTAACAATGAGCAGCTAATATGGCTTATACTTTTATTTACGAACGTTGTTATTAGTAATAAATATACGTAACTTACGAATTGATTTACGTAACGAACTTCTATATTTGCGTATTTTTAGTACGTATGTAAAGGGGTTCGCCCCCTCTTCAATACCTCACTCTTTACACTAAAGTTCTAATTTTGTTCCAATTCTTTAAGAATGACCCCTGAATCACTAAGGCCCTTTATTTAGAATAAATAGCTCTTTTGAAATTGCTAAAAATACTTTAGCGTAAAGAGCGAGGCATTAAAGAGGGGGCAAACCTCCTCATATACGCACGTTGTTCCTGTTGTGCATATGAAAATTCATCCAATTCATAAATCTTTGAATGTTGAATTGCAAATAATTTATAAGACGCGGCATCAAAACATAATTTACGAAGTTCAAGTAATGAAGAACGTAAAAGAGGATGTAAAATAAATAATTGGTCTTGTAAACGAGCTTTACAATTTTCAACTTTTTTAGAACGTACATTACGTTTCCATTCAATAAACGATTTCCAAAGTCGATATTGACGAAAAAATGTTATTTGTTTAATCTGTGAAAACAAATAAAATTCTCGTATAATTTTCTTCCTCGTTAGTTAAACATTTCTTTCCTCATTTCATTCTTCATTTCCACTTTTACTATTAAGATGAATTTAAATAATAGCATTCAGTTCTGAAACATCGATAACGGCAAGTTTCCCTTTAAACAAAGGTTTTGTTGCACGCAGTTTGAGTTGCATTAGGGTTCAGTTGAATGGGGTTGATTTGCGCAGGGATTGAGTTGCAATGGAACCCCTAAAACAAACTTTTTAATATTTTAGGCTATATTAAGTCAAGAACACTGGTGTATCAAATATTTATAGAAAAACGCTTGTGCCTAGAACTGTCTAGTTTGACTCTTCCTCTTAACTCTACTTTTTAAAACAGTAAACAACTTTAGCTTAAAGAGCGGGGCGTTGAAGAGGAAGCATCTCCTTTCATATACGAAGTAATTTCTGTTCGCTTTAAGTTTTAATGTCGCTCCTTACTTTTCGTTAAAAACAAGAGCTAAGAGCTCATATGGCACTTGTGACGAGGCAAGAAGAGCTAAGAGCCAAGAGCTCGCTCGTATGATATGAGCTATAAGAAAATTCTAAGAATCAATAGATTGCTCTTTACTCAGTTTGATCACCAGGTTTTATGTGCTACATCTTTGATTGAAAGGGTCAATAGACGCTTTTGATAGGATGACACAAGCATACCAAATAAAAAATTAAAGATAATATGTTTTTGTCTTGGAGAACTAAACTAAGGTCAAAATATTCAATTAATTCATTCATTTAAATGTCATTTATTCTTTGTTTAGCCAGTGCTTTGGTCCCTTACTACAAATAGCAAGTGTCAATTCTTTTTTAGATTTAGCACGTTATTCAACTAAAATATCAACTCTCTCTCTCTCAGCATGTGATGCTCACGCATATCAAATGAAGGGTATACTTTGCAGAAATGAATTCTTCCACATTTCAGCTTTACTGAAACTTATCTGAAAACTTTTTATGGTACTTGGTATTAACCAAGTGACATATAGCGATCATAAATTCTGTCGGTCTGTCTGTCCCGGTTTTGCTACTTTAGGTACTTCCAGGTAAGCTAGGACAGTGAAATTTGGCAGGCGTATGAGGGACTGGACCAGATTAAATTAGAAGTAGTCGTTTTCGCGATTTGATCATCTGGGCGGGAGTGGGCAACAGTATGGCACTATTTAGCTTATAGTGGAAATTATACAGGCCTTCTTTCAGCTATCGAAGACAAACATTTTAACCCTGATGCTGTCCAAGATAATTATGGCGCAACAGTTTGGCATTGCTTAGCTAAAAGCGGAAATCATACAGGCCTTCTTTCAGCTATCGAAGACAAACATTTTAACCCTGATACTCTGAAAGATAATAATGGCGCAACAGTATGGCACTATTTAGCTTATAGTGGAAATTATACAGGCCTTCTTTCAGCTATCGAAGACAAACATTTTAACTGGTAATTTCTCTTTGAGCCGCAAACCTGTTTTCACGTTGTTCTTGTGATTCCTCGGCACTTTTCTTACTTTCTCTATTAGCCACAAGCCTTTTGGCATTAACTCTTTTAGCAGGTTCCTCAGCTGTTTCTTCTGCCATTGTAGGATTATACACTAAAATTTTTCTTTGAATTAAGTCTTTGAGCAGCTTCCTCGGCACGCTTCTTTTGGTAATTTCTCTTTGAGACGCAAGCCTGTTTTCACGGTGTTCTTGTGATTCCTCGGCACGCTTTCTTTTAAGTCAGTCGACATTCTCTGAAAGGCTCGCCTAACTGCTCTTCGTGTTCTTTGAAAGTTAAGTCCAAACACGCATTCCCTTCTCAATAACATATAATACTATGGATAAGCAATGAACGAATTGTAACCAAGGAGATGGGTCGACCAGACACGCGTAAGTAAATGGGAGGAAGGAGACTTTCGAGGAATGAATTCCTGGAGTACGCTGCCCTGCATTGGCTATGCCCCCTATGCCGGGGGATAAGGCTGGAAGTTGACTAGAACGCGACCCAGGGAAGGAGGGGGTCACGAATGCTTTACAGGAAGAACAGGGTCGCGCCCAGGCCGTAGATATCCAAGCGGTGGTCGAGCGGGCAGCGGGAGGTGACTTGCTCGGGGGCCAGGAAGGCGGGGGTCCCGAGGATCTCTCCCGTCTCGGTCAGCTGCGGGTCGCGGGCCAGGTCCTTGGCGAGCCCGAAATCGAGGACCAGCGGGCCGTCGTCGGGGTGGAGCATGATGTTGCTCGGCTTGAGGTCGCGGTGGACGACCCGCTGCTTGTGGGCGGCGTCGGTGGCTCGCGCGACGAGCTCCATGATTTCGGCTGCTGTAGAACTTTCTTAGTTTGATCTGAAGTTAGTTTGGTCTTTAGTTAGTTAAAGTTTGAGAGCAAAACTTTACCAACCAATACGTTTAAAATTTGAACTGCATTAACCTTACGAACTAGCTTTCTGAGAAATTATAAAGTTTTTTGTTTTGTTTTCTTTCTTTTTACTTCAGATTTTATCTGTTTCTGCATTGTTCATTTGTTTTAGTTTTTTATGGCACTTGGTATTAACCAAATGACATATAGCAATCGCCAATTCTGTCGGTCTGTCTGTCTGTCGGTCTGTCTAGAGCTCGCCTGCATTTGCTGTCGCCGCCAAAGAGATTGCAAAAACGGAACAGGCCAAAGACTTAAACAAGGACGCGACACGCATTTGAGCCCCCAGAACACATACAACCACACCGTGCAGACGCTACACGGCAGGCGTGAAATTAGCGTTAATCCGGGGGTTTCCTAGGTTGTATAAAGGTTACTGAAGCGTTGCTATTGGTGCAGTGCTCGACTGACGACCGTGGATCCAATGCTCAAGTGCATTCCTGAGCGCACCCAGTCCGAGGGGTTTTGGCAGGTGATCGTAGGAGGGATTTCCTGATTCAAGATCTTCAAGAGTTAAGTATGCCTAGGTTTCAGTTTCAAACAAGTAAAAAGGGATTCTACTTCGTGAAACTTTACTATCTCAGGATATTTATGATTTCTTCCTGAAAATTTTTCAGGAAACGAACAAGTTACACGAACTAAGTTACACGAACTTAGTTTCCCTTCTTCTTTGCTCCGCCCGTCCCCGTCCCCCTTTTTCTTTGGGATGGAGGAGGAGCGTGCGTAGCTGTGTTGGCCTCAGGTGGCTTGATGTTGTGGTGAGTTGTGGTTGTATATGGTATTATCATAATTCATTAGTTTTATTTTTGAAATCTTTTTCGAGATGCTACTAATGATTTGGAGTTATAAATCTTTGTCATTTCAATCTTGCACTCGTCAGAGATCTGTAGGCGCCATTAGGCATATGAACACCCTTGTTCTTTTTTTCCACAAGGGGAAGGAGGCAAAGGTAAGCACGTTTATTCCAAAAGATTTTTTTCTTCTTTGCAGGGAAGGTGGAATTCCTGAATGCTACAAATCTTAAACTTTTCGTGTAGTTCGGGTCTTTCAGGGCGTAAATAGTGCCGAAAGCTATTGAATTGAGGATTAAAATAATTTGGTTAAGATGCCCAAAGATACAACGAAAGCCAGGTCTCTGAAACCCAGGATCCAAAAACTAATTTGTAGCGTGTAGCTCATTGGAATTGACAGTGGTATGCATTGGAACATGATACCTGCTTTATAATTGGAAAACACCTTGATTGAAATCCATTACTGTGTGAGCAACGAACCCTGAAATTACTTCAACGTTAACGAACAATACAATAGGAGTAGCTAAGATGTCAAATCGACTAGCCCCACCTAGGTTTCTTTCCTTGGGGCTGCCTTAAGAAAAAAATATACGCACGGAGAGTCAAGAAGCCATAGGAGGAACAGTTGAGCCATTTATAAGTTGGTTTGTGAAAAAGTCATGAGAAACATGGTGGTGAATCTCGAGAAATCTTTCATTTCGGAATAGCCCCTCCCAACCACTAATTTGAAATGGTAAGTTTCAAAATAAAATAAAATGTCCGCAAAATAAAAGGGATTACCTTTTATTTTACGGTAAAATTACTGCTATATAACCAATGCTTATGAATTTCGTCAACTTTCTCTGGAAAACATCTAGCTAATCTTCCTTCGTTTTTCGGAGCGCCAATACTTCAAAACCATATTGGAACAATGTCATCACTATAGCTTCCATTATTCTAATCTTGATTCGCTATGCCCCTATAGAACTGTATGACGGAACCAATTGTGACTCAGATTAACTTTACAAACATTAAGTTACAAGAACAAATAGACCGAAACCCAGCTGGAAATGTAGTATTTTTGGGGGGAGCTAAGGCCAAAGCCGTTAAAAATAGGAACAGATAGTATCTTAGCCTTCATCTCAAAAACTTAAAACGAACAGAAACTACTACGTATACGAGGGGGATTGCACCCTCCTCAACGCCTCACTCTTAACGCTAAAGTTTTACTTTTGTCCCAATTCTTTAAAACGACTCTTGAGACGCAAGAGCCGTTTAATTAGAACAGTAAGTAACTTTTTTTTTCAATGCCAAAAAAAAATTTAGCGTGAAGAGCGAGGCGTTGAGGAGGGGGCAACCCCCCTCGTATACGTTATAGTTTCTATTTGTTGTAAGTTTAAAGTTGCTCCTTACTTTTAGTAAAAAAAACACGAGGATTTGAGAATTCAAGGCTTCTTTACTGCACTTATGATAGGCGCCAAAGTCTATTGCTAGCTTACTAATATGTGAAATTTTTATGCTATTGACATCGTCCCTTGATTCAAGTTATTTGAAGTCAAATAACTTGAAATAGTAATGAAACATAGGATATGTTTTATAAAGTAAAGAAGTCAATATATAAAAATACACAAACTGATTATTACCGGTGCGCATTCGGCGAGTATAGCTGAAACCAGGGTATATTTATATTTCAACTCCCACACCAGCAAAGATGTTTTCAAAAAGGAAAAAATTAAAAAAAAACTTAAAATTTTGAAATAATTAATTACAATAATTTTGTAATAAAATAAAATTATATTAAAAATATTGCAATTAAATATTTTGCAATATAGCGAAGCTTTTGTTTCATTTATTTGCATAAACGAAACTTAAGGCTCTCATTAAATTTTATTAGATTGCTTAAAAAGTGAAAAACTGGTAGTTGCACAAATATTTGAATATATTTTGACAATGGATTAAAGCAATTCGAAAGGCTTAAAAAAGAAAACCAAAAGGTTAAAGTTTAGCATTTTATCACCTGTTTCTAAAGTTTGAAAAAATAATAAAGAGTAGATTTACTTCATTTTGGGTTAAAAATATTTTTATCTCCCAATCAGTTTGGTTTGTTGCATGCTAGGTAAACAGGGCTAGCAGTAGCTGCTTTACATATTTTTTTTTATCAGATGCTATGGATGATAGTTATTTTGCGGCAATTCTCTTTTTTGACATTAAAAAAAGGTTTTGATACAATAGAACGTGCAATTCTTTTTGAAAAGATGGAAAATATAGGAATTCATGGAATAGCTCTAGACTTGTAAAACTCAGCTCAGCTACACTCAAACCAGGTAAATTCAGCCAAAGTGAAAATCGGTTGCCGATTTTTAGATCGGCTCTCCGTTAGACAAGACACCATTGTACAAATTCGCATTATAAGAAATCTTCAGTGTGGATAGAAGAGGGCGGGAGGGGGAGAAAGCTATTCCGTGGATACTGCTTTCAAGGAGTATTTACTAAAGGTGCTAGATAATTATGAAGATTTAAATACTAATGCTGACGACGACGTCAACGATGTTTAAGAAACCGCTTCGGTAAATGATAAAACCTCAACGTCCCGCTCTTTACGCTAAAGTTTTTTATTGTTTTGAAAAGTAGAACTTTGACAAAGAGTCAAACTTTAGCGTAAAGAGCGAGACGTTGAGGAGGGGACAACCTCTTTCATATACGGAATAATTTCTGTTGGTTTTAAGTTTTAATGTCGCTCCTTACTTTCAGTTAGAAAAAAAAATATTTTTTTTCTATATAATAGAACACATAGCTCGAAATTAAGATTCTTTTCAGTAAAGCGCAGATTACTCTGGTCTTTAGAAGGCAGGGGCGTTGTTTGGGAGGTTTTCCCCCTTTTTTCGAAAATAAGGCATTTTCTCAGGCTCGTAACTTTTGACGGTAAGACTAAACTTGATGAAACTTATGTATTTAAAATCAACATAAAACTGCAATTCTTTTTATGTATATATTGGTATAAAAATTCTTTTTTTTTTAGAGTTTCGATTACTATTGAACCGGGTCAGGGGCGGATCTAGAGAAAAATCTTGAGGGAGGGGCACTGGACCAAGGGTGTCAATATGATTCGAGCGTAATGATAGGGGGGGGGGGGTAAATAAAACTTTCGTCAGACGTAAATATTACGAAGAGGTCAACCCCTCATATGCGTAATAATTTCTCTTCGTTTTAAGTTTTAATGCTGCTCCTCACTTTCAGTAGAAAAAACTTTTCATATCTGTTTTTCATTGTTTTTTAAAATAATGCTAGAAAATCCTGCGCCCCCTCCATTGAAAGTCTCTTCCCCCATGAGAAGTTCCTCCATGGAAATATCCTCCCACGTAACCCCCCCCCCCTTCAACTATCCCCCAAACAAAAAAAAAAATCCCACTGAAAACGTATGTACTTTTCCCAGTAACCATTGTTGTTTTTGTCTCAAACCTAACCCTGGTTTGTTAGAATAGAATCAAAGCTAAGACAGAGATCGTGTGATATTTGACTTCTTGAGTTTCCCTGAAAGTGAAATATCTTCCGATGAAGAATTGATTGGATCACAAGAAATGGACAATATTGCCAACTTATTAGCTACCCTTAAAGACGCTTTAGGAAAAAAAAATCCCAGGTAGAAAAATGAACACCACTCAAATATGTGACCGCCTACAATTCTTGTATCACTCAATCAAGGAAGAAAATGCTTGTTTGCTAAGGAGGAATAAAACCATTTTTGAATACAGCAAACTCAGCTAGCTGGTATATTCCGAGTGTTTTAGTTGCTGATTGAGTAACAAAAATGTAATGAAAGCAATTTCGGGTACAACGTACTCAGGCACTAAATAAATTCAGTGCGTTTTTTGCTGGCTGAGTCCCAAAAATTCAATAAAAGCACTTTTGAGTACAACAATCTCAGCTAGTTTGTAAATTCCGAGTCTTTTAGTTTCCGACTGGGTATCAGAAAAATTAAAAAAGGCACTTTCGAATCCGACAAACTCAGCTAGTTCGATACTTCCGGTTCCATGCAATCCGTCGCCTGGCCGCAGGTGGTGAGAAAAGTCAGCGAAACACTTTCAATCTATCCCACTGTCAAGGGCATTCAGGTTATGAATGACATGGGGGACTACATGTTCAGTCGTTATGCAGGGACTTGGATCGAAGACACCCCCGCATTGCGCAACTCCATTATCCGCACCCTGCAGTCCTGGAGCCCCTTCAGTAACTCCAGTCCTGTGGAAGGGATTGAGACCGCCATCAACACCTACTACGACCCCGAAAAGCGCATCAGCATCTGGCGTCTTCCTCAGAGACATCGGCGGCGCGGGTGACGATCTGATGGCCTGTGGCTTCGCGTACCCATGCTGCAGGAATGAGTTGCTCGCCGTTCCATTGGCCGTTTTGGAGGTAGAGGAGGCTGAACCTGGCAATGTCTTCGGTGGTGATGTTGAGACCCCAACCGCCTACGTCGATGCCGCGTGCATTTTGCATCCACACCGGGTTCTCAATCCCCAACGGTTCAAACAGGCGAGGCGTCAGGTAGCTGGTGACAGTTTCGCCCGTGACCTGTTGGACGAGCGCCGTTCTATTTGCCGAGTGAGGCGTCCATCGAGGTGGTGCGCGTTCTGCACGGTGCGCGCGACCTCCCGAAACACTTTGCCGAGTCAGAACTGTAGGCTGCTCGCCCAAGAGCACCGTCCCATCCACAACCTGAGATGGTCATACCGACCCCCCGGAAGAAGTTCGACGACGTCCTAAAGCGTTGCAATGGATTGTGCGCTGCCCACAGCAAATGGGCAACGGGGCACGGGGTCACCGACCTCGATGCTGATGACCTACTGAGATCGGCTCTCGCGTTCGGTATCTCGGCGTCAGGCAGAATCAGAAAATTGGATGCCACATGACTTGATTAATGCCAAACCGGTTTCTGCCGCAGCTCGTGAATTTTTTGGTTCCAGTCAATTATCTCAATTTATGGACCAGACGAATCCATTATCTGAGATTACCCATAAACGCCGTATCTCGGCACTAGGACCTGGTGGGCTAACGCGTGAGCGTGCCGGTTTTGAGGTGCGTGATGTGCATCCAACGCATTATGGGCGGGTTTGTCCGATTGAAACACCTGAAGGACCAAATATTGGGCTGATTAATTCGCTTTTCTTTTCTTCACTTATAATCACTTTCTTCTCTGAAAAGTCAGTGCAAAACCGACTTTTATTTTGAATGTAATGGTATTGTCGCTAGCAATCAAAAGATGATTAAACCTCTACGTAATCCCATATTATATAACAGGTAATAAAACTTATGTAACACACTATTTCTATTCACCTTATTGTGCACATAACTCTCTCAACTTCCGAGCGGCTAGAAAGAAAGGCTTTGAGCTGTGCAAGGGACTTTTCTTTGGTGACAAAATCTTCCATATTGATGGTCAGCAAGGGTTTCGCGGACAAAGTCGGTTGGTGTTGCGACCAGCGGTCCGGGAATGGGAGAACTTGCGTGGGGTGTGATCTGAATGTCCAACGTGTAGTTGGGATTTCGTTCATGCACACCCTGCCCTTTCACGATCACGACATAGCGTCCTGACGCCACCGATGCTCCCGGTGCGGTCGCCGTGAACGAAACTTGTTCTTGTGTCGATCCTGGGGAACTGGTGTCCGAGAAATCGAGAGACGATCCACTTCCGATTCGCCGCAATTCCAGCGTCAAGTCACCGACGGGCACCCCGTTTTTCCCTTCCCGAACTGCGACGTCGACCCTCTGCCGACGCTCGAGTGCGCGACGGATTCCTGCTCGTTCTGATCGAAGGGCAGCCGTTCTCGTAGGTAGGGAAGCGATTTTGCCGTGCGAGCGGTCTACTGTTTTCGTTCGGCCTGAGCGCGACGGATGACGTCGCGTAGGCGGGTGTCGGCGTCGTAGCGCGTGAGGCCTTCGCCCGCGATCGACTCGGCGGTTTCGGCGTCGCCGAGTGCGAGTGCGACTTCGGCCCGGAGCCGATAGCTCTCACGGGACGGGTCGGTATCCGTTTTTGGTATATGTGCTGCGATCCTGATTTCGCCAGACTGTGTTCAGATTTTTTTTTGGTCGAATTACTGGTTAGGACGGCTAATATTTTAGTCAAGTTCTTCAATTAAAAGTAAGGAGAAGATGTAAACAGTGGTGTCGTGAGGAACATTCCACCCGACAAAATTTCCTGATCTTGTCCTTAGGCTGGAATCCTCTATATCAGACAATGTAGTGTATACTTAGAAATAGCTTATAAACTTATCAGTACTACGACCTTTTTCTTGTCATACTAGAGGCAGGTGATCGGCGGTTCTGCCGCGTCGCGTTCGATGATCCAGGCCTTCGAAGACGAATTCGAGGTCGAAGT